>VDFB02270651.1:321416294-321668518 GCA_007258455.2 Sequoia sempervirens | reverse complement strand
TGTTCACTTCAAAAATTAGTAAAATATTATATATTCATTCAAAAAATTGAGATAAAATACATGGTGTTAGCTAATTTCTCACCATAGAGATTTTTGAAATTCTAAAGAAAAGTTAACTTTTTAGGGGGGCCACTATGCTACTTTTTATTTTATAAAAATAATACCACTTTTGGTGGCCCCCCTTTTTCAAACCCTTAATCCTCATTATTTTGAAAAAAGAAGTAGTTTAGAAAGTAGTTTCGAAGCACTACAACTCTTGTTCTTGTTGCATCTTCAAATTTTGAGTGTAACTATCTTCATTTAATTGTGAGCATCATAAGAGCCATTTTTGTGTCAAAACTTAGTGCACATAACCTGATAGGTGATTTTGCTAAGAGAATATCTATAAAGTGAATGAAAAATTTAAAAAGTGAGGGAATTGGTACATCCAAATTTCTATAGTCACATATATTAGGGTTGATGGTTAAATAAAAAATGTACATTATAAACTCTCTAGATATGTAAAAATAATAAATTGGTACTCTTGGAGTTGTGCCAACAATTAGGGGAGTATAAAATAAGTTTGAAGGAGAATTAAAAGGAATTTAATTTTTTATTTTATGGGAAAATATGCTTGTTTAACTATGTAGATTGTTAGGAGTGAACATGAAAGATTAGAAAGATCAAATAAGCTAGGAATCAACTAAGAAACAAAGCAATTGAACTAATTAAGCTATATTCCAATGAGATTCTTGCAAATACTAACAAAGCTTAAGGAAAATATGAAATACCAAAGCTAATTCAATTCAAAGGCTTAATTAACAAATGCAAACCTCATCCCATTGGGGGATTAATGTTGAGTCTGATATGGAGTGCTTAGTCCCAAGCTTAATCCATGTTGAATGATGCAAAGCTCTGAGGATTAATGTATGGATGACAATGGTGATTCACAAATGGTAATTGATCTCAAAGGTGAATTAGAATTTTGGTATAGTACAGTTACTCAAATGCTTGTTAATAGAAATTAGTGTAAAATTAAATACTATTTATAGAATTTTTGAAGGAATCAATGATTAAGATCAAATTGGCTAATCAATGGATGGAATTGAAGGAGAGAAGATGGCATGGATCAATGATCAAATCAAGGATTGAGATTGCTCAATGACATGGATTAATGGATTAATCAAGGGCTCAAATTTCTTGAGACAAATGCAAATCCCATGATTTTAGGAGCATGTGGGAGATATTTCCATGTGGAGGGAAATATTTGAATTCAAGTTAGAGGAATATTCTATGAGAATATTCTTTGAATGATTAGAGGAAATTAGTAAATTAATAAATTATTTAATTGTGCAAGCGGAGGGAATTAGATATTTAATTAAACAATTAAAAATCATTTAATCAATGTGGGATTTATGACATTTAATTAAATACTTTGATTATTTAATCAAATAAGATGACTTAGGAGATTTAATTAAATAATTTGCATTATTTAATAAAATGGGATGAAAATTAGTAGGAAAGGGCGAATTAATTCTAATAATATTAATTATTCAATTAATAGGAGAAAACGGAGAATTTAATTAAAAACAATTGATATTATTTGATTAAATAAATGAAAATAGGTGAATTAGGATAGAAATGGTGTTAGTAATCAAAATCTCATTGTACAATATGATCAGGTTATTTTTAAGTTTCTACATCAAGAATGCAAGATTTAAGATTGTATTAGTGAATTATGTCTCTATATAAGTTGAGTTCATTTTATCCAAGATCTTGCATTGATGGGTAAAAATCTTCATATCAACACAACCATGCTTTAGAGGACTTTTGGGCTAATTGTGTTGATGAGAAATAGGTAAAATTAAGGGATTATTCTTACACAAATGCAAATCAAATAAAGATCTATGATATTAGTGAGGTTTTAGAAGAAATAAATGATGAAGGAAAAGTATTGGACCTTGTATATGAGTTTAATGGATTTGTTTGTCAAGCTATTTCTTGTAATAGATTAGCATATGTAAATGAATATAAAGATGTAATGAAAAGAATGGAGAAAATAATCAAGAGAATCCAAAGAATGGATGAGCAAAGAGAGGAAAACAATAAACTTTCTTATGGATAAAATGAAGCATAAGGAAGGAAAGTAATATGTTGGTGCCCAATTTGACTGTGTCCAATTATGCTTGAATCCTAACCCCCTTTATGCACTTAGACCTCATTTTCCCATTATATATAATTGATCTAAAAAAAAAATTGTTTCAGTCTCCATGTGTCAATTTTGTCTAAGTGTTATCTTTTATCATCCTCCATGTAGTTATCATGTGTTAGAAGTTGCAAAATCCCCAAAAAATGAAGTATGGAGGTTTTCAAGGAATTTTTAAGGATTGTGCCTATGTTAAAGTTTCAGTGTTCCCCTTCTTGGTACACCTTTTTTCTTAGCTCCATCATTTTTTTTATTTTTATTCAAACACTAGACTTTCTTAGTCAAACATACCTTTCATCCATTCTTCACCTTTGTTATCTTTTTTTTGTTAGGATATTGGAGTTCCCTTTTTTGAAATTCCTTTCCTTCAACCTCTACTTTCCCTTGTTTTTTGTCAAGTCATTAGCGTCATGACTTCCACCTCTTGAAATTATACAACCTTATAATTAATATTCTAAATAATTAGAAATGTTTTTATTATTTAATTAACTAGATCCAAATAATAATTGAATTTAATAATGATGATAGTAATTAATTAAACAAAAAATAATTTAGAATATTGATAAATGATAACAATAATAAGTTTGATGGCATTTTCTTGCAAGTTTTCTAGTTTTGGTTTCAACTCAACATGATCATGTTCTACTCCTAAGCTTTGATGTATCTGGTTTCTGGAACTTTCACGATTCTGCTTGCAGCCCAATGTTACCTTCTTATTTCTAATTTTGACTTTGAGGATGGTGCTTAATGTATTGAACTTCAAAGTATCTGCTCTTTCGAGCTTCAAAATGTAAACTTGCAACTTTTTGTATAGAAGGTTTTGGTAATATGTCTCCTATTATGTAAGCCAATGTATTTGCTCTTGAGGAGCACTGAATTGAAAATTCAAAATGTAATTCTTTCTTATATTAATGAATTTTAGTGGAACTACCACTTTTATTTATTGATTTTTTAAAATTATAATAAATTATTAAAATAAAATTGCTAATATCTAAGGATTATCTAGATTATACAAAATAAATAAATAAATAGAGTTTAAAGAAAAAGAAAAAGAAAATGAAACAAGAAAAAAATATTTGCAAATTTTATTCTCATAGGAAAAATATTAGAAAAATAAAACAATTATGTTATTTTTAAAATAGTGGTTCAAAATTTTCTTCAAATAATTTTTGTTTTAATTTTATTTTAAATATATCATATAGATTATTTTTCATTTACCCTGATAAATATTTTAAAATAAACATAAGAAAGAAAGAAATATCTATTTGCATAATCTGAAAATGAAACATTATTCAATGACCAAAACTATGTAACATTATTTTACAACACCATTAAAGATTAAAAATAGACATGGCCTCAAAATATTATATAAAAAAGCTTTAAATCTTGATTATGATTCTTCAAGATTCTAGATCTCCATGAAGGAAAATAAAAAATGTAATTCACAAGAGAAAACTTGAGCATGTGGTGATTAAAATGAGAGGAGGAATTATCCTTTTATAGATTTTGGGAGATGAATTTCCTTACTTTGAGTGACATTAATTTAATTTAGTCTTAGTTATCCTATAATATGTTTTCATCAATTTTTTGGAGACAAGGTATAAAGAAATTATGGGGTGTAGATGTTTCATATCTCAAAGAAGGTGAGTTTTTGATGGTGAGAAAGAGAAAAAGGAAAAAATATGATATGAGGCATGAGATATTGAAATAATAATGTGGAAATAAACTAGGATTGAGAGATAATAAGCAAACATTTAATTTTTAGAACAATCACCTCTAAAATGAGGAAATTGATGGACTAAGTCTCAAGTAATCATAATGAAGGGGGAAAGACATGAAATGTGGGAAATGGTGACATATAGAAGATATAAGGAATAGGAATGTGTCAATACATATGGAAAGGGGAACAAGATAGGGAAGGAGGGAAAATAGGCTAGAAATGGGAAAAAGGGAACAAGGTGGACAAAAACTAAAATGTGTGTAAAATAACAATATTACAATTGCGGGGTATATAATATCCATTATCACATTTTAATTCACTTTTTTATGATTGTGACATTCTTGGGGATATCAATTAGTATTAGAGCTAAGAAAGGTATGGGCAGAGAAATAGTTTGGTGTTTATGTTTGTGCAGGTTGAAGAGAGAACCTGATGGCCAAGAGACTATGTGGATGAAAAGTGAAGGAGCCTAGGTGAGGCAAAGTGAAGTGGAAGAAAGGAGAGACTTGCTTGAGTAAAGTGAAGAAGGATTTGTTGAGAAGGCATTTGTAGGTAGTAGAGTCACAAAAGAAAGCAGAAAAAGAAAGGAAGAGAAAAGAGATGAGGCAAATAAAGAAAGAGGTAGTAGAACTAAAGCAAGCTATAGAAAGAGTAGAATTGGAATTACAAAGTTAGATGGAGTAGTTTCTTAGACAAGCACAAAGTTAGCATCAGACATTGAAGAAGAAAGTTGAATGTCCCATTAAGAAGATAGTCAAAAGGAGAAGACAAATGAAGATAATAGAAGATGAAGAAGAATTTGAAGATGTTGAAGGAGAATTCATGGATGAAGAAGACAAAGGCTGTTGGAAACACAAGGGAAGACAATTGGGGGGGGGTGAATCAATTTTCACATAAATTTAAACTTATTAAACTTATTAACCTTATTCTTAGATTTGATTAATAAACATGAAAGCATAAATCATCAACACATCAAAAACACATGTAATGCCAAATTTTTTTACATGGAAACCCTATTAGGGGAAAAACCACGGTGGAGGTTAGTCCACAAGATTATACCCTATTAAAAGTATAAAGAATAAAATGGGGAATGCACATGGATTCATGCACATTGCCTAGAGCTCACTACTCAAATACAACAAGGCTTATTTCCAAAAGGAAGACACACTGTCTTATAGAAGCATTCAGATTGCATCCATAGGATTTTGAGCTGAGAAAGTAGCATATTCTAATGCCTAATTATAGTTTTGGTTAAGCACACGAACACTTTTTCACATTCTACTCACTCTTCTTTGCACTTTGATTTTGCCTTCAAATGATTAGGACATCATTCACACATCTCATACATTTGTTTGCCTTCAAATGGAATAAACAATCACTTATATATATCCGCAACAAGAGATTACATCGCTACATGTCAACTTCAACAAAATAATAAAACATATGCAAACTGTCGGCCCAAATTGATCAATAAATAATTTTGAATGAGAATTAACCAAGGTTGGAAACAACATAGTGAAGACCCAAAACAAAATCCTCAAACACAAAACACCTTCAAAAATTATTCCAAGAAGATCCACAACATGCTACCATCACCTTGTCGGCCATGAACATGAAAAACATAAACACGCAAAATAAAATCACCAATCACGAGCACAACGATCAATGTGGACATGAAACATAGATAGAGCATGATCTAGAAACATCCAAAAACATCATGAATCACTAGAGAAGCATCCACAACAACTCAAGTTACTATAATCACATCATCTTCAATCAAGAACATCAACTGAAGCAATAGAAAAATTGTTAGAACACAACTGCTCATAACTCGATCAAATCTTCATGTGAATCTCTAAAACTTAACATGGATAAACTATATATACTAAAAAAAAACCCTTTAATCCACAACCTCTTATCATCAACGTACTAAGCTAACCAATAGACTGAACTTCACTTCACCACTGACAACTTGCAACTTATTCTATTACAATTTTTTCAATATCCTCAACATATACAACCTTGAAGACATTAATGCCAATAGTGTTGACATCAATGACAACCACATATCAGAAACATCCAACAATCTCCCCCTTTGGCATTGATGGCAACACATGATGTGAACAACACCATCAACACAACTATCTCTTAGCACTTTCTCCCCCTTATATTTTGACTCTTTTCTCTTCAACTCTTTCACATGACTCTTGTCCCCACAGTTTTTTACATGAATCTTCTCCCCCTTTGACATCAATGAAAAATATACACACAAGCTCTGAACCACATATCTGAACATCTGACTACTCCCCCTAAGTAGCAGCCTCCACAACATCAATCCATATCAAGATATGACTATAAAATGCACAGACTAATGCAAGTCAATGCATCTTAGTTTTGATTAGAAGGGGTTATCACCCTAACTTCCCTTTGAGATACTCAAAAGTATCCTTAGGAAAAGGCTTGGTACAAATATCTGCAATTTGTTCCTTAGTGGGAACATACTCCAATCTAATTTCCTTTTCACTCACTTTCTCTCCAAGAAAACTTGATAGATATATGATTGGTCTTTGAATTCAACACTAGATTCTTAGAAACTTTAATTGCACTTGAATTATCATAGAATATAGCAATAGGTTCATCATACAAAACTCTGATATCTTTCAACATCTACTTCATCCACAATACTTGAGTACAATTGTTAGCAACAATAATGTATTCTGACTTTGTAGTAGATAAAGAAATGGCATTCTTCTTCTTAATTAGCCATGAAATCAACTTCTTTCCCAAGAAAATGCACCACCACTAGTACTCTTTCTTTCATTCACATCTCCCACCCAATCAACATCAGTAAAAGCACTCAAAGTAAGATCATTATCTCTAAGATACCATAGACCAAAATCAATTGTCCCCTTCAAGTATATGAAAATCCTCTTCATAACTGTCACATGAGATTCCTTAGGATCATCTTGAAATCTTGAAACAATGCATACATGATTCATGATATCAGGTCTAGTTTGAGTCAAATAGAGAAATCCACCAATCATCGATTTGTATCTAGTTTGATTTTATTTTAGAGAGTCATTATCTTGTGTCAAGTTACATCCAATCACCATAAGTGTACCAACTAGCTTTGAATCTTCCATACCAAACTTCCTTAGCAATTCTTTCACATACTTGGACTGAGATATAACAATCCTTTTATCTAACTGAGTAATTTACAATCCAAAAAATAATTTCATCTCTCCAATTATAGAAATATCAAAATCACTTTGCATCTCATAAGCAAACTTCATGCACAAACCATCATCTCCTCCAAAAATGATATCATCAACATAGACTTCAATAATCAAATCTTTATCGTCATCAATCTTGAAATACATAAATTAATATCATTAGTACCTTTATTAAATCCAAGATTCAACAAATACTTGTCCAATCTAGCATACCATGCTCTTGGGGCTTGCTTGAGTCCATATAGTTCTTTCTTCAACCAACAAAACATATCTCCCTGATCAGTCAATTGAAATCCATCAGGTTGCTCAACATACACTTATTCTTCCAATTCGCCATTTAGAAATGATGACTTGACCTCCATATGATAAAACTTGTAGTTTTTGTAAGTAGCATAAGCAAGAAATAGTTTCATAGCTTCAATCCTAGCAACAGGGGAAATTTTTTCTTCAAATTCAATTCCATCCATCTAATAATATCCTTTACACACCAATCTTGATTTTTTTCTAACAACTTCACCTTGTTCATTCAGTTTGTTTCTAAAGACCCATTTAGTTCCAATTACATTTTTGTCCTTAGGTCTAGGAACAAGAATCCATGTATCATTCTTCTCAATCTACAGTAGCTCTTCTTTGATTGCTTCAACCCAATGTTCATCTTTGCATGCTTCATTGACACTATTAGGCTTAGTCTTTGAAATCAAATAGTATTCTTCTACAAATTTTCTCCTAGTCTGGACACCTTTCTTCTTATCACCTATTATCTAATCTTCTGAATGATTTATTCTTACATACATTGGAGTCTTAGGATGTTCTTGAACTTCAGTATCTTGTGATCTCTCTTCTGCACTTTCACTAGTTCCTTCCTCTTGATTTTCCTGATTCACTAGAATGATCTTAACTTGATTTGAAGTTTGAACTTTCTTTCCTTTATTTGAATTGTCATTCTGATCATCTGAATCATATCCATAGGTTCTAGATGGTCTAGCTATGTCTTCATCAGCCTTGACATTTTCACTTTCAACCAATTTCCTCAATCTCTTATTGTAGCATCAGTAGGCATTGTTTTTAGTAGAATAACCAAGAAAGATTCCTTCATCACTCCTAGCATCAAACTTTCCTATATCTTCATCTCTTTTGATATAACATCTACTCCCAAAGATTTTGAAATATCTAATAGTAGGCTTATGACCATACCATAGCTCATAAGGAGTCTTACCAGTATCAACTTTGACTTGTACCCGGTTGAGAGTGTAAACAATAGTACTCATAGCTTCTCTCCAGTAGATATGAGGAACATTTCCTTCCAGCATCATAGTTCTAGCAGCTTCTTCAAAGGTCCTGTTCTTCCTTTCTACAACTCAATTTTGCTTAGGGGTCCACGATGCAGATAATTGTCTCTTTATCCCATGTTCTTCACAAAAGTAATTAAACTCATTGGAAGTGAATTCACCACCTCTATTTGATCTTAGACATTTAATCTTCAAACTTGTCTCTATCTTGACCATAGCCTTAAAAATATTGAAATTCTCCAAAGTTTCAGATTTCTCTCTTAAGAAAGTAACCCACATCATTCTAGAATAATCATCAATGAGCAACATGAAATACATGTATTCTTGTAAAATTATGACTCTAGAAGGACCACACAAGTCACTATGCACAATCTCCAACACTTCATTTGAACAATGTTGTTTGCTCTAAAATGAAACTCTAGTTTGCTTCCCTAACTGACATTCTTTGCATATAGCATTTGTAGGTTTTATCAACTTAGGAAGATCTCTCATAGCTTGAGTAGAACTTCTCTTGATAATATTGTCAAATTTTACATGACACATTCTCCTATACCACAATCAATTTTCATCAACTTGAGCAATAAGTCAACTTTTACTAGCAGCACTCAGGTGAAAGATATTACATTTTTTTTTGTACCTGATGCAATCACATTTCTGGAACTTCCCAATGTTCAACACTTTCCATCCTTGAATTGAAGATTGTATCCCTTATCCATCATTTGTCCAATAGTTAAAATATTATGCTTCAAGCCTTTCACATATAAGACATCATCAGTATTATGCTTACTATCAATATAAATGCATCCTCTAGCATGTATTGCACCTGCTTTGTCACCACCAAATCTTACAACACCACCACTATACTTTTCCAAGCTCAAAAACTTACTTTTATCACCTTTCATGTGATGAGAGCATCCACTGTCCATCACCCATTCATCTTTTTCTTCAACTTGAATAGTTAGGGCTTCCTCCACATTTGTACTATTAGCAGATTCAGTAGGCACAAGATTATTTTCCTTGATATCAATAAATACTCATTCATCCTCACTTACATTCCCTTTATCAAATTCATCATCTATCACACCATCAACATGATAATAACACTTCCTTTAAAATCTAGGCTTGTTAGGTCTTGACTTAGGAACTCTTTCTAGACACCTTGACGCAAAATGACCTATCTTACTGCAAGGAAAACATTTAATAGGCAACTTCCCTTTATACTTACCTTCTCCTCTAGCTTCTCTTTTGACAATAAGTGCTTCAAGCTCGTCTAGTTTTCTCTCTTCTTCTTCAATCTCTTTCATTTCCTCCTCATTCTTGAATATCTTTCTAGAAGAACTTTCTCCCATATCATATCTTTGTTTATCCCTTCTGGAGGTAGTAGCTTTGAATGCAAATTCCATCTTAGGAAGAACATCACCAAATTCACTTAACTCAAAAGTAGTAAGCTTACCAATTAACATATCTCTGGTTACATTTGTTATAGTCTGGAGGTCTTCAATAGTAGTAGCTTTGAATTTGTATGCATTAGGCAAGGATATGAGCACTTTAGCAACAATATCTGATTCTTCCAATTTTCCACCAACACATTTGATACCACACACAAGTTCATTCACTCTTTGCATGGAATAAGTAATGTTCTCATCATCATCCATTCTCAACATTTCATATTTCCCTTTCAAACTTTGCAACTTAGCATCACCTTCATACAAAGTTTCTAACTTTTTCCAGATCTCATAAGCAGTCTTTAGATCCATCAAATTTGTCATCTCAAAATCAGTCAAAACACTTAACAATGCTTCCTTAGCCCTAATATTGTACTCAACATCCTTAATATTAGCAGTAGTAGAAGGACCATTCTATGGGATAACATACCTATTCCTTGTAATGTTCTAGTACAGTTAACTAATGCATCTCAGATGACACTCCATTCGAGTCTTCCACAAAGAATAATTTGTTCCATCAAATCTCAGACTATCCTTCTTATATGTCACCATCCAAGATCACCTCAAGCTATTAATCTTCTTCCAAGGAACTTGCTCTGATACAAATTGTTGGCAACACAAGGGCAAACAGCTAAGAGGGGGGTTGAATTAGTTGTCACAAAAATTTAGACTTATTATACTTATTAACCTTATTCTTAGATTTGATTAATAACCATGAAAGCATAAATCATCAACACATTAGAAACACATACAACACCAAGATTTTTTATGTAGAAACTCTATTAGGGGAAAAACCATGGTGGAGGTCAATCCACAAGATTATACCCTATTAAAAGTATAAAGAATAAAATGGGGAATGCACATGCATTTAGGCACACTACCTAGAGCTTTATGCTCAAATACAATAAGGCTTACTGCCCAAAGGAAGACACACTATCTTACATAATCATTCGGATTATATCTGTAGGATTTTGAACTAAGAAAATAGCATTTGCTAATGCCTAATTACAATTTTGGTTAAGCACATGAACACTTTTTCACATTCTGTTCACTCTTCTTCACACTCTGCTTGTGTCTTTGAATGATTAGGACATTATTTTCACATCTCATACATGTGCATGACATCAAATGGAATAAACAATCACTTATATATATCTGCAACAAGATATTACATTGCTACAAGTTGGATTCAAGAAAATAATAACATATGCAAACTGTCAACCCAAATCAATAAATAATTTTCAATGCAAATCAACCAAGGTTATCCAAAATATAGTGAAGACCCAAACAATAAATCCTCAAACACAAAACACCTTCAAAAATTATTCCATGAAGATCCACAACACACTACCATCACCTTGTCGACCATAAACATGAAAAAATGAACATGCAAAAGAAAATCACCAATCGCAAACACAATGATCAATGTAGATATGTAACATAGAAAGAGCATGATCTAGAAACATCCAAAAACATCATGAATCACTAGAGAATCATCCACAACAACTCAAGTTACTAGAATCACATCATCTTCAATCAAGAACACCAACTGAAGCAAGAAAAAAATTGTCAAAACACATCTACTCATAACTCGATCAAATATTCATGTGGATCTTTGAAACTTAACATGGATAAATTAGATATACTTGAAAACAAACCCTTTAATTTAAAACCTTTGATCATCAATGTACTGAGCTAACCAACAGACTGAACTTCACTTCACCACTGAAAACCTGCAACTTATTCCATTACAATTTTCTCAATATCCTTTGACGTATACAACCTTAAAGACATTAATGTCAATAGTGTTGACATCAATGACAACCACATATCAGAAACATCCAACAAATACATTGCAGACATTCCCAAGCATGAATATGAAGGTTTAGTAGAGATAAAGGACCCGATTTCAGAGGGGAAAGATATTGAGTTGGTGTCAAGATTGAATAAAGAGAAGATGAAGGATGAATTGATCTTGAAGACTTACAAAGAGTTGAAGAAACATGGAGTTATTGTGGTAGAAAAAATGTATCATTTCTTTGTTGTGTTAATTTTTTGGATAGGGAACAACTTAAAGATCAAGATACAATAAATTGAAGAGGGACAAAAGGATATTATAACATATCAAGGAATGAAGGAGCAGATTCACAGAGACAAGTCAAAGTGGAAACAAGTTGGTATAGACCAACTAAATCCAAAGTTGAATATGAAAGAAGCATGGCATAGAAGACCACAAGGAGGAGTATTAATGATGAAGGCTTGTTACATTCAATCCAAGAGGACTTGGAAATCTTTTTGTCCGGAGAGAATTGTGTAGGAGCACCCTAGTATGAACATGCCTCCATGGGGAAAATTTAGTTTTTTACTTAGTCTACTTGATATCATGATGTAATAAGGTCTTAATTGCCACATTTATCTTGTAATAGTTCTTAGATAGTTATTCTAGATCCATTGGGAATATAATGCAAAAGTTGCAAAAATTGACAAAATGTTGTCAATGCAATATTGTAAAATGCAACGAATTGTAAGATGGTGGAAGGTGAAGAGACAAAGTAGTTAAAGAGTTAATTTGAGGAATTGGATATGCTTTATAAAGGAATTTTGAAGCCACACACACTTGGAGGAAGGAAGGGGAATGTTGTAGGAGTTAGAAAATCAATGAAACAACATAGTTTTCTGTCAATTCTTGCAAATTCTTGATTTCACCCCATTGTACGACCATGTTTTGTCCATGAATCCAATCCTCCTCCATTGGAAGTTACTTCCCTATGAATCTACTTTATTATGCATCTGATTTGATTTAAATCCATTTAGTTTTGTAAGAGTTATGAGCAAATTACACCAAGCGGGTAAAACCCTAAACTAAGGTAGATAATGTGCATTTAAAATTAAGTTTCTCTCATTTCCATTGTTGAAAATTCCTATAAATTGGTGAATAAGAATATTTTTATGTGCTTTAAAATATCTCAATGATGCAGAGCATGGAAAGGTGGTTTTGGGTAGATTTAATGATGCCCTGGGTTTGTAAATGGTGTAAAAGACTAGCAAAATAGTGTACAATGGAGCTTTATTGAGTTTTGTTTGTGTTGTGTTTTGTGAGTCCATATTGAGTATAATTGTTTTAAAGGGTTACCAAGGTGTATAGAGATCCAATTTCTAGTTTGGGTTTGGTGGAATTATAAGTTTTTGAATCCATTATTGTTGACTGTCCTGTGAGGGCAGAGTTGTCACAGTCTTAATTAATATAGTATTTGCAAAGGTTGTTATCCTCCAGCTTGAAAGGTCATGAAGTCATGGAAGAATTTTAAAATTGAAGAGTCATGCAAGCCATTTAACTGAGTAGAGAGTTCTTTATTTTTGCATGAGTAAGATTGAATGATCATTAGAAGGCTAATTAGGTTGGTTAGGATAGTCTACTTTGAGAATTCTCACATTTGAAATGTTTTAGTTCAGAATTGAGTTTGGATCAATCATTTTAATGTTGCTTAGGGTGTTTTGAAGACTATACAAAAGGTTTTGTGCCTTGTTCTCATTTTGGGTATTTTGAAACAAGGGTTTTGTGAAGGAAGCATGAGTCCTAGTTGCAAGGACAAGCAAGAATTGGTTGAATTTTGTCAAGTTGAGTTTGTTTGAGAGTTTTGCGACCCCTGCATTTCATCAATTGGTATCAGAGGTCATAAGGTTCTGGGAAGAGAAAGAGTTTGGTGTTTGTGTTTGTGGTTATGTGTTCATGTTTTTGTAGTTTAAAGAGAGAACTTGATGTCCAAGAGACTAGGTGGATGAAAAGTGAAGTGGAAGCAAGGAGAGGTTTGCTTGAGTACAATGAAGTAGATTTGTTGAGAATGAATTTGAAGGCAAAAAAGTCACAAAAGAAAGCGAAAAAGGAGAGGAAGAGAAAAGAGATGAGGCAAATAGAGAAATAGGTAGCAGAACTGAAGGAAGCTATAGAAAGAGTAGAATGAGAATTCCAAAGGAAGATAAAGAATTTTTTTAGGAAAGCACAAAGTTTTCATTTGATAGTGAAGAATAAAGTTGAATGACCCATTAAGAAGATAGTAAAAAGGAGAAGACAAATGAAGATAATAGAAGAGAAAGAAGAATTTGAAGATGCTGAAGGAGAATTCATGGATAAAGAAGAAAAAGACATTGGAGCCATTCCCAAGCATGAAGATGAAGGTGTAGCTAAGATAAAAGACCTTATTTTAGAGGGGAAAGATATTGAGTTGGTGTCAAAATTGGATAAAGAGAAGATGAAGGATGAATTCATCTTGAAGATGTACAAAGAGTTGAAGAAACATGGAGGTATTGTGGTAGAAACAATGTAGCATTTCTTTGTTGTGCTAATGTTTTGGATAGGGAACAACTTAAAGATCAAGATACAATAGATTGAAGAGCGACAAGGGGAGATTGTAACATATCAGGGCATGAAGGAGGAGATTCAGAGAGACAAGTCAAAGTGGAAACAAGCTAGCATATACCAACTGAAGCCAAAGGTGAATGTGAAAGAAGTAGGTCATAGAATACCACAAGGAGGAGCATTAATGATGAAGCCTTATGAAATTCAATCCAAGAGGACTTGAAATTCTTTTTGGCCGAAGAGAATGGTGCAAGAGCACCCTAGTATGAACATGCCTCCATGAGGAAAATTTAGTTTTTGACTTAGTATAGTTGATCTCATGATGTAATAAGGTCTTAATGGCCACATTTATCTTGTAATAGGTCTTAGATAGTTATTTTGGATCCATTGGGAATATAATGTAAAATTTGCAAAAATTGACAAAATGTTGTCAATGCAATATTGTAAAACGCAACAAATTGTAAGATGGTGGAAGGTGAAGAGACAATGTAGTTAAAGAATTATTTTGAGGCACTGGATTTTCTTTATAAAGGAATTTTGAAGCCTGACACAATTGGAGGAAGGAAGGGGAATGTTGTAAGAGTTATAAAATCAATGAAAAACATAGTTTTCTATCAATTTCTTGTAAATTCTTGATTTCAATCCATTGTACGGCCAATTTTTGTGGATGAATCCAATCCTCCTCCATTGGAAGTTAATTTCCTATGAATATACTTTATTATGCATCTAGTTTCATTTAAATCCATTCAGTTTTGTAAGAGTTATGAGCAAATTACACCAGGCGGGTAAAACCCTGAACTAGGGTAGACAATGTGCATTTAAAATTAATTTTCTCTCATTTCCACTGTGGGAAATTCCTATAAATTTGTGGTTAAGATTATTATGTAATTTAAAATATCTCACAGTTGCAAACATGGAATGGTGGTTTTGGGTAGATTTAATGATGCCTTAGGTCTCTAAATGGTGTAAACGATTGGAAAAATAGTGTATCGTGGAGATTTATTGAGTTTTATTTGTGTTGTGTGAGTCCATCTTGGGTATTATTATTTTAAATGTTTTTAAATTTGTATAGAGAGCCCCTTTCTAGTTTTGGTTTGGAGCAGTTATAAGTTTTTGAATCTATTGTTGTTGTTTGTCTTGTGAGGGAAAAGTTGTCACAATCCTGATTAGGAAACTATTTGAAAAGGTTGTTATCCTCCATCTTAAAAGGTCATGAAGTCATGGAAGAATGTTCAAATTGAAGGGTCATGTAGTCCATTTAACTGAGTAGAGAGTTCTTTATTATTGCATGAGTAAGATTGAATGATCATTGGAATCCTAATTAGGTCGGTTAGGACAGTCTACACTTTGAGAATTCTCACATTTCAAATGTTTAAGTGTAGAATTGAGTTTTGGTTAGCCATTTTAATGTTTCTTAAGGTGTTTTAAAGATTCTACAAGAGGTTTTGTGCCTTGTTCTTAGTTTGGGTGTTTTGAAACAAGGGTTTTGTGAAGGAAGGATGAGTCCTAGTTGCAAGGACAACCAAGAATTGGTTGAATTTTGTCAAGTTGAGTTTGTTTGAGAGTTTTGGGACCCCTGCATTGCATTAGTTGGTATCAGAGCTTAGAAAGGTCTAGGTAGAGAAAGAGTTTGGTGTTTATGTTTGTGTTTGTGGTTGTGTGTTTTTGTTTGTGCAGGTTGAAGAGAGAACCTAATGGCCAAGAGACTAGGTGGATGAAAAGTGAAGGGACCTAGGTGAGGAAAAGTGAAGTGGAAGCAAGGAGAGAATTTCTTGAGTAAAGTGAAGATGGATTTGTTGAGAAGGAATTTTCAGGCAATGGAGTCACAAAATAAAGCAGAAAAAGAGAGGAAGAGACAAGATATGAGGATAATAGAGAAAGAGGTAGCATAACTGAAGCAAGCTATAGAAATAGTAGAATTGGAATTCCAAAGGGAGATGGAGTAGTTGGGTAGAAAAGCACAAATTTGGCATCTGATAGTGAAGAAGAAAGTTGAATGGCCCATTAAGAAGATGGTCAAAAGGAGAAGACAAATTGGTGTAGGGGCACCATTCAAACATGTTGGTCCATTCAAGATTATTAGGTCTAGGATGTAGATTTTGAATGATTTTTGTTCAAATAAGGTCAATATTACCAATTATCTATTAAATGAGTCATTTGGGAGTCATATTTGTTGGTTTATAGGTGTCTAGATGGTTGAGGTCTCAAAAATTTCAAAATTATGGAAATTGCAAAACTGAAAATATTTTAATGGGAAAAAATAAGAAGTCGAACGGTCATTGCTTTTGAAAGGTCAGTTGTGGAAGTTAAATTAGTTTTTATTTTTTGGGAAAGAGTTTAAAAGCATGAAGAACTCATTGGGAGAAATTTTTGAAACATTGTAGAAGATTGATACTTTAATAAAATTATATTTTTACTCTAATTTTTTGTGTTCTCTATTGTAGCAGCAGATTGTATGATCCATACAACATATCATTGATTCAAAATTGTGGTGTCTTCAAGTTTAGATTGTTTATTCCTTCTTTTGAATCCATTTTGAAGGATCCACATTAAATTTTGTGCATTTAATCTCTACTTTTCATAGACTGGTCAGAAAATAGGGTCTAGAGAGTTTGTAAGTTTTAAACATAGTTTAAACCCATTCCACCTTTCTGTCTGAATTTTTTCTTGGTGGAATGGGTATAATCTATTAGGGAAATGTGTGAGAATGGTGAGTGAGTGTAGGGCAGGTATGGAAATGATGTAGGTGTGAAACCCTAGTTTGGAATATTGTGTTTCCTTGAAGAAAAGTGAGGTTATGATGAGTCAAAGTGTGTTGTGTGTTGGGATAGTGCCATTAGATGTTGTTTTGAGTTTGTGTAGGCCATTTTAAACTTGTTTGAAGTGATTGTGGGTTCTGGAAAGGTTGGGAAGTGTGAGATCCAATAAGCCCTAGGGTTTTCAAGGAAAAATGAGGGTTTAGTGAAAAGGCACATGGGCGATTCTGTTTTTGACATAAGATTGAGGAATCATTGGTTTTAACACCTAAGAATTTTTGTCCAATAATTTTTATAGGTTTTGGATAAGTTTTGAGGGTAGTCTCTTTGGAAAAGAGACCTAATTGGAGGCCTAAAAGGTGTAAGACCCTTGTTTTGAGCAAGTTGTTTCAAAGTATCCATAGGTGGTTTGTTGATATGTTGAAGAGTGTCAAAATGGGTCCCTACAATGAGCCAAGTTGTGGCTTGAAAGGGTGTGATTGTGGAATTATACCTGATTAAGTGGTTTCCCTATGAGCTACAAGGGAAAGGACCTGATTTGAAGGAATGAAGAGATTTTGAAAAAATTTTGCATTCACAATTGTTGTTGTAGATTGGAATTGTTTTTGTTGTGTTTGCAGGACCTCCCCCATTCCATCACATATGAATATTATAGAAGAGGAAGAAGAATTTGAAGATGCTAAAGGATAATTCATGGATGAAGAAGAAAAATAAATTGCAACGATCCGAAAGCATGAAGATAAAGGTACAATAGAGATAAAGGACCTGATTTCAAAGGGAAAAGATATTGAGTTGGTGTCAAGATTGCATAAAGAGAAGATGAAGGATGAATTGATCTTGAAGACTTAGAAAGAGTTAAAGAAACATGGAGGTATTTTGGTAGAAATAATGTATCATTTCTTTGTTGCGCTAATGTTTTGGATAGGGAACAACTTAAAGATCAAGATACAATAGATTGAAGACAAACAAAGGGAGATTGTAACATATTAGGGCATGAAGGAGCAGATTCATACAGACAAGTCAATGTGGAAAAAAGTTGGCATAGGCCAACTAAAGCCAAAGGTGAAGATGACAAAAATAGGGCATAGAAGACCACAAGGAGGATCATTAATGATGAAGGCTTGTGGCATTCAATCCAAGAGGACTTGTAATTCTTTTTAGCCAGAGAGAATGGTGTAGGAGCACCCTAGTATAAACATGCCTCATGAGGAAAGTTAGTTTTTGACTTAGTATAGTTTATTTCATGATGTAATAAGGTCTTAGTGGCCACATATAGCTTGTAATAGGTCTTAGATAGTTATTTTGGATCCATTGGGTATATAATGCAAAAGTTGCAAAAATTGACAAAATGTTGTCAATGCAATATGTTAAAACGCAACAAATTGTAAGATGGTGGAAGGTGAAGAGACAATGTAGTTAAAGAATTATTTTGAGGCACTGGATTTTCTTTATAAAGGAATTTTGAAGCCTGACACAATTTGAGGAAGGAAGGGGAATGTTGTAAGAGTTATAAAATCAATGAAAAACATAGTTTTCTATCAATTTCTTGTAAATTCTTGATTTTAGTCCATTGTACGGCCAATTTTTGTGGATGAATCCAATCCTCCTCCATTGGAAGTTAATTCCATATGAATATAATTTATTATGCATCTGGTTTGATTTAAATACATTCAATTTTGTAAGAGTTATGAGAAGATTACACCAAGCAGGTAAAACGCTAAACAAGGGTAGACAGTGTGCATTTCAAATTAAGTTTCTTTCACTTCCACCGTGAGAAATTCCTATAAATTGGTGGATAAGAAGATTTTTATTTTATTCAAAATATCTCAAAGTTGCAAAGTGTGGGAACCTAGTTTTGGGTAGCTTTAATGATGCCCTAGGTCTGTAAATGGTGTAAAAGACTAGCAAAATAGTGTACAACAGAGCTTTATTGAGTTTTGTTTGTGTTGTGTGAGTCCATCTTGGGTATTATTTTTTTAAAGAGTTGCTAAGGTGTATAGAGAGCCCCTTTCTAGTTTTGGTTTGGTGGAATTATAAGTTTTTCAATCCATTGTTGTTGACTGTCCTATGAGGGAAGAGTTGTCACAATCCTAATTAGGATAGTATTTGCAAATGATGTTATCCTTCATCTTGAAAGTTCATGAATTCATGGAATAATGTTCAAATTGAAGAATCATGTTGTTCATTTAACTGAGTAGAGAGTTCTTTATTATTGCATGAGTAATATTGAATGATCATCAAAAGCCTAATTAGGTCGATTAGGACAATCTACATTGAGAATTCTCACATTTGATATGTTTAAGTTGAGAATTGAGTTTGGGTTAGTCATTTTAATGTTGATTAACATGTTTTGAAGATTATACAAGAGGTTTTGTGCCTTGTTCTCAGTTTGGGTGTTTTGAAGAAATGGTTTTGTGATGGAAGGATGAGTCCTAGTTGGAAGGACAAGAAAGAATTGGTTGAATTTTTTCAAGTTGAGTTTGTTTTAGTGTTTTACGACCCCTGCCTTGCATTAGTTGGTATAAGAGCTCAGAAAGGTTTGGGCAGAGAAAGAGTTTGGTGTTTGTGTTTGTGGTTGTGTTTTTTTGTTTGTACATGTTGAAGAGAGAACCTGATGGCGAAGATACTAGGCAGATGAAAAGCGAAGGGACCTAGGTGAGGAAAAGTGAAGTGGAAGTGAGGAGAGACTTGCTTGAGTAAATTGAAGATGGATTTGTTGAGAGGGAAGTTATAGGCAGTAGATTCACAAAAGAAACATAAAAAGAGAGGAAGAGAAAAGAGATGAGGCAAATAGAGAAAGAGGTAGTAGAACTAAAGCAAGCTATAAAAAGAGTAGAATTTTTATGCCAGAGGGAGATGGAGTAGTTTCTTAGACAAGAACACAGTTGGAATTTGACAGTGAAGAAGAAAGTTGAATGGCCCATTAAGAAGATAGTAAAAACGAGAAGAAAAATTAAGCTAATAGAAGAGAAAGAAGAATTTGAAGATGCTAGAGGAGAATTCATGGATGAAGAAGACAAATACATTGAAGCCATTCCCAATCATGAATATGAAGGTACAATAGAGATAATGGACCTAATTTCAGAGGGGAAAGATATTGAGTTGGTGTCAAGATTAGATAAAGAGAAAATGAAGGATGAATTGATCTTGAAGACTTACAAAGAGTTGAAGAAATATGGAGGTATTGTGGTAGAAACAATGTATCATTTCTTTGTTCTACTAATGTTTTGGACATGGAACAACTTAAAGATGAAGATACAATAGAATGAAGAGGGACAAAGGGAGATTGTAACATATCATGGCACGAAGGAGCAGATTCACAAAGACAAGTTAAAGTGGAAACAAGTTGGAATAGAAAAACTAAAACCAGAGGTGAAGATGAAAGAAGCAAGGCATAGAAGACAACAAGGATGATAATTAATTATGAAGGCTTGTTACATTCAATCCAAGAGGACTTGGAATTCTTTTTTGGCCAGAGAGAATGGTGCAAGAGCATCCTAGTATGAACATGCCTCCATATCAGTAATTTTTTTTTTTGACTTAATCTAGTTGATATCATGATGTATAAGGTATTAATGGCCACATTTAGCTTGTAATAGGTCTTAGATAGATATTTTGGATCCATTGGGCATGTATAATGCAAAAGTTGCAAAAATTGACAAAATGTTGTCAATGCAATATTGTAAAATGCAACAAATTGTAAGATGGTGGAAGGTGAAGAGAAAATGTAGTTAAAGAGTTAGTTTGAGGAGTTTTATTTTATTTATAAAGGCATTTTTAAGCCTCAAACAATTGGAGGAAGGAAGGGGAGTGTTGTAAGAGTTAGAAAATCAATGAAAAAATAGTTTTCTGTCAATTTCCTTCAAATTCTTGATTTTAGGCCATTGTACGACCATGTTTTGTGCATGAATCCAATCATCCTTAATTGGAATTTAACTCCCTATGAATCTAATTTATTATGCATCTGGTTTCATTTAAATCCATTCAGTTCTGTAAGAGTTATGAGAAAATTACACTAGGTGGGTAAAACTCTAAACTAGGGTAGACAGTGTGCATTTAAAATTAATTTTCTCTCATTTTCACTATGGGAAATTCCTATAAATTTTTGGATAAGAAGATTTTTATGTACTTTAAAATATCTCAAAGTTGCAAAGTGTGGAATGGTGGTTTTGGGCAGATTTAATGATGCCTTAGGTCTATAAATGGTGTAAATGATTGGCAAAATAATGTACATTGGAAATTTATTGAGTTTTTTTTGTGTTGTGTGAGTCCATCTTGGGTATATTATTGTTTTAAAGGGTTTCCAAGGAGTATAGAGAGATCCTTTCTAGTTTTGGTTTGGTGGAATTATAAGTTTTTGAATCTATTATTGTTGATTTTCCTATGAGGGAAGAGTTGTCACAATCCTAATTAGGATAGTATTTGCAAAGGTTATTATCCTCCATCTTGAAAGGTCATGAAGTTATGGAAGAATGTTAAAATTGAAGGGTCATGCAGTCCATTTAATTGAGTAGAGAGTTCTTTATTATTGCATGAGTAAGATTGAATGATCAATGGAAGCCTAATTAGGTCCATTAGGATAGTCTACTTTGAGAATTATCACTTTTCAAATGTTTAAGTGTAGAATTGAGTTTGGGTCAGTCATTTTAATGTTGTTTAAGGTGTTTTGAAGATTCTACAAGAGGTTTTTTTCCTTGTTCTCAATTTGGGTATTTTGAAACAAGGGTTTTTTGAAGGAAGGATGGGTCCTAGTTGCAAGGACAAGCAAGAGCTCATAAATGTGTAGGCAAAGAAAGAGTTTGTTTGAGAGTTTTGGGACCCATACATTACATTAGTTAGTATCAGAGCTCATAAAGGTCTAGGTAGAGAAAGAGTTTGGTGTTTGTGTTTGTGTTTGTGGTTGTGTGTTTTTGTTTGTGTAGGTTGAAGAGAGAACCTGATGGCTAAGAGACCAGGTGGATGAAAAGTTAAGGGACCTAGGTGAGGAAAAGTGAAGTGGAATAAAGGAGAGACTTTCTTGAGTAAAGTGAAGATGGATTTTTTGAGAAGGCATTTGTAGGCAGTGGAGTCACAAAAGAAACATAAAAATAGAGGAAGAGAAAAGAGATGAGGAAAATAAAGAAAGGGGTAGCAGAACTGAAGCAAGCTATAGAAAGAGTAGAATTGGAATTCCAAAGGGAGATGGAGCAGTTGGCTAGACAAGCACAAAGTTGGCATCTGATAGTGAAGAAGAAAGTTGAATGGCCCATTAAGAAGATAGTCAAAAGGAGAAGACAAATTGATGCAGGGGCACCATTCAAACATGTTGGTCCATTCAAGGTTATTAGGTCTAGGATGTAGATTTTGAATGTTTTTGTTCAAATAAGGTCAATATGATCAATTAGATGTTAAATGATTCATTTGGGAGTCACATTTTTTGGTTTATAGGTGTCTAGATGGTTGAGGTCTCAAAAATTACAAAAATGTGAAAATTGCAAAACTAAAAAATGTTGTAATGGGAAAAAAAAAGAAGTCCAATGGTCATAGCTCTTGAAAGGTCAGTTGTGGAAGTTGAATCAGTTTGTATTTGGTGGGAAATAGTTTGCAAGCATGAAGAACTCATTGGGAGAAGTTGTTGTCAAAACATTGTAGAAGATTGATACATTAATAAAATTCTATTTTTGCTCCAATTTTTTGTATTTTTTCTTAATTGTAGCAGCAGATTGTATGATCCGTACAACATATCATTGATTCAAAATTGTGGTGACTTGAAGCTTAGATTATTTCTTCCTTATTTTGAACCCATTTTGGAGGATCCACATTAAATTTTGTGCATTTAATCTCTACTTTTCACAGACCGGTTAGAAAACAGGGTCTAGAGGGTTTGTAAGTTTTAAACATAGTTTAAACCCATTCCACCTTTCTGTCTAAATTATTTCTTGGTGGAATGGTTATAATATATTAGGGAAAGGTGTGATAATGGTTAGTGAGTGTTGGGGAGGTATTGAAATGATGTAGGTGTGAAGCCCTAGTGTGGAATGTTGTGTTTCCTTGAAGAAAAGTCAGGTTATGATGAGTCAAAGTGTGTTGTGTGTTGGGACAGTGCCATTAGATGTTTTTTTGAGTTTGTGTAGGTCATTTTAAACCTGTTTTAAGTGATTGTGGGTTTTGGAAAGGTTGTGAAGTGTGAGATCCAATAATCCCTAGGGTTTTCAAGGAAAAAGGAGGGTTTAGTGAAAAGGCACATGGGTTATTGTGTTTCTGAAATAAGATTGAGGAATCATTGGTTTGAACACCTAAGAATTGCTTCCCAATAATTTTTATAGGTTTTGGATGAGTTTTGAGGGTAGTATCTTTCAAAAAGAGACCTAATTGGAGGCCTAAAAGACATAAAATCCCTGTATTGAGCAATTTGTTTCAAAGTATCCATAGGTGGTTTTTTGATATGCTGGACAATGAAAATGGGTCCCTAAAGTGAGCCAAATTGTGGCCTAAAAGGGTGTGATTGTGGACTTATACCTGTTTCCCTATGCTGCAAGGGAAAAGAGTCGATTTGAAGGAATGAAGAGTGTTTGAACAAATTGTGCATTGACAATTGTTGTTGTAGATTAGAATTGTTTTTGTTGTGTTTGCAGGACCTCCCCCATTGCATCACAAATGAAGATAATAAAAGAGGAAGAAGAATTTGAAGATGCTAAAGGAGAATTCAGGGATGAAGAAGAAAAAGACATTGGAACCATTCCCAAGCATGAATATGAAGGTGTGGTAGAGATAAAGGACCTGATTTTAGAGGGGAAAGATATTGCGTTGGTGTCAAGATTGCATAAAGAGAAGATGAAAGATGAATTGATCTTGAAGAACTACAAAGAGTTGAAGAAACATGAGGTATTGTGGTATAAACAATGTATCATTTCTTTGCTGTTCTAATGCTTTGGATAGGGAACAACTTAAAGATCAAGATACAACAGATTGAAGAGGGACAAAGGGAGATTGTAACATATTAGGGCATGAAGGAGCAAATTCATAGAGACATGTCAAAGTGGAAACAAGTTGGCATAGACCAACTAAATCCAAAGGTGAATATGAAAGAAGTAGGGAATAGAAAACCACAAATAGGAGTATTAATGATGAAGTCTTGTTACATTCAATCCAAGAGGACTTGCAATTCTTTTTGGGTGGAGAGAATGGTGTAGGAGCACCCTAGTATGTACATGCCTCCATGAGGAAAATTTAGTTTTTGAAATAGTCTAGTTGATCTCATGATGTAATAAGGTTTGAATGGTGAAATTTAGCTTGTAATAGGTCTTAAATAGTTATTTTGGATCCATTGGGCATATAATGCAAAAGTTGCAAAAGTTGACAAAATGTTGTCATTGCAATATTGTAAAATACAACAAATTGTAAGATGGTGGAAGGTGAAGAGAAAAAATAGTTAAAGAGTTAGTTTGAAGAATTGGATTTGATTTATAAAGGCCCTTTGAAGCCTCACACAATTGGAGGAAGGAAGGGGAATGTTGTTGGAGTTAGAAAATCAATGAGAAAACATAGTTTTCTTTCAATTTCCTACAAATTATTGATTTTAGGCCATTGTAAAACAATGTTTTGTGCATGAATCCAATCCTCCTCCATTGGAATTTAACACCCTATGAATCTACTTTATTATGCATCTAGTTTCATTTTAATACATTCAATTTTGTAAGAGTTATGAGTGAATTACACCAGGCGAGTATAACCTTGAACTAGGGTAGACAATGTGCATTTAAAATTAAGTTTCTCTCATTTCACCTATGGGAAACTCCTATAAATTATTGGGTAAGAAGATTGCTATGTCAGTTAAAATACCTCAAAGTTGTAGAGTGTGGAAGGGTGTTTTTAGGTAGATTTAATGATGCCTCGGGTTTGTAAATGGTGTAAAAGGCTGGAAAAATAGTGTATCATGGAGCTTTATTGAGTTTTGTTTATGTTGTGTGAGTCCATATTGAGTATTATTGTTTTAAAGGGTTTCCAAGGTTTATAGAGAGCCCCTTTCTAGTTTGGGCTTGGTGGAATTATAAGTTTTTGAATCCATTGTTGTTAACTGTCCTGTGAGGGCAGAGTTCTCACAATCCTAATTAGGATAGTATTTTCAAAGGTTGTTATCCTCCATCTTGAAAGGTCATGAAGTCATGGAACAATTTTCAAATTGAAGAGTCATGCATTCCATTTAACTGAGTAGAGAGTTTTTTATTGTTGCATGAGTAATATTGAATGATCATTGAAAGCCCAATTAGGCCAGTTAGGGCTATCCGCTTTGAGAATTCTCACATTCAAAATGTTTAAGGTGAGAATTGAGTTTGTGTCAGTCAATTTAATGTTTCTTAAGGTGTTTTGAAGATTCTACAAGAGGTTTTGTGCCTTGTTCTCAGTTTGGGTTTTTTGAAGCAAGGGTTTTGTGAAGAAAAGATGAGCCTTGGTTGGATGGAAAAGAAAGAATTGGTTGAATTTTTTCAAGTTGAGTTTGTTTGAGAGTTTTGGGACCCCTAGATTGCATCATTTGGTATCAGATCTTACTAAAATTTCTGGGCAGAGAAAGAGTTTGGTGTTTGTGTTTGTGGTTGTGTGTTTTTGTTTGTACAGGTTGAAGAGAGAACTTGATGGCCAAGTGACTAGGTGGATAAAAAGTGAAGGGACCTAGGTGAGGAAAAGTGAAGTGGAAGCAAGAGAGACTTGCTTTAGTAAAGTGAAGATGGATTTGTTGAGAAGGAAATTGCAGGAAGCAGAGTCACAAATAAAGAATAAAAAGAGTAGAGGAGAAAAGAGATGAGGCAAATAGAGAAGGGTATGTACATGATCATCATGGAAAAAACAGGCCCTTAAGTGGCAAAAAAATTTAAAAAATCAAAGTTAGGCAACTTGATGTAAAATTTGAATAAATTATCTATATTATTTCAAAAATATGTAATAATAGAATCTATAGCAAATTGAATGTAGTTTCTAAACTAAAAGGTATGTTTAAAAAAAAAAAATCTATTTGGTGAAAATTTGATATTTCAATCCAGTAGTACTTAAATTTCAGGGAAAAACTAAGAAGTAGGCATTTTTCTGACCACCCTAATCATAATAAAATGATAATATTTTTTTATAAGATTTTACATATAAGTAGAGGACTCATGTCCCAACATGATGCATATTTTTTTGTAATTTTTTTCCAAGTAAATAATTAATTATGAATTTTTTATTACAACTTTTAAAAAAATAAAAAACTCGTATGTCTGACCTCCTTAACATGGCAAAAAATTCATGAAATTCATTTTTTCTTTTTTTAATCCTATAGTATGAAAATCATAGAATGTGACGCATGGTTTGGATTCAAAAAATGTTATACTTTTTGGAAGCTATATATGTTTTTCAATCAACATATCAATCAAGACTTTAGTTGCAATTTGAATAGAAGATGAATAATAATTACTTATTAAATTCAAAGTAAAACATAATTTATATTGGTGGAAAGCTAAGAATATCATTTAAAAACCCTTTTTGTTTCATCAATTTTGGGTAAAAAAAAAGTGGTCAGCTACATACCCATCATATTGCCACTTTTTGGCCCATCATGATCCTGCACATACCCAGAAAGAGGTAGCAAAACTGAACCAAGCTATAGAAAAATTAGAATTGGAATTACAAAGGGAGATGGAGTAGTTTCTTAGACAAGCACAAAGTTGGAATCTGACAGTGAAGAATAAAGTTGAATGGCCCATTAAGAAGATAGTTAAAAGGAGAAGACAAATGAAGATAATAGAAGAGAAAGAAGAATTTGAAGATGCTGAAGGAAAATTAATGGATAAAGACAACTAAGAAATTGCAGCCATTCCCAAGAATAAAGATGAAGGTATAGTAGAGATAAAGGACCTAATTTCAGAGGGGAAAGATATTGAGTTGGTGTCAAGATTGATAAAGATAAGATGAAGGATGAATTTATCTTGAATACTTACAAATATTTGAAGAAACATGAAGGTATTGTGGTAGGAACAATGTATCATTTCTTTGTTGTGCTAATGTTTTAGATAGGGAACAACTTAAAGATCAAGATACAACAAATTGAAGAGGGACAAAGGGAGATTGTAACATATCAGGGAATGAAAGAGCAGATTCATAGAGACAAATTAAAGTGGAAACAAATTGGCATACACCAACTAAAGATAAAGGTGAAGATGAATGAAGAAGGGCATATAATACCACAAGGAAGAGCATTAATGATGAAGGCTTGTGACATTCAATCCAAGAGGAATTGGAATTATTTTTGGCCGAAGAGAATGGTGGAGGAGCACCCTAGTATGAACATGCCTCCATGAGGAAAATTTAGTTTTTGACTTAGTATAGTTGATATCATGATGTAATAAGGTCTTAATGGACACATTTAGTGTGTAATAGGTCTTAGATAGTTATTTTGGATCCATTGGTCATATAATGCAAAAGTTGAAAAAATTGACAAAATGTTGTCAATGCAATAAATTGTATGATGGAAGGTGAAGAGACAAAGTAGTTAAAGAGTTAGTTTGAGGAATTGGATTTTCTTTAAAAAGGAATTTTGAAGCCTCACACACTTGGAGGAAGGAAGAGGAATGTTGTAGGAGTATGAAAATTAATTGAAAAACATAGTTTTCTATCAATTTTCTATAAATTCTTGATTTTAGGCCATTGTGCGGCCATGTTTTGTGCATGAATCAAATTATCCTCCATTGGAAATTAATTCCCTATGAATCTAATTTTTAATGCATCTAGTTTCATTTAAATCCATTCAGTTTTGTAAGAGTTATGAGCAAATTACACCAGGCAGGTAAAACCTTTAATTAGGGTAGACAATGTGCATTTAAAATTAAGTTTCTCTCATTTCCACTATGGTAAATTTCTATAAATTGGTGGATAAGAATATTGTTATGTACTTTACAGTATCTCAAAGTTGTAGAGTGTGGAAATGTGGTTTTGGGCAGATTTAATGATTCCCTAGGCCTACAAATGGTGTAAAAGACTGGCAAAATAGTGTACATTGGAGCTTTATTGATTTTTTTTTTGTTGTGTGTGTCCATCTTGGGTATTATTTTTTTAAATGGTTTCTAAGGTGTATAGAGAGCCCATTTCTTGTTTGGGTTCAGTGGAATTATAAGTTTTTGAATCCATTGTTGTTGACTATCCTGTGAGGGTAGAGTTGTCAGGGTCCTAATTAGGACAGTATTTGCAAAGGTTGTTATCCTCCATCTTGAAAGGTCATGAAGTCATGGAATAATTTTAAAATTGAAGATTCATTTTGGCCATTTAACTAAGTAGAGAGTTCTTTATTGTTGCATGAGTAAGATTGAATTATCATTGGAAGCCTAATTAGGCTGGTTAGGACAGTCTACTTTGAGAATTCTCACATTTGAAATGTTAAGTTGAAAACTGAGTTTGGGTCAATCATTTTAATGTTTCTCAAGGTGTTTTGAAGATTATGCAAGAGGTTTTGTCCCTTGTTCTCAATTTGGGTGTTTCGAAACAAGGGTTTTGTGAAGGATGAGTCCTAGTTGGAAGGACAAGCAAGAATTGGTTGAATTTTGCCAAGTTGAGTTTGTTTGAGAGTTTTGGGACCCCTGCATTGCATCAACACATTCCAACATCATACACACTTTGATACCATTTGATGTAGTCAATGATGGGGGTTTTCTTCAAACAACCCATCTAAGTAGCCATAACACAACAAAGTACCTCATTTCAAAAAAATGAAAGAATTTGCAACAAATTTATAATGAAAAAAAAATTAAATCTTCTTCATTCAAATTGAATAATTTGACTTTTACCTACAATTTGTAGCCACAACAAAAAAATATGCTACTGACAATCCACATGCTAAACTTAAATCAATTATGTAGGCAAGAATCATTACAACTCCACAAAACTATCACTTTATTCTTACCATGTTCATTCATTCCTCTAAATCTTCTAAAACGGTTTCTGTATTTGGTGCACCTCATTCCCATCTTTTCAGATCATTTTGAAATTCCTGATTTTGATTTTGTATGAGAAAGTTATGCCATTTTTACTAAAACTTGTCCTCTTAGGTATGGATCTGGAAATCTCTCTCTCCCAGTCCAACGTTCTCAATTCCATCACACTCCTTTCTTAGAATCAATTTTTCTCTTCTTGGAATATGCATTCAATAGCAATTCAAAAATTGCTTTCCTACCTCTCAACCCACTCTCTCCACTTCTCCCATGCCTTGCATCTCGTTTTATTCAACAAATGCAAATTCAAAAAATAAAATTTAATAGTTAGAATTTACAATAAATGCCCACTCACAGGTTGGGTGTGAGATTTTTCCTTTTTGGAAAATTACAATTTTTTAAGCATTTTTAAATCCACTAATAATTGAATCAATTAATAAATTGATTTTCTTTTACAATCCCAACATCAAACATTACCTTGCTAGAGGAGTTGAAGATATAATTAAATTATGACTACAAGAAAAACCAAGACAAAACTCAAAAATTAAAATTAATATAATTTTTGATGTGTAGTATTGTCTATGCACCTGGATGCTCCTGCATCATAGTAGGATGAAAAATGATTTAAACATGTTTCCAATAGAACTACTAGTTTCTGACGTCTAGCTAAAGAAACAAAAAACAACCATCAGACTAACTGACGAAGAAAAAGGACGCGTGCACATGAGATGATTTATCGTAGTGAAAAATCACTAGGCATTGATTACTAACCAAGAAAAAAGTTGGGACCAACTAAAGAATTTAATACAATATCCCAAGCACAACTACATCAACTTTGGAACTCCCAGGTCTGGTGAATTGATAAAACTTAAAAATAATTGCAACACTTTGAATTTGAGAAAGACAAGGATTTAGGAAATGACCAAGTAGGCTAAAACAAAACTTATTTACCATTTCCCCTGAGAGTAGCACACCAAAACAAGCAAAATACAAAGGAAAAAAAGTAAGGCAATAAGAAATGGGGGTCCACATTTTGCCAAGGAGAAAAATGGGGTATGTTGTGAGACCACACAACAAGGGGGTGCTTACAAAACATATGCAATATCTTCATTTCGAAGGTTGGATTTGAATAATAGACTCAAGAAAAAAATTCAAGATGTTTTTTCCCATACTAGGTTTTCCACATATATCTGGTGTCTTCTTATACACTAACTCATTTGACTACAAAATCCAATAAAAATTTACAACAAAAGATGTATAATTTGATGTATTGTTGGGATTTGATGTATAATTTTCAATTTTTTTAAATTTTATCCCCGACGTTCATTGAAATCTTGACGAACCTAGGTTTCATCAAAATTTTGATGCACAGTCTCATCGAAATTTTGAAGAACATTAAAAAAAAAAGAATTTATGGTTGACATAAATAAAAGTGAGTTCGCCTATTTATTGCGATAGTGTTTTTATATACTTGTGAATTTTCTCTACTTGCAATAGTTTGTGGAGAACTAAGGGTATGTGCAGGATCATGATGGGTTGAAAAGTGGTGATATGATGGGTATGTGGCTGATGACTTTTTTTTACCCAAAATTGATGAAACGAAAAGTGTTTCTAAAGGAGATTCTCAACTTTCCACCAATATAAATTATGTTTTACTTTGAATTTAATAAATAATTATTATTCATTTTCTATTTGAATTGCTACTAAAGTCCTGATTGATAGGTTGATTGTAAAATATCTATAGCTTTCAAATTGTATCGTATTTTTTGAATCTAAAACATGCATCACATTCTACGCTTCACATACTATAGGATTAAAAAAAAAGAGAATTGAATTTCATGAAGTTTTGACCAAGTTAAGGTGGTCAGACATACAAGTTTTTATATTTTTTAAAAGTTGTAATAAAAAATTCATAATGAATTATTTATTTAGAAAAAAATTAGAAAATAATATGCATCACATTAGGACATGAGTCCTCTACTTATATCTAAAATATTTTAAAAAAACATTATCATTTTATTGTAGTTAGGGTGGTTAGACAGACACCTATTTCTTATTTTTTCCCTGAAATTTAAGTACTGCTGAATTGAAATTTCAAATTTTCACCAAATAGATTTAAAAAAACCTAGTAGTTTAGAAACTATATTCAATTTGATATAGATTCTATTCTTACATATTTTTTGAAATAATATAGATAACTTATTCAAATTTTTATGTCAAGTTGCATAATTCTGATTTTTCTAAATTTTTTGCCACTTAAGGGCCTATTTTTTCCATGATGATCCTACACATACCCCTAAGGATGATTTTCTTGAGAAAAATAAAAACAAATTCAAGAAGATATCACCAGGTTGAGGGTGGTCATTGTCCTTTTCCAGAATTTATTTGTGAAATCAAATTTGTACTTCTAGGTTTGAAAATCATATTTTAAAGCAACATCTCATCAGATTTTATTTTTAGACTTGTGCATTTTGAGAATTTCATTTCTAGATTTTGTTGTGCAAGTTCAATATTCTAATTTTAGGAGTCTAACAGTTGGAAATCATAGTAAAATCATAATTTAATAAGTTATGGAATTACCATTTTAAAGTGATTTTTGGGGTCATTAACTTCAGTCTATCTTCTCTTTTGCAGGGGTGGTTGCATGCCAAACTTTTTTGGTGTGAAGTATCAGAATTATTAGATTTTGTTACTTGTCTATGATTAAAAATTATTGGAGTGTGAGTTTGATATTTTTTGAAGATCTAAATATTCAAGCTTGGTAAATAAAAATTATGTTAGATAATATTAGTCTAGAACAAAATGAATAGAGTTGTTAGAATGTGGGCTAGATTGAAAAGAAAGGGTGATGAGAAATTTTATTGTCCTTGCAATAATTTCAAGGGCTTAAAGATGAGAAGGCTTTTAATCACAACAACTCAGAAACATTGTAGGAGGCATGGTCATGTTGAAGGGGGTATGATTATCATCCATTGGTAAGTTGTTCATTATATGTGTTTATATTGATTGAATTTGTAAATGTTTATATTGTTTTAATATTTTATATATATATAAAAAATCACTTGATCATGATCATAGTTTATTTGTGTCTATCATTATTGTAAAGGTGGGGTACCCTAGGGCACATTATATGGATGATCATAGCCCAAAGAATGTAAAGCGGAGGAACATGGAGCTGTGAATATCGAAGAAGAAGTTAATGATCCTATGGAAGAAGATGATCATGCACTAGAAAACACAGTTGAAGATGATGGTACAAATACATTGATCCATGACAGATTTAGTGGAACAGTTAATCATGATGATCGAGATGACTTTGTTGATGTTCATGATTTACATGTACTTGAGAAGGCATACAAGCCCCTTTATGAAGGCTCCCAAATAACTCTTCATTCTACTATATTGTTGCTAGTGAACTTGAAGGTTATGAATGGTTTATCCAACATAGCAATCTCACAGATGTTAAGGTATGTCATATATGTCATTTTTTTTCATCTATTTTAATTGTTGTTAGTTCATAACTAGTAAATAAATGATGAAATATGTACCATTAATACTCTTTATATTAACAAATTATTTTTTTGTTGTAGATTGATTGGTGAATTTTTGTTACCACCATCAAATATTTTACCTCACTCATACTAAAATTTATCTAACATTATGAAAGATATTGGAATGGAGTATGAAACAATAGATGCATGTCCCAATGATCATATTATATATCATAAACAATATGAATTTGCAACAGAATGCCCAAAATGTTATATTGATAGATATCAAATATATCAACTAACAAAAAAGGTGCCTCACAAGGTTCTTCATTATATTCCCATTATTCCACATGTGTAATGATTATTTAGGTGTGAAAGCTTAGCATAATTTATGGATTACCATGTATGAAATAAAAGTGGAGATGACATTCTTCAAATGCTTGCAGATGGTTCTGCATTTAGGGACATGGAGGAAAAATGGCTACACTTTAAAGAAGAACCTCATAACCTCAGACTTTCATTAGCAGCAGACGGTGTCAATCCATTTGGAGAGCTGAGATCTATTTACTCTGTGTGGCTTGTTTTTGTTATCAACAATAACATTCCTCCATGGATTGACACCATCCACTGCTAATGAGCAACTACAAATTATTTGTTAAATCTTATTAATATATTTGTGCCTTGAATCACTTGTAGATGGCCGTCATCTAAAGAAATCCATAAAGAAGATATAAATTATTGGAAGAGGAAAATTTCTCGTCTAATGTGTGAAATGCAAAATTTTCTACCTCCAACATTTTTCAATGCACAAGAATACTACCTCTATTTACTCTATGTGGCCTGTTTTTGTTATTTGGAGAGCTGAGATCTACTATGAGCAGCTAAAAATTGTGCATTTGTTTGATACAATTTATATCAGAAAGAATATAATATAAACTTTATGGAAAATATTGGATGGAGGGCATGACAAAGAAAAAAATGTCAAAATTTGTAGTGATATTCAGGAAGCCAATCATGCAATGAAAAATGCCATTCAATTAAATAGTGATGGAGACAAAATTAATATAAGTGCCCTTCCTTGGTTATTAATGGAGCAACAAAGCAATGCTATAAAAGAAGTCATATGAAAAATTCGATTTCCCACAGGATTTGCTACAAACATAAACAATATCATAACAAAGAAAGGTGAATTTGGATCAGGGATGAAAACGCATGATTGGTATACCTTCATTAAGGTAATTATTTTGGTATATTTTATTTAAATTTGTATACTGCATGTACTTTTTAGTGTATTATGTTTACTATTTTTGGAAAAGATTATTTTATAATTGTCGCAATACATTCTACCTCTATCTCTCCCAAACAACTTCGACAACAATGTCAAGCAAGTTATATATGATCTTGGAAAATACATGAGGTAAGTATCAATATTTGTTCAATTCATTGTATAGATCTTATAATTTCCATTTGTTTTACTTGTTATGTAATATATTGTATTATTTTGTTAAATCTTGTTAATATATTTGTACCTTGAATCACTTGTAGATGGATGCCATCTAAAGAAATCCATAAAGAAAATATAAATTATTGGAAGAGAAAAATTCCTCGTTTAATGTGTGAAATGCAAAATTTTCTACCTTCAACATTTTTCAATGCACAAGAATACTACCTCATACACCAAGTTGAGGAGATTGAATTGTGTGGACCTGCACACACAAGGTCAATGTGGATGGTCGAAAGGCACTTGAAATTTTTGAAGGCTTTGGTTAGAAAAAGTGCACATCCTAAGGGCTCTATGGTGGAGGGATATATGGTATACCAGACCATGGTGTACATTAGTGAATATATTCCTAAGTTTGCAGCAAAGATCCATGTAGATCGCATTTGGGATCCCAACTCCATTAACAAATTTGAAGGGGAGTACCTGATGGGGAAAAATAGATTGAGGAAAGTGAGAGGTAATTATAAGATGGTCATGGAGATTAATTAGAATACATTTTACATATGGTTTTTATGTATATTGTACTTATTTAATTATTAATCTTCAGTATACATCAATTATAAATTAAGGTTGTATACCATGGTAATTAACTAATTATATGCATTTTTGAATTTCAAATTTTTTTGATACAGTTGGTCGAGAGTGGGATGCACTACATTTGTACATCAAAAACAATTTTGATTATGGATTGAATGATGTCAACAATTTTGTTGTGCATTAACATGGGAAGGTGTGGCTTCATTGGTTAAAGAAGCTCATTGTAATGGAGATTCCAATGTTACACAAAGGGAAATTGATTTAGCATATGGTTTAAGAGATAAAAAGGTATGCATAAATATATTAATCACCCATATTATTTAATTATTTTCAATTATATTGATGTATATATGATGCAGAGGATCAAACAACAACACCAACAACATCATTTCATGAGGGTAAATCAAACCTAATTAGAATCAGGAGAAGATCAAATTCTTAATTCACTTTCTTTTTCATCAAAACTCATACAACTTCTTTTGATTCTTCAATTCTACAAGACTTCAAGGAAACAACTTAGCACTCCAATATCAACAAACCATATGTCATTATTAGTATTCCAATTGACTCATTCAAAGGAAAAACCATATTAGAAAACTTTGACTCAATCAATCACATTCACATCATTCTCAACCACCATATCAACATCTATACATTCTCTCGGCCTTTCATAAGGCAACACATTATGCTCACTTGCTACACAACCAATTACCAATCCTTCAAATTACTGTATACATCATATCCTCAAGGCAACAAAACACTTATTCTAAATCAGATTCCAAAATGTCAATAACTAAACTTCAATCATTAAAAACAACCTAAACTTCTCAAATAGCACCAATTCATTTTCCTTACAAGGAAAAATAACAAAGACTAATCCTTCTTGATATCAACTAGTTAATCAATCCTTCAAGACACAACATTTGTCATGTTTTGAGAGAAATCAATTCAATACATTAGTGTATAAATATCAGATCTGCCTGCTTTGTAAAGATACCAAGACACACAATAGAATCATCATTCTCAAAACAATATGCATTGCCTTTACAACCTTATTCAAGCATAAATTCTACTGTAACTCCATCTAAATGATAGGGTTGAAGTATTTAAGGTCACCCACTTCCTTGTACACACAGATTTCCACTGTCCATGAAATATAAACATTAATTAGCAATAGACCTCCATACCCTAGATCGGGTGAACCACTCACACTAGGTTCAAAAATAAGATCCAAATGAACATTTAGAGACCTCTTAATGCCCATAACATCATATTAAAAACTCAAAATGATTTATACTGGAGAAACTAGCATATTTCAGACTCTACGCCCAAGAAAGGCTACTAGAATAGGGCTATTTTACAAAGCATCCACCTTTTTTCCAACTCCAAATTGTTAGACAACCTCAAAAATTCAAAGTAAAGGTCACAAAACACTAGATTTATCCACTTTAAAGGATTGAAATAACCATTTAGAAAGTGTATTAACAAACCCTTAATTTTAGGCTGGAAACAACCAAAAAAGTGAGGGTTTTGCGATTATGACCCTTGCAAGCCTCCAATACTCTATCCAACCATTAAAACATGCTCCATTATGTCTAAAAACTCCTTTATAAACATCTCCTTGGATATTCATATGTTATTTCTTCAATACCCTGCTGGAAACCTTCATTTTCAAGAGGAAAACTTAGAAAATTAACTTTAAATCAACAAGACAACACCATACTCTTGATACCTTGTACTCACACAAAAAAAAATCATATAAAGTACACCCTACTTATCCCATCCCACCATTTCTACTAGGCTTACATCAGTGGGATGGGCTTTAAACTTCTTTAGGGACTCTCAAAATCACAGTGAAACTAACTCTGCTTAAGACACATGATTGTCTTTGATTCTTTTGCTGCTTAAAACTAACTTTCAGACTCTTTGACAATGAAAATTACTCTTTCTAAAATGAGCTTACACAAGAACTAACTCTTGGATGTTACCAAATTAGCAATACAAGTTAGCAGAAATAGAAAGAATGCTTGATAACTCAAAAAAATAGGGCTTTTATTCAAGATTTTGTTACAAGAATTTCAAGATTCTGCTCTTCCACGCCTTTCCATGCTTTTTATAACTTTTCCCTCTTAATAATTTCCTTTTCTAACCTCTCATCAGTTCAAACTACCTCTTATCTCCTAATATGCTTGATTTATGCCTTTTTGTTTACACAATATTGAATTATTTGTATTTTTTTGCATTTTCACCTCCTAGTGACTTCTTTTATGATTTGATTACATTCAAATTAGCCTTTTCATGGCCTCGACACAAAAATTTAGACTTGAACATGTAAATTTAACATATTAGCCTTTTGAAGGCATTTACAAGATCTAGGTGCTCTTGCACCAATATATATGTTGAGATTTTTTTCTTTGCATACATTCGGCCAAGAATAAATATGTTTATCAACTGATGATATTGCAATAATTTTTACATGTTTGACATATTTTAGGTGAAACACCACAAGGATATGTGGTGCAATGGTCGTAAATTTTGAATCAAAAAGTTTGATGACACGAAGAAACTTGTGAATCTGGTATAGTTACAGTCTTTTAGGTGACTAATGTTTCATCTAGAAGTGGCATACATCTAGAAGTCTCAGAAAATCAATACTATGGGATTTTGGATGATATAATTGAGTGTGACTTTAAGTCCTTCAAATTAGATATGTTCGTCATCCTATGGTACAAGGTAAGATTGAATGAAAATGATCCTGAGAGAACTGTTATTGAACATGATAATGGATTTACCATGGTTAATACAAGGTCGATTGAGCGAGCTAGAAATGAGCCCTATGTTCTTCCAAGCCAATGTGAGCAAGTATTTTACTTAGAGGTTTTAGGTAAACTAGGTTGGTCATTTTTTTTAGACATGATCCAAGAGGAAGGCTAGTAAATTATAATGTGGTGGAAGAAGAAGATATTGAAGAACTAGAAGATGATGTAGATGATGATCAGGATCAACAATTAGTTGATGTACCTGAAAAAGATGTCGAAGAGGAGGAACTAGATCATGATGATGAAGGATTTAATGTTCATGAAGATTATATCCATGTGGATGATAACATTATCAAAACTGATATCAATGAGGATGATGATGACATGACCAATCCTTACAATGTCGAATCTAGATCAGATGATACAAACAATGAGTTGGATGAAGAAGAATATCAATGACATTGAAATGTATGAGTTATGCGATTATATTATCTATTTGATATTAATTTCTTGATAGAATTATATTTGACTTAAATGGGAGATCTGATTTTATGAATTTTTATCCATGTGCAGACCTAATGGGTTGTGTCAAAACACTGAATATAAATGATACACACACACACACACACATATATGTATATATGTATGTATGTATGTATGTATGTATGTATGTATGTATATGTATTTGAAAATGTAAATGCAATTACTGGATGCTCTCCTAGAACAATAAATGCAACATATCATTAAATAAATCTATATCTATGTATATAAATGTGTATTTCTAAATACAAGTGTAAATGCAAAGAGCATATGGTTTTGTAGTGTTATAGATACAACATATCCATAAATTAATGTAATTGAAATTCTAAAGTCTTCAACACATATAATATGAATTCAATCAAACTATTAAACTACATGATAAATAAATGAAAACAATAAATGCATATGTATCTAAATCAATAATGGCAATAATTCAAACAATCAAGCACAAAAATTGTTTACAACTTGTGTAAGCGTGCAAGTGAATAATTGATAAACTCTTCTTGAGATAGAATGGAAATTCTAGTTATGTGATTCTTCTGATTAATCCAACTAACACTTACCAATTGCTGTGACTGATTAAAATATTTTAATCCCTACTTGAGAGAACTAAATAACCAGATCACACTTATATAGCAAATGTACAATGATAAATAGAGTATAAACTTGTTATATCAATTTAAACAATAGAGAAGCATAAGAATTGAGACAATCAAATAACTGCATAAATTTAACAAACAGATAATACCAAAATCTTAATCTGTGACTTAGATATCTTCATTTACTCCATCAAAATACATGCATCTGAGTCTTTGTATATGAAAGCATTTTGCTAGAAAGCTATCTACTAACTATCTCCTAACGCCTATATCTATTGAATTACTATGGAACAGATATAAATACATCAAAATTTGGAAGGGACACATCTCTTCACAAATGTTTTATTTTACTTAACTAATTAATACAAGAGATTAGGCTCTATTTAGCCATAGATTAACATTTGATAAATGATGTAGATAATCCTGTCATTGATGAGTATCAACATCTCCTAATGCATTCCTGGTCGATATTTCCACCTTTATCATCCTTTTGTTCTACTCCCAACTCTCATCCAATGTCGAATCCTTCCTTGTAGAATTTTCTAGAATTCTCTGCAACATCAATTCACATTTTTTTATCCACTTGGCTTTCTCTTTCAACTTTTCTCCATCTTTAAATAGTGTAGGCAGTCCCATATTTGGAACATCAACCAACCCCTTTGCATCTTCTCACAGTTCCTCATAAAGGTCCCTGTGTTTCTTTATAATATGGTCACCCATACCAATGGCCACACTATTAGAAACATCTCTTTCATTTAATTCTTGGAGCTTTTCTTGAATCCTTCCATCAATTCTCTTGTGTTCCTACCATGTAACATGGTTCTTTGAATATGCTCCGCATAGCTTATTCAACCAAATCATTAAGTTGGCCTGCCTTTTCCTGATTATTGCAGTGAGTGTATCATATTTACTTTGTGAATATGCAGTTGACTCATCCCAATGATCTTTTACCTGTGAGCTTTCACCATGTGTTCTTAATTTAGGAGGCCCCATTGCGACTCCTAGCATGTCCTTCAAATGATCATTTTCTCTCATGATCCTTTCATTACTCATTTTGTACATTTCCTTTTCTTTGATCAATATTTGTATTTGGGATTTATTAAGTTTTTCCACATTAATCCCAATGTTTGCAGTCGCCACATGATCTACCTCTCCAACCTTCAGAGTCATGACATGTCCAAATGCTTTATTAGTATCAATCACCACTGACTTTCTATGAGGTTGATACAAGGCCCATATCATGAGTGATCCTTCATCTGGGTTATATTTGGATCTAGCATATATTTCTTTCACCCCCTTTTGGACGAAGCTTGTGTGTGGCACTATTATTCTTTAAGAAGCTATCAAAAACCAATGCAAAATTCAAATCCAGCCCTAGAAAGATCATAACTCCAGCATCCTCTAACATTTTCCTTCCTTTATCGAGGGTTGAATATTAGCCATTTCTCTATCCACATTTAATTTCAAATTATTTAATAGCTGCTTGTCATTGCTTGGTGTAATATTATCAACTATCTCCCTTATCTCCTTGTCCTTTTGTTTATACAAGAGAGATCTAAATTCTAAAGAATTCACAAATTCATTATCTGCTACAAATGACCTATATGCCATCTCTCTGGTGTTTGTATCTTGGCTCTCTTCAAAACTTGGTTCTCTAGGAGGGAAGTTTTAATCTTGAGTTTTTAATCTAGAAATCCTACTAGGTAGGTCTCATGGCATATCTTCTCCAGATTCCTCATCTCTAGAAAAAGGGAACCCTATATCCAAAAACCCTTGGTTGTATTCCTCCACCACTCTCTTTGCTTCCTCTACCTCCAAATTTCTAATCATTTCATCAAACTAATAAGACACATGATCATATCCTCCAAAGTTTATCCTTTGTTTGGTAGAATTGATATATCCCTCTGGATCAAAACCTTTTCTTGGTGGACCCTTATTCATATTATACTACATTAATTTTTCAAGGATCAAATTGTATCCTTCCTTTGCAAGAACAATAAAATCACCAAAGCACAGAGTATTAGGCATAAATGCCTATTTCCCAAATGAACCAAAATTCATGAAACTAGAAAAATCCATTTGTCTTACAATTTCCAAATATGTAGTCCTATTCGGGATTGTTTTAGGAAAAATGAATGGAGAATCCTCAAAACCAAACACCCTTACAATAGTAGCATCTTCCAAGCAATACCAGTCTCCCCAATTGTGATCAATTGGTCCATTAAAGTCCTTAGGTCTGAGGAAGAATTTATTTCATCAGAGAATGAGTGTGCACAAGGATGACTATAGAATTCATATACTACATTTACAAAATATTTTTCAAAATACAGGGAATTGGAATTAGCAAACCTGCAGTCCCAAATGGCAATCCACAATTGAATGGGTAACAATTTTCCCTCTTTATCAAACTGTGAAACCTTCAACTTTTCTAGCCAAATCCCTAACTCTTATCGGAAGTACAATACTAGATGCATTAAAAGAGAATAATGCCTAAGGTGAAGAATAGGGGATTTACTCTTGATTGCCATCAATGCTAAGTCAAGTTCCTTGGAGAAAAATGAAGCATAGTCAAAATACCTAGAATTATGACATTGAATGCCAGCTACAATTACCATGGGAGCAATGTAAATATACTCAGGAACTTCCATACCCAACACTTGTCCTAGCAAGAAATAGGTATATCTCATATAGGGCTTGAATAAGTCCACATGGAATGGAGGCCCATCACCATCACCAAGTGGGAGAGTCTTAACATCTTGTTCAATTCTATGTAAGGGAAACCTCCAACCCTTGTAAGTGGTGTCCATTCTCCAAAACTCCTTTTCCAACTCTTCATTCACAATTTTCTCATTACTCCACCCTTCCAACTTAAAAACCTCACTTATTGAAGCCCCTAATATGTATATGAAGGGTTTCCTAGATGGTCTGCATATGGCCTTAAGTTTTGAGTCATAGTGGGTGGCCAACAATTTTACTAGCTCTGTATTGACAAACACATTAGGGAAAACCATCTTTCCCAAAGTTAGATGCCACATATTACAAATTGGCTAAAAACAATCTCTTCGGTGAAAGTGGAATCTAAATAATTCATAGCCTCTTATTGGGGTCCAAATGTCTCCTATGTGCTTGCATTTGTCATCCAATTTTTCCACTTCCACCCTCAGTTGCATGGAGCGCCTACCTTTGGGCCCAGAGCCAGGAAATTGGTCAATTAAATCCTAATTCAACTTTCATTTATCACCCTCCAGCTCGATTCTAGCCTCAACTTTCTACTTCTTACTCTTAGGGTGACTGCTCTCACTTTGTTTTCTACCTTTCAACTTCCTTGACCTGGTGGCTTCCATATTAATCGCTTAAAATTGCAGAAATGAAAAAGTTAAAATGCAGAGGACTTATTGGTTTTGATTGAGGTCTTTCAACTGAAACAATTCTCTAGCCCTTTGTTTGTCTCCTCATTTCCTTTGCTACCAATTCACAACAATGTTCATTTTGCAATGATTTCCTTTCAATTTATAAAATTACCTATTCTTCATGGTGCCATTAATGTTTTAACTCTAGGCATGAATGTAACATATTTTTGAATTCCTTATTGTCACATCAAATGAACTGGTCGACAAGACACCTTCAAACTTTGGGCGATCTATACATTAGGCCCCAACCAATGTTCATTGAATACTCTACTGATCGGGGCAACACTCTACACATTTGACTGATGTTAACATTTGTCCAGTATACATCACCAAGAGTCACCCCAACAATCATTTTGGTTCATTTGTTTCTTCATCGGCCTAACTTTTAGTATCGCTAACACATTTAGTCGTTCATCTGATGTTATAAGTCTCGCCAATAACACATCAAATGAACTAGTTGGAAAGACACCTGCAAACTTTGGGTGATCTATACATTAGGCTCCAACCAACAGTCAATGAATACTCTGTTGATCGGGGTAACACTCTACACATCTAACCAATGTTAACATTTGTCCCATATACATCGCCTAGATTCACCCCAACAATCATTTTGGTTCATTTGTTTCTTCATCGACCTGACTTTTAGTATCACTAACAAATTTAGTGGTTCCTCTGATGTTATAAGTCTCACCTATATCTTTTCTTTTGGTCTTGAATATGTCACAAAACTCCCACCAATATCCTCATGTCAGTGTAACTTAGCGGGTCGGGTGAACATTCAAGATTTACACCAATTGCACATGTCTCACCAATATATTCCCAGTGCTCTTGTCGGTGAAAGAAATGATGGTCTCACTGATGAAATTTCATCGGTGAGACTTAAACATTTGGGACAACATATATTTTTCATCTCGAGATGACTTGTCTTGTTGATAGATTATCTTCATCGACAAAACCATAATCCAATCTCCCCGATATGTCTTCTTTAGTAATCTTGATTGCTACAATAGTTTTGATGTCTCATCGATGTGCTAAAAAGTGCTTGTAACCCATAATAGGTTGGGAAGACCCATACTAGCTCATGCCGATGTGATTTGTTTGCCACAATATCTTTGATCAGAAGGATTTTCAGGAGTAGAACAAGGTGACCATGGGTAATTATATTCTATAGGACCAATTACATCCTTTTCTAACTCAAAATTTAGTTAATTATTATTGAGAAATTTACATGAGTATATCATTATAAAATTTTGAAATTTTTTATAGTTCCAACAGACCCTTCTTCATGTTGTATTGCAGTAATTTGTTGAGAACCATATCATATCCATCCCTTACTAATATAGTTAAATCATCAAAGAAAGGAAGAGAGGTGGAGATAGAGAGTCAATGGATAGGGGGGATAGGGAGGGAGAGATGGTGAGAGATAGAGAGGGGGAGGGAGAGAAAGGGATATAGATAGGTAGGGGAGGAGAGATACAAAAGAGGGGGGGAGATAGAGAAGAGGGTGATATAGAGAGATAGAGGGGGATGGTGAAAGAGATAGAGAGATTGTGATAGAGGTAGAGAAATATATGGATAGAAAGAGATAGAGAGAGGATTGAGAGGGAGATAAAAGTGAAATAGAGATAGAGATATAGAGTAGGAGAGATGGAGCTAAGGAGAGATAGAGTGAATAATAGAGAAAGGGGGGAAGATGGAGTGACATAGATAGTGGGAGATATAGAGAGGTAGATATAGAGATATATGGGAAGAGAAATAGAGATGGAGATATATGGGAAGAGAAAGGAAGAGAGGTGGAGATAGAGAGTTGATGGATAGGGGGGATAGGGAGGGACTAGTGATGGTGAGAGATAGAGAGGGGGAGGGAGAGAAAGGGATATAGATAGGTAGAGGAGGAGAGATAGAGAAAAGGGGGAGAGATAGAGAAGAGGGTTTAGGGTTTAGGGAGATAGAGAGAAATAGGGAGAGATATATAAATCATCTCCCTATATCTCTATCTATTCATCCTTATCTCTTTATCTATTTTCCTTTCTCTATCTCTTTGTCTCCCTTTCTATTTTGTATGTTTCTCATTATCTCCCTCTCTCTCTATATTTTCTTCCCTATATTTATCTTTGTCTTGTTAAGTGTGCAATGGGTACATTGAAGAGGTCTTAAAGGATAATTATCATATCTTTAATAAAATGGCATGCTACCTTGAGCATAACTCCCCAAGGACACATGCCATCCTTGGATTGTTGACATGAAATAACCAATCAAAATTTATTTTCTCTTTTCCCTTTCTCTCTTTTCCTTTGTATCTCTTCTATTTCTCTCTCTCATGCTCTCTCTCTCTCCCTATCTATCTAAGTTCATCTCTTTCTCTCATTCTCTATATTTTTAGTTTCTATATCTCTTTGTATTAGCTAATAGGCTACATATATTGTGAGATTTGACCTTGAAACAAATCTCATGCCTAGAAACCACTATTGTGTCATTGTATTTATATAGAGAGGGGGAGATAGAGAGGGGGAGATAGATAAAGGGATATAGATAGGTAGAGGAGGAAAGATGGAGAAAAGGAGGAGAGATAGAGAAGAGGGTGATATAGAGAGATAGAGGGGGATGGTGAAAGAGATAGAGAGATCGTGATAGAGATTTGATGGATAGGAGGGATAGGGAGGGACTAGAGATGGTGAGAGATAGAGAGGGGGAGATAGAGAGAGGGAGGGAGAGAAATGGATATAGATAGGTAGAGGAGGAGATATAGAGAAGAGGGGGAGAGATATAGAAGAGGGTTTAGGGTTTATGATTTAGGGAGATAGAGAGCAATAGGGAGAGATATATCAATCACGCTCCCTATATCTCTATCTATTCATCCTTATCTCTTTATCTCTCTACCTCTATCTCTTTGTCTCCCTTTCTATTTGTATGTTTCTCATTATCTCCCTCTCTCTCTATATTTTCTTCCCTATATTTATATTTGTCTCGTTAAGTGTGCATTGGGTACATTGAAGAGGTATTAAAGGAGAATTATCATATATCTTTAATCAAATGGCATGCTACCTTGAGCATAACTCACCAAGGACACATGCCATCCTTGGATTGTTGACATGAAACAACCAATCAAAATTTAGTTTCTCTTTTCCCTCTCTCTCTTTTCCTTTGTATCTATTATATTTCTCTCTCTCATGCTCTCTCGCTCTCTCCATATCTATCTAAGTTCATCTCTTTCTCTCTTTCTCTATCTTTTTAGTTTCTATATCTCTTTCTATTATCTAATAGGCTACATATATTGTGAGATTTGAGCTTGAATCAAATCTCATGCCTGGAAACCACTATTGTGTCATTGTCTATATATAGAGAGGGGGAGATAGAGAGGGGGAGGGAGATAAAGCGATATAGATAGGTAGAGGAGGAGAGATAGAGAAAAGGGGGAGATATAGAGAAGAGGGTGATATAGAGAGATAGAGGGGGATGGTGAAAGAGATAGAGAGATCGTGATAGAGAGTCGATGGATAGGAGGGATAGGGAGGGACTAGAGATGGCGAGAGATAGAGAGGGGGAGATAGAGAGGGGCAAGGAGAGAAAGGGATATAGATAGGTAGAGGAGGAAAGATAGAGAAGAGGGTTTAGGGTTTATGGTTTAGGGTTTAGGGTTTAGGGAGATAGAGAGCAATAGGGAGAGATTTATCAATCACACTCCCTATATCTCTTTATCTCTCTAGACCTCTCTCTATCTATTTGTATGTTTTTCATTATCTCCCTCTCTCTCTATATATATTTATATTTGTCTCGTTAAGTGTGCAATGGGTACATTGAAGAGGTATTAAAGGAGAATTATCATATCTTTAATCAAATGGCATGCTACCTTGAGCATAACTCCCCAAGGACACATGCCATCCTTGGATTGTTGACATGAAACAACCAATCAAAATTTAGTTTCTCTTTATCCTCTCTCTCTTTTCCTTTGTATCTCTTATATTTCTCTCTCTCATGCTCTCTCTCTCTCTCCTTATCTATCTAAGTTCATCTCTTTCTCTCATTCTCTATATTTTTAGTTTCTACATCTCTTTCTATTAGCTAATAGGGTACATATATTGTGAGATTTGAGCTTGAATCAAATCTCATGCCTGGAAACCACTACTGTGTCATTGGAAAACAAGTTTCAATTGCCATTTAATGGTAAACCAGCTATACTGTAATGGAAAAATTCTCTAAAATATTAGGTAGAAGCCTATATATAATATTATATAATAATAAATATAATTATATTATATATAATTTAATAAAATATTACTATTATATTAAATATATTTTATATTAATTATATTTTGCATTGGGATAACACCAAGGAAAATATAGAATATATACTTTCATGAAGAAAGAACATGAATGTATATTATTAATCTACAAGAATGAGCTACAAAATATAAATCTAATATAGCTAATATATATTTAACTAATATATACTTGACTATATTGTGGAATATTAAAACCTAGCTAAATGATGCCATAATTTTTAATTTAATTAACATACTATAAAACTTAACGAAACCAGGTTATAGCTCATCAAATTGGAGAAGTGAGGTCAATACCAGTGCCGAGGAAGAGTTTGGAGGAGTGAAAACAATGTCAATACCAGCATTGATGAAGAGTTTGTAGTTAAAACAAGGTTAATACCAACGCCGACGAAGAGCAGAGGAGTGAAAACAAGGTCAATACCAATGCTGAGGAAGAGTTTGGAGGAGTGAAAACAAGGTCAATACCAGTGCTGAGGATGAGGTTGAGGGAACTCAGGGAAAATCAATGACCAAGGGACAATGAGTACTGTAACTTTGGCACCCCCATTCTCTTTAACCTGCAATTTTCATGCCCAGTTTCTAAAGATCTTTTCGTACATTGGAACCCCCAAAGGTCTAGGATTTCATCACACATATCCTTCATCGTATGATTCTAAAGCAATTGTAGACTTAGTCCAAGTATATGCTAGGCTAAGCTAGACCTAATGAATGGAAATAGAGGCATACAATTCTTCTTTAATACCTCCACTACAAACATATGCAAGGAAAGGTCTCCTCCCTTCTTGGTAGTGATAACCTCCTCCACACACAACCCTTAAAAATTATGAATAGAGGAATATAATTTTTGAAGAAATAAAAGTTGATTCTCTCCTACCTAATGCAATTAGTCATTTATCCTTACAAACATTTATAGTGATTACTAGAGGCACATAGACCAATTTATCATAATAGAAGAATTTGATCATACTTTTCCAATGATGGCATTATGAGAAAACCTTAGGTTAAATGAATAATTCCTAGCTAAGTTCTTTAAATCATGTCCAACCATATAAGAGAAGAATGTTGATATGTGTACTTGGATACCATGGAGAAAGGCTCTTTGGGCTCTTTCATCAATCAAGGTATTGTTAAATTTTAACACCTAAAAGTGAGAATGAAGAATCTTTCCTAGGATGGTGGCCATCCTATTATAGCTCTCAGAGTTGTTAGAGATATTTTTGTTTCAAAGTAGAGGTTGGACCATCAAATAGTGTCACCATGACTCTACCAATATATCCATCAAATTGACAAACACTGACTTAACAACCACAAATTCACAAGAAGATTTCCTCTGTTAGCCCCAGGGAATCAATTCAATGCCAAGTTTCTTGCTTTAACAGACCACTAAATGCAATGAACCTCTATCATACCATGTTGCACACCAATCCCTCTTACTCAATCTATCCCTCACAGTAAATGATGTCCCGTGTGGTGAGGACTATAATGCAGGACTCACGTCCCTCATCCATATCAAAGATCACCCATCGGCCATGAAAAGGAAATTGTAGAATGCACCAAACATCCTCCAAAGTGATAGTGGTCATGCTAGTGGGGAGATGAAATGACGATGTCTCGTTGTGCCACCTCTCGACTAGCGCTGATAGCATCCCTAGGTGGGTGTGCATGGGCACTGCATATGCAATGTGCCATAATCATGCAACTCCTAGTCGATCCTGGTCCCTATCGCTCAGGTCCCATAAGACACTTGCCAAATCTCATAACCGGTGCTCCTGAGAGTAGAGCTCCCTCGCCGCATCTTGCTTCAAGGAAGGTCAACATGTTAAAATTTTTGAAAAATTCTTGGTCGAATGCTTCAAGGAAGGTCAGCATGTTAAATTTTTTGAAAAATTCTTGGTCGAATGCTCCAAGAACGTCCCCAGCGGCATAGTTTGTGATGGCATCTCAGTTTGATTTTACTCAAACTTCAATGCTCGAGCCAAAAAAGAGCCAAATGGCATCACCGCGGTGCACTTTCCCTTCCAATGTCAGAGTTTGGGTGAAAAGGGCACCGCCACGACGCACTTTACCCAAACTAACCCGCTGAGCACGAGCCTAGTGTCAGAGTTTCTAAACTCCTAACTGAACCACTGCGGTGCCAAATTGCACCACTATGGCACAAAACGGCCTTGCACAATGTAGTTTAAATGCCGAGCGGCGCTATATAGCACTGTTGGAGGTGAGCTCTCCTTTTAAAGCATTAATTGCAACATTAAATGAAAAAACTAAGCTTGGGTAAGGGTCACATACCGGTGCCCCAATGCCAGGTGGCGGCTGGTATGTCCGAACTCGATCAGTGATGTGCAGGGGAAGCTATTATTGCACCATATCACCAGAAATTCAGAGCTCAAATCTCAAGTTTGCTAGTGGAGGTGTGTGAAAATGACTTGAAAGTGACCCTTCAGGCCCCTTTTAAGCCTAAAAATTAGGGTTTTTTAACCCTAAATAGCTATCTTGCTATTGTTTTGGACACCCATTTACCTCTTTTGGTCTGATTGAGGCTTGTTTTTCATCGTTTTATTGTGTTTAGACATGTTTTTAGCCTCCCAGACCCCTTTCAGACCTCTAGGGTACTTTGTCATCTTTTTTTGCGAGATCACCCAAAAAATTAAAATTTTTGTCCGACCTCTCGAGGGGGCATTATAATGGCATGTTTTCTCTCGCCATGCAGCAGTGGGGCAAGTTTTTAAAATATAAAAAAAAATCGGCTTCAATCGAGATCGTTTATTCTTTGAACCAATGCAACGAGTGTATCGCTTCAAAGAGGGGCAAAATGTAGACATGTAAAATATACTAATTGACATTGTGCATCTGATCCTGACTTACTAACATTGTTTCTTCCTGAATCATCCCTCGGTCTAACTGTTTAATCAAATTCCCCTATCTGATTAAATTCATCAATATTTGTCTCTTAATTAAATAAATCATTTTATCTAATCAAGTCAATCTCTTTTGTTAATTAAATCAATCCATCTGATCTAATTATCCCTATTTAATTAAATAATCAATTTATTTGATTAAATCTCTAAAGTCTATCCATTAAATTAAATAAATTAAAACCTTATTTGATTTAATCTAACACCATCCCTTTTAATTAAATAAATCAAAATCCTTATTTAATTAGCCTCTTATCATATTCCTCTCTTATTTGATTTAAATAAATCCATAAATCTAAGTCAAATAAGTCACATCATCTGATCTCCTGTTAAATTAATTAACCCTTGATTAATTTAACCTTATCTCATATCCCATCCTCTAGATAATGCAAGTTGCACATGAAATTTTTTTTAATTCATTTATTAAATCTCTATTTCCCTTACAAGGCATCTTTTGGAATATTCTCTCAATTTGAATTCAAAAATTCCAAGTCAATATGTACATCCAACAAGGCATTTAAAATCTCTTACATGTCCTTTGCCTTAAGCCAAGTGGCATTTATTGCATTTTCCCTTCCCTCTTGCATGTCATTTCAACAAATTTGAAATTCAAATATTATGCATTTATTGGCACAAATTCCATTTTTTGCACATCCTTCATCCATTCATAGCTTGACAAGTGGCATCATATCATTGGATGAATGTTAGTCCCACATTGCTCAAATTTAGACAATCAACCATCTTGGAATTCTATAAATGAAGGGCTCATATCCTCATTTCATCATCCACAATCCAAGCAAAGTTACCATGCTCAAATATCTCTTGAATTCTATCCATTATCATTGAGTCATAGCTAGGTTTTGCAAATTTTTGGCTTGGAGTCTTCATTCTTCATCAACAAAGTGGATCAATCTCTTCAACATTCGAAGCTTGCAATCTTAGGAATTGGGAAAGGGCCAATTTTCAGATCAAATTGGCACCAATTCCCCCATGGGATCATGAGTTTGCACCGCTAATTAGGATTTAATCTTTATTTTATCATTTTTATTGTGTTCTTTGCTATTTTCTTTCCTAGTTTGAGGTTGTAAATGGATTTCATGGGTAATCCTTGTTTATGCTTGCAATATATAACTTGAGGTGTTTATTCTCTTTGTTTTGCAGGTATCTAGATTGGGGTTCAAACATTTGGTGCTAGAAGGAGGGCTGAATATCATTATTTCTAATCCTTTCTTGAAATTTCTGCATTTTTCTTCACACACAGGAAATTCCAATGTTGGGAGCTCAATGTCACTGTTTTGGCACCCCAGGCTTGTTAGTATTGTTGTTTTGGCATTGCGGGCTTGTCAGCATCATTGTTTTGGCACCGCAGGCTCGTCAGCGTCGCCATAGGGCACCGCTTAAAACACAAATTGGGCCGCTGGACTCGTCCCGCCAAAATTTTTGAATTTTAAACTCCACCACTGGACTCGCTGACCTACATAAACTTTCAAAAAATATTAAACTTTGATGCTAGACGCAAACTACGATGCTGGCTAAAAAGAGTGACACAGTTGAGCTCTCTGTCCCGACACAGAGCGACACTCACTGGTAAGCGACGCTCTGAGGCCACTGCTGGGAGAACAAATTGCGACGCCATCACGATTTGCGACGCTGAGAGACAATAAAAAGGGAAAATTTAATTTTATCACGTGCTTTTGATTTATGATTGATTTTTCCTTTGTTTTTTGCTTTTTAATTTCTATGTTTTTCTAGATTCTGACTGGTTTTTCCTCTTTATAGGTTGGAAATCAAAATCAAAGGAAAGAGAAGCATGAGAAGGATGTTCATCAAATCAAAGTGTTTTTAAACACTTTAATGTTTGTTTAACACTTCTTTAAGAATTTGTTATCTCCTCCTTCTTAAGACACTAATTTTCATTTGGGCTTAAAAAGAACATTTTCCATTTCTTGCAAAGGCTAAAATGAAATTTAGGATCACAACTTACTAGATTTTGTTTATTGGATTAACAAATTGAACAAATGTCTATCACTTGTCTTTTGGTACTCTAAAACGAATTCGTTATTGCTTTGTCAGATTTAAAAAGAACAAGTATAACTTTGTTTTTTGTGAAGGCTTACTTAGACTAAAGCCATTGAAAAAGGACGTATGCGCTTCTCATGTGCTTTATAGCGATCTTGAGAATGAAAAGGCCTTTTTCATGACTTTGGGTTAAGACAAAGCAATCACCTCCACACTTCGATTTGGGTTTAAAATTGAACATCTTGTGTGAGTGTGAGTGGGGTCATTATTGCGTATATTCTCTCTCCTTGTTGCCAACAAGGATTGATCGAGTTATGAATAGTGTTTCTTATTCGCTTTTGTTTATCCTAGAGGGCCTGCCTTAGGGAAAAAGTACTCACCCAAGGGAATGACTCAATCGGTAACACTCTAAAGCTAAGAGTACTTCCAACTGGGATATAAATGTGGATATTGGAAGAAATGCCAATATCACACGGTTGATTCCAACAAAATGGATTCGAAAGGGGACTCTTGCCGTATGGGTCAATCTCCACGAATGGAAAGTCCTTATTAAAACCCATGTGCTAGAATTTTCCAAAATCCTTTAATCTTTTTTTGGGTGCAAGAACGGTTGTTCTGAAGCTGCCCTACACTTTTACGGTCTTCTAGTAGAAATGGAAAGCATGCCATGGGAGTTTCATGGGTGTTGATGCTTGGCTTCCCCGATTGACGTTAATGAGCCGTGGAGTGGAGCCAGTGGGGTCAAGCATCTAACCATTCGCTAGAGATAAGTGTAGTTGGACTTGTCCAAGTGGGAATCCAACAAATATTATCTTACACATCCATAGTATTGTACTTATTCTTGGGTTAAAAATGCATTGCTTGATCGAAAACATCTCAAAAACAAACACTTAACATCATCCAAATTTCAAACCCTTTCGAAGACAAATACAATTGACTCAATCCATATGTTATTGCTTTCCATTGGGATTCACATCCTTAGAGGTTTCTAAACATTGGATTATATCTCGATTTGTCTTCTTAAGTAAACAATAGGGAAACCCTTGCCTTAAGTTCATTGAATTTCCACATAACATATCTTGTGGGGTTTGAAGAAATTAAGACATTGGACATCTTAGTTTGAAAACCTAATTGAAGAAAGTGTTTTTGGTAAAATAAAGACATTAAGAAAATCTAAGCAAAATGAAGTTTCATATGTGTTGAAGACTCATAACCCCAAAGAAAAATAAAATAAAATCATTGGTTGGAAATCTGAAAATGAATGTTCAAATAAAATCATTTCTTGGTTACAAAGGTCTTTAGGAAGCATTTGCATGCTCTTCAATACCTAGGTCTAGGAAAACAAAGTGTACCTTTTTAGGTTCATCTTAGGATCAAAACATATCAAAATCATTTTTCATCCATCCTTCAAAACATCCAAAACAACATCATCTCACAATCACCTTTTGTAAAATCTTGAAATCATCCTTAAATACTAAGCTTTGTGGAAAAAATCAAAATCATCAAAATCATTGAGACTAAATCCTTGAAAAAATTTATCAAAATCACCTTTTGCTAGGCATGTGTAGATGCATCATTTTGCATATGCTTAGTCAAAGTTATCAAAATCATCTTGTCTAGATTAGTGTATGTAGATGAATCATTCTTCATATGCTTAGTGAAACAATCATCTTATTTGAATAGGTGTGAGTAGATGCATCCTTCTCCTCACACATATTCAAATCATCATCCTTTGAACAAAGCTATCCCTTAGATCATCATCCAACATCTTAGGGTCTTTTTGTTCAAAATCCAAATCCAAATTAAAATCAAAATCAAGGACAAAATCTCAAATCCAAAATCAAAATCAAAATCTGCAAGTCCTAAAAGCCTAGTATCTCATTCAAGACTTATCAAAAAGTCAAAACATCCATATCATCCATCCCTATCATCATCATCATATCATCACCTTTGATCCTCAAGGCATCTTAAAATTTTTTACTTTGGGGCATAAAATAAAGATTAATCCAAAGAATCAAGAGATTCATCTCCCATATTCTCAAAAAATTGATCCATGTTTTATGGTTCTAACTAGATCTCTGTTGATGGCGATTTTGGCACCACAACAATGCAAATAGAGTATTTCTACTCTGCTTCTCCTGAAAGAGAAAGGAAACACATGGATGCCTTAGCTCCCAAGGTCTTGGTAGTTGGGTCTCAATTGTACTATGTTGCTCAGTGGCCAATGCAACAGTAATATTCAAGGGGCCTGCTGGTGTTGGGCTTATGGATTGCTCCAAGATCAAACATGAAATAAATCCTATACCAACTAGGGGTTTTAAAGAAATATAAAAAGATGGATCATGGTTTTGAAATAAAAAAGAACAATAGTTCATGCAACCTAAATCAGACTTGATAACTTTCAAAGAATTTATAAACTAAAATTTGAAGAACAAAATTAACTTGTGTTTAACACACAGTATCATTCATTCACATTGATGATTTCAACAACTCATTATAAACTACCATTTAAGTAAAACTATAAAATGAGATTTTATTCCTTGAAAGCTTTCAAAATCAAATGATTAACTTAAGATAAATACCGTTCTGGAACACAATATGAAGGAGATTCAAATTTGGTTGCTTCTACTATGGGCTAGACAGATAAGCAACATTTACAAATCTGACACAATCACCAGTGTACAACAAACCTGTGTCTTCAGACTACTTCCATCTACACTAGAAAAACTTTGAAAATACATTACAATCTGTACTGAAATCTAACTGCTAACCAAGAAGAAAGGAGAAGCTCTCATTACTGAGAATCAAGATGCAACTCGATCTCCTTCTGCTAGTTGACTAACTCCTAACAGCTCTCTAAACCTAGAAGTTCTAATCTAGAAGTGCTAACACTAAAATTCTAGAACCCTTTACAAAGAGGCAAGAATGCCATATATATAGCTCCTCTTGAAGAGAAAGTCGACGCCCATTTTTTTTAGGGTTTAAAAAGTATCTGCGGTGTCAGAGGGTCGGCGCCTAGATCCTCAACAAAGTCCATTCTGTCATAAATCTGAATCCTTGTTGTCTTATGTCGGTGAAGATTGTCTCTTGGAAAGATCTGTAGAAATTTTGCAGCTACCGCGCCGTGTCCATTTTTGACCTCCAGCAGAGCTGCTTTGAGTGCCCTAAAATATCACCATTAATGCTGAGCTACCTCTGTCAGCAGACCTCACAGCTGTCCATTTGACTCATGGCTTTATCTTCTTCCTTTAGTGTTCTTTCCGCTCCAGATCCGCTCTTCTGCAAGCTCCTCAGTGTAGCTTGGGCCAGTCGGTGTGAGGTTCTGGCAAGCCACAGAGGTCATACTAATCTCGCAAAGACCCATGACAAGACTGCTTCCTCTCACCCAAACGACATGGAAAAATTGTGTCCTCTCGGTGAGCCCTATTTCTGTCAGTGGGCCCCTCTTTCGATTGGCAAGACATCCACCTTCGGCAAGACGTTATGGTAGGTGCAAAGAGCTACAACGATATGTTCCTTCCTTGGCAGATTCCCTGTTATCGACAAGACCAACATTAGTTAGGAAGATGCCTCAGCGAGCTCAACATGTCACACCGAGGGCACAAAATATGTCGGTGAGACCCTATCGGGTCGGCAAGATCCATTGTCGAGATCCCTAAGAAATATCCCCATGCACATGATTTGATCCTGCAAAACAAGGTCTCTGTTAGAATAATACATTAATATTAGGCCTTTTACCAAAAAGAAACTTAACTCCGGTGGAGGCAGAGTCAACACGGGCATGGGAAGCAAAATTTAAACAAGTCCCAGTGGAACCGGGACTGGGACAAAACATGACCTAGAAATGACATCCCTTGCCTTCAAAACTAGCGAGGGCAGGGCCGAAAGAAAATCGGAACTGGGACCGGAGTCGGTGCGGGAATGAGCCAGGGAAATAATCAACATTCTTGAGTTCATACCCCGTCCTTGATCCGCGTCCGCAAGAAAACCCAAAATGTGAAGGATGGGAACAAAACACTGGCAGAGCCGGAGCAGAGTGATGAACAAGGTGGAACCAGGGTTGGAACCAAAATTCAAACTAGAAACTTCTCCAAGTTTTGGGTTCGGATTCCATTATGAACCCGCCTCCAACGTTATCCAAAAGAGGAGGAAGAAAGGAACAGAAAGAGAATGAGGAAAGGGGGTGGAAAACCCCACGACAAAGCAAAAGAAACAAAATGAAAATAATGGGACAAGCGGAATAACACAAAAAGACGCGCAAGGGAGAAAAGACCAAAGCGACCGGACCGGGGCTGGGGAAGGAACAAAAACGGAGCTTGGAAGAAGTTCCAAGTTTAGAATTCGTTCTAGGTCTGGGTCCGCCAAAACACATGAAACAAAATGCCCAAGGCCGAAAAGAAAACACTAAAGGAAAAGGACATAAATTGACAAAGACCAATGAAGAGAAAAGAAAAGGTGGGATCAGATCCAGGACGAGATCTGAAAGAGGAACTTTGAGAAAGCTCAACATTCTGAATCGGGCCTGGACACGACTCCGACAAAGAACAAAAGAAATGAAAACCAAGGTCTGTCAAAACCAAATCCGGGGTTGGAACAAGACTCGAACTTAGAAGGAATTTTGAAGTTTGGTATTGGTCCCGGTTCCGCCTCCGACAAAACTTTGAAAGGAAAATGCCTAAGGCAAAAAACCAAAGGCCAAAGGGAAAAGAAAAAGGGGGACCTATTTTATTCCAGAATAAAATGGGGTGGTTATGCAAGGCATAACAAATGGCGACTCGGCTGGGAAAATGGTTTAACCATTTTCATGAATCTGAAGGATTCAACTACCCAGAACTCTTGGTTCATGAACATTACAACTCCAGTTAGGTCAGCTAGAACAATCAAGGTAGAGCTACAATCTCAAATGTAAGTCAATCAATGGCTACCCCTGAATCTATGTGTGTGCTTGATTGTGCATCACTCTTTTATAAAGTTTTCCTCATCCCTCAGACAACAATATGCAAGATTTGAGCTACATGAGTTGATCCCTTTTTGTGCAATGATATCCCGGGCATTGCTCCACTGCCAGTTAGGCGTCCATAGCCCCGATGAAGATACCGCTAGTTCTCTCACAACATTTCTCTATTGCCAGTCAGGTGTCCATAGCCCCGGTAGAGATACTAGAATCACCCATTCATATTGAATCTTCTTCTTTTGATAATTCTTTTCTTTTCTTTGGAGTTTTAGATATTTCATTTAATTCTGCTTTTTCTTTTCAATATGTTAGATGTTTAACATCTGATCTGGGTTGAAAACTACCATGGACCTCATAACAACACTTTAGAGATCAGATTTTTCACTCAAATCTTACAAAACCATAGTCCTAGGACAAATATACCCTTACAAGAGGAGATGATCTTAATAATTTGTGACAGATTCAGGGGAGCTGATGAAGGTTACTTACTTGGCACCTTGTTTTAAAGCTTTCCACAGCTTTTATTGACAATAAGCATGAAACAACAAATTGAGGACAAAATCATCCAATTAGAAAACCTGAAAATATCTAAACCCCTTCTCTCCTAATGACCAAAGCATGCTTCAGATAACAACCCATCACTTCAAAAATGGAAAGAAACAAATGAACCCCAAAGAGAAAAAACAAACAGAAAACAAAGAGAAAAGAAAACTCAAAGAGACAGAAGAAGAGAACAAACAAAAAGCGAACTATTTACAAGCATAAATAATTTATACAAATGCACCACCTAGCAAAATGCCAACTTTATGATTCAAAATAGTGCTTAAGAAATTGTCCATTGACAGGCAAGGGGACAGGTTCTCCATTTAAACTACTGAATCCGAAAGCATTTTCTCCTAAAATCTCAGCAATCTGATAAGGACCTAGCCAAAGTTTGTCAAATTTCTGGTGACTACCCTTCTTTTCACTGGCTTTGTCCCATAGTAGCACTAGGTTTCATATCCTAAAGGCCTTGATCTTGGCTCTTTTGTCAAACCAGCATTTGAAAATAGCCCGATGTCTGAAGAACTGTTGTAAAGTAGCATCCCTTTGTTCTTCTAACTTCAACAAAGCGACCAATTTGACTTCTATCCTATTATCCTTAGAGTAGAATTTCTGCATGAACTCAAGGATAGGTATTTGCAGATGGATGGGAAAAATAGGCTCTTGGCCATATAGTAGTTTGAATGGTGAGGTGTTTAAAGTAGCCTTAATCCTAGTCTGATCTGCCCATAATGCAAATCTTAGCTGGGTATGCCAGTCTCTAGGGTTATGCTCTAACATTTTCTTAATCACCCCTAAGAGATTCTTATTGGTTGACTCTGCAACTCCATTGCCCTGCGGATAATAATTGGAAGAATATTTCAAGACAATCTTGTGATTATATTCCCAAGAAATAAATTTAGCAGAAGAGAAGGCAGAGCCATTGTCACATACCAAAGCGAAGGGTACCCCAAACCTTGTAGTGATACATTCGGTGAGGAACTTGATCACTACCTCCGTTGTACTATTTTTGCAAGGTATAGCCTCTATCCACCTCATGCAATAGTCAGTAGTGGTCAAAATGAATTTATGCCCTATAGTAGAGTTTGGGTTAATAACCCCAATGAAATCCAATTCCCATTGGGCAAAGGGCCTTACCTCATAAACGGGTTGTAATGGCATGGCTGCATGACGTTCCCTTGGTGCAGAAACTTGGCACGTGTGTGACATGTTCTCACATGTTGATGGGCATCCTTGAATACACAGGGCCAGTAATAACTAGATCAGAGGATCTGGTGTGCCAATGAATCTATAGACCCATGGCATGTGCCATGTTTCCCATGAAACTCAGAGATCACCTGCTTAGCCTCTTGCTGATCAAGGCATCTTAAGTACACTCCTTCGAAATTATTTTTGTATAGGAGCCCTCCTTTAAACATATAGTGTGAGATTTTCAATCTTAGTGCTCTAATTTGAGTGGCGTTCATTCCCTCTGGACACCGGTTATTGAGCATAAAACAAATGAGATCAGCATACCATGGGTCATTTGAGAAGGACTGAGTAGTATCTTGTTGACAAATAACGTTGTTACCAACATCAGCCATAGATTTAGATAGACCCAAACCTCAGACAAGTTTCATAGGGTGTATCTCCAAATCAAACTCTTGCAAGATGGCCATCCATTTCCCCCTTCTTTCTCCAAGTTCACTCTGCACTAGTAGGGACTTGACAGCGGCATCAAGAACCACAACAATGACTTGGCTTTGAAGGATGTAGTGCCTGAATTTTTTAACAGTCTAGACCAGTGCAAAAGCTTACTTCTCAAGAGGTGGGTATCTAGTTTTCGCATTTTTGAAGGGAGAACTTATGAAAGTAATTGGTCTCTCCTTTGACTCTTCTCCTCGTTGAGTTAATGCAGCTGCACACGAATGTTCAGATGCAAAAGAGTAGATGTAGAACAGCCTCAAGTAGTCAGGGCTAGTGAGGACTGGAGCTTCTGAAATGGATTGCTTGACTTGAGAAAATGCAACCTTCACCTCATCACTCCATTCTATTTTGGCATCATTCTTTATCATCTCGTTCAAGGGCTTCATGATTTCTGCAAAGCCTGTGATAAATTTCCTCACGAAGTTGATCTTTCCAAAAAAGGATCTCATCTCCTTCTTGCTTCCTGACATGGCTATCTTGAGGATGGACTCAACTCACTCTGGGTTGATGGATATTCCTCTTTTTGTAATTATGTGTCCCTAGAGCTTCCCTTTGGAAACTCTGAACACACACTTTTTGGGATTTAAGGAGACTCTATATTGGATGCATCTCTCAAGAACTTTGGCTAAGTCCACAACATGATTCAATCAATCCTTGGAGAACACTATTAGGTCATCTATGTAAACAATAATGCATTTTCCAATTAGATCCTTGAAAGCTATATCCATGGCATGCTGGAAAGTTGCTCCAGCATTTATCAGACTAAAAGGAATCCTCCTGTATGCAAATGTCCCCCACTTGGTGGTGAAAGCCATCTTCATCCTGTCTTTAAAGTCGACCATAACCTAATTATATCCAAAGTAACCATCCAAGAATGACAACATTTGAGATCCGTTGACAGTCTGGAGAACTTCATCCAGAGAAGGAAGTGGGTAATTATCCTTTTCTGAGGCTTTATTCAAATTTTTGAAGTCCACGCATAGTCTGATCTCCCCATTTTTCTTACGAACCGGGACTAAGTTAGCCACCCAGGTTGAATGGTGCACAGGGAAAATTATCCTTTCCAAGAGTAATTTCTAAACTTCTTTATAGATCAATGGTTCAATCAGAGCATTAACAAGGCACTGCTTCTATCTGAAGGGTTTAGCTTCAGGCCTCAAGGGAATAGTGTGAGTCATAAGCGAAGCATTCAATGTCTAGAGATCCTCATACCCCCAAGCAATCGCAACAATATCCTTTTTAAGCACCCTCAGTATTTCTTCTCTAATAGCTTTAGGGCAGGCTTTCCCTATGTAGACATTCCTTTCAGGACCAGAATTAGCCAGGTTAACTACCTCATGTTTTCCTACCTTTTCTTCAGTTGATGCCTTCTCTCGAGCCCTTGCATTTGAGTCAAAGATTTTTTCTAAAGCAACCATTCCCTTGGGAATGTTATTACTTTTCAGATTAAGGACCCCTTCTGTATCACATTCTTCAGGGTTCCAGTCCCCTTGATCATTGTTGGACTCATCAATAATTTGTCCCTCAAAGACATCTGAGCTTGCTAAGAAGGCCAGAATATGTCGATCATCATCAAAAACCTAGAAATTCTTGATATTGTCAGGGACAGCTGGGGTGGACATCAGTTCCATTGAGAATATTTTGAATTTGGAGCCTTGCATAGGTTCCAAGGTGCTTGCAGCAATAGCCAGTGAATCTGCTACCTAATTTTTTTCTCTATGGATTAAGCTAATCCCAAAGGCATCAAAATCCTCGATCAGGTTCCATACCCTGCTTCTATATGCTACCAGCCTCTTGTTGTGACATGTATATTGGCTGCGCACCTGCTTAACCACAATTTCTGAATCTCCTTTGACCATCAAGGTAGTGACCTTCTTCTTGTGTGCAAACATCAGTCTTCGAGCTAGGGCTTGGTATTCAGCTACATTATTAGTGCACCTAAATTGCAACCTATAAGAAGTGAAGAAAAATTTCCCTTTCGGGTTGGTTAGCACAATTCCAACACCACAACTAGTCTTGGACTTGGATCCATCAAAGGTAAGGGTCCACAACTAATGACAAGCAGGAATTAAATTTTTTGAAGTTTTCACAGGTGCTTGAGTTAAATGATTCCCACTTGGGGTTGCTTGATCTTTTGCACCAGGCATAAGGAAAGAATGGTGTGAAAGTTCCTTAGGCACTCTTTCCAATTCATGTTTAGTTACAACATTTTACTCGTGACTATCCTTCCGACCATCACTAGTGTCTTTAGTTAACCCTTTGGGTTCTGGTATATTTGGGAATGTAGGGGTGTCAAAAAAACCTAAGGGTTGCCCTTCATCAATGTGCTGGTTCAGAAGTGGGTCTGGGGTAGGTTCAACTTGAGGAGGGATTTCTTTTATAGGTGTTGTATCCCTGGTTAACATGGTCACTTCCTTGGCCTCAAATGGGAAGCAGTCTACAATGGTCTCAGGGCAACTTGAGCTAGCTTCCCCAGTTTTAGAAACGTGATTTAGAATGTCAATGTAGGGTTGGCAAGCCAACTCAGAATGAGTTTGATGATGTATCCTGCACCAATTAGGAAGTAGGATGCTTTGTAGATCTATGTCTACCCCTAAGACCAGCTGATCTTGTTGCAACTTTCTAACTAATGCTTGCTGATTTTCATCAATGGTGGGGTCAGTTTTTTTTTTGTTTTGACATGTCCTTAGCATGGAGAACCGAGAAAGTTAGAATTTATTCTCTTTTGTAAACCCCCATCTCAGTCTCAAAGTAAGCCACCTCATTGGGACTATCATAGTCAGTGATTATATGCTTGAGGAATGGCTCACATTCAACTCTAATCTAAGTAGGAATTCCCTTCCATGCTAGCCACATGTGTGAGAAGTCTAGGGAGAGGTGTCCCCTATACTTTTCATCAGATCTCGGCTCAGTAGCATACCATAGGTCTCAGGAATATCTGCTACTTGAATGTCGATATTTGTTAGGATCCTAGGATTTGATCCTACTTGAACATGTATGTTTCTTAATTCCCCTACCACCTTAACATCCGTTTTGTCAAGTTGAATGACCTTATTTTTCTGAATGGGGTCCAATCCCAACTTCTTACACACAGAAAATGGCATGACATTTCCTAAAGCTCCTAAATCCAATAAATAGTTATGTAGATTTTTTCCAAAAATTCTTAAACTTAAAAGGAAAGGTGGAGTACCCACCTTGGTTCTATATAAGGCTGCATTCACATCCCCAGCAGGTGTCACCTTACTCTTTCCTTTCAACTTGTCATCTTGCTCCAAAGATTTTAGCACTATTTCCCTCTGGGCAGGGCACCACTTTAAAATGTCAAAATATAACAAAGAAGTTTTCTATTTCTGCATCTCAAAAACAATGTCAAATTATGCATTATAACTTGAATTACCTTTGAAAACAGTAGAGGAATTACCCTTGTTATGACAATCAGGTGGGCCTAGTGGTGGAGGAGGATTATTATCAACACTTTGATTAGGGGGCACCATGTGATTAGGAGGTGTTGATGTAGTGAATGGCCCCTTACCTTGATTTCTCAGGAAGTGCCCTCCCTTCGTCTGAAAAGCTTGGGCATCATATGAGTCCTCCTTTGGTTCATTTTCTTCCTGCCTGGGAAATGAGGGCTCCTCCTCAAAGAGCTCATAAGTCATTGCAGTATCCAATGAATCACCTCCTTTGTTTGAATTTCCCTAGAATGTGTGAGCATCTTCGTGTGCCATCTTGATCACTTTCTCCATCTAAGGGTAGTTTACCTCAGAATGGGTTGTTGTATCATGCAATCTGCACCAATTGGTCATGAAGTTGAGGTAAACCATGTTTGCAGTATGTGCTCTCTCTTCATTTTCTTGATAGTTGTGAGGGACTCCACCGTTATTAGGTCTTGTATTCCACTATCTATTATTGTTTGGCCTTTGATTATACCCTCTGTTTTGGTTTTTGTAACCTCTTTGGTTATAGTTATTGTTATTCTGATAAGTACTCTAGTTATTACTATTTTGATTAGGGTAGTTGCCTTGGTTTTGAGAGGGGTTCAAACAGAGTTGAGCCATATCATTGTTAACTTGAGACAACATTTTCTTCAAGGTCTCTACCTCGTTCGTAAGCTGAACTATTTTCTCATTTTCCACACTCTTAACAACACGTGGCTGCTCACCATGATTTGATGTTCCAATTTGGTTAGGATGACCATGGGAACCTTGAGGAACCTGTGGTTGTTGAAAGAGATTAGAAGCTCTAGTAGTAAAGAATGGTACAGGTGGTTGGGTTTTCAGTTTAGACACAGGTCCATAGTGAGAAGGAGACATCCCCGAGATAGAGTTGTATAGAGGAGTTGAGCTATGCATCTAATATCCCATTGAAGGGAAACCTCCTCCTAGATTTCCTTGTTGAGAACTGACCTACTGCTACAGCTTAATAGCCAAATGATAGACTTTGGATAGAGAATCAATATCTGCTACTGGATAAGTCCTTTGCAAGAACAAACCTAGCAAAGGGTCTATAACCCTAAAGTATGCCAGGATAACACTATTCTCAGTAACTAGATAGGGATCTTGTAATCTCCTATACATTTTTTGGAACCTAGTATTGAATAAAGGAAAAGATTCACCTAGTTCCTTCCTTATGGTAGCGAATTGATGATATAAAAGAGATGGATCCACATACACCCTGAATTGGTTGATAAAAGCATTTTCCAAATGTGTCCAGGTCAAAATGGAACCTTGAGGAGGATTAAGGTAACAATTGTATGCCATGTCCCCTAAAGAGTAAGGGAACAATCTGTAGACCACATCATGGTGAGCTATTTGAGCTCTAGTACAAGCATCCTTGAAATCTTGTATGTGCTCTTCAACACTTCTTGACTCACCATGAATGTACTTAGGGCAGAATTTCTCAGGGTTTTTGGGCATATCATGAAAACCTCCAGGGATAGTCCCCATTGGAGAAGGATTATTCTAAAATAATTCCATTGGTGGTGGTGGTGGTGGTTGAGCCAGCTGTTGTATGGGTTGAACCAACTGTGATGACAGTTAAGATGAATTGGATGGTGGACTGATGGGTATCCATGAGGTATGGGTGAAAATCCTGGTGGAGTGAGCGAAGCTGATAAGGGTGGTATGATGGTTGCCCCAGTTATGTGATGCTTATGCCTCATTGGGGTCTTGAGTTCTATGAAAGATAATGGATTCCCAGTTGATCAAAGAACTCTGTGGGGCATTTCTGAGGAAGATGACCCAGCTTTATCTAGCTTGCCCTTCTAGAACCTCCTTCTAGTGCCAGTTCCTGTTGATGGAAATTTTGGCACCACAACAATGCAAATAGAGTATTGCTACTCTGCTTCTCCTGAAAGAGAAAGGAAACACATGGATGCCTTAGCTCCCAAGGTCTTGGTAGTTGGGTCTCAACTGTGTTGATGTTGCTTAGTGGCCAATGCAACAGTAATATTCAAGAGGCCTGCTAGTGTTGGGCTTCTGGATTGCTCAAAGATCAAACATGAAATAAATCCTATACTAACCAGGGGATTTAAAGAAATATAAAAAAATGGATCAAGGTTTTGAAATAGAAAAGAACAGTAGTTCATCCAACCTTAACCAGACTTGATAACTTTCAAGGAATTTATAAACTAAAAATTGAAGAAAAAAATTAAATTGTGATTAACACACAGTATCATTCATTCACAGTACTGATTTCAACAACTGATTATAAACTACAATTTAAGTAAAACCATAAAATGAGATTTTATTCCTTGAAAGCTTTCAAAATCAAATGATTAACTTAAGATAAATACCGTTCTGGAACACAATATGAAGTAGATTTGAATCTAGTTGTTTCTACTGTGGGCTAGACAGATAAGCAACATTTACAAATCTGGCACAATCACCAATGTACAGAAAATCTGTCTCTTCAGACTGCTTCCATTTACACTAGGAAAACTTTGAAAATACATTACAATCTGTACTGAAGTCTAACTGCTAACAAAGAAGACAGGAGAAGCTCTCATTACTGAGAATCAAGATGCAACTCGATCTCCTTCTGCTAGCTGACTAACTCCTAACAACTCTCTAAACCTAGAAGTTCTAATCTAGAAGTGCTAACACTAAAATTATGGAACCCTTTACAAAGAGGCAAGAATTCCATATATACACCTCCTCCCGAAGAGAAAGTCGACACCTATTTTTTTTAGGGTTTACAAAGTATCTACTGTGTCAGAGGGTCAACGCCTAGATCCTCAACAAAAGTCCATTTCATCATAAATCTGAATCCTTGCTATCTTATGTCGATGAAGATTGTCTCTTGGAAAGATCTGTAGATCTTTTGTAGCTAGCACACTTATTTTTTGCCTCCGTGTCCATTTTTGACCTCCAGCAAAGCTGCTTTGAGTGCCCTAAAATATCACCATTAATGCTGAGCTACCTCTGTCAGCAGACCTCACAATTGTCCATTTGACTCACGACTTTATCTTCTTCCTTCGGCGTTCTTTCCACTCTAGATCCACTCTTTTGCAAGCTCATCAGTGTAGCCTAGGCCATTCAGTGTGAGGTTCTGGTGAGCCACAAAGGTCATATCATTCTCACAAAGACCCTTAGGAAGACCACTTCCTCTCGCCCAGATGACATGGAAAAATCGCATCCTCTTGGCGAGCCCTATTTCTGTCAGTGGGCCGCTCCTTCGGTCGGTAGGACATCCGCCTTCGGCAAGACCTTATGGTGGGTGCCAAGAGCTACAATGATATGTTCCTTCATGGATTTGTTGTTATTAGCAAGACCAACACTAGTCGGGAAGATGCCTCAACGAGCTCAACATGTCACACTGAGGGCACAAAATATGTCGGCGAGACCCTATCGGGTCAGCAAGAACCATCGTCGAGATCCCCAAGAAATATCCCCATGCACACGATTTGATCCTGCAAAACAAGGTCTCTGTTAGAACAATACATTAATATTATGCCTTTTACCAAAAAGAAACTTAACTCTTGCGAAGGCGGAGTCAACATGGGTATGGGAAGAAAAATTTAAAGAAGTCCCAATAGAACTAGGACCGGGACAAAACATGACCCATAAATGACATCCCTCGCCTTCAAAACTGGCGGGGGCAGGATCGAAAGAAAACCAGAACTGGGACCGGAGTCAGGGCGGGAACGAGCCAGGGAAATAATCAACATTCTCGAGTTCATACCCTGTCCTAGATCTGCGTCCGCAAGAAAACCCAAAATGCAAAGGACGGGAACAAAACACTGGTGGAGCCGGAGCAGAGCGACGAACAAGGTGGAACTGGGGTTGGAACCAAAATCCAAACTAGAAACTTCTCCAAGTTTTGGGTTCAAATTCCATTCCGAACCTGCCTCCGACGTTATCCAAAAGAGGAGGAAGAAAGGAACAGAAAGAGAACGAGGAAAGGGGGAGGACAACCCCATGACAAAGAAAAAGAAACAAAATGAAAAGAACGGGACAAGTGGAACAACATGAAAAGACACACAAGGGAGAAAAGACCAAAGCGGTAGGACCAGGGCCAGGGAAGGAACAAAAATGGAGCTTGGAAGAAGTTCCAAGTTCAGAATCTGTTCCGGGTTCGGGTCTGCCAAAACACATGAAACAAAATGCCCAAGGCCGAAAAGAAAACACCTAAGGAAAAGGACACAAATTGACAAAGACCAACAAAGAGAAAAGAAAAGGCGGGGTCGGACCCGAGACAGGATCAGAAAGAGGAACTTTGAGAAAGTTCAACATTCTGAATCAAGCCCGAACACGACTCTGACAAAGAACAAAAGAAATGAAAACCAAGGTCTATCGGAACCAGAACCGGGGTTGGAACAAGATTCAAACTTAGAAGGAATTTTCAAGTCTAGTATTGGTCCCGGTTCCACCTCCAACAGAACTTTGAAAGGAAAATTCCTAAGGCAGAAAACCAAAGGCCAAAGGGAAAAGATAAAGGGGGACCTATTTTATTCTAGAATAAAATAGGGTGGTTATGCAAGGCATAACAATCTCAATACAAGAAGAGTATGGAAGCCAACAAAGAAACACCCACTTCAAGCAATCTTCGCCAAACAAATGCAGAAATGAATCTCACCGAATCAAGTAATCCTTTGATCCTCTCATCATCACAAAATTGCAAGAAGAAAACCAAGGAGAGAACCTTACCTTTGGAATGTCTCGCAAGGAAATGACTAAAATGCTCCAAAATCTAGACAAGCATAGAATCATCAACATCATGATGAGACTTAACCCTTTGTTATACATGCTTGAACTAGCAAAACAAGGGGCTAAACTATCTTTGGATTTTGATGTGAGCACCATAGTGGAGACATCATTTCCTCCAATCTCATCCACCATCCCCATCTCATCCACACCCCCATCTCAAAATATCACGTAAAACATTCCGAAAATCACAACATTGTTTTCTCCAACCCAACCCAATGTTAATAAGGGTAGTGCATTTCTTAATACAATCCAAACACACCCCCTTGTTAATAATCAAAATCTGGATGCAAACACCACCTTGGAACAAAACATACCCCAAAACCCATTAGACAAAAATGTTCCTCTCACCTTCCTTCATGATCCATCATCGTCATTTTCTCATGCAACACCTCAAACACCTCTTCTCACAAATTCACAAGAAGAGGGAGATATGTTCAGACCAGGGGGCATATTTGACACCACGACATTCTTGTAACAACTCACACCCCTTACATTTCCACCTCTCCCACCATTGCCATTATCATCCGCACCAGTCCTTGGTTTAGGGCTTCCTCCCCTACCAAGTATCAATCAAACCTATATCCCAACCATCAATCAAGGCATTACACTAAACACCCAAAATTTTTCATTGATATCGCAACAACAAACGATAAACACACAAGCAATTGCAACATCGTCAAACACCCCATTAACATCACAAAGCACGGTCTCTCAAGGACTGATCACATAACCAACACCATCCATCACACAAAACACCAACACCACCTTCACAAACACCATTCCAAATCCACCACCACCTCCACCACCTCCAACTTTCACCACATCAAGCAAATATGACGTAGCATTGCAAGCTGCTTTCCAAAGAGGATACCAACAAGTTCAAAAACAAAAAGCCGAACAACTAGCTGCTCAACAAGCTGCTCAAGCTACTCAAACTACATAGGCTGCCCAAGCTACACAAGCCGCATTACAATCGCAACAAGCCCAAGAATTATTACAACAACAACAAGCCACTCAAGCTGCACAAGTCATGCAAGCATTGTAAGCACAAAAGACCACTCAAGCACAACTTTTATTTCAACAAAAAGAAGCACAAGCACAAGCTGCACAAGCACAAGATCAAGCGCAAGCTCAATATCAGGCACAACAAGCCCAATATCAAGCACAACTTCTTGCACAAAGACAAGCAGTGCAATTGCAAGCATATTAGCAAGCATTAAAACAATATCAAGAGCAGCAAGAAGAAGTAGAATTGGTGGCCCAACAACAAGCGTTGTTGGAAAAACAACAAGCACAACAACAAGCATTGTTGGAACAACAATAAGTGTAACAACAAGTACAACTATTAGCACAACAACAGCAAGATCAACAACAAGTATTGTTCATACAAAAGTAGGTGGAAGCCTACCTCGCTCGACAAAACATATAGATACCATTGAACAACACACCGAACAACCCACCCATTCAACCCACGATCGAAACACCCTAAAACACTTTCATCCCACCCCCTGATCCCCAAAATGATGTGATGACACAACTCAGGTTGCTCTCGCAACAAGTGCTCGACCTTCAACCAAAGCGAACAACCAAAACGCCAAGTGACTTGTGTCCCTATCCATTTGATAGAAGCTTAGAGATGAAACCATTCCCTAAGGGATTTGAGATCCCTAAATTTGACAAATATTGAGGGACAAGAAACCCTGAAGATCACATCAGGGAATTCCAGGTTCATTACATGGAGGTCGCATATGACGATACTTATCTGATGTGGCTATTCCCTAGGAGTTTGGCAGGCCATGCTATATAATGGTTCTCTCGCTTACCTTTAGGCATTAGAATATTCCAAGAAATTAGGGATGCATTCATTAGAAACTATGCATGCAACATTACAATGGATGTTAGTCTCAAAGAATTATAAACTCTAAAGCAAGGAAAGAGTGAATCATTCGCCTCCTTCCTACAATAATTGTGATCCAAGGCCAATCAGAGCGAGTGGACCATGCCAGAAGAACAAGTTTGCACGATTATAGCCAACCTTGAAGGCCGCTTGGAATTTCATCTCAAGGTTCAGGGCATGACCACATACGATCAATTAATCCCCAAGGCGCTTAGCATCGAAAGAGCCTTTGTGACTCAACCCGCTGAATCAACATCATACCACGAACAACAAAACAACTACCCACCATCAAATTACAATGATAAACCTCGCACGTGGGCAAGGAACAAAAATGTTACTAATGATGGTATCGTTGATGCCAAGGTGGTCATTAGTGCCCCATGCCAACATACACCCACACCACAAATCCAAACACAACACCAAAACACTCATCACACAACATACCAACCCAACAATAACCCAACCATCAATAATCTCAATGACCAAAGGGGACCACCCCAATGCAAAAGTTATCCAAAATGAAAATACACCATTTTGGGAGAACCACTTGAGGACACAATGAAAAAGTTGATCGACGAAAAACTCATCAAGCCTCCTACATTTGAGAATTACCAAGAACCCGATGTCAAACCTCCTTGGTATAACGAGAATCAACTTTGTGAATTTCATAAAATCAAAGGCCACACCACAAACAGTTGCATGAGACTCAAAAACATCATCCAAGATCTCATCGATAAGAAAATCATAAATGTGGAACAATCTACAGGAAATCAAGATCTTAAGATATATACGAATCCGATGCCGAATCATGGAAAGAAAGGGAACAAAAATGATAAAGGGAAGGGCAATGTAAATCATGTGTATGCAAAAGTCGTTTCCTCCCTAAATGAAGACCGCATGGTCATTACTATCAAGGGCGCCCATGTCAAAGATTGCAGAGTCACCACAAGAGACGGCAAAGTCACCATTGTAGGATCATCCCAACCAAATAGAGTCCCTGCATCTAGATCCATTCCTAATGGCTACAATGTCTTAGATCATCTCAAGAGAACACCAGCACACATCTTCATCAGGGAGTTTTTGAAAATATCATCAACGCATAAAAAGATCCTCGGGGAAGCACTAGCCTCATCCACTGTCCCCATAGATCTTGATGCAGAGCAATTCCAAGCTATGGTCATAAATTTCATAACACCTAATCTCCTTACATTCTCTGACCAAGATTTCCTCACCCAACCATCTCACAACCATGCAGTTCACTTAGAAGCCATTGTACACGAGCAAAATCAAAAGGTTCTTGGTGGATGGAGGTGCCGGTTTGAACATCTGTTCTCTCAACCTCATCATGTAGTTGAAAATATCAGAAGATTCCATCAACAAAGGAAAGGGAATCATGATAAGAGCATATGATGACCAAGAAAGAGTGTCTCAGGGCATAATCAAACTCCCTATTCAATTAGGGCTGACTCTCATGGAAACCACTTGTTAGGTCTTGGACCTTGACTTGCCATATAATATCCTCCTGGGATGCCCATGGATCCATGCAATGAAAGCCATAGCATCAACCTTCCACCAATATGTGAAATTTACACATAAAAAACAAGAGGTTACCATCCATGGAGATCCCGAACCATTCTCATATTGCAAAAATCTTGAAGCAAAATATTACAAAATCCCCCAAGTGCCAAAAAATGATGAAGGCCCATCCACACCATACATCAACCCTGCCACTCTTGCATCCACTTCTACGACAGAGACACCCGCCACTCCCACCATTCCCACCATCTCCGACGTCAAGCTCATCATCCATGAGGACGGTTGTGGAAGCTACAAGCTCCCTAACAATTATTTTGTGATAGGAGAGTTACCACAATCTCCTAGATCACATGAACGTCCACAAGAAAATCAAGCTTCCACATCTCAAACGTCTCTTGAAGACTATCCCGAGTTCACAAGCTGGGGAGACCTTGGCTAGGAGGATATTGAAGCAGATCCATCTCATATGTTATATCAAGATGAAAGATCGACACCTGAATTACCAATGGATAAGACAAGCAAGGGCCTATAAATGATGCTCACAATGGGCTACGACAGAAATCAAAGACTGGGAAAAAAATGACAATGGCCTCATAATACCTATCATTCCAGAGACGCGGCCCATAACAAATCTTGGCCTTGGATGTACCCCTCTGAGTATAACCATACATGGCCGAAGTTATCTCATTAGAACGGTTAATATTTCTCCTCAACCAATACTAGCACAAGTACACTCACCAATATCCATAGGTAGAGACATACATAACTTTATAATTGAGCCCTATATTAGTAGCGATGACAAGGATACCATGACCAATCTACCTAGGTTATTTGAGGATACCACCTTGTCTATGATTAGTACTGTCTCTTTTTAACCGGACCAACAAAATCATGAGGTCCATTTAGTATATCCCCAACTGATCGACTATGAGCAATGAGGACCACCAGTTCTTGATACATTCAAAAATGATGAGGTGCTATTAGAATTCATGGGATTAAGGGATAACATTCCAAATGGGGATCACAAGGCATGGTTTATAATGGAGTTGGACACACATGCCTATTACGGGGAAATGATTGAATCCTTCAGTCACAAAAGTGAGACACTAAGAATCATATCCAAGTCCTTGAGTGAAAACCACCTTGTGGCACTCTCTGACAAGAAAATAGTAAAAAGAAAGAATGTATCCAATGGTGAAAACCTCTATGAGGCACCCAACAATGAAGGATTCAATCTTCCTCTAAGAGCTATTCATTAGGAAAAATCAGCAGTCTTGGCCAAAAAATGCAATCCTGCCAACCTAGGAAAAGAGGAGACCCCGCATATCACATTCTATGCAGAATCACTATTATCAAAAGAGCAAAAAACTCCTAGCAGCATTCCTAAAGGAAAGGAAAATAAACTTCACATGGAGTTACATTGACATTCCAGGACTTGATCCAAATACTGTGGTTCATCATTTAGCAGTGTATCCAAAAGCAAAACTGGTCAAACAAAAGCTTCAAAAAATGCATCCTCAAATCACTCTCTTAGTCAAAATGGAGCTCAAAAAGTTGTTAGATGCAGGATTTATCCGAACAATTGATTATCTAGAATGGGTGTCAAATTTGGTACCTATTTCAAAACTTGACAGAGCCATTAGAATTTGTACAGACTTCAGAGATTTAAACAAAGAATGTCCAAAGGATGATTTCCCGCTTCCCAACATCAACATGATAGTAGAAATGACAACAGGACATGAGATGCTATCACTAATGGATGGATTTTCAGGATACAAGCAGATCATGATAGCAAAAGAAGATCAACATAAGATGACTTTCACTTGTCCATGGGGGACCTACTGCTGGAACATGATGCCATTTGACCTAAATAACACATGAGCAACCTATCAAAGGGCCATGACATTAATATTCCATGACATGATCCATAAAATAGTCGAAGAATATGTCGATGACATTCTAGCTAAGTCAAGAAAGAGACAAGATCATATAGCAACCCTAAGTGCTATCTTTTACAGATTGGAGAAATACAAAGTCAGACTAAATCCCAAGAAGTGTGTCTTCGACGTACAATCAGGTAAATTGCTAGGATACATAGTGTCCATGAGGGGTATTGAGGTGGATCTAGAAAAAGTGAAAGAAATCCTCAAGATGGAGGCACCAAAGACATTAAGGCAACTGAGAGGTCTCAAAGGTCGACTTCAATCCATTTGATGATTTATAGCACAACTGGAAGACAAGCAAAATCCATATTCTCACCTACTCCACAAAGGGGTAGCATACAAATGGGATACCAAATGCGAAGAGGCATTCAACAAGATCAAGGAATACCTACTAACACCACCAGTGTTAATGCCACCCATCCTGAGAAATCCATTGATCTTATATGTGTCAGCAACAACTGCAACCCTTGGAGCTCTCCTAGCTCAACATGATGAAAACTGAATGGAGAGGACCATCTACTACATCAACAGGAAAATGGTTAGTCATCAGCTAAACTACTCATTCATCAAGAAAGCTTGCTTCGCAGTAGTGTTTGCATCCCAAAAATTCAGACATTACATGTTGGCACACAAGATAAAGCTCATCGCCAAAGTTGATCCCCTCAAGTATCTCCTATCAAAGGCAATGCTCACAGGAAGAATGGAAAAATGGGTAATGATACTGTCAGAGTATGACATCGAGTATGTAGAGAGGAAAGCAATCAAGGGACAAGTTATTGCAGATCAACTAGCAGAGGCACCTATTTATTCTGAGAACCCTCTTGTCTTAGAATTCCCAGATGAACCCATTTTTAACCTCAACGTAGCTGACCATTGGAAACTATACTTTGATGGTTCATACACAACATGGATAAGGAGCTAGTGTCTTCTTCATCACCCCACAAGGGGATTGCATACCAAATTCATACAAATTGGCATTTCCTTCCACCAACAATATTGTAGAATATGAGGCTTTGACTATAGGTCTCAAGATAGTAGTGCAATGGAACATCATAGCTCTCAAGGTGTATGGAGACTCATAGTTGATCATAAATCAAGTCAATAATGAATATCAGACCAAGGATGATAAGCTCACTCCATACAAGAAATTGGTGGAGACTAAAAGAATCCTTCATTGATATAACATTTGAGCAGATTCCAAGAACCAACAACAGAGCAGTAGACACCATGACAACAATTGGGTCCCTATTAGACATCCCTCACAACGTGCCAAAATATGAATTTATGACTGAGTAGCTTCACGTTCCCACATTCAAGGTACCAGAATCTGAATATGTGTGTGAAATCGTTGGTCCTGGCAATCCTTGGTATCATGACATCTATACATATCTTCGAATATGAGTCATACCCATTGACCTACCATCAAACCTAAAATGAACCTTTGTTTAAAAGGCATCCAGATTTGTGATCCTAGGTGATACCCTATATCGTAGAAGCATAACAGGCACCTTACTGCACTTCCTAAATGATGAGGAGGCATTAACTGCTCTAACCAAAGTTCATAACAGTATCTGTGGCTCACACTCGAGTGGAACGACCATTGCCAAGAAATTGCTAAGGATGGGGTATTATTGGCCCACAATGGAAAGAGAAGGACATGATCATGCTAAGAGGTGTCTACAATGTCAGCAGCATGGGGACCTCATCCATGCTCCAGCTCAAGAGCTTCATTCTATTGTCACACCATGGCCCTTTTCGCAGTGGGGACTCGATCTCATTGGAAAAATCACACCCACCTCATCCAATGGCGACAAATTTAGTATAAATGCAACTAAGTACTTCACAAAGTGGGTGGAAGCCATACCCATGATGTATATAACTGGGAAGTAAATCTCAAAATTCATCCTGAACTATCTCATCTATCATTATGGGGTCCCACAAGCCATTATCTCAGATAATGGGACACCATTCAAGAACTAGGAGGTTTGTGACTTGTAGGAGAAATTCAAAATCCAACATTGCTTCTCCACCCCATACTATCCTCAAGGCAATGGCCAAGTAGAAGCTACAAATAAAACCATTCTCAAAACCCTTAAGAAAATAGTCAATGATGCAGGTCGTGACTAGCATCTGCAACTTAATCCCACCCTCTAGGCCTATCGAACTAGCATCCACACACCCACCGGTGCCACCCTCTTCTCCTTGGTCTACGGATCAGAAGTTGTACTCCCCATTGAGATCGAGCTCCCATCCCTTAGAATATCACTACAAAACCTCATCACTGATGAGGAATACTGGGTGTCAAGACTAAATGAGCTGGAGTTACTGGATGAGAGACGTATCGATGCTTTGAACCATCTGTAAGTCTATCAGAATAGACTCAAACAAAGCTTCAATAAGAAGATCAAAAGCAAGACTTTCCAAATCAGAGAACTGGTCTTAAAAGAAAATCTGAAGAATGTCCCAAACACAAGCAGCAAAGGAAAATTCAAACCTATTTGGTTAGGACCGTTCATGATAACAACAAGTTACAAATCAGGGGCATATCAGTTATCAACACCCGAAGGGGAACCTCTACAAGATCCAATGAATAGCTCGCATCTCAAAAAGTTTTATGCCTAAAATCTTTCAAGGTATAAAACCAAAAAATTCAAAAAATCAGAAAATGTCCTAAAAAAATGGTCACTCTGGTGAAAACCTGGCAAACAGGCATCTTGGTGACAACAAAAATATAAAAAAAAAAATCAGAAAAAGGATAAAAAAAATTATCCTCTAGTGAAAACCACTTCGGTGGCACTTTGGAAAAGTACCTTGGTGAAAACCTAGCAAATAGGCACCTTGCGTAAATAAGCACTTTCCATCCACTAGGATCTGTACAACTTGTTTGGCATCATCCATCCATTTCGCTTCCATCATCCATCACTCATCCACTCGCATCCGCACCATAGCTTGGTCCTATTTTCGTATCATGATCCCTCCTATTACTATTCAGCCCATCCTCAAGGTCAATTTGTCCTGCCTTTATTGGGGTAGTCTATTGCATCACGTTGGGGGCATGTTCTCATCTGATCAGATTCATGTATATTCTTAAAGTCCTCAAATCAGAAAATCCAAAAACATCCAAAACACATCAAAATCCAAAAACATTCAAAAAGATCAAAATCGAAAAACATCAAAACATATTAAAATCCAAAAATAGGTCAAAAAGTCATTTAAAAAGATAAAAAATAGAGTCATCTTGTTGAACTACGTCATCTCTGAGATTGAACGTAGGAAAGGTTGATCTTTGATCATCCCCTGAGAAATTTAGGTCAGTCCTATAGGAGTCCGTCATAATAAAATGACATTTCATCATGTATATCTCCATCTGTAAATCGGTCAAGTCGTTAGTCAAACTACATGGTCTTTGCGTGTATAATGTAGGGAAGGATAATCTGTTGATAAGATCCTGAGACCCCTAGGATAGGTCTTTAGGTTAGTCTCTTTGGTCGAAAACTCAAAAAATCCCAAAAACATTCGAAAAAATCAAAAATCAAAACATTTGTAAAACCTCAAAAAATACCAAAAAAAGCCTAAAAAATATTGCAAAAATGTCAAAAACATCCAAATATTTGAAAAAATCCATCTATCTCATCTCGCTTGCACCCGCAATAAACACCATCCATAATAAACTGATTGCCATCCTCAATCTTTGGCAGGATAATCGAAACCAAGTCTAGCAGGTTATAAGTGAAAACTTAAAACATCAAGTCTTAAGTCTAGGTCAATGCATAAACAAGTTGGTCATCTCTTCCTATTGGTAACTCATCATCTAAATTGGTCCCATATCAATAATCCCCTAGAACGATTTGGATAAATGAAATGACGTGCCGCCATCCACTAACATGTCCTATGATAATCCTTCCTACAATGGGCATTATCTTTTGGCAATAAGTTTCGGTTATCATCTTTAAAAAACACATCCTCTTTCTATTAGCGGTATTGAAGAGCATCGGCTTATTTGTTTACTTGGTCTTTATCTTTTGACTTATCTTATTTTGTGCTCATTCCAAGGACGTCTCGATGATATCCCAAAACAGAGGATTTAGAGAAATAGGAATGGGGCAACAAACATTAACTTTTGTCTGCTGTGCTTGTTGAACATTCTTGTAATATAACCTAGGTGAATACTTGCTTTGTTAGGTATGTATGGAAGAGGCCGATGGCAACTTGTTGACTATTGCATGGATAGGTTTACCTTTCCATGTTTTGGTCTGAAATGTTTAAAACTTTTGAAGCACATCCTAGCAAAGTTTATGTATGTCAAGTGTAAACAAGAATACTCCTATTTTCTTATTAGGTCAAAGTCCATCACACTAGGTACAACGCCATCCTGGTTCCCTATACCTTGATGCATCGTATCACGTGTGTTATCAAACATAAGAAAATTTGGCCCTTTGAAAATCCCAATTCCTCAGCAAGTAATCATCATCATCATTTGCATCATCTTGTGTCTTGTTGAAATGAATTCTTCTTTTCTTACTAATTGCACTAACAAGGTACTATGATAGTTGATCATTATCGCCATCATCGCCATGGATCCTGCATCCACAAATCATTAGTATGTTGCATAAACATATCATATAGGAAACATACACATTGAATTTTTATCATCATATAAACAAGTTATCATAAACATTCTTCATAAATAGGTGCATCCATGTCATTGCATTTCACCCATTACATTGCATCTCATGGAATTATATCAATCATTGCATAAAAATTCACTTGCATTTCATAACCATTTCTTATAAATCATCACATAAGCATCTACATAAGCATCTCATAATCATTTTTCGCATAATCAATAGGTATATAAGCATTTAATTCAGCAGGCATACATATTTGCATAATTTCATGACATCATCTCACCACTTTACGTTCACATTTCATTACGCATTTACATATCATTGCATCACATACAACATCATTTATTTTGCTTAGAATAATAACATTTGTATCTCATAAAACCATCTTTATGCATTAACACCATTTCATTTGCAACATATTACGACCATCGCATTTTCATATTTCATTATCCATATCATCTCACAAATAGCATTATAAATCATTCAGTGCGTAAATCATTCCACATAGGCATAAATGTGCAAAATTCATTATAAGAAAAGCATATATGCATCCATAAACAAATATAGGTCACACATCATGAACATCATTAATCATATTAAAATCCACATCACATATTGATCATCTCATTTGCATTATCATAATTAGATCATCACATAGATAACATCATTGCACATCATATCATAGGTTAGCATAATATAGATCTGTTCATAATCATTTGCATAAAATCATTAGAAATAAATGCATTCATAAGGACATCATTGCAAAGAATATAGAAATAAACCATCCACACATAAAGGAGAGCATAGTGCATCACATCAAAATCATCATCGGCTCATATATATATCATCATCAACTATCATAGTACAAAGAATAAATCAGATCATTGTACATGTGTCAATCAGTACAAAAGGCCCACTGCGGCTATCAAAAATGAGCCCATAAGGCACAAAAAGTATGCATCATCTTGATCAAGCTCGATCCCTGTGAATGCTGCCCTCACCCCTGTCACCATGACCCTATGGTGATCTCTGGCTAGCCCGCTCTGAGTACTCTGGGACCCACTCTACTTTGGGTATGGTGTCATGATAGGCTCAACAGTAGTACTCTACCTCTCAGATGGCATCCCTATAAGATCGTACTGGCACTGTACCCTGGGAGGAGGAGGCTATCATACTCTCAATCTACTATCTGCGGCCTAGCTCTGTAGCTGCCTGTAGCTCTACAACTTATCTCTGCTGCACAACCTGATCTCTCTCTGCTCTGAGCTGATCTCTCTCAGCCATCACGGCCTAAACCTGGGCCTGTAACTGCGCAATCAGTTCATCCCGTCCGTCTACCTGACCTACTGGCTATACCCGTGGCTACATGTGAGGCTTATCCTCACCCTCCGCTCATGGTGGTGGGACTGGCAGCTCTTGCTACTGATCCTACATATGTACATCCTCGTAACCTGGCAGGACTGGGGGCACAACTGGTGGATCTTGTCGGATCTCAACCCTCGGTCCTCACCCTCATCCTCTCCCTCTACCTCTAGCCTTGTGCACATCTGGATCCTCACCTGGAATGGTCAACCGAAGAGGAGGTCTGAACCAGTCTCTATAGGCTTGCGTGGTGCCTAGATCTGTCAAGCCCTGATCATAAGCCCATGGTCGGGCTGCCAACTGTTAAAAGCTGTCAACTGCCTCTAAAGCAGGAATACCATGTCCCCATGAAACCTTTGTCATGCTGTGAGAAAAGACGGCTAAGAAGTCATCATCAAACTGATCCTGCGGCTCTCTGAACTGATGCTGCACGCACCTAAGAAAATACCTCTCGATCATCGTGTGCTCCCACCCCTACATATATCAGTCCTGGCAGCAATAAAAGAGCTAATCAACTTCGTCAGCCCATCCAGGCCGACCAAGGTATGGACGCCAAGTAAAAACTAGGATCTCATCTAGGACCCACCGCCAGTAGGGAATCCCGTGCTCACCAAAGTGTGTAAAGGACACACCGCCTTTGTATCATGCCATGAGGGCATCCTCTGCCCCCATCGGAATTGGAACGACACATGGACGTAGCATAGAAATGTGCTTCCATGCCCAGACATGAAGTAAGGTCACTCCAGCCCTCAGCGCTCTGCCATCCATGTATGCGTACTCATGAAAGTCCCTGTATAATGAAGCCAAAAGGACATGCCCCCATGTGAAACGAACTGGCCTGTCTTGGACCATCCACTCATAGCAATACTCCCAGCCGGGACTGAAGTATCGCCCTCGTCTATCTAGGGTAACTAGACCCAAAATGATCGCTGCAACTGCCCAGCAGAAGGGAGGTGCGATGACCTTGTATCCCTCTAACTCAATCTATCCCTCACAGTAAATGATGTCCCGTGTGGTGAGTACTCTGATGTAGGACTCGCGTTCCTCATCCATATCAAAGATCACCCGTCGACCATGAATAGGCAATCGTAGAATGCACCAAATGTCCTCCAAAGTGACGGTGGCCTCGCCAGTGGGGAGATGAAATGACGATGTCTCGCTGTGCCACCTCTTGGCCAACGCTAATAGCATCCCTAGGTGGGTGTGCACGGGCGCCGTGTATGCAATGTGCCATAATCCTACAACTCCTAGTCGATTCTGGTCCATGTCGCTCAGGTTCCGTAATACGCTCACCAAATCTTGCAACCGGTGCTCCCGAGAGTAGAGCTCCCTCACCGCATCCTGCATCAAGGAAGGTCAACATGTTAAAATTTTTGAAAAAATATTTGTCAAACGCTCCAAGAATGTCCCTAGTGGCACAGTTTGTGATGGCATCGCAATTCGATTTTACTCAAACTTCGACGCTTGAGCCTAAAAAGAGTCAAATGGTGCCATTGCAGCGCACTTTCCCTTCCAGCATCATAGTTTGGGTGAAAAGAGTGCCGCCATGATGCACTTTACCCAAACCAACCTGCCGAGCCCGAGCCCAGCGTTGGAGTTTCTAAACTCCTAACTGAACCGTTGCGACACCAAATTGCACTGCTGCAGTGCAAAACGGCCTTACGCGGCCCAATTTAAATGCCAAGCAGCACTATATAATGCCCCTGGAGGTGAGCTCTCCTTTTAAAGCATTAAGTGCAACATTAAAAGAAAAAATTAAGCTTGGGTAAGGGTCACATACCGGTGCCCTGATGCTAGGTGGCTGCTGGTATGTCTGAACTCGATCAGTGATGTGCAAGGGAAGCTGTCATTGCACTATATCACCAGAAAGTCAGAGCTCAAATCTCAAGTTTGCTAGCGGAGGTGTGTGAAAATGACTTGAAAGTGACCCTTTGGGCCCCTTTTAAGCCTAAAAATTAGGGTTTTTTAACCCTAAATAGCTGTCTTGCTAAGGTTTTGGACCCTCAAACTTGTTTTAGTCTGATTGAGGCTCATTTTTCATCGTTTTATTGTGTTTAGACATGTTTTTAGCCTCCCGGACCCCTTTCGAACCTATCAGGTACTTTGTCATCTTTTTTTGTGAGATCACCCAAAAAATTAAAATTTTTGTCTGATCTCTTCAGGGGGCATTATAATGGCATGTTTTCTCTCACCATGCAGCAGTGAGGCAAGTTTTTAAAATATCAAAAAAATTCAGCTTTGATCGAGATCATTTATTCTTTGAACCAACACAACGAGTGCATCGCTTCAAAGAGGGAAAAATGTAGACACGTAAAATATACTGATTGACATTGTGCATTTGATTCTGACTTACTAACATCGTTTCTTCTTGAGTCATCCCTCTGTCTAACCATTTAATCAAATTCCCCTATCTGATTAAATTCATCAATATTTATCTCTTAATTAAATAAATCATTTTATCTAATCAAGTCAATCTCTTTTGTTAATTAAATCAATCCATCTGATCTAATTATCCCTATTTAATTAAATAATCAATTTATTTGATTAAATCTCTAAAGTCTATCCATTAAATTAAATAAATTAAAACCTTATTTGATTTAATCTAACACCATCCCTTTTAATTAAATAAATCAAAATCTTATTTAATTAGCCTCTTATCATATTCCTTTCTTATTTGATTTAAATAAATCTATAAATCTAAGTCAAATAAGTCACATCATCTAATCTCCTATTAAATTAATTAACCCTTGATTAATTTAACCTCATCTCATGTCCCATCCTCTAGATAATGCAAGTTGCACATGAAAAAAAATTTAATTCATTTATTAAATCTCTATTTCCCTCACAAGGCATCTTTTGGAATATTCTCTCAATTTGAATTCAAAAATTCCAAGTCAACATGTACATCCAACAAGGAATTTAAAATCTCTTACATGTCCTTTGCCTTGAGCCAAGTGGCATCTATTGCATTTTCCCTTCCCTCTTGCATGTCATTTCAACAAATTTGAAATTCAAATATTATGCATTTATTGGCACAAACCCCAGATCTTGCACATCCTTCATCCATTCATAGCTTGACAAGTGGCATCATATCATTGGATGAATGTTAGTCCCACATTGCTCAAATTTAGACATTCATCCATCTTGTAATTCTATAAATGAAGAGCTCATATCCTCATTTCATTATCCACAATCCAAGAAAAGTTACCATGCTCAAATATCTCTTGAATTCTATCCATTAGATCATTGAGTGATAGCTAGGTTTTGCATATTTTCGGCTTGGAGTCTTCATTCTTCATCAACAAAGTGGATCAATATCTTCAAAATTCAAAGCTTGCAATCTTAGGAATTGGCAAAGGGCCAATTTTCACATCAAATTGGCACCAATTCCTCCATGGGATCATGAGTTTGCACCACTAGTTAGGATTTAATCTTTATTTTATCATTTTTATTATGTTCTTTACTATTTTATTTCCTAGTTTGAGGTTGTAAATGGATATCATGGGGAATCCTTGTCTATGCTTGCAATATCTAACTTGAGGTGTTTATTCTCTTTGTTTTGCAGGTATCTAGATTGGGGTTTGCACAACCCTCAAACCCTTACATGGGAAAAATAGGGCAGTCCCTGTATTTGATTGTTTTCTCCCACAAAATAGTGATCTTAGAACACATCAAGCTTGTATGAACACATATATTTTTCTAAACCAATGATCTCAAAGCATTTTAAGCTTGTACGGATCCATACAACATAAAAAAACTTTAGAAAATAGAAACAAAATAGAAAATTGCTTCAATAATGAGGTATTTGATATGAAATTTTGGTATCAACAATCGCAATGGGATGGGAATACAATATGACAGAAGTGGGATAAGAAATGCATCATTTTAAGCATCAAACCAATATGCAAATATGAAAGAAAGTGCTAACCCCTTAAACTAAAAAAGTTTCTTTTAACTTAAAGTTTGTTGGGTAGCCAATTCTTTTAAGTTATCAAATCCTACCATCATAAATAATGAAAATGTTGTTGTTTCAAATGACTATGAGCACTAACCTTCACTATTTGAAGATGTTGAAACCTTTTCATAGAGAACTAGAACATTGATGCAACCACTCATCCTACCTTAAAACATACCAAAAGTATCCTAGCAATTAGAAACAAGAAAATTTAAGATGACTTAAACAATTTTTATTGCCAAAACATAAACTTATGATGACTTAACCAAGCCTAGTACACACTCCCTCCCCATTAACCACTTAGAAATATGGAAATTAAATGTAAATTTTCTGCTATTTTTAGTCATGTAGGTGTCCAATAAACTATTTGGTGGTGTTTCTGTTCAAGTTTATTTACTTGAATGAAGAGAAAAATTCATTTGATTATAATTACATAATACATTTGAGCCATTGGTTGTGTAACTAGTGGACCATAGTCACATTTAACACTTGTTACAAAGTTTTGGAGTTAAAACATTAAGTAGATTTGATTTGTGATTGACACATTTGGATGGTAGTAACAATAACTTGCAATCTATCAAGAATTGATTACCTTATAACCTATCAAATTCTAGCGATGAAATGATAGATTTATCATAATGTCACCTTGGGATCACATCACCATGAAAGAACTTCATCCAACATCCTTATGAGTGCAGGTACCACCAAATAGGTATTTGTCAGATTTGTCTTCCTCGAGCGAGGGATATTTAGGAAGAGAAGAGGAAAGTGAGACATGTAGTAGGTCTAAAAGAGTGAGATCAACTAGAGGTCAAAATATTAGAATAAAATTTCGTAAACGCATGGAATTTTTTTCTTGTTGAAGGGAGGGTCATGTTCTTATGATGATTAGAGCATAGGTGACATCGAGGTGCCCTTGGGGTACAAAAATCTACGGAAAAAATGGGTAACCATTGAACTTCCTCCAATAAACACTGATTTTTGTCTCAACGAGAGGATATATCACATAACACCATCGTCATTACATGGTTTGGGCTTATTTTGCATGGATGACATAAAGGTATATTATGACAAAGTAACTAAATTGATGGAATATTGACGAACCTGTTACAGTTACAAAGATTCGATGTAGTTGGTTCGATATACATGAAGTATGCATAGGTATGCACTGTTAGAAAATTATATACAGCTAAAAAATAATGATCAAAATAAGGGAGTGGCTATGTACATTGATGGAAGGCCAAAAGCATCAGGGAATATTGTAGGGTTTACAAATAGTACATGATCTGGGTCAAAAAATAAGCAACCCAATTGCATATTTGAGGCACATGAGGGAAACCGTATGTTTGTATATGCGATAAAATCAATAACTATAGGGGAAGATTTGCTAATCAATTACAATTTGAATCACTTAGTTACAAACACAGTTACTATGGGGGTGGTACATACTATGTACCATTTTACCCAACCTCTAATTAATGACTCCAATATACCATTTTATTCTTATGTTTTTTTTCATAAGTCTATTGGTTTCATTTCGTTAATGATTTTTTATATTTAATTTTTGTCATAGTGGAACATTGATCATACAGGGAAGGATCCGGCGTAGAGCACAGATTGCAATGCATCTTCAACCGCTTCTACCCAATAGGTTTACCTCATTGTAATTGTACAAATTAGATATGAGAAAAATATTTTATTTTTTATGTTTTTTTCATAAGTTCCTTGGGTTAATTTCGATAATGTTTTTAATATTCTTGATGCAGTCAGCTAATCGAGAAAAGGAACCAACAATAGAGAATATCTATAGGGAGGTGCAGTCAATATTATGTGATGATGACATCACATATTCAGTAAGCCCTCTCGATATGTTAAGGAAGACCCAAAAAAAATGCAACGAAGAAATCCTTAACCTGATATTCATAGTGCCTCAAACATATGAGATAAGAGAGAGGGTTAAAATATTGACTGAGAGAGCACAAAACTTGTAAGTAAGTTGTCATGAGGTCTTCAATTATAACATAAGTTCATTCATGGATTCATATTTTGTAGTCTTTTATGTCATGAACTAAAATATGTGTTGTTTTTATAGGATTATTTGCATCCTCATGATGTTGATGGCCATGATCAGGGTACTGCAGGTGTTTCCTGAGTAGTAGGGGTTGGTACAAGTGTTGGTCCTGATCTTCCTATGCATACATCACATCATCTGACCCCATCATCTGTGCCTATATTTTCATCTCAAATGTCAGAAACACATATCATGCAGGCATCAGGTAGTGCACCCTCTCGTAGAAAACACATGCCAGAACATGCATCAAGACATATACCTGGGGATGCAGAGGCCACAACTAGTACTGGTGATGTTTTAGCAGCATTTCTTGGATTTTATCGTATTACTAGTACAAAAACATTTCTGATCACATTTGTGGTGACCGAGGATTTCATTCCCATAAAGATAGAGAAGGTCCTAGGCACTTTAAAATGTTTTAATTATTATTATATATAATCCAGTTGAAACTTAATTATTGATCACTCTTTTTAGACTAATGATCCCATGATCATTTTGTAGGAAATGATGTTTTTTATAAATATCTAGGTGATATTATATTGGAGCTCTTCGGGCCCACCATACGTACATGGTGGAATGCCCAAAATGAAGATTTAAAAGATGAGCTCATTAACTATTTATTTGTGTAGTTTGGTGATAAAACATTCAACCGAATGAAGGTCCTTAAGAAAGCCGGTACCTATCTAACGTATGTGAGAAACTAATATAGGTCACATTTAGAGAAGAAAAAAAAGTATGAGCATCCCCCCATGATTCCAGAGAGGGAGTAGAAGGACCTGGTGTCGAATGCAAAGGAGAAGGCTGAAAAGAAAAAAGGAAAGACACCACTGGGCCAAGGAAGGTATGCGATACTATCAACAATGTAATTATATACTGATTAATATTTCTTTTTACATAATCTAATGTATTTCAAACTTTTCATAGGCTACCCGACACATCAAAGGAAACAAAAGAAATACTAGAAAAACATGGGAAACACAAACTTGGCTCTGGTGGTTATATGAAATTAGCCACATGAATTGTAAGTATCAATAAATGAAATATTGCATCCAAATAATAAATTGTAAACAATTTTGGTTTTATCACACCATAGAAGCAAAATTCTTGATCTTATGAAAAAATGCAGAGCTCTAAACTCAACAGAGCTCCCATAGAAGAGTACTTGAATATTTCCTTCTAGCAAGGCTATGGAGCCATGGTTGAATGCCTAAGAGTCTTGACTAGGCAAACACAATCTTCCATTGCATCTGACATGCAATTAAATAAACTCAATAAAGTTTATTTAAAATTTAATACTTGTGCAATCTATTCAATATTAATTTTCACCATAAAGTAATTATGTGCCTATTTTTTTTAAATAGACAAGCAATGATAATACTGCACATGACATTGGAATGCAGCCTGGTAAGGGTGGAGTACAACCTGTAGATGAAATTCATGGTGTGCATCCTTGTACTGGATGTATTCATGTGCTATACGAAATGCAGTATGGATTAATACAATTAAACATCTTTAATTGCAATTGGTGTATTAATTAATGTAACCTTTTGTATTTCAACTTTAGAGCATGTAGAGTGTGATCAACATGTTTAGCACAATCAGGCTAAAGAAGATCAGGAACATGATGTGGCCCCATCAGGTAAAGAGGACCACTCTAATGTTCTTTTAAACATATTTAATTGCAATTGGTGTATTAATTAATGTAACCTTTCATGTTTCAACTCTAGATCACAATTTAGAGGGTGTTCAACATGTTGAGCATGAGGCTATAAGAGAAGATCATGAACATGATGTGGCCCCATCAGGTAAAGAGAACCACTCTAATATTCTTTTAATTAATGAAATACTTGTAACAATAATAATAAAACATATCAATTTAAAATTTCTTTGTTATTGCAGCAGACCCCCCTTGCAGCGACATCCACATCATGAGTACACAACCAAGAATACATTAAGATGACAAGCAAATGGTAAAAAAATTGAAGCGGGGATAGATGATTTAGAAAATGATACTCCACTTAATATTTTTCTAGCTTCAAAAAAGAAACAAAAAAAATATGATTGTAATCATATTATGAATGAATGCTATATGTTAATGAATGAATGTTATATGATAATGTATGAATGTTATATGTTATTAATGGATGGATGAATGAATGTTATATGTTGTTAATGGATGAATGAATGATTAATGTTATATGATCGGGTATGGGGAATTGAGAGTGATGTGGGGGGGTGGGATGGGCCAAATGAGCTTCCACCATCACGTGGTTGGCCCTGTTAAGTAGAGAATATTAAACTATTCTAAAAAAAAAGAGAATCTCATTAAGATAATGAAATTTTGAATATAAGAAATGCATCATTTGAAGCATCAAACCAATATGCAAAGATGAAAGAAAGTGCTAACTTTTCACTATGGTGGCAGAAAAATGATTCTTTATATCCTGATGCCTTCATTTTCCAAGCCAATTTCTCCTACTTTGCATAGCTTTTCCATGTTTGTGGATGTGATTTGACTCGTACACAAAAAACATGTACCAATTTATGGCCTTCAATCCAGCTACATCCAAGTATCTTTTTAATGCCTCTATCTTTCATCAATCTGTTTACTATTTGAACCTCGTACAGATGTTCTAGATGAAGAACCCATTATTGTAAAATGTGCCTCCAGTTGAGTAAAGTGAATCCATGCTCTGTATCATAATTTGAAGTTGTTTCCATTCCAATGTTTTGAGTTTAGTTTGTTTGTATGGCTTTCTATGAATACCACATTATGTTGTGTGTGGATTTGGTTTCAAAGCTTTGTTTCTTTTGCTTTTAGTGGTGACATAACTCTAAAATTTGAATTTTGTGTATAACAGGTTAGTGGAAAAATTGATAGCTCTGAATGGTTTAGAGGGTCAATTGAGATAGATACACGGATATTTGGATCTTGTTGTTGATGGGAGGCTTCCACTTAACCATGAAATTTTGTTCATATGTTTTGTACTAATTTTCAGGAGCTTGAAGAAGAGGGGAAGCGCCCACCTAACCTCCCAAACCTTAAGAGGAGAATAAAAGAAGGTAATGTTTTAATTTTGATTGTTTCTGCATTTTTTTCAAGATTACAAGGCATCACTTGTTTCATCTATTTGGACTAAGTTTGAAATATATGGATAGAAAGAGATAGAGAGAGGACTGAGATGGATAGAAAGATGTCTTCGTATTGAGCTGCAATATCTTGTTGAACCTTTCTTTCTACAATGGGGTTGGCATATTTGTGAGCACTATTATTGTGTGTGCTTGCTTATGTAGGTGCATTTATGGACTGCTAGAAGCATAAATTTCTATGTGTGGGAATGCTCTTGCAACATTGTTTAGTAGAGACCAAAGCTAGTTTAACTTCTGTTGTTAACTCAAGGAGTTTAAGTTTCCACTTGTAATTATGTATTGTCCATTTTTGTGCCTTAAAATGGTAAAGGACATCATGATCATACACTCATGGTTGTCTAGTATAAACAAATTATATCTTTTTATGTATAATTTTAGTTATCTCCTTCTCCCGATTTTAAATAAGTAATATTATTTTTCAACAATAATTTAACCAATAGATGTGTCTGGAAGAATTCACAGACTCCTATGTCTTCCTTGAAAGAGCTCACTAATGGAGAGCAGAGGCCACATAAGTCTCTCATTGATAGGAAGCAAGTATATAATTCTGACCTTCTGGAGGAGTATCTATCTCTTCTATTTGTATTTCCAATTATATCACTTTTTGGCTTAGGCACATTATATTATAAAGCTTTGGCGATTTTTTTATTCCCTTACACTACATTTTTTTGTTATTTTGGTTTCAGGAAAATCAAGATGCATTGATCAAGTGTATTATAGAAGATGTTGGCTTTAATAATGGAAGACCTATAGCTACATGTATCATCTATAAGTCACTTCTCCAATGGCGTTCATTTGAAGTTGAAAGAGCAAGTGTTTTTTATCGTATCAATCAAATGATTGGTTCAACAATTGAGGTATCATTGATTTTGCATTTCCCTAGTTTTGAGTAGTTTATGTGAATTGGCCTTATAGAATATAATGATTTACTCAAAATTCTATAATGATTTACTCATGTAAATTTCTCAATATGATGTTAAGTTGTTGGTAAAAGACAAAAATATGAGTTGCTCCTCTTGAAAATGGTAGTTTTAAGCAAAATTTTGAAGAAACAATGTGTACAGGGGTTTAGAGATGACTTCAAATGCTTTTGTAGATGTATTTAGACATGATTCAACTGTTGGCTGGAGTATTGGAGGTCTGAAAGTGAGTTATTCAAGAAACCCTCCTTGTTTTGTGTTTATTTCACCCTATAAACAAGGGTTTAATTAAACAATAAGTTTTCAAGCCTTTCTATCTTTAAGAACTGAATAATATTAAGTTTGGAGATATGGAAAATGACTTTTTGAGGTTGGAAAGTGATTTGGGGTGGTGTAAAGGCGACTCTGTAAAATAGGCCTAAATTTGTAGCCTTTTAACCATACAGTCTAAAGATCTGGTGATTTCTTTAGAACTAATGACTGAAATATTTTGTTATGCTAATTATGACAATAATGGGCTTCTAAAAGTGTATTTGGTTTATGGGAAACAAGTTGAGTTTGAGGATTTTCACCCAATTGAGGCATGGAAACCTAATTGGTAAATAGTGCTTTGACTTCACTAAAAGTAGAAATCTGATGGAACAGTGGAAAGAGTGAATATAAATGTTTGAATCTTGTCTTATTGATGTTATTACAGTTATGTCTATGTGTGGAAACTATTGTGAAGGAATGTTATGACAGTATGGATGCTTGGTCATGTGTGCATGACAGTGTCTTGACTACAAGAAAAAGATAGTAAAATTGAAAATGGACAAAAGTTGTGAAATGGATCATTGATTATTTCTTTCAAAATATGTTAGTTGCAGTGCCTTAGATATTTGAGATAGGATTTTGTATCATGAATGCAAGAATGAGGTTGTTTCTCCTTGTAGTGTGTAAAATGACAATGAAAATTACTTGGTGAATCAATAAAGAATGGAATGGTTCAGTGTTCAAGAATTGGTTATGGTTTGTTTCTATCATACTAATGGTGGTTAAGTTGTATTCAGACCTAATAAAGATATGAGGTAAGTTGAAGTGATGAGTGCTATGGTCTTGGTGTTTTGGTTCAAGGTTTGCTAAAATTTTTTTTTTGTTTGTTATTGAAAAAAATAAAATGAGATGGTGAGTTGGCTACTGATAGCCTTGTGAAGATGAATGGATTTTTGTTGAATGAAAAGTAGATTTCTAATGAAATTATAATTTGATCTTCTCCTTATTTTATTGGGATTGGAATTCCCTAATGTAATGATGTTGTTGTTGGTGTTTTTTATGATGCTGACAATATGGGTCTTCCCAACCTATTATGGGTTACAAGAACTTTTTAGCACATCGATGAGACATCAAAACTATTGTAGCAATCAGGATTACTAAAGAAGACATATCGAGGAGATTGGCTTATGGTCTCATCGATGAAGATAATCTATCAACAAGACAATTCATCTCAGAATGAAAAATGTATGTTGGCCTGAACGTTTAAGTCTCACTGATGAAGTTTCATCAGTGAGACCATGATTTCTTTCACTGACAAGAGCACTGGGAATATATCAGTGAGACATAGCAGGTCGGGAAAACATTTAGAACTTACCCCAATGGTATAAGTCTCACCAATATGCTTCCTTGTGCTCTGTCAATGAGACCACAAGTTAGTCCTCCCAATAATTTAAAAAAAAAAAAAATTGCAAGATTTCATCAAAATTTTGATGAAACAGTCTGACGAAAAAAGTGCGACGAGGTTGCTATAGCTCTAACGCAATTTTGATCTAATTCCAATGGTGATATCGTCGAACAAATGACAAATGTTTTATGAAATATCAAGGAGATTGGCTTATGGTCTCATCAGTGAAGAGAATCTATCAACAAGACAAGTCATCTTAGCATGAAAATAATATGCTAGCCTGAATGTTTAAGTCTCACCGATGAAGTTTCATTGGTGATACCATCATTTATTTCACCGACAAGAGCACTGGGAATATATCAACGAGACAGCGGGTTGGGTAAACATTCAGAACATACCTTGATGGTATAAGTTTCGTCGATATACTTGCTCGTGCTCATCGATGAGACCACAAGTTAGTCCTCTTGATATAGCTATAGATACCACGCAATTCTGATCTCATTATGATGATGAGATCATTGAAAAATGATGAATGTTTGTTGGACTTTCCATGAAACTTGGTCACAATTTCAACAAACATCTCATGCTGTTTTGACAATTTGGCAGAAGCATGCCACGTGTATTATGGCTATGGTTCATCGCTAGATCGATGCAATGTTCATCGATATTTTGATGAACATAAGGTACCTTTTTTATGGTAGAAAACAATGAAGTTCAGTCATGAATTCAACGTTTTGAAGCTTGTCGAGATACTGACGAAAATTCAGTGACAAAATTTTTTCAAGAGATTCGTCGGAATTCCAATAATAGTTTGTCGACAGTTCAAAAAATGTTCGTCAAAAAGTGGAGTAAAATACAATAGTGTTATGTGTGTGTTATTTTTCTTGATCCTTAATCATGTTTACTATTTTAATGTGGTGAAAAATTGTATACATTGATTCACCCCCCTCTTAGGGTCTTGGTATTCTTTCAATAATTGGTACTAGAGCACTAGTTACTTGAGGAAATTTCAATCAACTTAAGGTAGATCTAGTTTCAATAATTCTATGGTTGGAAAAGAAGGAGATCATTCAAATAAAGCACAATTTTTTGATGGAAAAATTTCCCTTTTGGAAAAGTCAAAATGGAAAATTATTTAACCTCTCTTGGATTTTATGTGTGGTAGTTAGTTGCAGATGGTTACACCATACTAACAAATACTCCTACCATTGAAGCTAGCAAGAAATCCTATGTAAGTAATACCATAGAGAAATATGGTATTATATGCTTTGTATCCAATACTAAATTTGTAAAAGTCATGCATTGTAAAATTGTTAAATAAGTATGGGACAAACTAATTAGTATCTATGAGGGATATCTTAAAGTAAAACAAGAAAATTTGTAGAATCATAAAGGAATTTTTGAAACTCCTAAGATGAAAGATGAAGAAAATGTTGTAGCATACATTATTAAAGTAGATGAGGTAGTGAATTCAATCAGAGGTTTGGGTGAGACTATTGAAGACAAGGTTATTGTAAGAAAGTTCTTGAGGTCACTCCCACAACGATTTGATTCTAAGATCTCTACAATAGAAGAATATCAAAATCTGGATACATATTCTATTGATGAATTTTTTGGGCCTCTAACTTCATATAAAATGAGAAATGAGAATAATGTATCAAAAAAAGGTGAAGTTGCATTCAAGATCTCCAAAAAAAAGAATATTGCAAAACATTCAAAATATGACATCATCTCAAATGAAGAAGTGAACTTTGTTAGAAAGTTGAAGAAGGGAACTAAAAAAAAAAAAGGTAAGATTCATTTCAAATATTTTAATTGTGGTAAAATAGGTTTTTTTTCCTTAAAATGTCCATTGAATGAAAAGGAAAAGGGAGAAAGTTCCAAGAGTCAAGAAGTTTTCAAATACAAAAAGAGGAACAATGGAAAAATGAAGAAGAGTATTTATGTGGATAAAGGAATTAGTTCTTCAGATGTTTGTTCCTCTGCAAGTGAGGACTGCGAAGTAGGTGAAATTTCATTTATGGATGAAGAGATTAAAAGACGTGAAAATTCTCAAGAGGAAGAAGAAGGTGAGGTTGATTTGGAAGGTGAACTAGTTTCTACATTAGAAGATTTGAGTGATGTAAGAAAATATAATGAAAAATACAAGTTAAGGATTAAGGGATCTGAAAAAATTATTGTAGACCTTAAGTTGTATTTGGAAGAGTCAAAGAGAATTGAATAGATGAATAATCTTGGCTTGAAGAAAAAACTAGAAGAATGTTAGAAAATAGAAGATGAAATTGTTTCTTTAAGAAAGGAACTAGAGATGGATCAACAGTAGATTAGTTGAAGCTTGAAGCTAAAAGATGGCTTTGAGATACTTGATGAATTGATCAACTCACAAAATCCTATGAAAGAAAAGTTTGGTCTTGGTTTTAAAAAAGGGATGAATTCCACCAAAAGTGCATCTACTAATTTATATGATAAATTTACAACAAAAAAGAAGTTTGAAACAAGGAATGAGAAAGCATGAAATCAATATTCTAAGAAGCTTGAAGGGTTATTGAAAGATTAGAAGATTGAACATCTCAAGAAATAAGAGGATGGATTCATTAAAGTGCACAATCCAATATGCAAGACAAACTAGGTTTAATTATGCTTTTCATGGTTATTGTTTTTCATGTAATTAGTATGGGAATAAATTTTTAGATTACAAAATTAGACCTTTGAGAAATGATAGAAATGATTTTGTAAACAAGAATCCCTTTTCTTCTCTAAGTGGTATAAATGATGTATGTTATAAGTGAAATAACTATGGGCACATTGTTATGTTTTGTAGAAGTAAGTTTATACTACCTCCCAAACAAGAGAAAAAGGTATTTACTTCTATGAAAAATATATTTGATCATGATGATGCAAAAAAAAAAGAGATTGCACCCCCTATAGAGAAGAAACAATCCACACAAGGTTTTGAGGAAAAGGAGAAAAATACTAAGAGGTATTGGAGAGTGAAGAAGAATAAGATGAAGAATGAACCAATGTTAGTTCAAACAAAATTTCATGCGAAATGACATGGTAATCCTTGGGTAATTGAAAATGGTTTCTCTAGTCATATGACTGGAGATAAGAAAAAATTCACCAATTTGAAGAAACATAATAGTGGTCTAGTCAAGTTTGGTAATAATACTACTGCTAAGACAAATAGAAAAGGCACACTATGCATATATGGTGAGACTAATGTTCAAGATGTGTTGTATGTAGAAGGGTTAAAACATAAATTTCTTATTGTTAGTCAGATATGTGTAAAGGATTTTCCATTCAAATTCAAAATGAATTTGAGGAGTCTATGCTTGGAGAACTTTCCTTTTTCTTTGGTTTAAATAAAATAACACAAAATGACAATGGTATATTCTTATCTCAAACTAAGTATGCTAAGGAAATGCTCAAGAGGTTTCAAATTGAATATTGTAAGCCAGTTGGCACATCTATGATCATTGGTAAGCTCAACAAAGATGACAATTCTAAATTAGTAGATCAATCATTATACAGGTCCATGATTGGAAATCTTTTATATCTTATAGAAACTAGGCTAGGTAGCATGCAAGTTGTTTGTATAGTTGTTAGATTTGAAGCTACTCCTAAGGAGACACATGTTATAGTTGTGAATATAATTTTTAGATATTTAAAGAGTACTATTGAATATGGATTATGGTACCCTAAAAGTGAAGACTTCACTTTGACAACATATATAAATGTTGACTGGGCAAGAAGTGTTGATGATAGAAGAAGCACTAGTGGAGGTGCATTTTTCCTTGGAAACAAACTAGTTTCATGGCTGAGCAAGAAGTAAGAGTCAATTACTCTTTCAACAATTGAAGTTGAGTATGTGGAAGAAGTGGCATGTTGTACTCAAGTATTATGGATGATGAAAAAACTTAAAGATATCTAGGTATATTATAGGGAACATGCTACTATTCTTTATTATAATTCAAGTGCAATACACATATCAAAGATTCTAGTGATGCACTCAAAGGCCAATAATATATCAATCAAATATCACTTCTTGAGAGAAAATGTAGAAGATTATGAAGTCTACATTGACTATGTGTCAACCATAGATCAAGTGGCATACATTTCACCAGGCCTCTTCCCAAAGAGACGTTTGAATACCTAAGGAAAAAGTTGTGAGTCGTTGCTCCCACATAAAATCAATAAATTTTAGTGATAGGGCACATATCTAGGGGGGGCTTTACATAAGATTTATATAGACCTAGAAGAGAATGAAGAAGTCAAGTCTATTATGTATGGTTTTATAAATTTCTATTGACTTGATGGTTATATAATTCTTGGACACTCTTTTCCTCTTTGCATGGTATGTCAAAAGGGGATAACATTAGTAGCAATAGGTGTTTTGAAGAGTCCCATTTACATTGATGTCAAAGGGGGAAAAATTGAGTAAAATTCTCATTTTTTGTCAAAGTGGAAGATATTCCTAAGGGGGAGAATTTTTTCTTGTGTGCCATAGAAAAATACCCCCTTGTCATTTTCATGGCCTTTTAGGTCTTGTTTCATGGTGCTTTGATCTATTTTTCTTTGATTTTATGTTGTAACATGGCTTGAACATGCTTATTTAGGTACTAAAATTCAAATAATGACATCTTGTGAAGGTGTTGTAAGACATTTCTACATTCTTCTAGACTCTATTCATTGCAATTCACCTAAAAATCACCTTTTCATCACTAAACAAGTCATATTTTGAAGTGTTGTAAAGTCTTGTAACAAGCTTTCACACTTTTCTAGGAATATTTTCACTATTTATCCCTTTCTCATGCTTTATTTGGTCCCTTTATGCCCTCATATGACTCAATTAAGTGTATTTTTGAATATTATCCCAAAAAAAAACATTAAATACAACATATTTCCTAACACTCATTTTCAGGTCCTAGGTGGGACCCATTTTCCATGGGTGGCGAATGAGTCCCCCTTGGCCCCAATTTTTAAATTTTTCTTTTGGGTTTTTATTCAAAAACACTTGATGTCAGACACTGATGAGGTATGAATGGGTAACTAAGGCACAAGATTGTATAGTTAAGTGCTTTTCACCTCATTTTACATCTCCTCATTCATTCAAGCATTCAATCTCACATTTCAAATATTCAAGAATTTTACATCTTTTCAAGCACTATTCAAGCACTTTGAAGCATCCATTGGCATTACTTTAGAATTGCATCATCAAGGGTTAGGTAAGTCGATAGAAATTGCATGTTATTAGTTTATCTTTCTCTTACATTTCCTTATTTCATTAAGGGTTTGATTACCAAAAGTGGGGTTTGACCAAGGCAAACCCCTATTCACTAACCCTCAACCATTTTTCCCCTATTGCATGTTTGTTTGCAGCCTTTTCTGTGCAGATTTAACAAGATTTTTGGTGTTGAATATTAGCTTACAAGTCAACTAGGTGCTTCAAGTCAACTCAAGTCCATTTAAAGCTTGGAGAAGGTTTTCTATCCGTTTCCTACATAACTGACTTCGACAACCCGACAATCAATGATTTCCAGATTTGGTGTTGTAGAGTTGTCTCCTAATTTTTTAGAAATTTGGGAGGATTTATTCACGACCAGTGGTGAATGAGTCCCACCTTAGGAATGAAAATTTGAATTTTTTGTCAAATTTTGGATCTCGACAGTCAAAAACCAACTTCCGACACTTTTTCACCAAGAGGACTAATTTGCCACCTTGGGTGAATGAGTCCCACTGTGAAAATTTAGTGATTTCAACTAGCATCCACAACATTCCTGATTCATCATACTTCACCTAGGTGCACTCTGATTTAACTCATTTCTTTCTGTTCTGCATATTTTCTTCATTTACTTCATTTTTTGCATATCACAATGTGTTTTCAAACATAGCTTTAATTTCACTTTTTCATTCATTTTCATCCATTTAGATCAGTCAATTTCATTTAGTTAACTTCATGTAGGTTAGACAACATTGTACATAACATAATTTGAGTGAACCATTAGCATTTGTGGTTTCTATCTCTCTCCTTTTAGGTGAAAACCCCTAGAAGTGCAAGAGAAGTCTTAGGAACCCAAAAATCAACGGTTTATTTTGGTGAACTCGACTCTTGAACATTTTTCATCTTATTTTACATTTGCATTAACATTCAATTAGGACATTGTTTTGTTTTTTCATTCTAGGAATTTTCATTTTGCATTAGGGAAAACTTCATTTAGATTTCATTTTTGCATTACATCTCATTGAAAAAAGTAAAAATATGCATTATGCATTCTTGATTGCATACTGTTGAGCATTAAAATCATCTTTAATTTTTTGAAAAACACACAAAAACATCATACTAGGACTCATTTGCCACCCAGGGAAAATCAGTCCCTCTGCACTTTTTAAACAACATTTATGGAATTTTTTCTCGCATTTTTCTACATTTCTATTTTGTATAGTTAGATCTCTATTGTGATCCCACTATAGTGGTTTACAATTTTTTGCCAAATTGGACATTGAAATAATTTTTTTTAACTAAATCTTCACTTTTGGGCACCTATAACAGCTAAACCGTGAGGAATTTGAAGATGATGCAAGCTACAGTTTCGTGAAATTTTGTCTATAGATTCTAAATATATTTTTTTCAAAATATTTGGAATCATATTGCACTTCGTTTTCCATCTCCCTCGAAAACTAGTTTTTTTTCAGAAAACAACATTTTTAAAAAAGTGACACTCACTGTATAACACATAACTTTTTTTCTATGAAGGATAAAATTCTAATTCTTTCAAATTTAGATTTGTAACTCTAATATCTAGTGCTTACACTATGTTAGATGGTTTTTTATTGAATATTTTTTATTTAATAAAGTTTTGAAGTGAAACCAATTACAATTTAGACATAGTGCTACTGTATAACGTGTAACATTTTTTGTATGTATGAAAATTCAATTTTATTTTTTTGTTAGATCAAGGACTTCAATATCTAGTGCAATCATATTTTTCTAAAAAAAAATTTGATAATCTACTATTTTTCCACGTGTAGAACAAAGAGCTTGATTTTCGTGAAAGACCTACATTCACAAGAAATAAAAAATAAATATGATAATAAAATTAAATTTATTTAAAATTATACTTTTTGGGAAGCTTATAATAAGGACTACATACTTACAAAAAATAAATTTTAAATGAATTCATTTGATACCCCAAAAGGTAAATCAAAAGTGGTTTTTTATTAGCATTTTGATAGGTGTAAAGGAGACTCTGTTATAGGTATGGTTTAAAACTAGCGGGGTTCTATCCAAGGGGGTTTGATTTAAGGTAGTTTGATCAAACCCTCTTCAATTGGAATTCTTTAAATAAAATTTTTTAAGGCTTAAATCATTACATTCTCTAAAAATATGTGATTTCAGAAAAAAATAGAATCTCCCAGAAATTGTAAACCAGCTTTGTGGGATCACCCTACAATTAGCAAAAAAAAAATTATTGGCATTTTAGAGCTCTTATATTATCTTGCATTTGCATTCACCCATCCTTTTTGGTACTTGTATGAGTGTTTGGTGCCCCATTGATAATACTTTAGTGAGAAGTTCTAGACTCATGGCTTCCCATGATAGCACTTTCGTTGTGGACATTGGGATCTCACAAGCTCCTACTCCTAGTATGGAAAATGGTGCATTAGGCACTAACAATACCACTTCTATGAATTCACTTTTCCATCCAATGAATGTTGAGAACCAAAAAAATTCCCTACTGCAAGAAAAGGTCATTAATATTCATGAGGACTTTGCACATTTACAACAAGGCTTGTCACTAGAAAACATTTCCACCACTGCTATGCTTGCCATTGACAATCTTCATCGTTTGATTGAAAGTGATGATTGCTTGCAAGTGATGAAGAACTTTTTTGAGATTTACAATAAACATGCCTCTTCTAATACCCAATCAGAAAAAATTCTTCTAATCCACGGAGGACCTCAAGTTCCTCCCCCTTCAACCATAGCATCCATCCCAACTTATACCAATCCGCAAGTCCACACAACTATGCATCCAATTAATTATGTGGCTACTTCTTTCCCGATTCCAACTAGAATTCCTACTTCTCTTGTGGCATCGCAAGTCCCTTCCACCACCTTCACTCCCCTTAGTATTCCTTTCACTTGGACCCTAATATCACTTACACTCCATCACCATTTTCCTTTCCACCTCAACCCACTTAACCTGACCCTATTCTTACACAACTCCTCAACACCGTTTCATCCATGCAACATCAACTTTCCACCATTAGCCAAGGTCAAACTACTCCACCCACATATCATGTCTATAGAAGCTCTTTATCTCTATAAATCTCATGTAGCTTGATGCCACAAGGGATAGAAATGCCTCAACTTTAGAAATACAGAGGAAAAGGTGACCCTATCAACCGTGTTAATGCCTATATAACTTTTTGTAGTGACTTTTTCCTTGACGATAAAAATTTTAGCTAAAATTTTCCCAAGGACCTTGAAAGATACTGCATTAGAATGGTTTTCCAACTTTCCTAATCATTCTATTTGTTTATTCAATGAATTGGTGGATTCTTTCATAAGTAACTTTTAAGTTCACATGACACCTAAAAAGACAATGGCTAATCTCATGCGATGTAGACAAAACAAAGATAAAAAAGTAATTGATTTTATCTCACGATACCAATCCTTGTATGCTCAAATTGATGTCAAGATTCTTGATGCACATATGCAAAAGATGTTTATCAAAAACTTGCACACCAACCTTCAAGTTAAATTAACTATGATGAAATTCCCTTCATTCATGTATTTATGCACAACCTTGTGTGAACACCATAACTCGGTTTCAAGTTGTGATTCCAAGTCCACTTCTAGTCGAGCTGAAAAACTCAAACACAATAATCAAAACCAAAATAACACAAAAAACTTCTGCAAACCTAATAGAGGATTTTTTATAGTTTAAACTACCTCCTGAACCACAACCACAACCAACAACCCCACCCATTCCAAATCAAGTGGAAATTGTTAAAGTAGTGGTCCCTTATACCTATGGGGATCCAAAGAGACAATTTACACCCCTACATGTACCCTCCATAACACAATGAACCAATTAATTCAACAATGCATGCTCACGTTTCCACCTATTAGACCACTTGATCCAAAATAGCCATTACCAACTACCTTCAAACCTAACACTTATTATCATTTTCATCGCCAAAATGGACATGAAATTGAACACTGCAAGCGTCTAAAACATTTAGTTCAAGACCTCATTGATTCAAGCCATTTGTCCATTGCGGGTGTTAAAGATCAAGGCAATAAGTCCATTGCACCCTCTCACCATAATTTGCAAATTTCACCAATCCCATGCCTAAACATACTACCTCGTTTGTCAAGGCTAGCAAACCTTCAAATAACAATGTAATGACTGGTGATACAAAAAATGAGCATCATGACATACCTCCACCAGATATTGAAAATAGTTCTATAGATAACCTTGTGGCTATGATAGACGTTATCCCTCATAAGCACCAAACCACTAAATCTCTTCATATCACTTTTTCTGCTAAAGACATACTACCAAAGCTTCGTGATGGTCCTCTCTACATAGCTAAAAAAATATATGATAAGACCACTAATGGGATATTAATAGATCCCGCTTGTGGCGAGAACGTGATCACATAAGAGTTTATAGTATTACATGATCTATATCAAGATGATTATAATAAACCAATTGCATGGATTAAGACACATACTAGTTTTTCATTCCCTACGAATGGATCAATCATACTACACTTATAGATAGGACCTAAGACTTTGGAGGTAACATTTTCAATTATTCCACAATCTGACCAATTTCATTTGTAGCTAGGCCACCCTTGGCTTCACTTAATGAAAGTGGTCTCATCAGTTGTTCATAAGTGTTTGAAGTTTCCACATGACAATGAGATATTCACCATACACCATAGTGGCTTTAATTGATTATCTTCCAAAGGTAATTTTTCATTAGAATCCTTTTGGCCTAAACCCATGGAGCCCATCACCCCTCGAAAGGACTTCTTTTTCATAGCTTATCAAAAGTTTAAAGCCAAAAAGATAGCTGAATTGTCTCTTCATAACACAACCCCATCCAATTCCACACCTCCTATCATAGATGAAACTACGCTTCAACCTAAGTCTGCCATTGAGAAAACCATACAACCTCCTGAACAACCCTCCATTGACACTTCCCATCCATTGTTTAAATGACCAAGGGAACATGAAACCAACCCTGTCCTACCTCCTTGAATTAAAAAAGTTTAGCAGATGATAAAGTGATTGACCTGTCTTCTCCATTTTCTTTTGTTCTTCCATCTTCGAAAGTAGAAGAACCTACGATGACTCAATCTGCTCTTACCCCTCAACAACTCCAAAATAGAATTAAACAAAACCACAGTGCTAGGGAACATAGGAATTGTCGTCGTCTCCTTGCTCGTCAATCTCACAAGGAAGAAAATAAAGAAAATCAACATCCACCTTTGACAGAAGTAATAGATGACCACCTTCCTTCTGCTAACCTACCAGAAGATAGTTTAGTGCAACTTTCACAACAAACCAAACAAATCTAACAACCCCAAATTTTACTCCATCCATCCTTAGAAATCACCCTTCATCTTCCCGTCATCATTAATCTTGATGATGATGATGCGAAAATTGCTAAAATAGATGAAGTTCATAATGACCTAAATTTTTTATTTTCATCTACAATGAGCTTAAAAGAGAAATCCTCTCCACCAAGTGAAGAACATGGTATGACTCCTAGTACATCTCTTGCAATTATTCCTTTGGGCAGTCAACCACCCTCGCATTACATTTAACATGCTTGGGAGGAAAATGACTTGTTAGATGGTTGACTTGCATTCACCTAGCTAGCCTTTTTTCTTTTATCTTTTTCCTTTTTGATTTTCTTTTCATGTGCATATCGTGTCCCCCCATATCGTACATTTGATGTTCCTTCTCTTTGTACAATTCTTCTATTTTCCGTGCATCTTTTCTTTTTCTCGTTTTATTTTGTGTTCTCCTTTTAGGGATGATGAAAAGCATAGAGACACCCTATGTCTATTCCATGTTGACCCAAAAGGTCCTTATATTTTTCATTTTTGTTTTGTTTTTTCCTTTTGGGGATGACACAAAACATTGAGATTCCCTATGTCACTTCCATGTTGACCCAAAAGGTCCTTGTATTTTTAACTTTCATTTTGTGTTTTCCTTTGGGGATGATGCAAAGCATAGAGACACCCTATGTCTCTTCCATGTTGACCCAAAAGGTCCTTGTATTTTTCACTTTTTTTTTGTTTTCCTTTTGTGGATGATTCAAAGTGTATAGATGCCTTATGTCTCTTCCATGTTGACCCAAACAGTCCTTGTCTTTTTCTCTTTTTTTTGTGTTTTTCCTTTTGGGGATGATGCAAGGCATTGAAACTGAAATGTCTCCTTCATGTTGAACCAAAATCTTTTTCACTTTTCTTTCACCTTTTCATTTTCTTTTTGCCTATGTTTTCCTTTTGGGGATGATGCAAAGCGTTGAGACCACAATGTCTCTTCCATGTTGACCCAAAGCGGATTTTATTTTTCTTTTGTTTTCACTCTCTTTGTGTCATTCTTCCATTTCTATGTGCTTTGGAGAATGATGACAGTTCTAAGCTCTTTAATCAAAACATTGCAACAATGAACATACTGACCCCAAATCCATAGATCCTTTATGTGTTTGTTGTATTTTCTTTTTTGGGGGAAACTCCTCTTTTGTTTTCATTTTCCTTGACATGACACAGCCTAACTTTGAAACATATGACTTGGCATAGTCCTTTCCAAGTTGGCTCTTATGTCTTGTTTTCTCTTTGCATTTCTCTTTCTAATTTAAAGTAATTGCTCACAAAATGATGTGTAGAAATTCCTTTAAAGTGGGGGGTATACATTACCATAATTCATTTGCATTTTCGGTTCCTAGTGTAGCCTTGTCATTTATGAGATGTGTTCATCAATTTGTGGATGACATTGGACATGATGTCCTTCATAAGTGCGATCTATCTTAGCATATTACATTCCTCTTGGTGGCTTTATGTGATGCATTGCATCCCCTAAGTTGTGAATATACTATTCTTTGATTGGTCCTCTCTTGGAGAGATTAGACACAATGTTCCCTAAGTGACTGACCTTGCATGAACTGAACAAGACTCAATTGAACTTCTTTTATATTTTACATTTTTTCATTTTTACATTTTTCACCTTTTGCCACCTTGCATAACACAACTTGCATGATTGTGGTACCTTTCTTTTTGTTCATGGAATTTTTCCTTGTGGTTCCTTGTTAAAGTTATCAATAGGTATAACTTTAATATGGTTGAGTGGGAAGCCCACCTAGCAGCTAGCATGACTTTTCCCCATAGCCACCTTTATGTTTGTGAGTGCATACCAACTAGCGTATGTATCTTACCTTTGTTGGCTTTCTCACCTTGTGGACAACTAGTTTCGTGGCCCCAAAGTGAGTACATTTGGGCCTTCTCACTCGATGGACCATCATGTGTTATGTCACCCCAGAGTGAGTACATAGTCTATCTTTTCAAACAATCAACCTAGATCTAATCCACAACTAGTTGGATTGATGATCGAAGCTTCATCCAAATCTTCTCAACACTTGTGTGTTCCTTTATTCTTATGCTTAGTTTTCCATGGGATCTTCATCCTGGAGGCTTGATCATCCCTCTTGATTGTTGTTATTCCATCTTGCTAACATAAGTACATTTGAACCCTCCCTCGATGTTCATAGCTACTTTAGTGTGAGTTTGAACCAAGTTCATCCTCTCACTAAAGTGGGGGCTAAATATGCCATAGAAAAATGACCCTTTGTCATTTTCATGACCTTTTAGGTCTTGTTTCATGATGCTTTGATCTATTTTTCTTTGATTTTATGTTGTAACATGGCTTGAACATGCTTATTTAGGTACTAAAATTCAAATAATGACATCTTGTGAAGGTGTTGTAAACTGTTGTAAGACATTTCTACATTCTTCTAGAATCTAATCATTACAATTCACCTAAAAATCACCTTTTCCTCACTAAACAAGTCCTATTTTGAAGTGTTGTAAAGTCTTGTAACAAGCTCACACTTTTCTAGGCACATTTTCACTATTTATCCCTTTCTCATGCTTTATTTGGTCCCTTTATGCCCGCATATGACTTAATTAAATGTATTTTTGAATATTATCTTGACAAACAACATTAATTACAACATATTTCCCAACACCCATTTTTAGGTCCTAGGTGGGACCCATTTTCCATGGGTGGTGAATGAGTCCCCCTTGGCCCCAAATTCAATTTTTTTAAATTTTCCTTTCAGGTTTTTATTCAGAAATACTTGATGTCGGCCTATGATGAGGTATGAATGGGTAACTAAGGCACAATATTGTATAAATAACTGATTTTCACCTCATTTTACATCTCCTCATTCATTCAAGCATTCAATCTCATATCTCAAGCATTTTACAATATTTTTCAAGCACTTTGAAGCATCCATTGGCATTACTTCAAACTTACATCATCAAGGGTTAGGTAAGATGATAACAATTGCATGTTATTAGTTTATCTTTCTCTTGTATTTCATTATTTCATTAAGGGTTTGATTACCAAAATTGGTGTTTGACCAAGGAAAACCCCTATTCACTAACCCTCAACCATTTTTCCTCTATTGCATGTTTGTTTGTAGCCTTTTGTGTGCAGATTTAACAAGCTTTTTGGTGTTGAAGATTAGTTTACAAGTCAACTAGGTGCTTCAAGTCAACTCAAGTCCATTTCAAGCTTGGAGAAGGTTTTTTTTTTTGTTTCCTTGAGAACTGACTTTGACAACCTGACAATCAGTGATTTCTAGATCTGGTGTTGTAGAGTTGTCTCCTAATTTTTCAAAAAATTGGGAGAGGACTGATTCGCCACCTATGGAAAATGAGTCTCACCTTAGGACTGAAAATCTGAATTTTTGTCAGATTCTAGATCTCAACAGTGACAAACCAACTTCCAACACTTTTTCACTAAGAGGGGGACTGATTCTCCACCCTGGGCGAATGAGTCCCACTGTGAAAATTCAATGATTTCAACCAACATCCACAACATTCTTGATTCATCATACTTCACCTTGGTGCACTCTGATTTAACTCATTTTTTTTTGTTCTACATATTTTCTTCATTTACTTCATTGTTTGCATATCATAATGTGTTTTCAAACATAGCTTTAATTTCACTTTTGCATTCATTTTCATCCATTTAGATCAAACAATTGTATTTAGTTAACTTCATTTAGACTAGACAACATTGCACATAACATAATTTGAGTGAACCATTAGCATTTTTGGTTCATATCTCTCTCCTTTTAGGTGAAAACCCTAGAAGTGCAGAAGTCTTGGGAACCCAAAAATCAATGGTTCAGCTTGATAGAATGATTAATACATAATGATGGAGATAATAGAATTAGCAATGCCATTTCCTTAGGCTTAGCATTTAGTTTCTCCATCAATGACAAAGGGGAAGATTGTTGGTAATATGATTTTCATTGATGTCAAAAGGGTGTTAGAAGGATGTGATGGAACTTCAAATTTTTTCTCCTTGTGTTCCTTTCCTGCATCTGCCTTATGTTACTGATCTCTCATGGTGTCAAAATTTTTCCTTGCATTGAGGTTTAACTTTATTTTCATGTAAAATCCTTGTGCTTATTTTACGCCTTGGTTGGGACCTATTTCTTTGTTACTTTTTGAGAGGTTTTAAAGTGGCTTATGTCCTATCATTCCATATGGGCCGAGTCCCTTTGTTTTAATTTTTATTTCCTCTGCAGGATTTTATTTTCCTAAGTCTTGGTTGAGCCTGTGTTTCATCATTTAAAAAAACTTATGTCATTGTGTACCATCTGCTTAGTAATTCCCCCTTGTCCTATTAATACATGTTTTTTTTTGTAGAAGGATGAAATTTGTGCGATCGTTGATCAATTGTCATTTGATCTTAGCCATTCCCTGCCATCACGTGATGACCTCACCAGACTACTTTGGTTGATCACAATATCACGGGCAGGCGCCATGTGTCTTATCTGGAAAGGTCGAAGGGGATAGAGTTTGAGTGACCGTCGATCAAATATTTTCAAGATCAACAGTTTCCCGCCATCACATGATTGAAAGTTACAAGGTTTTTACTGATCGCGATATCATAGGCGACTTCCAAGTGTCTCATCTGATGAAGCTAAAGGAATAAAGGAAATACTGTGGTAAATTAATCCATCCTTAATACATTAAATGGTGGGTTACTAAAGTGTTCTCGAGATGGACATGTTTTAAATCAGCAGATATGTTATAATCTTGATGAAAAAGCTGCTCGATGGTTACTGATAAGGCTGGTGACTATGTTGAAGGAATGAGATCATTGATGCTCAAGATCTACGGTTGATTGCCATCATGTGATCCGAAGTTACATGATCTTTACCAATTGCGATATGACAGGTGACCGCCATGTGGACTTCCTTGGTAGCATATGGTATGCTGGGCCCCTTATTTTCCATGTTGGTGATTGTGTAACCTTATTTTGAAAATGGTCATTCAATCATTTGATCTAACTGAAGGATCAATGGCTAGAATTTAAATCTGCATCAAATATGGTTGGAGTCATTCGTGCAGTGTGCAAGTGAACTTTAATGGCAGATGAGACACTTACTGGCATGATTTGATTGAAATAAAATCAATTCTCCTGCTTTATTTGTATCATAAAGCATCCATGTATTTCGTGAAGCAATTTCAGAGTCAAAAGTGAAGTTGCAATTCCTCATAGCTAGAATTTGGGACTTCTACAAACAAAGTCGTGAGTTAATTTTTGTGCCTCCCAGTCATCCTGCACTTGAATTTGGGAAAATATTAGTTGTTCTTGTCATTGAACTTGTTGATAAACGTGTTAGGGCCATAGTTTAATTATAGTTTTGAGAAATTAGAGTGTTTTGTTCATAATTTCCTATCTCTGGTTAGTCCTAGCTATTTGAAGTGTAATGTTGTAAAGAGGCCCTAGTTTGTCTGAGATGGCACCACCCAAGCAACGTTCTGGCCAAATTGACTATTTAAGAAGAAACATGTATGATGATTTCCTGGATCAATTTCCCTTGTCAATGAATGATAGAAAGAAGGGATTGGTTCTGATGCGAGGGAAAATCTTGTGGGAGGGGTTAGTGTATAATTTCTCCAACATAGCCGATGCTAGGGTTCCCCTCACAAGTTTGAAAATGTTTAGATTGTGGTATGGATAGAAGAATTTGCATCACCCTTTTTCAAACAGTTGGATGTATGATATGGGGAAGCTGGTGGTACCAAATGTGTTCCTTTATCTAGACCTACTTAGGGCAATGGCTGCAAGATATGACCCTGTCAAACAGGCAATCAAAGGTAATGATGGAGGGGTTCTGCTGAGTATTAACAAGAAGAAATCCAATAGATTTTTGACTTAAGTGAACTGAGTGAAAACTTGGTTCCTATCAATCTTGACGAAATGAAGTAGGAATATGCAAAGTTGAAGTCTCTTTTTAGAGCCAAGTTGCTTCCACCTCATCTAGCTAGGGTAGGGGGTTCAAAATTTCATATCATCCCCAGTGACCAAGAACCTTTTAGATTAAATTGTTTTGCAAATAATTTCTTGGCCACTTTCTATTCATTGTGTCATATTTTGGGTTTCAGTCCTGGTACAGTGATGCCCATTGCATACATGTTCATGGGGGTGCAAATACAACACCCCAACTTCTCTATGACCTATGACTTTTCTTCTTTCTTGGCTGAGAGGATACATGAAGGCCTGTCAAAGTTGAAGAAAAATGATACCGAAACTCAATTCTTTTGGTATTCTATGTTGATGCATATGTTCTTGTTCAAGAATGTTGATTTCTTCTCTAAAAAGATGAAATTAAGGCAATCAGTTGATGGAGAAAGATTGCCAATACAGATATGGGCTGTAGATGTATCTTGCAATAAGTAAAGCAACAATTATGTGCAATTTGATAATTTCTTTGCTTCTACATTGAGGGCTAGACTTATGGTGAATGTACCTAGGATCCTTGAGGAATTACATGATTTCCTCAGGCCAAAGGGGAGGAAGCCATAATTGAAAGTTTTCCATAACTGGGGTGACATTATCCCATACCCAGTCAACACTATTTTGAGAATATACAGTTTTCAAGGAACCCCCCATATATTTCCATACAATGTTCCACCAAGAGTGGGGTTTGTAAAATTTATGTGGCAAATAGGTTGTATCCATGAGGACAACCTCACTGGGAGGTGTAAGGGAACATTTTTCCCAGATTATACAGTGGTGTCTGACTTTGCCTTTTCAAAAGGAGGCTAGGTGCATTTCGAGAAATTCTTTGATGATTACCATTTGAGATGTGGTCCAAAGAGGTAGCATGATCTTGAGGGTTTCTTTTCTCTTTTCATACAAAGAATAAAGGTTGGAAAGTTTGTGCATGAATTCAACTTTCCTGGGGATTTGATTAGAAATGAATTCGATCTAAATAGGCAAGAGTTGAACAAGGAAAAATGGATAGCTTATGATAAGCTATTAGATATTGTGCACAAAATGGATCTAAAGTATGATCCATTGTTGGAGTTCAGTCCATACCATAAGAAAATTGATTTTCTGATCGAGAACTTCAAAGAGATTATGGGCACTTTAAGAAAAAAAATGGTAAATTTAGAATTGAGTCTAGGTGTATAGGAACAAGGTGCCAAACCAATTGAAACAAGGCCAACATACCAACCTACGGAAAGGTGACCTATTTACAGGAGGAAAATGGATGATAGCAGTGATGAAGAAGAAGTGGACAAAAAAGGAAAGCAAATAATGAAGTTTCCTTCACAACCAGGTCCAAAATTCAAAGTGACTAGGGCAATCAAAATCATTGATTTAGAATCATCACTAGAAGATAGTCCCTCATCACCACCATCTGAGCCAAGCCCTAAAAGATAAATGATTGATCAACCACAGGAGGATCTGATGGATGAAATTATTATTACTGATCAGGAAATGTAGGTTGGTATGTTTTCCCCTCCTAGGCCAACTGAATTAGTTTTATCTTATTTAGATATGAAAGGAAAAAGTGTACAAGATGCAAGAATGGAAGCATGTAAGGAGATTCTAGATGACAATACATTTGTAAAAACTCTTGTATTCTTGCAATTGGTATGGAGGATGAAATATGAAGAATATCAAGATAAATGTAAGAAGAGAAGAGAACTGAGACCTGACAGGTCAGACCAGGAGAATGATGAGGAAGTAAAAGCTAAATTAATGGAAGAATTTAAGAACATCACTCCTGAAGGAAGAAAACTGGTGAGTAAAGCTGGTGTATTAATTCTTCCTAAATGGGACATTGCAAATGTTGTAGCATTTAATGCTATTTTAAAGTCCAAGTATCCTTTGCAAGACTCTAAAGAGGAAGTCAAGGTAGCATTGCAAGATTCTTCCTTCAGTGAGGAATATGAAACCTTGGAAATTTGGGCATTGGCGCCTTAAGGAAGAAAGCCAAATTTTATAGATATTAATCCAAATTTTAGAGGGGGATTAATAATAAAGAGAGCTTCAGAGACCTCAACCACCAAGGCTAGTAATTTGACTATGAATGTGGCCAAATTGGCCCAAAATATTGTTGAAAGGGAGGAGGATGAAAAGATTATCCTAATGGAGAAGTGTAACCTCTTGATTGAGGAATACAACAAGATGTAGCACAAGAATGTTGAGTTACAGACTGAGGTGGAAAGGTTTAAGTATAAACAAATTTGAAAGGCATCAAGTGCCCTGGGGACCAATACATTAGCTTCCACAACAAGGTCAGTGCCTCTTGCTTCTCCAATTGTTTCCACACCAAGGTCTCCCAGTAAAAATCCTTTCTTCACCCCTTCTGTAGAGGAAATTGATGAAGAAATAGAATGCTCTATGGATCCTACAAAGAAGTAGCTCTTACAAAGAATTGATGAATTACATACATCATTAAAGGTAAGTGAGGAAGGATCTATTTCAAAGCAAAAGGAGATTATTACTAATGTCTTGAGGCATTTAAATGAAAAGGTTGACAATAAATTGCTATCTATACATTCTTTATATTCTTTGTTGTTAGATGCAATCAAAAATATTGATAGGGATCAGGAGGTAGTGATACCATTGATTGAAAATTGGATCCCTAGGGCCAGTGATTTGGATGTCATGTATAAGGCCTCAAGGTTTCATATAAATAATAGGCCCCAATCATTAAAGCCTACTCAAGTATTAGTTAAGTCATTGCAGGGTTTTCAGACCCTACCAGATGACTTGAGTAGAAATATTAGGGAATTGGTGGAGAATTTCAATGATTGGGGTAACACATTGTTACCTGATATAATTGATGAGTAGGGGAAAATTAGGTTACTCCAACAATGGAAGGATCAAGCAAGTGAGGTCATCAATGATTAAATTAAATTAATTTGTGATGACTCAGATTATGATTTGTTGGTGAGTTGTATGGATAAGATTATTAGTACCAACTCATTTTTGGAATCTTTTGAAAGGGATGCAAATCAGGTAGTGGTAAAGTACACACCTTATAATGCCAAGGTGAATGAGGTAATTAATTTTGACTGGCTGACTGATGAAGAATACCAGAAATGGGTAACTAAATATTTGACTGAGGAAGACTAATAGAATGGAATACTAACAAGTGGTAAATCAGATGTTGTGGTTACAACAATTCCAGTTTTGCATTGATGACATTCTCGACGTTGGTTTCTTGTAGTTTTTTGTTATTGCATCAACTTTTCTCAGCTGACATGATGAACATGAATATTCTCCAGGGTGATGGCTATTGTAACAAATTTTGGAATATCACTAGGTGTGCCAATTGGCTAGTGACATGTGTACTTTCTAGCCCGATGATTGTTTTCTCCTTCATTTTCTATAAGAAGGATTTCAAGGCCAGAAGTACGGGTTAGAAAGTTAGATAATTTTTTGATCGAGTCTAGGTAAAGTTGCAGAGAAAATTGTAAAGTTTGATGGTTTTAGAGAGAAATGCAATTCAGTTTTTGAGTCATTCTGTAACATGTTTTGAGTTCACGGGGATTTAATGTTGCATAATAGTACTAACATTTGAATTGAAATGATAAATTCAAGCTCATATCTCTCCATTGTACATGCATATTTGAAATTTGAATAAAATAACTAAGGGTTATTTCATTCATCTCACTGTTGTAGTGTGTATGATTCTATTTTAGCTCTAATTCAAGGAATTAATTAAAATGCTTGAATGGGATTGTAAGCGGATGTGTTCTGTATAAGGATTTGATAAGTAGTATTGAGTCAGAATACATATTGATGAGATTACAAGGTAATGTCATCAAGGATTTCATATGTTGTGTTAAATTTGTCATATACCTTTAAATGCTTATGAATTTGACTCTTGCAATGGATATATGGCACTGATCTAAGTTGTAATTACCCATATGATTTAGTATTTTTTTGTCTTTTCCTAGAGCTTGCTACAAATTGAAAATCAATGACTATCTTATACTTTGGATTGTGTTGTAGTTATCTCATGCTCTAGATAGTTGATATTACTGATGAACAACCAATTTAATTCAGTATTATCCTATTGTGTTAAGCTATTAAGTGGGATTATTTGTTATTATTAATGTTGTTTATGATAATGGTGTAGAGGTTGTAAACACATTAAGGGATCAAACTCCTAGGTCTTGCAGAGCCTGAAGTGTAGGAGGCTTCTTAAAGTCCTCATCAGTTGGTCCAGGTCCTTCAAGCGGCCCTTGATTGGAATTGGCAATTCCATAGGTAGATTAGAAGACCAACCTGGTTATAGTGTAAAAATAGAACCAACAGGATGTGTTGATGTCGTTAATGTCATAGTCCAGTCTCTAGAAGTATGGTGTAGTATGATGGAGAGAAGAGCATGTTTTATAATTATTGAAAAGAATCTCAAATGTTGCAATATTGACATGAAATGCTATCATGCTATTGCAAAGGTCGGTTCTAGAGGTTTGTGAAGGAATCTGACAACAGATTTGATATGGGTATTTCAAGAAGATTTGAATGGTGTGGTTTGTATGATCAAAGGATGTGTCATGTTCTTAGAATTGATTTATTTATGCCTTCTATTGGAAGAATTGAAATATTGAAGGTGTTTTCATTGATGTCAACTAATCAACTGGTTATCAAGTAGTTGTTGTTGGTTGTATATATTGAGGATATTGAGAAAATTGTAATGAAGATATGTTGCAAGTGTTCTGTGGTTGCTCAGGGTTTTGGTCCGGATTTTCTCCTATGTGTGTGTGGTTTAGATATGTTATTCATGGTTGTTAGAAGATTCTATATCCATATTTTCAATTGTTGTTTCATTGTACAGTGCAAGTTATGTTCACCAGTTGTGAACTGTGGTTTTTTGTGTTTTTGGTTGAGGTTCGAGAGAAATGTTGTTGGTCCAAATTTCTCTTTGATGAAGTCTTATGACTTTCAGTTCTAGAGTTGAGTTTCCTTGATTTTGTTGAAGATAATTTCAGCATTTGGAAGGTTTGTGCTTAATTTTTCTATGTGTTTTACACTAGTTTGGCCGACCTTGTGTGAAATACTACCTTTGAGTTGATGAAGCGTGTTGAATCTATTTGGGTCCCTATGAAGCATGTGTTTGGGTCTCCCTCATTCTAATTCCACCCTAGGATGCTTTGGCATTGACCTAATTTGAATTTGAATTTGGATAGCCAACTTTGGATATGTTTCAAAGTTAAAAATGGTATAACTATAGGATGGCTTAGTGATGAAGGATATACAAGAGTGAAGAGGAGTGATAAGTGAAAAGAAAAAGAAAAGATAGATGCAAAATAGATGTTTTCTAGTGAGTGTGTGTGATTCAAGTGTGGCAGATCAGTGTGAATCCTAAATGGTGAGTTTACAGATGTAGTGAGTAGAAGATGAACTCTATCATTCATGCATGTCTATGAGTGACTATGGTGGAATCATTTTTTGCATTGAGATTTTCATCTCTCTATAACATATCTCTTCTTTCTTCTTTGTATCTCTATGGTAGTGATACCTCTAGGTTGTTGGCCCTATTGGATAGTGAGTCTTATGCCAGAAAGTGAGTCGTTGTGGTAGTGAGTCTTAGTTCATAGGAAATGAGCCTCTTGTAATCAGTTTTGATATTCTCTATAGTGTGAGTTAATCCTCACTGTGGTTTTTCCCTTATTGTATTTTCCACGTAAATTTGGTGTTATTGCATTTATGGGTTAGTGTAGGATCATGGGGGTCCAAACTAGGCCCACGTAAATATGTTAGGCAACTTGACATAAAAAAATGAATAGGTTACTAAAATAATTTAAAAACTATATAAGAATAATTTCTAGCAAACTCAATGTATTTTCTAAGATACTAGTCTTTTTTTGGAAAAGATTAAATTTATTAGGGGAAAATTTGAAATTTCAATGCACTAGTACTGATTTTTTTGGGAAAAAAATTAAAAGCATGTGTATGTTTGACCAACCTAAGTACAAGAAAAAAAATATTATTTTTTAAACTTTCAATATAAGTAGAGGAGACATTCCTAGATGTGCTACATTTTTTTTGCAAGTACATAATAAGTTATGATTTTTTTATTAGAATTTTATAAAAAATATTAAAACTTGTTTGTCTGACCACCATAACTTGGTCAAAAAATTATGAAATTTATTTTTTCTTTTTTTATCCTTTAGTATGGGAAGCATAAAATGTTTCACATATTTTGGATTCAAAAAAGGTGAAATCATTTGAGAATAATAGATATTTTTCAATCAACCTATTAATCTAGAATCTAGTCATAATACATGTAGAAAATTAATAATAATTATCTATTAAAGCCAAAATAAGTAATATCTTATATTGGTGGAAAGCTGAAATTTTTCTCAATAAACCATTTGAATTCTATCAAATTTGGATAAAGAAAAATTCGTCAGCCATTTTTTTGTCATATCACCACTTTTTGGACCCCAATGACCCTGCACTCACCCTTATGTGTTGGATTTAATTTTTTGCGTTAGAATTTGACGATTAATCATTTAATTAGTGTTAAGAATTAGTTCTAGTGTTAAATTAAAAGTTTAATTATGTGACAACTGATTCACCCCCCCTCTCATTTTTCCTATTCAACACCTTCTAGTCAAACTATGGTTTTGTAGAAAACCTTAAGGTATTGCAGTCATGGCATTGATAAAAAAAATTCTATTTGTGTGTTGACTTGATGTTGGTGGTTGCAGGTTGCTTAAGTTATCACTTAATCCTATTAGTTCATTGTGGAAACTGACTTGTTTACCTAATGATTGCCGATTGGTTTGGTAGATTAATTTGGACTTAAATATTTTCTAAGTCCAAATTTTGTTAGTATTTTACAAAGTTCTAAAACCCTATCGGTTACCGACATGGTTTTAAGAAGTCTTCTTTCTACCAATAGGTACATTTCAAGTGTTGTTTACATCACATTTGGTAGTTCACCTTTGTACATGCTATTTGTGACATGTGATGAAGATGATGAATGGTGAAGATTGGAGCTTGTAGGATCGAGTGGCTATCACATAATTATTTTGTATTGTATTTTGAAGTTTACCATGGCATTAGCTATGTGTGATATATGATAGAGACAAATCAATGGCTATGAATAAATGGAGGAGATATAATGGTTAGCACATCATTGCTTCACATCACAGCTGTGAAGCAAAAGTAAGTTAAGTTGTTTGTAATATGTGATGGTTAGTCATTGGGAAGGCCCTAGAAGCCTTTGGGTTGGAATTCCAAGGAAAATACCAAGCCTAAGGCTTGGGGATTCCCAAAGAAAGATATAACACAAGCACATTATAATGTGCTCACATTATATCCTAGTTTTGACATGGTTTTTTACATTTGTGTGGGACATTTCTACCAAGAAATTATGTGAGCATGTCATAACGTGCTTGCATTATGTCTTGCTTTATGTTAAATTCTACTCTATTGAATATATGTTTATATATTTGTATGTTTGTATGTACATGTATGCTTGTATGTCATGTATGTATTTTTGGCATATGGCTTCTAGTGTTGTCATTGATGGAAACTAAAGTCATTACTTTGGTCCATAGATCAATTTTTTTCATACCGAAAGACAAAGTGGAGAATAGAGTATTACCAACAGAAATATGAAGAACATGGTATCCGGTTAGTATGTCAATTTGAATGCTTCACCAGATCATCATTTTGAGTTGTGGATCTCTAGGATAGTTTGTTAAGAATCTATGATATCTATTTGTTAAGTTTTGTGATGTTGCATTAATCGATGTACAAGTTAAGAGATTCGATAGGATGATTTTATGTTTATTTGCTCATTATGGCCAACCTAGTGAATGTCGCATGTCGCGGATGTATAAGGAGTAATTGTTTAAATATTTTTATGTTCAAAGAATTTTGTTTTAGGTCATATCTATAGTTTGGCTGACTTATATGGATGTTCATTGAAGATTTCTCATGATTTGAGCCGACATGTGAATATTTTGTATTTTATTTGAAACCAACATATAGCGATTGAATTTTTGCTAGCAAATATATGTGCGAGTTCGAGTGATTCATTTTGTGGAATTTTATGATGCATGAGTGTGTGAAGAGCATAGTAGAAACATGTACAAATATTAGAAGATCAGTTGAGTGAATTTTTCTTGTCCAGAAGAGGATTTTTGTGAAGTGAATTAAGGCAGAGCAGAGCTAAGTGCAGAATCAGACAAAAGGTTCATAATTTGATGCATGAGCTTCACCAGAATTGATACTAGGCATTTGCAGATGCTACTTTCTCAGTTCAACCTCTTGTTGTAATCCAAACATTTTGTAAGGAAGTGAACCTTCCTTATTTTGAGCAGTGAGCTCTAGGAAGTGTGCCTGAATGCATGTGCATTCCCCTTTTCTTCATACTTTTAATAGAGTATAAATTGTGGACTAATCTCCACCGTGGTTTTTCCCCTAACAGGGTTTCCACATAAAAATAATTGTGTTATGGTGTTCTAATTGTTTCTTTAGTGCACTTGTATGTTTATTTTAGTATTAATGTTGTGAATGGTTTATGATTTGAATTGAATTCTAAATTTTGTTGAACATTGATTTACCCCCCCTCTCAGTGTTCCTTGAGTCCAACATGTATGTATGTATGCATGCTTGCATATATGTATGTATGTATGTATGTATGTATGTATGTATGTATGTATGTATCAATGCATGTATGTGTCTATGCCTATATGTATGTATGTATTTAATATGTATGTACATATGTATAATTTTATGTACATATGTAACGCACGTTTCCATGTAATTATGTGCTGTATTTCTATGTATGTCTTTAGGAGGGAGGGGAGAATCAAGAGGAGCCAGGCATGTCTAATCTTAGGAAGATTAGAGGAATAGAATCAAGGCAGGATCTTTGGAAGGAATGGAGGAGGGGGATGGATCAATGAGCAGAAAGACTCATGAGATGAGGATTTTTTCTAAGAAAGGAGTGGGAGGAGAGAGGAGTGTGAGATGAGACCATCAGAGGGACAACGGAAAACAGAAAGGTGAAAGAAGGAGTTGGAGGAGGAGAAGAAGGATGGTGGATGGCAATAAAGAAGATAGAGAAGAGCTGGAGTGGAGAATGGAAATGAAAAGAGAAGAGTAAATCTGAGGATTAGAATGGGAGAGAGGAGATGGAGAAGATAGAGAAGGAGGGTCCGGAGGGAGGGAGGAATGGAGGATCTCTTAGCGTGGAAGGAAAAGAAGGAAAATGGAAATTAAAGGGAAGGAGAGAGTGGTTTAGTATAATTGGAGGATTAGGGAGGGTCCAATATATAGGCAGAGGGTATAGGGGTGGATGGATTGAGGGTTGGAGACAAAAGTTGATAGTTTAGGGGTTTAGAGGGATGTTGAAGGATTAGGTTGAGGGAGTGGTAGGTTGGGGGCTATGGATGGGGTAAAAGGGTATAGGGGTGAGGGATTAAGGGTTTAGGGTTGAGGGTTAGGGAGGAGGTTGAGGGTATAGGGTAGAGGGTTGAGGATGGGCCTTTAGGCTTTGGAGGAATAAGGGGCTGAGGTTGGGGGATGGGCATGGACCTTGGGTTTAGGGTTTAAGGGTTGGAGGGAAGGTAATTGGGGGTAGGGGTGGGGCATAAGGGAGGTATGGTTGAGGATTAGGGGTAGAGGGAGAGAGTAGGAGAGGAGGGAGGGACAAAAGATATGGTTGGATCAATGTGTATAAGGTGGTTGAGAATTGGGGGGGTTGAGGACCATATGGAATGGATGGAAGGTATAGGGATGAGGGGAGAGGGAGAAGGTTTGGGTTTAGGGTTTAAGGTTTAGGGTTGCCAAGGAAGGTTGAGGGTAGGGATTAGGGGTATTAGGTTTGAGGGTATATGCTTGAGGGGTCCAATGTAGGAGGGTAGAGGGTATAGGGGTTGACTTGGTTTAGGGTTTAAGCTTGAGGGTTGAGTGGATTAAGGGTTTGAGGTTGAGAAGGGTTGAGGGTTTAATGTATATGGTAGAGGGTAGAGGGTTTAAGGTGGGGGTTGAGGGGTAGAGGGTGAGGGTTCAGGGTATGGAAGGATAGGGGCCGAGGGGGTCCAATGTATGGGGTAGAGGGTATAGGGGTTATGAGGATTAGGGTTTAACTAGGGTTGAGGGTTGAGGGTTAATTAAGGGTTTAATGTATTTTTCTCCATTTTTTTTTAAAATTTGGTGCTATTTATTGGGATGGAGCTATATATTTTATGTCAAAGGCATATCCTAATTGAAGAAGACAAACACGAAACTACCAATTGATGGTTGATTTTAGAATGCTGACCCTTGAAACTGTTGGTCCATTAATACCCTTTTCTTTATTTAACCACATTATAATAATACTTTACCTGCAAAAGTCTACCCTACACTGCATAATATCTTATACAGGTTGCATATAATTTATTTCTACATGTGTTGCATAATATCTTCTACTGCATGTGGTTAAAGTATTCTTTATTCTATTTTTTTATAGACATGCAAATATTATTGTTTTGTGAGCCATAAATTACCAAGCGCTAGATGAAATTACTTTTTATTCTACTAAATTGACTATTCTATCATTTTACTCCTTTCTTGGTAATTTACAAACCACTCAGTTAACAAAATACTCTATGCATATACATATTGCTTTTTTTAAGTATTTAATTATAAGGATTGTACTGGTTTTTTTGGTATTTAATTATAAGGATTTTTCTTCTTTTTATTTTCTTTTCCATTTTAAATTTTTGAACATGTAAACTAAACATTTAGTAATTATAATTTTTTTTTAGATAATATTAGTTGAGTTTTTTTAAAATTTTAAAACTGTTTAAATATTGAGAATGGGAATCATAATTATGTACATTATTTTTGCATATACATATTGTTTATGTTTAGTATTTAATTTTTTTTGGTATGTAAGTAGGAGATTGTATTAATCAAATTTCAAAAAATTATAGATCATTTTCCATTGTAGGAATATTCATGAAACCCTAGCAATAGATTTCCCTACCAGCCAAAAAATCGAGTGGACAAGATAGAACTATGCTTCAGACTTTTTAGGCTACCCCAACCACCCATTTTGAGCCTCACTAGAGGCCAAGACAACCACCAAAACATCACCAAAAAAATAATCAAACCACCACTAACAGCCATTGATGATCATAGAATCCAAAAAACCAGCACCATCCCACCACAAGCCCAAGGTCACAAGAAGCCATTGAGATACATGAAGTCATTGAATTCCTCCACCCACTCCAAATCCTTAGTCTCCACCACCTTAAGTGTTTTTTTCAAATAATCTACCCCAACTATAGCCACCATCTGATGCTTGACTAGTACCAGTCCTTTCAGCTCGAATAGAATTGGAAAAAATTGGACCACCACACTAGGAGTTTTGAGCATTTCCAAGTCTTTCATATGTGGCACCCCAGAGATGAGAATAGAGGCTAAAAAAACCTCATCCATGCCACCCAAGAGATTAGGCTTGAATAGCTTGCTCATCATTTCCCAAACTAGGTTTTTTAGGGTGATTTGATCAAGGAAAGACACCAAAACATGAGAGAATATGTGGGAATTAACTTGAACCATTTCATTGTAGGACACATGCTCTCAGACCAAAATCATTTTCACCATGAACACCATCAAGGTATAAAACTCCAGAAGAATTTGTTTGAGCCTCTGGTCCGTGAGTTTTTTGAAACCCGTCTGCCTCACACTGCAATCTAGGAAAATCAGAGTGTCATGCCCAAAGGCAAATAGTGCCTCGACTGATTTAAAGCCTACATACTTCGTGTCCTCCTCCATTATTCTTTCTCACTCAAGTAAAGCCAATGGAATGAAAAATCTAGCAAATGTAGAATGCAGAGATCACCACCTTTCCTAGATTAAAATGAATGCCACCCTTTCATGGCGCATTGTACCACGTGTATGTGCCACCCTTTAAGCTGTCGAAAAGTCATGTCGAGACCACTAGCCAAGAATATCATACCCCCTGGTATAAATGAGGGTGATGTTCGATCATGTTTTTGTTTAGTATTTAATTAATTATAAGGATTTGTATTATTTTTATTTTCTTTTCCATTTTAAACTTTAGAATTAGTAAGTATAATTTTTATTTATATTATATTAGTTGAGTTTTTTAATTTTATTTTTATACTGTTTAATTATGAGAATTGTTTTTCCTGTAATTGGGAATTATAATGTACATTATTTATTTTAAATTATAATTTTATTTGAAAATAATATATATGAGATTATTTGAAATTATTTTTTACAAATTACAAATGAATTAAATAAAATAAGGGATTTTTTATAATTACGAGCATTAATGAAGGGAATTTTGAGCTCAAATTTTAACAATGGCCTAGAATACAAAGCCAGGTATGCAGGACAACATTGCTAAAGCCTTAGGAGATCAATTTTCCATATAAATTCCCATATCCTAGAAGAGTATGTGTTGATGTTGTTGGAGCTAAAAAATCCACATTGGTTGTCCTGCACACCTCCATTTTCACTTATCCTCCCATATCCACCATATGCTCTATTTCCATCTCATAATAATTGACATTAGTATAAAGTACCAAAATAAGGCCCTAGATCATTACAAAAAAGTGAATTCCTTGCCTGAAATGTTCTTCTAATAGCTCATGGCATGTCACCAAGACAATGCCTTATCAAAGAGATTCTCACCATAGTCTCTTCGACACAAGTAGGAAGGGCTGATAAGAAATGTAGATGAGACTCATGAATATCTACGAGACATATTCAAATGTCTTCACACCATCCTAAATCTAGTGACATGTCTACAAGACTTGGGAATGTCGAGGAGATAATCTAACATGTCTCATCGAAAAATCATACGAGTGTCAACATTCAGTAAATAGAAAAACATCTCTTGGACACTGAGAGGCTATCAGAAAATAAATAGTAAATCATTGGCGGAACAAGCACTGATGAAACAATAATTTCAAAGAGATATTGGTATGTTGAGGAGAGAAGTAAAGAAGTCTCTTCGACACTCAAGGAGAAAAGTATCGTCAAGACACAAAAATATCGAACAGATATTAGATGAGGTCTCATTGACATCCTAAAAATGATGTGTCAAGGAGACACAAAGATATTGAGAAGACATTATCAAATGTCTCCCCGACATTCTAGCACAAAATATTGATGAGACTAAGGGATGTCGGAGAGGTGACCTCGGGTCTCCCCAACATAACAAATTCACATAGACATCATCAACAACTAATACTGCCAAGGAAAAAAATAAAGACATGTCAAGGAGACATAAGCTTATCGATAAGAGAAATCCACCAGTCTCATCGACAAAAAAGAAAATCATCAAGGAGAAAAATAAGAAGTAAATATCAAAGAACCATTGCAATATCAATGAGAGAAGCCTAAATTCCTCTTAGACATTTCTCAAAAGATGGCCAAGCATATCGAAGAGAGATACTTTCATTGTGATCAGAGTCTCATTGACAAAATATGAAATAATTGTCACCGGATTGATTTGATGGATTAAGTCATTGAAGTGACAACTGCCATTAATAAACAAGTTTTATACGAAGGTGGAATGGGTGCCATTTACGAACTAGAGCTTGTTTAAGCATGCTAAAATTCGATAAAAGCAGCCTCTGAGAAACAAAAATTCATTGCATGCTATGGCTAAGAATCTAGAGGATGGAGTTGGACAAATGCAGGTAGCTCAAAAATTCTAGCATTCACTCAAGTAAGTACACCTTGGCTTAGCTAAATGCAAATTTTTGAATATAGATTGAAGTACAACATTGTTAGGGTTAGAATGGATAAAACCCCAAAAAAGATAACAAAAAAGGCAAAAAACTAAAACTAGACCTCTCAATCAAGACTTAATAGATCAGTGTCCTGGGTTCGGGCCTAAAGCATGAAGAATTCCTCAGTTAAACCCATTATGTGAGACCCTAGTAGAAAAGCATAAGAATTTGGGAGATGTATGGATTCCACATAGAGGCTATGATTTGTTCATATATCATTATATGAAGAAATATAGATACAGCCCAGTCTCGAACCCATGGAATTTGAATTTAGGGGAGCTAGTAATGCTAAATGTTTTTGTGAACGTAGAGTTAATTAGAGCAATGGAAAAGAATTATAATCCCAAAACAAGTGCAATTCATTTTCCTGATGGGTCACAGTTTATGGTCATAAGGAGGGATTATATTTGCATGGTTTTCCAATTGGACACTTCTTTGGAAAATAACTTGTAGCTGAGAGACTTGTTGGAGGAGTATCACTCCATGGATACAAGTTACAAGAGATGGAATCTTTCTCTACATAGATACAAGGGTCCAGGAAATCAACCTATGAGGTTTGCTAGGAATGAAAATCCCCCATTTTCAATAGAATTGTTTGAAGAATATTATTAGTACACACACTATTCAGTTGGCAAAGTGTTGGGAATTGAGGCCCCTACCAACATGAGTATAACTCGCATGGTTTTGGTTGTGGACATTCAGAGTCAAGATGCCAAGCCCTATGATTATGCAAATTATTTTTCAAAGGCCATTAATAGTTCCCTTAATGTTATTAAGAATAATAGTGAAGCTATCAATTTCAAGCACTATTCACTTCTTATCCATATGATACTGTATCAGGGCCAGGTGATGGGACTCTAAGGAGAAGAATTAAGAGTAAAAGATTTGGATAGTGATGGTAATTCAAGACTAGTGTGAATGTGGACATTAGTCTGGGATAGTAGTTTTCAAACCCTTGTATAAATTTCTTAGTCGTAAATGTGATTATAATCTATCCCCCGAAGTATAGAGGTTTCTTTGACCAAAGGAGAAAGGCCATGATGGAAAGATAAACTACAATTAGGGATATTGGTATTCTTTTCTAGATTATACTATGATTAGGGTGTATGGATTTGAGGCAGAATCATATTTACTACCTAAGACTATGTTGGATAGAGTTTCTTATCTTGAGATTATAAGACAATTATCTTATTCAACCTTTATGCATTTGAAAAGCTTTGGAAGGAAAACATTCATGCCTTCTACTTTGTGCTTTGGTGATTTCACCATTATTGCTGAATCAAGGTATGACTTGGTTGGAAGCAAGTTAAATTATTATGGATTTTTGGTTGGAAATAAGAGGAAGAATTTTTACCCTGAGCACTTATAACTGATGCAAAAATTTCTCAGAAACTGAAATAATATGAGCATAAGTTTGATGTTGATGATTTTTTCAGGAATTGTAAGGATAATCAGGTGATCATGAGAGGAAATACATATAATATTATTGTTATGGATGAGGCCTAGAGATTGAAAACTAACCCATCTTATGTAGAAGCTTTTTCTGAAATTCAAGACCCCATGGAGAGAGTTGAGTAGTTGCTTCTACATGAAGAAGAGATAATAAAGGACGCACCTTTGGTGGCATTTAAGAGAAGAAATTTTGGCTCTTCAAGGCAAGAAAAAAATGTAGCACCATTAGACCATTTGTCACCTCAACCTACTCCAGAGGTAATATTTTCAGTTAATACACCAATCATGGTAGAAGATGATGTTAAAGAGGAGGATGAAGTCACATAAATCAATACTCCTATCATTCCTCCATATGAAATGCCACTGGAAATGAGTGTAGTAAAATTTGAATCTTTTGATGAGCTATCTAATGATGTGAGGCATTGAGCTAGTCAAGAGTTCATTGCAGATGATTCCTTTGTCCAGACTCCTAAATTTAAAGCTTTCACATATGAATATAAAGGAAAGGTGGTAAGGGAAAGGTTGAAGGATATTGACCCTAAGAAGGAATCATATGCTTTAAAAGAACTTCAACATGAAATTGATAGAGAAATGAAACATATTCCTATTGAGAGAGGAAGGGAATTGTTGAAAGAGGCTGGGCTTATGCTCCTTCTAGGATGGGATATCAGCTCGGCTATTGTATTTGATAGTTTTCTGAAAAGAAAAAATAAAACCTTGCACTTAATAGACGAAGTTGGTGACAAGATCTACACTGGATCAGGATTTAATCCTAATAATACTACCTTGGAGATATGGGCACTCTATCCACTAGGGAAAAAGCCTTCCCTAGTTGATCATGAACAAATTTTTGCACATATTTTGGTGCAGAGAGTAGGAAAAACAAATACCATGGAAAATCTCAATCTGAATGTGAATGTGGCCAAATTCACAAAGGCTCAGATTCAAAAAATGGTAAGGGATAACCAAGGGTTGATAGAAGAAAATGAAAGGTTGAAACAAGAGTTGGTCAGCAGCACATATAGACTACCTTCTTATTCTTTATGGCTCTATTCTCCATTGGCTAAACATGAAAGGAAAGTGCTTGAGGCAATTTTAGAAACAACATATTGGAAAAGAAGGCATGAGAAAGTGTAGAAGGAACATGAAGAGTTAAAGGGAAAAATAAAAGCCATTACCTTTGAGATGGCATCAAAAATAGTTTGCATGAGATTCCAAGACATGTACAAACATGCTAAACAAGTTTGGAAAATTCATGACAAAACATATGCAACATTACTAGAAAACACCAGATTGAGTGATAGGATGAAGGAGGTAGAGTCTCAAATCATTGCAAAGAAAGAAGATAACTTTTCTATGCTACAAGAATACCAAGAACTCATGAAATCTCATAGGGACTTCCACAATACCATGAAACATGAATTGAGTGATTTTAGTCACCCACTAAGTATGGCCTTACCCAATTACTTTGAAGAATCAAAATTGAAAGATCAGGATACATGGAAGGATCAAACTTCCAAGTATCTACCACCTATTCTTGATGTGATTAATGATGAAGAGGAAGTGCATAAGAGGATGCATCGACAACTTGGAAGAATCTTTGAATTGGAGTATGCTATGAAAGAAATCATATATAATGCAGACACTCATGCTAAAAGTGGATGTGTAGAGCATTTGCCAAAGGTCAACTTGTTCATTTCACAAGCCAAGTACGAGAGGAGTGACAAGGGCTAGAGTTTGATAGTTTTGGATACATAATTATGGTGTATGAGCCTTGAACAGGTCTTAGATGACCACATGCACGTACTATAGATTAATGAACTATAGTGCATCCACTAGAAAAATCTTAATATTTTTATGTTTATTATATTTATGTTTTAGTTATATGAAATAAGGTGACTTTTTGTAATAGGCCTGAAGCTTGTTGCTTCCCATACAAATAGGGAAAATAGGGCCTGATTTTGAGATATCATATCATCATCATCACATTCCATTCCATTAGAGTAGGCATTAGTAAGAAAATAAATTGCATAATTCAGCCATCCATACCATATTTCAAAGACTTTTGTTATAATGCTTATATTTTGAAGTAATACAATGGAGCAGACTATTCATAAATCATAATTCATTTTGAGTGTTAAATTAATGTGTTTATTTTAATGATCATTTATTACTTTGCTGTCTCCAAAGTGATATGTTCAAGTTATTTAAATCTATATCATTTATCAAAGAACATTTTATGTTATTGTGTGAAAGAGTTAATTGGTTTCTAAGTTGATGTTGTGATGTGCCTAACAATGATATTTTGCATAGATTGTAATGTTTGTTAATTTCAAAAAGAATCCCACAGTTGTGTGAGATTGTCTCCTTGGTGAATAACCTAGTTTCATTCTTAATTTATGAAACCATCTCATTTTCTATGAGTCATATTGGTTCAAATTATTTTACTACAACATTGATTTTCTGTTTGTAGTCTATAGCAAAGTTTATCTTCAATAATATCAAGCCTAGTTGTATTTTCATAGAAAAGAGCATATATGATAGAATTAATATCTACCCATTTTCATTTTTCTTGAAAAGATCATAGATCTTGGAATTAGCCTCTACCCATTTTTCTTTTGTGTAAATAGGTAAATAGATGATTAAATTATCCATTGCCCATTTTCTTTAGCCATTGAAAAATTGAAAAAATTGACATTAAATTTCTCTATGTCAATATATTAACTTGATAATAAATTTATTGAAATTTGTCTATAGACTAAATTAAATTGCATAAAAAAATTGTTAGTGTGTAAATTTTGAGTGATTGTAGTTCTAGCCATCCTTGGGAATACATATATTCAAAGCTTTCCTATGCATGTTGATGGAACCCCTAAAATTTTCTATGTTCCATTTCCAAAATCTTGATGAGTTTCATGAACTATGAGTTTTGTCTTTTGCTATTGTATAATGGGTTTTAGGTTTACCTATGTCTTATTTGAAAAACCATTTGATTCCATATACTCACCTAGGTTTTAGTTTTTGGTTGAATCCTTGTGTCGGTCATAAATCCTTTAAATCATGACTCTTGACATTGAAACCTATTGAGTGACTAGCCCTCTAGTCCTATTTTACTGATTGATCCTATTGGATCATTATTTTTGAATTTTTCCTAAGTCGGGCTGAATATTCCCCATTGAAAAACCTTAAGCCTTTATGTCATGGGTGTGGCCTCGTCGACCTAGTTGTGTCCCTTTTAAGATTAACATTTTTTGACATGTGTAGATATAAGAACCTCTAAATGTCATTCGATCAAATGCAGAAAATCTGGACCATAACCCACATGCCCATTCCATTTTGTCTCTCATTCTTTTATTCATTTGGGCTCATGGGTGAAGGCCATGTGTCCCTGACGATTGTTGGGCTAGAAATCATTGATAAAGCATGCAACTAGTCATTGAAGAAGATCAATGGTGGAAGATAAGTGAGGTCGATGCATCTGGATCATTCCCCGCGTGCTTGTTTATTTTTCTTGATTATTAAAATAATCACATGGGCTAGCAGGTGATTGCCATTTTTCTTCACTGATGATGGGCCCAAGGACTAGTATTGTTGAGGTTCAACTAAATCAACTATCGATAGCAGGTGACATGGAGTAATCTTGACTGATCCTCACCATCCCATATTGGCCCCATTCTACTTTCCAGATTCCCAATGGGGAAGCAGGTACCTGCCATGTGGAGCAATCCTAAAAACATGGAAGCATAGATATGTGGGAAAATTTTTAATTTAAATTTCAACATGGGGCATAGGAAGTAAAATGTGCATTACTAATATGCATATATTGTACATGCTTAAAAAATATTTTAATCTGAGCCATAGATGTTGTATGAAGGATAAAGTTGCTGCTAGCTAAGGAGTGCGTATGAAAAGGACAAGAGATCTAATCTCAGCCTCTCCTCGTCTCCCCATTGATGAAAATTGTACACGAGTTATGGCTCATTAGGGAAAGGGTAAAATGACACGTGGATCATGGCTATAATGAAAAAGAGATGGTGGAACCCACATACTACAAGCAAGTGTTTCCATGTGGCCTCTAGCCATTTGATAAGTGTTGTGGTTGTGCATAGTCAGATCTTTCATAATAAGTTGGTCAAATCTGGATCGTGAATCAACTAACTTTCCAAAAAGATCAATGGCTGGTATTCAAAACTTAGTTGAAGTCAACCAAGTCATTCTGGTTCATGCAAGTGAGCCTTAATAATTGAAAGGACATTGAGCTACTGAAGTAAGGAATTACATAATTATTAATGTTTATCTCAAAGGAATAATTCAATATTAAAAGGTTACTCAATACACTCAAGGAGCTCATGCTATGGTCTCTCAACATTTTCTGACATTGTAACTAGGGTTGTCAACTTGAAAGAAAACTAGTAAGTCAATTATTACTTTCCTTCTAGCATTATTGGTAAGTTGTGATTTCTCAAACTTATGTCTATTAGGATTTTCTTGGTTTGGATTTTTAAGGTTTGATGTTCATAAAAAATACTTTGTTAATTATTCATTTGCATAATTTGTGCCAAACCCTCAAAAAATTCGTAGGCCTTGTTTAGTTAAATTGAAAACCCTGCCTTGTAATACTTCTTGCATTATGGATCCTAAAGTAAAAGTATCTTCATATAAAGGGGAAGCTTCCACTCCCAAAAGAACTTTGAATAAAGACCTTATGGATCAATCACCACCCTCAACCAGTGTAAAACCTAAAGGCCAATTGATTCCCAAAGGTCCTCAAATGGCAAAGGGTCTATTCGACATAAGATGTTCTATCAGGGATGCTAAATTTCCTTATACTCGGTGGGAACTATTTTATAGTTGGTTCAGGAACAGAAATATGGATAGGAAACCCTTCAAATTGTGACATAGGAAAGTTAATTGTACCAAATACATCTATATGGATGTTGACTTGCTTAGGGAAATAGCTGCTAATTATGACCTAGTCACAAGAACTATCCGAACATATGATGGGAAAGCAATGGTTAAGATCACTAAAGAAGAATTGGGTTTTATTTTCAAGCTTATTAAATGGAGTGATGAAATGCATAAGATAAATAAAGATTCTCTTAGGAAAGAGTATGATAAGACCAAGATTTCATTTAGATTCCACATCTTGCCAAGATTTCTAGTAGAAATTGCAAGTTGAAAGATTGTAATAGGATCACATGATAAGGAACCTTTCCCTATTAACTATAATGTTCCTTATTTCAAAAGAAACTTCTATTCCATTTTCCAGATAATTGGTTATGATCCTATCTCTGGAATTCCAATGGCATGGATGTATATGGCTGCCCATATCCATCATCCTCAATATTGTGCAGTGTATGATTATGCATTATTTCTTTCTAAAAGAATGCATGAGGGACTAGTGAGATTAAAGAAAGGTGAATTTGGGGTAAGGTTTAGTTGGTACTCATTGTTAATGCATATGTTTTTGTACAAGGGTGCAATTTAATTTGGACACAATATTAACTTGGAAAGAAAAGGGGTGACTTGGATCTGCCCATGCAATGTTGGACCATAGTCTTGGACAAAGATGATAGACATATGATTATGTCACATTCTAGAATTTTTTTGCTTCTAAACTAAAGAGAGCTTTGATTGTGAAGTTACCTAGAATTCCAATTGCTCTACATGATTTCTTAAGACCCAAGGAGAGAAGGCTTGAGATAGGAGTTGATCATAATTGGGGAGATGTTATCTCACTCCCTAATTATACCATCTTAAGAGTATATGGTTCCAAAGTAGCACCTTACTTGTTGCTGAGGTTTGTGCTAGAAAGAATGTGTTTCCTTGAGGTTATGTGGCAACTAGGAAATGTTGAAAATGAGCATTTGTTGAATCAGGGAAAATGAACTTTATTTCCTTCATACACTTGTTTCTCTAATTTTGTAATGACCAAAGGAGGTTGGAATAACATCCTTGAAATACTAAAAAATTACCACATACAGAGGAAAATTGAGAGGGTCATATATGATCCTGAAGGTTTCATGGCTTGGTTGAATGAGAGAAACAAGAGCTACAAATATGTCCACATTCCTCCAATATCTAAAAGATGTAATAAGAAATATATCAGACACTAAGGAACATGAAAAGAGGTTAGCAAGATGGATTTAATTCAATAATATACAAAGTAAAATAAAGCAGGAAGACCCTGATTTCAAGGTCCTCCCAGAGGCTGAGGATATATTACAAAAGTTGGAGCATGTAACAAGGAATTTTGATTCAATAATAGGCCACCTTGAAACTAAAGGGGTAATTAGTAAAGATAAAGGGAAGGCTCCAATTGTAGAAGAACATAGTGGAGGAGAAATCCTTGCTATAGGAGAAGAGTCTACGTCACAAGCCCCTAAGGAACCAAAAATAAAATTCTTTATAAGGAGAAAGAGTAAGGAAAAGAAATCTGATGACGCTTTCCCACTCAGCAAGAGGAGCACAAGCCTCCTTCTCTTGTGCCACAAATACCACCCCTATCTCCACCAAGGTCAGTAGAGCCTGAAATTATGAATATTGATTCTCCATCACCTAGTGAAATACCACCCAAAGAGCTGCCATTAAAAAGACAAAAGATTGAGGCCACTAATTTAGTGGAGTATGATGATGAAGGTTTTGATGATGAAATTTGGGTGTCAGAACAAGAAATTTAGGAAGGCATGCCCACTGCATCTATAGGAAGGGAAAAAAATCAATTGGGAAAAATATTGAGTAATGTTGACATTAGAGGGCTCAATGGAAGTGATGATATGCGGGTTGAGGCATGTTTCAAATTCTTGGATGATGAATCATTTGTAAAGACTCGATATTTTATGGAATTTGCATACATGGCTAAAAGAGATGAGTATGTAAAAAAATTGGCTATAGAAAGGAGCCTTCATCTATAACTATCTGATGCTATCATTTAGAAAAGGGTGTTAAATGAAATGAGAGCCAAATTCCAAAACATGACTACAAAGGAGTGTCGAGAATTGGTGAGAAATAGTAACATCTTGTTGCTACCAGAATGGGATCTAGCTTCATCCATAGCTTTTGACACAATCAAGAAATGTGACAGACCTCTCTATGATACATAAGAAGAAGCTGCACTTGCACTACAGGGATCTTCTTTCAGTGAGGAATGGAAATCCTTGGCTATATGGTCTTTTTTCCCCAAGCACAAGAAAGTCGGACATTGTTGAGCTTGCACCTAACTACAATGGAGAGCTAATAATAAAAGGAGTGTCAGAAACATCAACCTTAGAAGTTGCAAATATGTTAGTTCATGTTGCATAGTTCACAAGGACCATTATGGATTCTATGATTGTTGAAAAAGATAAACTCATAATAGAATTGAATAGCTTTTTGGTTAAGTATGGAGATCTTGAGAGAGATAATATGCAATTACAAAGAAATGGATCATTATTAGAGGATTTGTTGCAAAGGTCACAACCTAGAAAGCCCAAGAAGAATGATGTTGACTCTCCCACCACTACACAAGAGGATGTATCCCCAAAGTTTACTACTGATGTAAATTCTTCATGGGAAATTGTGCCATATAATATGGGAAGTTTTTCCATTTCAATAATAGAACCTAGTACATTAGAAGGGCCACAAGCAGAAGGGGATATCAATAAGGAAGAATTGCTTAGGAAATTAAATGAATACAAAGAAAAATGTAACAGTCATGATGAAGATGCTTTTAAGAGAAATATGAGGATTGTCACAGTAGTGATAGAACATCTTAATAGAAGACTAGATAGAAAATTAAATAGTATTCACTACAGTTATTCATCCATGGTTGATGCTACTAGAATGTTTGATATTGGAAAAGAAAAAGCTATTCCACTCATGGAATTATAGATCCCTAGGAAGAAAGAATTGATATTGATAGGAATTGGGGTTAAGCAGGACCCCAACCCACTTGAAAAATTTAAACCTACTGTGATTCTTGTAAATAAGATTGAGGGATACAAAGGAAATATTGAGCCATTGGAGAACAAGATAAAGGAGTTGGTAAAATCCTTCCATGAATCTTATCATGGCCTTCTTCCATCCATTTTAAGGGATGATGGTAGCATTAAGATTCTATATGAGTGAAAAAATGAAGCAAATAAGGTTATTTCAGATCAAGCTATGAAAATTTGTCAAAATTTTGATATGGAGACATTAAAGGTAAATATGGATATGTTAGTTCATGCTGAGACTGTCCTATTGGAATTTGATAAAGAAGCTAATCAGATTGTAATCAAGTATGCACCTTATAGACAGAGGGATGATGAAGTAATGAACTTTGATTGGCCTACTGAAGAAGAATTCCTAGCATGGAAAGGAAGGTTCTTGGAAGGAGTGGGAGGTCTAGCATTAAGAGTGGTGAGCCAGTGATTTGAAATTTTGAAGTCTACAACCATGATGAATAATAGATAGATGGGAATGCACTACATAGCCTGGATTTAGTACAGATTAGGCTTTTGATAAAGTATGGAGAAATATAGTGTACTTATTCAAATTTGAATTGATGAAAAGGTTGCAGGCATGGTTTTTCCTCTTGAATTTTCCTTTTCTATTTTCTTCATGCTTTTTCTTCCTTTCATTTTGTGTGCATGGACATAAGTTTTGAGGTAACTGTTTAGTTGTACCCATTTTGAAAATTGGACTAGATCTCTAATAGCGAATGAAGACTACTTTCATTTCCTCACATGTCTCCCACCTCTTGGGAATGCATTGTAACTAAATGAGAGAATCTTTGATGTAGCTGTCCAATAGGATTTTGGCATGTGTACTTTCTAGCCTAAGGATTGTTTTTCTCCTTTGTTTCTATAAGAAGGAATTCAGGGCTAGAAAGTAGGGGTTCGTTGTTTTTTAATTAACACTGAGAATTGTAAGGAGAATACTAAGAATGTTTTAGAGTTTTTGGTCTTAAGTTTTAGATTTCATTTTTATGTATGTAATTTGGATAACAATATAGCAATATATATATAGAGAAATACCAATAATTTCATGGCTATTGTCTCTCCTTGTGCTTTTTTTATGAGTTATGAATGAAAGTAATACATGATTTCTTTTACTTGTCTCTATTGTTCATCAATGGATGTTTGATTTCATTCCTACTTATTGATTCAATAAATTAATTTAAATGCTTGTATGAGATTATTAACTCATGAAAATTAGGTGCTAGGATACTAATAAGTAGTATTTACAATGTTATTTCCATCTTGGGATTTGGGTGTTTATTTTTTAACTAGGTTTTTGGGTGATTCTTGTAAAATAGGCAAAATTCATTATGAAGTTTGATCATGAAATTTAAAATAGGAACCTAAAAAAAACGTAATCCCTACCAATGCAATATTCATTTTGATTTATTTTTCACAAATTTTATGAAGTTTAAAGTCAAATTAAATTAAATTTCCAAAATATAAATACAATAGGGTCTCGAGAAGGATATCTCTCAGCTTATTTTACATAGATTTTTCTAAATATACTTATGCTAGTTCAATATTGTTGAATGTACATGAAGAGACCATTATAGCACTTATTTTAAAGAAATTTGGAGATACATACCAAGCTAAATCTATAGTTAATAAAAAATTTCTAATAAAAAATTTATACACCATCAAAATGGAGAGTGGTGGTTCTATAGTTTAACACTTGAGTTAATATTACTGAAGCATTTCAAAGTTGAGGCCATAAGAATCATCATTTTTTAAACATGGATTGCAAATAATTCTAAAAGTTTAGAAGTCTTGGTCATTAACATTATTGTCTACTACAATGTCATCCAATGTATCATTGTCAAATTTCATATTCCTTTTCAAGTATTTCATATTATCATCATCCTCATCTTGACTTGCATCATCTTCATCATCATTGAAATTTGACTGTAGACCATCTATATTCTTCCTAGATGTCTAATTTGGGTCATCATTTTCTATACCATCCATATTGTTTTCTTCCATAACATCATCTAACTTTGGATTGTTGTCTTCTTGTGCCTAAACATAACCATCTTCAACATCATCATGCATGTCAATTTCTTCGATGTTCTCTAATCCCTCTCTCTCATTTTGTTTTCCATCATTTTTTTGTTCAGTATCCATTAATGTTTTGTCAAATACATACCTTAATCTCGGATCATAATGTATGACAAACATCCATTTCGGGTCAAAAAATTTCTTCATAGAAAAATACCTACACATGAATTACATACATATATTAGACGTATGTTATAACAATTTTATTGATTAATAAACACATGTATATATTTTCAATAAACTGTGAATTATTAGATTAATGATCACTATCGCTTCTTGTTTGATTTAAAGAAATACCTGATCACAATGAATTGGTAGAACATAAGGCTCCTTATCCTCTAGTAGGAAACATGAGGAATCTATAGAAAAAAATCCATGATGGGTATCATGTCTTTGTGTCCTCTCAAATGCTTCATACCATCTAAACTTAAAAATACAACATTTAAATGAGCGGTAATCCAACTCAATAATTTCTTGTATTTTTCCAACATATTGTAGACTACCTTCAATTAAATTCTTATCTTTTGAGATTGATTGACTGGATTGCTTGAATTCAACCATGATGCCACAATCAAAGGATTGTCTCTTTACATCTACACTTTCTACATGATAATGTCGATTGTATGCCCACATTGCTGGATATTTCCTTACCTATGAAAGACCATTTATTTTAGTGAAAACACATATAATGGTGAATATTAAAATAGTTAATAGTGTCAAAACTGTAAGGAAACAATTTTTTTGTAAAATTCCAATTGTACCTTTCTTTCACATCCTCTAGACATGTTGATTTCATCTTCTGTTATTTTTGAATCTATACCTATATCTTCTATTTGATTTTGAATTTGTTCAGTAACCCATTCTAGTGTGCAATATTTGCCCCATTCCCCAAGCAGATCAGTGGGAAGTAGAGTATTCCTTTGGTTCGATCTCTTAAACTATCTCCTTGCTTCTAACACTTCTTTGTTTTTATCATACAAATCAATCCATTTGTTCATAAATTCCATGTGGAACAAAATGAACTTGTCGAGTATTGCAATTTCATCTACACCTATTACATGTCAACATGTTTATTTCAAACTCCAAATGTCATGTTGTTAATTTGACAAATAAATTATAGAGTAAATTAATGATTGAAAGAAAAACAACCACATTGATCATGAATTTACTTACTAATTTCTACTTGAGCACCATTAGATTGTGGTTTTTCTCCATCAGTAATATCTTATTCTTGTTCTTCATCCTAGATGCATGGACCATCTTCAAAATCCTTATCAAGGAATTCACACAAGAATACAAATTCTTCATTCAATACATACCCTTCAATCATGCAACCCTCTGGATGTTCCTTTTGCTGGACATATCTCTTTAGAGTTTTCATATACCTCTCACAGAAAAACATCCACCTCGTCGATACGACACCTTCCAATTCAATGTCATCGACTAGGTGTATAAGTAAATGGACTTCTAGGTCCATGAAACTTGTAGGGAGCCCCTTCTCAAATACACATATATTTCTACAATTTCCTTCTTCCACTTTGCCACTTTACATTCGTGGATCTCCTTAGAGGTCACCCACCTAATATAAGAAAAATAAATTAGTATGAACCTTTAGTCAAAAATTAAAATGCAATATAATATCTCTATGTCTCTCACACATGAACATTTCCTATAGCCACATACCTTGTAAATGTTGACAATCGACCTATGGCATTCCTTAAGTCAACTGTAAGACAAGAATCCCCCCTAATTGCCAATGGCATGATATGCTATCAAACAAATTTATGAAAAGGTCATTAGTAATTTTTTCTCACACAACAAAATATAAAAATATATTTAGTACTTAATCAATGTTACCAATAAATGTTAAATGATGATATATAATACCTTCATAAAATTATGAAAATAATGTGTTTTAAATCTTTTGATATGTCCATCAACTATAAAAGCTTTAGCCAATGATGACCCATAACCAATAGGTGTCCTTATTGAATGGATGAAATTTTTAGTTGCTCTAGCTCTTTTTTTTTTAAATCCATGGAGCTTCTACATTTGTTTCATTTTCCCTATTTGGCCACAAATGTTTTCTATCAAATTTGATATGAAAAAGAGCAATATCTCTCCTCAAAGGAAAGTTGTCCTTCTCTTTACCTGATATATGTCAAAATATAGAATCTGAGACATTTTTGAAGATGTGCATAGGATCTAATAGGTGAGATATTAATAGATCCTTCCAGCAAGGGAGCTCATAAATATATGTATTTCCTTTTCATTCCTTCTATCATATTAACTACAACTTGTTTTGGTTCTTCAATTGAATCACCCCGATCAAAAAAATCCTCCCAAGCATTCAATTCATCATCTTCATACTTATTAAGCCAATCACCTAGACCCATAATCATGGTAGGGCCTCTATTTTCAAAATTTCCATCAAATTAATTCTTCAGGTGATTTCAAAACTTATGATCTAGTGGTAGGAAAACCATGTTGTTTGTGTAAATAAATTTATGTAGAAATTTAGAATACTGCCCTTGAAATTTTTTTGCACATCTTGGACATGCAAATATCCCCTTTGTTTGAAGCCCTGCAATTAAATAAGTAATGTTAATAACATCAAAAAATAGTATAAAAATAAGTATGAAAGTTGGGATGAAAATAAATTATGAGTGTAAATACATAAATATTTTGTCTTACCAAAACAAAAACCAAGACCTGAGAAATCATGAATAGTCCAACATAGCACACCATACAAAATGAAGGACCTATTTTATGGAGGACATGATATGTCATACATTCTTATGCATTTCCATAGCAATTGCATCTCATCAATAAAAGGTACAAGATAAACATCCATGTTTTTAACTTGATGTTTTCTTGGAACAATGAGAGTCAGCATAAGGTGCTCCTTTCTAACACTTGTCCAAGGGGGAATATTGTATACTATCAATCTGACTATCCAAACACTATACTTTGAGCTCAAGAAAGAGAATGGGCACACTCCATCAATTGCAAGACCAAACCTGATACTACGAGGTTCATCTTTGAATTTTCTCGGCCATTTTTCCTCTATGTTTCATCGCTTTGGAGTCGGATGGAATTCACATGAATCCATCTTTACTCCTATTCTTTGCATGCCAGTCCATCAATTGTGCAAGTGAATTGCAAAAAAACATTTGTTGAAGTCTAGGTATAATTGGCATGTGATGTAAAACCTTCTTTGGAATTGTAGGACCTTGTACATGATCTATACAATATCTCTTCTCTTTGCATATAGGGCATTCCACCTTTTTTTTATATTCATATTTGTATAAAATGAAATCATTTTTACATGAATAAATTTGCTTATATTCAATCCCCAACTCAACCAACAAAAAACACGCCTCTCTGCAAGTTGATGGAAACACATTCTCTTCAGAGAATATTTTAGCTTTTAGTGCCCTGTAAGATTGCCAGAGATTAAATCAATTGAATGTTTGACTTATGATGAACATGATTGATATTTCAATCTATACTAGGACTGCTTATACAAAATACATGGTTTTAAAATCCCCTTAAAGAAATATAAATGAAGTTGATGAATGGTTATGAATTGTGTACACCAATTGACAATGTAAAGTAAGAAATAGATTTCAACTCACTTTAGTAGGGTAGTGAATCCTTTATCTGACCAACTAAATAGGGACTTTATTTCCAATAATATTAATGTCTATGCCAGTTTTGAGGTTCTACTTGCACCCTATTTTAATGTGGGTGTCTTCACTGCTTGCTTGATGGAGTCTTTCAGGTTGCTATGGTAGTCACCCCTGTTATCATCATTATTGTCAACCATATTATCATTATTGTCATCATTGTTTCCATCCCCAAATAAACCTATAATCATTTCATTCAATCCTTCTTCATGCATTGCATTTTCACTATCATGCTCATCATTATTAAGGATAGGTGGCATGTCATTAGTGTATGTGCATCTCATCAACTCTTCAAAATTTTCAAGTGGTAGTAATCTCTTCAAACTTGCTCTTTTTGCCCTAGTATTTTTAAAAGGATGGTTTGGATCATCCCATCCAAATATTAATAACCTAGTTGGATCATGGGTATTAGTATGTGTTTCATCAACATCTTCTACCTATCAACAAACACAAGCATTATTTAATGTTTTCCAAGAATTGGATAAATCATAAATGTATCAATTTCAAAGAAATATAATAAAATATGGCTTATAAAATAAAACTATAAATTGTATGAACATATATACATTAATTGAATAATGGAACATTATTTTATAGACTACCTTTTTTACATGTAATAATTTAAATAAAACACAATTTTGACAACATAGTTTATAAAACATCAGTCCACACTCATTGATTATTCTTTGGTTTTCTGACCTTAAGAACATCCTTAGGGAGACCTTGTTCTTCCCTTTTCTTTCACACATGATTGTGTTTTAAGAAGGGGTAATCAATCAATAACTCATCCCCAATGGTAAGGTCCTTAATAGCCTCAAACATTATCAATCTATCAACCTCTCTTTCCATATCTCCATATTTATCATTTATAACCTCAAAAAATTGACAATTTGGTCTTACATTAGGGTCCCTTCCCTTGCTACTATTTATAAATCCTGCAATGTTTTTGTGTGTGTATACACATCCATCTATATACATAAGATGACCTCTATTGATTTCTTTTCCACTTTCCAATTGGAGACAATGTGTATACATATTCGAATTTAGACCCTATGTTGACATGCTAGGCTTATATTTTGCTAGCCTTCTCCATTCACCACTATAATACGATGGACCATAATATGGTATTAATCTCCTAGTGGCTTGTTCTGAATTGTTTCTATGTTTAGATCCCACATGTAAATTTTGGACAATAAAGAGGCCTATATTCGCTCCATGAATATTGGAGGATCGTATCATGTAGTTGTATCTCCAAAATTGAAACACCTCGTACACTCTAGGTAGTTGTTGATCACTAGGTCAAGCATAATATAGTCGACGATCAAATGTATCTTTGTAAATTGATCTCAAACTCAAGGGAAAGTAATCATCTCCATTACATTCATTCTCATAGGGTATGTAGTCCACCTTCCCCTTGTCTTTAAGCAAATTATGCATCTTTAAATTGGTTCTTGTTCTGTGACTTGTTTTCATCAATTCCTCATCTTCTAAGCTAGTATATTGGCACAAATTTTTTTTAGATGTATCATCTAATAAATGATCATTGCCCTCTAGGCTGGAAGTCAATGATCTAGGAAACTTTAAACTAAGAACTTTATACTACAAGTATCCATTGAGAAACAAATTAGTTATTTAAATAATCTAAAACAATGTTTAAACGAAGTATACATGTTATTTATATCAAATTGGAAAATTCCTTAGCACAATTCCTATTAGATTTGAATCAATTGTAAGAGGCATACTATCATCTGGAAGCTTGTCATATATGTAATTTATTTGTACAATTGCTCATTTGAATTGTTTCTTTCCATGACATACAAAACATCCACAAACAATAATTTTCTCAAAGTATCCATCCCATGTACTATAGTCCTAACCAACCTCTTGTTCAGTGCAATCATCTATTGTGTCTAGAATATCCATTGTCATATCCTCTTCCACCCACTCTCATCTATGTGATTTAAGAATTTTAGGTCCATGTCCATGTACATATCTTCTTCTTTTGCTAGTTGAATGCTTAAGCTTTGCATTTGCTCCAATCTCCATCTAAAATAATAAACAACATGCATTAATTTATGTCAAGATTGGATAATACATCATAAATTTCAATAATACTGTAAAAAAAGATGGACGTATCACAAAATTCCATCAGATCTTTTTTTCCTAAGTTAAGTCAAAATTTGAGTACCCGATGTCCTGCTTCATCCTTTCTATCCTCATTTGATATGACACGATCTGTTTCCATGGACTCGTCTCACCCCTATAATACACAACATAGTAAATAATATTTAGTACACCAATTATATCATTTCAACGAATATGCTATCCAACAAAAAACCTCACTTTAGTCATGTATTTTCTCAAAGTATTCATCCCATGTACTATAGTCCCAACCAACCTCTTGTTCAAGGAAATCATTTGTTGTGTCTGCAAGATCCATTGTCATATCCTCGAATACCCACTATTATCTACATGATTTAACAATTTTAGGTCCACGTCCATGTACATATCTTCCTCTTTTGCTAGTTGAACGCTTAGGCTCTACATTTTCTCCAATCTCCATCTAAAATAATCAACAACATGCATTAATTTATGTCAAGATTGGATAATACATTATAAATTTCAATAATATTGTGAAAAAAGCTAGATGTATCACAAAATTCCATCAGATCATTTTTTCCTAAGTTAAGTCAAAATTTGAGTACCTAATGTCCTAGTTCAGCTGTTGTGTCCTTGTTTGACATGACACAATTTGTTGCCATGGCCTCGTCTTGCCCCTATAATACACAACATAGTAAATAATTTTTAGTACACCAATTATATCATTTCAATGAATATGCTATCCAACACAAAACCTCACTTTAGACATATATTTCACATATATTTCACACTTTAGATGACTCATCTAGTTGTATAGGGGTCATTTCTGAGTTCACAAATCTAACCTCTATTAGTTTTTCCCCCACAAAATTGACATGGATAAGGAATAGATAAAATAGGGAACCATGATTGCTCCCTTGGAACATATGAAGATGAAGTCAATTTAGGATCAATTTATTTATCAAATTCCAAGCAAAATACATCATTTTGCATTGCTCGGCGGTAAATTAGGTGCACTTTGTGCTACCTTTTGCATCCCAAATGGATTACATTTAGGGTTGAAAGGAAGCGCTAAAGTCAGTGTTAACTACACAAACTATAGCATTGACTACAAAATCAAGAATTTTTGTTTAAAACTTCCCGCATCAAGGAAGAGATAACAGGAGAAAAAAGCCACGTGAAGGAAGAGAGGAGAAAAAAGGGAAAAATGGTGTGAAGGAGGGCTACAAGAAAGTAGATCAAAAATTCGATTTGGTTTGCGACACCATAGGTAAGGTTACAATTTTTTTTTCATTCCCACAAATATTTTTGTTTGGATTAAATGGAGAGGATTGTGAAGAAAGGGTTGTGAATATTGTTTTGTTTACACACGAATCATTCAAGTCTCATGTGGTTGCAAAGGAGGAGGGTAAAATTATAGACATTGCATTATTTCCTTTGTATCTTAGAGCAGTGAACTCATTTTTGAAACCCCAATTCCCCAGTTCGCTTATCATTCCCATCCCAAGCTTTTGGTTTCTAATTTGATTTCTTAGAGCTTCCTTCCATACCTTTCTATGAAGACAATTTTCATGCTTCCTTCCTAAAAAATTAGTCGAGTGCTTTCAAGACAAGTCCCATGGGAACAGAGGTTGGTCAAGACAATATGAGGAGATAGGGATTTTGAGATGACAACTGAATAATAAATCATTTCCTCAAATTTGTGAGACCTTCAGGCTTAAATTAGCTATTACTAATTTTCACTTATTCTTTTACAGAACAATGAGCTCATGGTTTTGAATTGATTGTGTGCACACATTCATTTTCTTTCTAATCAACGAATGTGAATTGAGCATGGGACCTATCTATGTTAACTTTCAATAAAGCCACACTCCATGCCCTTTTTATCCCCCAAATATTACCATTCTATATAGATGTGCAAGCGTTGATTTTTTTACAATACTATTTTTTTCATTTTGCATATATTTATATCCTTTCAAATATATTTATATTCTATACAAGTGCACAAGCAATTGATTCATAGGCATTTAAATCCAGAAAGAGAGTCATTCAAGGTAAAAATTTCATACCACAAACTAGATGAAAAATTTCATACTTGATAATGTGTACTTTGTTTGGCTCCACAGACTAGACGAAAATAATTTTCCCTAGGTTGCCTCAAAATGTCAAGCAATAGAGCGAAGAGAACAAAGGGAGCAGACTCTAGCCACAACGAGGTAATTCATTGTCAATTTATAGATTTGTAAATGTTTCCATTGTTTCTTTAATTTTTAGTTTTTAGTTTTTTATTTTTAAATTTAAAAGAAGATATTTATTATATATATATATATATATATAGGGACATGTGACTAAAAAAGATAAAGAGGCATTGGCTTCCATATTGGGGGTAGAGGCAGTGAACAATTTGGATGATTTGTGTTTGACAATGTTTTCCAAACACATAGAAAACCAATCTAGTGAAGCCCCTCAAACATTGCAACCAAATCAACCATGTCAAAGGGAATCAATTGATTCCCCAAGAAGTCTTGGATCAAGCAAAAGATATAGGAGGAAATTAGTACTAGTAAACTCTAGGAGTGTAGAACATGGTGCAAAGGCTTCCACTATCCCACCCACTCCTAGGACACAAACTTCTTCCACCACGCCAAGTTTTCAATCTTGCATTGGTAGCTACAATACCAAGAGAGAATATGATGTGGTTTTAGGGGAAGTCTAAATGACAGATGCTGGAAAATGGTTTGTGAATAGGCTAAAGGAATCATGCCTTCAATGGTTCAAAGACCATATACAATTTCCATTCTTAAAGATACCCATACACCTACAAAAAGTAGTTATCAATGACATGGAGACTGAATTTGGCATAGGTTGGTCTATGAAGAAGGTAAAGCTACAAATGTCTTAAAATTGCAAGAGATTTCGATGCAACCAAACAAATAAGATAAAAAAAATCCCTCCCAAGATAAGGATAAAAAAGGCCAATTGATGTAAGTTTCAAAGTATGGAAAGATTTTGTAAAAGAATATGATAATTCTGATGCATGACGGAAGTCCAGTGAGGAGAGTATGTAGTTATTTGAATTTTCTCATAAGATTATATCAAATTTATTAAACAATTTTTAAATTTTATTTGTGCATAGTTAAATTGAATTAGTATATGTTTCAGGACAAGACCTCCAAGGCTAGGTTTCAAAAACTTTGTGCCACACATCACGGTGGCCAGAAAGGTTTACAGGCCTTGAACAATAAATTTATAAGTATATTTAATATGTTAAATGATATATTTTTTTTTCCTAGGAAAAATTAAATGATTGCATATTAATTATTTTAACTAGTTCATGTGCCATGTTTTGATAGGAGGAGAAATATGGCCGACATCCAAAGCAATTTGAAAAGGAAAAGTTACAAAGCAAAAAGTGGGCTGATTTTTTAATCTAGTTGGAGAACAAGGGATCAATAGTTGACTTTCAATAACTTAGTTGGATATCAATGTTAATATGTCAATTTACATTTCTTGTGTTGAGTTGTTTATTTATTTGTGTACACTGAGTTCTAAAGTGCTTCTCTGTTGGCCCTAGATCCCACTCAATTTTCCCATTATTTCATGTTGAGGAAAAAAATATTGTTTCCCTTAAAGGGTAGTGGGTGCCATTCATGCCTTATTTTCATCGCGTCTTTTAATTAATGACCATTGTCTTTTAATATCTCTTAAATGTCCTCATTTAAGTTATGAGTTGTATCATTTGAGTAACTTACTCCCATGTTGATTTGATTTATCTTCTTTCCTCTCAAACATGGTATCTCAAGGAGTGCTTCCTTGAATTCATGTTGCCATTCTACTAAGTGATCCACATGCATCTTTTCCATCCTTCCTCACGATGCTTCCATTCTTTTAACATGTAAGAATGTTTTGATGCATCTTGGTAGGCATCCTATAGATATAACACATCCTTGTAGTCTACATCATTTGGGATAGCTAACCGGCCACTTAATTTTTCCATCTAATTTAAAAAAACACAGTAAATTCTTGTCTTCCAAGTTAAAAAACTCCATAAATAAAGAAATCAGTAGTAAAAAAATTACAACCTGATCTGATCAACATAGAGAAGCATGTAATACTAGAATTATTAACATTCAAAGATAAATGGAATGTCCTTAACACTAGGGTATGTGTAGGATCATCATGGAAAAAACAGGTCCTTAAGTGGCAAAAAATTAAAAAAAATCAGAGTTAGGCAACTTGACATAAAAACTTGAATAAGTTATCTATATTATTTCAAAAATATGTAAGAATATAATCTATAGCAAATTGAATGTAGTTTCTAAACTACTAGGTTTATTTTTTTAAAGAATCTATTTGGTTAAAATTTGAAATTTCGCAGAGTACTTAAATTTCAAGGAAAAATAAGAAGTAGGTGTTTGTTTGACCACCTTAACCACAATAAAATGATAATATTTTTTTATAATATTTTAGATATAAGTAGATGACTCATGTCCTGATGCGATGCATATTTTTTGTAATTTTTTTCCAAGTAAATAATTAATTATGATTTTTTTATTACAACTTTCAAAAAAATATAAAAACCTGTATGTTTGACCACCTTAACTTGGTCAAAACTTCATGAAATTCATTTTTTTTAACCCTATAGTATGTGAAGAATAGAATGTGACACATGTTTTGGATTCCAAAATGTGATACCGTTTGAAAGCTATATATGTTTTTCAATCAGTCTATCAATTAGGACTTTAGTTGTAATTCAAATAGAAAATGAATAAATTTTTTTTTATTAAATTTGAAGTGTAGACATCCAAATTTGATCACTCCCATATGGTAAAATTTTTCCCCTTTATTTGTCTATTTCATATTCCCCGTCGATATTAATTAAAAATTTTATTTAATTAATATTTCCTTTTTGCTTGAGGTTCCTAAAGTAAATACTTTACCTTTCATCCTTTCCTCTCTAGATTAAATAAATATATCAATTTATTTAATTAGTCATTTAGCCTTTTGAATTTAAAACAATATTAAATTCTGTCTTTTCTCTCTCCTTGTCACATCCTCCATAATCCTCTTCTAATTTGGATTAGTTTAATTAATCCATGATTAGGATGTGCACACCCTTAATCAGGATTAATGTCACATCCTCCATATTTTTCCACTTGCATCTAATCCTTCTTTAGTCTTCTTAATCACCTATTTGCACAACCTTAATTTAATCCACATGTCATTTATGACATGCCTCTAAGTCAACCTTCATAAGTACTTTCCTTATTCAACCTAGACAACCTCTTGCCCATGTGAATTAAAAATTCACATTTATTCTTTCAAGGTTCTCCTCTTCCCCATGAAGGTTGTTGGGAAATTCTAAAACCTCTCATGTGTCACATCTACCACATGGGGACAAAGACCTCCTTTATGAGGACCTTGTCTTATCCCCAAGGTACTCTCAATCATGTGAATTAAAAAATCACATTTATTACTCCAACATTTCTCTCTTCCCCATGATGATTAGTGAGGAATTCTAAAATTCCTCACATGTCAACATCCTTCCCACATGGGGACAAGAAATTTCTTTTTGAGGAATCTTCCCCTAATCCCAAGGTACTTTCAAGTACCTCCACCTCACATCTCCTCTTTCCACTTCATTTCCACATGGCAAGATGTGAGGGCTTGTGAGTCCTCAACTCACCACAGCCCTCCATCTTGTCCATGGTGGATAAATCCTAACCATCCAATTCTCTAGAGACTGGGTATGTGCAGGATCATCGTGCAAAAAACAGGCCCTTAAGTGGCAAAAAATTCAAAAAAATTAGTGTTAGGCAACTTGTCGTAAATATTTGAATAAGTTATCTATATTATTTCAAAAATATGTAAGAATAGAATTTGTAGAAAATTAAATTTAGTTTCTAAAATACTAGGTTTATTTAAAAATAAATAAAATCTATTTGGTGAAAATTTGAAATTTCAATGCAGAGTACTTAAATTTTAGGGAAAAAATAAGAAGTAGGTGTCTGTCTGACCACCCTAACCATAATAAAATGATAATATTTTTTTGTAAGATTTTATATATAAGTAGAGGACTCATGTCCGAATGTGATGCATATTTTTTTGTAATTTTTTTCAATGTAAATAATTAATTATGAATTTTTTATTACAACTTTTAGAAAATATAAAAACTCATCCGTCTAACCACCTTAACTTGGTCAAAACTTCATGAAATTTATTTTTTCTTTTTTTAATTCTATAGTATGTGAAGTATAGAATGTGATGCATGTTTTGGATTCAAAAAAAATGATACTGTTTGAAAGTTATAGATGTTTTTCAATCAGGCTATGGATCAGGACTTTAGTCGTAATTCTAATAGAAAATGAATAATAATTATTTATTTAATTCAAATTAAATCATAATTTATATTTTTGGAAAGCTGAGAATCTCCTCTAAAAACTATTTTTGTTTCATTAATTTTGGGTGAAAAAAAGTCGTCAGCCACATGCCCCCATAATATTGCCACTTTTTGGCGCACCATGATCCTGCACATACCCGACTCTTCCCCTAAAATAGAGGATTTTTATCTCATTTTTTGCTCATTACAAGCAAGAAATCTAGCACTCAAGCATTCTACTCTCAAGCATTCTCATTCAAGGTCATCCTCCATTGTTTCACTTCAATCTCATATTGCATTCATCTCATACATCTATGAAAATAACCAAATCCATCATTGCATTCTCCATAGAATCCTCATCATTTTGCATCTCATTTTTAGGTGATTTTCCATCAAGGAGCACACAAGAAATCAACATCAAAGGTCCAACCAACAAATAAACTTGAGAAAGGTATAATCTTTCTTTAATCTTTCTTTTTTTCAAGTTCAACAAGGCTTATCTTGAGGTGGTGTTTTGTGTATTTCACCTTGTTTGCATTTTCTTTGATTTTGCATCATTTAGGGTAAGAAAAACATGTTGCACACACAAAGTAAGGAATAATTTATATTGGTGCAAAGCTGAGAATCTCCTTTAAAAAACCTTTTCATTACATCAATTTTGGGTTAAAAATAAAGTCATCAACCACATACCCTACACATACCCATCATATCGCCACATTTTGGCCCATCATGATCCTGCACATACCAACCAAGTAGAGCTATCCAAAAAAGCTAACTAAAAACATAAATGTGCTCCCACACAAAATGGCCTAATGGTTGGTTGCCAAAGAAGTCAAACTACCAAAGTAACAACACTGATCAAGTTAACATATATGCATCAATTTCACAAACAACTGAACCATTTATGTGCATGAATAAATAGTAGAAGGATGTAGATGAACTCAATTCACCTGACTTTATGCCTCTTGGCAGGTATTCCTCTTGAATGTCTAATATTAGGTGCTTGAGACTTCCCTATAGCTTTTGGGTATGTGCAAGATCATGATGGGCCAAAAAGTGGCAATATGATCGGTATTTGTAGGGTATGTGGCTGACGAATTTTTTTTTACCCATAATTGATGAAATGAAAATGGTTTTTAAAGGAGATTCTCAGCTTTCCACCAATATAAATTATGCTTTAATTTGAATTTAATAAATGATTATTATTCATTTTCTATTTGAATTATGACTAAAGTCCAGATTGATAGGCTGATTGAAAAACATCTACAACTTTCAAATGGTATCACATTTTTGGAATCCAAAACATGCATCACATTCTATGCTTCACATAATATAGTATTAAAAAAAGAAAAATTTAATTTCATAAAGTTTTGACCAAGTTAAGGTGGTCAGACATACGAGTTTTTATATTTTTTAAAAGTTGTAATAAAAAATCATAATTAATTATTTACTTGGAAAAAACTGCAAAAAATATGCATCACATTCGGACATGAGTCCTCTACTTATGTCTAAAATATTATAAAAAAATATTATCATTTTATTGTGGTTAGAGTGGTTAGATAGACACTTACGTCTTATTTTTTCCCTAAAATTTAAGCACTACTGCATTGAAATTTCAAATTTTTACCAAATAGATTTTAAAAATAAAAATAAACCTAGTAGTTTAGAAACTACATTCAATTTTCTACAAATTCTATTCTTACATATTTTTGAAATAATATAGATAACTTATTCAAATTTTTACATCAAGTTGCCTAACTCTAATTTTTTTGAATTTTTTGTTACTTAAGGGCCTATTTTCTCCATGATGATCCTGTGCATACCCTTTTACCTTTCGTCGCTGCCTTTCCTCTTCATTGTTAGACTCATCCTTTTTCCTTATCTACATTTCTAGCTTTGGCTTCTAATTCATCCCATGTTATACCTTTCTCCCCTTCAAAATCTTCTTCTTCTTCTTCGTCCTCATCTAATTCCACAAGAGATTCATATTCTAAACCTTCCTCATCTAATTTTGATTCCTCTTCTACATTAGAGGGTTCATATCCTTTATCTGACTCTTATGAATTATCAAAATTAGAATCACTAGCTTCCATATTCAAAAATTTCCAACCACCATCTTTAATAAATTTATTTGGATCATTAGTAATAGTCTTCAAAATTGGCCACCAGTTCAAGTTCATTTTGCTTTCATTATACTTTATATCCATCGAATTTAGTTATTCCTTGATGGCATCAAGTGTAGAGTGAGGAATGGAGTCAATGCAGAGTACATCCCACTTGAAGTCTTTGAAAACAATATCCATATCAAATTCCTTTTTCACAAGTCCTACTCTCTTAAGGTTAACAATCTCAATTTCACTAATAGTGATTACTAAGAAAGGTAATTCCACCAACTCTACCAAACAGTTTACCATAGGAATGGTAAAAGAAGAGGATTTGAAAGGGACTCCATGAAAACCAAGCTCTCTAAATGGTACATCAAACTCTAGTTCAAAATATTTTAGATGAGGTTGTTCTCGTAGCTCTCTTACTAGCTTGACAAATCCTTGAAACTTTGCATTGATATTATTTCTCCTATCCCTCTCTTGTTATTCTTCCTCAATTTCATCAAGATCATACATTGACCTTCTTTCCCCTCCTAAAGTTTGGACCACATCCATTTCCTCCATATAAAACTGGACATCCTTGGTCTTCTTGGTTCCCACACCATGATATGGTTATGCAAATGAAAATGAAGCAAAGTAATCATCTCCTTCTTCTCTAGCTGGAAGAATGCATGCTTAGTGTTTTGATACATGATATCACCTCTCTCTTCTACTCTCATGGTTGAATACTAAAATCCAAATGGTGGGCCTCCAAATTTCCAGTCATTTTTCTTCCTCTTCTACCAAATGTTGGTCTGATCCACAAGTCTGCCAACCTAATTGCCTTTGTTTTTGAAATCTAAAGTTTCTCCTGAGTCACCAGTATATCTCTCTTCCTTTTTAGACTCTTTCCTTGCTATAGAAAATTAGTGCCTAATTGATTAACAATCTCAATCTCACTAATAGTGATTACTAAGAAAGGTAATTCCACCAACTCTACCAAATAGATTACCATAGGAACAATAAAAGCAAAGGATTTGAAAGGAACTCCATGAAAACCAAGCTCTCTAAATGGTACATTAAACTCTAGTTCAAAATATTTGAGATGAGGTTGCTCCAATAGCTCTCTTACTCACTTGATAAATCCTTGAAACTCTACATTGATATTATTTTTATTGTCCCTCTATTACTATTCTTCCTCAATTTCATCAGGATCATGCATTGACCTTCTTGGCCCTCCTAAAGTTAGGACCACATCCATTATCTCCACATAAAATTGGACATCCTTGGTCTTCTTGGTTCCCATGCCAGATATGGTTATGAAAATGAAAATGAATCAAAGTAATCATCTCCTTCTTTGCTAGCTAGAAGAATGCATGCTTAATGTTTTGATACATGATATCATCTATCTCTTTTGCTCTCACGGTTGAATACCAAAATCCATTATGGTGGGCCTCTAGAGTTCCAGTCATCTTTCTTCCTCTTCCACCAAATGCTGGCTTGATCCACAAGTTTTCTAGCCTAATTTCCTTTGTTTTTAAAAATTGAAGTTTCTCCTAAGTCACCAGTGTAGCTCACTCTTCCTTTTTAGACTCTTTCATTGATACAGGCAATTAGAACCTAACTAATTAACAATCTCAATCTCACTAATAGTGATTACTAAGAAAGGTAATTCCACCAAATCTACCAAACAGTTTACCATAGGAATAATAAAAGAAGAGACTTTGAAAGGAACTCCTTGAAAACCAAGATCTTTAAATGGTATATCAAACTCTAGTTCAAAATATTTTACATGAGGCTGCTCCCATAGCTCACTTACTCACTTGAAAAATCCTTGAAACTTAGCATTGATTTTATTTTTCCTATCCCTCTCTTACTATTCTTGCTCAATTTCATCAAGATCATGCATTGACCTTCTTTACCCTCCTAAAGTTTGGACCACATCCATTACCTCCACATAAAACTGGACATCCTTGGTCTTCTTGGTTCCCATGCCATGATATGGTTATACAAATGCAAATGATGCAAAGTAATCATATCCTTCTCCGCTGGATGAAAGAATGCATGCTTCATGTTTTGATACATGATATCAGCTCTCTCTTTTTCTCTCATAGTTGAATACTAAAATCCATTATGGTGGGCCTCCAAATTTCTAGTCATGTTTCTTCCTCTTCCACCAAATGCTAGTTTGATTCACAAGTCTACCAGCCTAATGCAAGCCTTTGTTTTGAAAAGCTGAAGTTTCTCCTAAGTCACCAATTTAGCTCTCTCTTCCTTTTTAGACTCTTTCATTGCTACCAATTGTCTATGGGATTTAATCATGTGTACCACATCGTTGATGTGCTTTGAATCCTTGGATCTAAAGGAAACTTTCTTAACTTAAATACTGCTAGGGAATTTCAATGTTGGCATATAGTTGGCACTAAAGCTGGTACCTAGAACATTGAAAATTATCCTTATATAAGAATTCCATCCATCTTGTTGGCTTGTAACACTCTTGATGTTGGCTACATGAAATGGAAGCATGATGCCATAATTGGGTACCCGAAAAACATAATTTTTCATATCTACCTGAATCATGAGCTCTCTAGAAATAGGGATAACATCTACATTTTTGTATGAAACCATCTCAGTGGATGGCTTGGAAGAGCCATGTACGTCTCTTGTACCAATGCCCCCTACAACTAATCTTCTTGTAGTCTCCTCATTCTTTTGCAAAGGATTGGCACTTAAGGTTATGTAATAGAATTTACAATTGATAGTTAAATTGTATAACAATTTTTTTATGATCTTTACTAACGTTTATTAGAATTGTTGCATGTTTTACATCATTGGAATCACATATTAGCTATAATGTTTCTAAAATTTTATTATGGTATGTGCACTTTGATATGATGTAATATGATTATGGTTTCGTCTCATATGTTGCAATATTAGATATATAAAAGAAAAATAAATTATTGCATGAAATAGATAATAACTTTTCATTTTAAATATTTTTTTTGTAGAAAATGGGTCTTCCAAAAGATCAATATGATCCTCATCATGATATAGATCCGGACAATATTGGTTCTTCCAGTATAGATCACATGGTAGAGGATGATGATGACACAGATATGGAAGATACCGAGGTTGATGACAATGATGATCATGATGACAATGATGATCATAATGATGATGATCACGATGGTGGTGATGATGATGAGGTAGTTGCTAGTAGTACCTAATGAAATTCATGATCATATAGACTTCATCATGGATCATTGTTGATATATCGTTATAATTCCTCTTTTCATGGTTACTATCATATGTATCATTTTCATGGCCTACAATACCATATTATTGAGTTGTACATCATATTTAAATTTATCATTTCACTTATATCATTTGGACATGTATCATCTTGACTTGTATCAATTTGAGTTAAATAATTTATCATTTTTACTTATATCATTTGTACATCTATCATTTTGACTTATGTCGACTGTTGGACATGTATCATTTTGACATGTTATTGATCTAATAGCATATTTGACTTTCACTTGTTTTAGTTATATATGATGATGATCTTATCAGTATTGACTTGTCAATTTATATATATTAAAAGTAGTCAATGATTTTTGGATGGATATTTATTACACATGATTTACTGCTTAGGATGGATGTTGTCAAATTCAATTAAATTATAGATATTTGACTCACTTGTTTTAATTATAGATGATGATCATGTTATAATGATTCTCTTGTTATTTAATCATATGAGTTAAATAATTAAATTACTTACTCTATAATCATATGAGTTATTTAAGAGGCATCATATATTTAACTAATTAACTTGAAATAAAACATATCAAATTAATAAATGGAAGCAAAATAAGAAGAATTCTTAGAAGAAAAAAAGGAAGCAACAATGGAAGCCAAACTAGAAACAAACCAAAAGCAATATTGGAAGCAAAATTGGTAGAAAAACTGGAAGCAAAACTAAAAGAAAAACAAGAAGCATTTTTAGAAGAAAAAAAGGAAGCAAAAAATGAAGCATTTTTAGAAGCAAAAAAGGAAGAAAACAAGAAGCTTTTTTAGAAGAAAAAAGTGAAGCAACAATGGAAGCCAAACTAGAAGCAAACTAGAAGCAATCTTGGAAGAAAATGGAAGCAAAACTGGAAGTAAACCTAGAAGAAAAAATTAGAAGAAAAGATGGAAGCAAAACTAGAAGCAAAACTAGAAGCAAAACCGGAAGCAAACCTAGAAGCAAATTGGAAGCAAATCTAAAAGAAAAAATAGAAGCAAAATTGGAAGCAAAACTAGAAGCAAAATTGAAGAAAAACCAAAAGCAATCTTGGAAGCAAAACTAGAAGCAAAAGTGGAAACAAAACCAGAAGAAAAAGTGGAAGCAAACTTGGAAGAAAAATTGGAAGCAAAACTGGAAGCAAAATTGGAATCAAATTTGGAAGCAAAACTAGAAGCAAAACTAGAAGAAAAATTGGAAGCAAAACCAGAAGCAATCTTAGTAGCAAAACTAGAAGCAAACTTGGAAGAAAAACTGGAAGCAAAACTGGAAGAAAATTTAGAAGCAAAATTGGAAGCAAAATTAGAAGCAAAATTGGAAGCACAACCAGAAGCAAACTTGGAAGCAAAACCGGAAGCAAAATTGGAAGCAAAACTAGAAGCAAACCTGGAAGCAAACCTAGAAGCAAAATTAGAAGAAAAATTGGAAGCAAAATTGGAAGCGAAACTAGAAGCAAAACTGGGAGAAAAACTAGGAGCAAAACTGGGAGCAAAACTAGAAGCAAAAATGGGAGCAAATATGGAAGCAAAACTGGAAGTCAAACTGGGTGCTAATTTAGACTCTATTTTCGATGTTGTTTCTTGACACTATTCCTAGTGCTAAAGGAGATGCTATTGCTATCACCACATTTTCGATGCAAAATCTGGTGTAAAAACTGGGAATGAAAAAAGGAAACCTTATTTTTTTGACTTTTGCACCATGAGATGAGTGCGAAATTGATGGACTCAAATACACTAAAATCGGGCACAAAATTCGGTGCTAATTTCTTGTTGTATTGTGCATGTTCTCCTTCTATCTCTTTTCCTTTATGATTTGTTAGATTAGGGTAGTGATAGGGTTTTCTTGTGCTAGGTTAGGCCAACACATTTGCACTTAGGTTGGAAAAGGAAGTCAACCTTCTCCTTGAACTCATCTTGCAAGGTCCCACACCTTGAGGTCATTTCCATTTTGTCATTAGATCAATAAACTCTTGTTTAGTAGTGTGCAATTTTATGTGATGGTTCAGGTCCCCTCTTCAAAAGAGTGATGGAGCGATAGCGTCGATAGGTGTTCTATGAGATAGGTGGAAAAGTTGTATTTTTTTTCAATGTTCCTTTACCTCATGATTTATATTCTTTTTGTGCAAGAAAATTTGTGCTAGGAAAAGTGAATGTGATGGTAATCCAATGATAGGGGTTAAGAGATGAAGATCAGATGATGATCGCACTTCACCTTCACATCATAGAAGTGAAATTCAAGCTCAAAGTCAAGTTGTAATAGGTTAAGTGAGGGAAATGGTTATATATAAAGTGATGGAGATCAATGGCTTGGGTTTAAACAAATTCAATCTAATGGTTACATTTTAAATTTAACGAAATTAAATGAAGATCATTTGATCTTAGTGCGAAGGAAACAAAACTATGAATTGAAGTTAAAGTTGAATTTTTTCAATGGCTAGGTAGCACAATAGTGCATCTCTCAGTTAGATGAATGAGAATATGGCAAAAAATATGGGTGATTGTTAACAATCATTCTAGCTACATTTTGGGTGGTGATTAGAAGAATTAATGGCTCTAACTAGTACTATAAATCATCTACCAAATATAGAGTTGATAAAAAAGGATTATGCAATTAACTATGAATCAAACCCTAAAATTGACACACCAAATTGACAAAATATAGAATAGGCATGAGTGGTGTAAAAAGGAAGAGAGAGTGTTGCTAAACATATTAAAAGGAGATGTATTCTAAAGTTGAAAAAAGAACTAGTATCTTGCATATATGAACTTGTAATAGAGATTGGTGCCTCAAGAATATTGGGTTGGTTCTCAATCAGGTGTTCAGTTTACCTTGAGGTTGGTGCCTCAAAACATTGTCTTAGGTGTCAATGTACCTGTAAGTGGGTGTTTACAAAACACATTTAATATCTTTATTTGTGATGTTGGATTTGAGCAATAGACCCAAGAAACTTTTACCATCATGGTTTTTCCCATACTGGGTTTTCCATGTATATCTGGTGTCTTATATTTTTTTTTTGCTTAATCCTTAATCATGTTTACTCTTTTAATGTGGTTAAAATTTATATACACTGATTCACCCCCCTCTTAGTGTCTTGATGTTCTTTCAATGCAATTATCTCTTCAAATTCATCCTATGCCTCTTTTTGATTAATTATAAGCTATAAGAGTGGGTATGCAACCCTTTATAGGGTCCTTTTTATCCCAAATAGTTTCACAATCAGGTTCCACCCACTTAGCTGAAGTTGGGGATCAAAAAATTTGTTAAGGATATGCACGATTTAAAAAAATATAGTTTATTCATACACAATGCACATCATGCTTTCAAGACAATTTAATGTCTAGAATTAATATCTAATTCACTTTAAGACAGTAATCCTAGTTAAGTGAAATGTTCAAAGACCATCTCTCCCCACAAGATTGGTAACAACAATGATAAAACTCAAGGAACCAAACCTACTCTCTACTTGACCATATTGGCATCATGAAGCCTCATGAGTTCTAGCCAAAACCATGAGAAAGAAATATTTTAGCCCTATGATGATGAAATAGGGTCTTCCACTTAGATAATATAAAATAGTATTTCAAGACAATATTTATATACACAATCATCAAACAGTGTCATGAGTGAGATACTCAAATTTTGTTGACAAAGCATTCAAACACCCATTATTCTTACTAATTATCTTGTATCAAAAACATGCATAAATTATTGTTATTGGAATTTGAAGACCAAGAAGGAAATAGAAGTTTGAGTTCTACTCATTTAGGAATAATATTAAAATCATCATATGATGGCTTATGAATGAGGGTTTAATTTGCGGCCAATGGAATGGTCAATGAAAGCCAAGGTTCAAAACATAGTCCCAAAACACTCAAAGAAATGATCTAAGTATTAATAAAACTCCCATCTATTACCCCCACTATAAACGATACCCAAAAAGCATAGCCAATATTTGCAATACACACACTATGGCCCAACTTGAAAATGCATATATGTGTACCGAAATATTAGGTGGGTATGTTTAAAATCTACTAAAGGTAGATCCACATACCTGTAAAAATATTCTCCAATGTCTATGATGGGGTCTTGAGTTGTTGCTTCTACTCCACAAATTCTTTGTCCTCTATGAAAACTCAAAGTAAAGAACTTTAGACATATGATATAACTAAAATGGTTGTGTGTCTCTATCCTTCCAACCTCCATTTCCTAGAGAGAGAAAAATACCCTACCTCATCCCTTTTCCTTTTCTTTTATTTTTCCTTGAAAAACTTCTAATCCTTGAGCCATGCACCTCTGGAAAAATTCATTACACCTATAGTTTCTGGCATATCACCAACTAGGGTTTATTTTTAAATTAAATTTCCTTCGTTGTTCGCATGATCTCCTTCATCTCACATAGTTGACGCTATCATTAATGGTGGCTTCTAATTCCTTCATTCCTTTCTAAGAATGTTTCTTGAAGCTAACATATCATTTTCTATTCCTTAGCTCCATTTGCCCAGCCATTGACACAATCTAGCCCTTTGAATGTAGGCCATCAATCTTGAAATTCACACCATGATCTAGTACATTGATCTTTTACCTACCTTTCTTTTAAAGCTCCATAATCTTATTTTACCTACTTTAATTTTGATCGTAGATCACTATTGATTCACAATAACAATGTGAATTAGGTGAAAAAATAAATTCTTCCCACATGTTGATAGTCCACATACCCACATTGGTTAATCCAATTCAACTCTAGCATTCATGGAATGGAAAGATTACTCCATTTTTTCAAGATTATGTTTCCCATATTCATATTTCAAGTGTTAGGTATCCACCTTAGCTCACACTAGAAGTGTATTGAGGAGCTTTAGAGGAAAGCCTAAACACCTAAGTTTGAAGCTCCTTATTCCTATCAAGGTTTGACCATCAACCCTAGCCTCTACCTTCTACCTAAATATTGGCATGCTTTGAAGGACTTCAAGGAACAAGGATGAACTATGATGTCTAATCCTATTTATGCATGTCAGGGCTTGGTTGTTGGCCTTAGTCCTTACCATTTTCCTTCTTGGGCACCATCAAAAAGCAATGCACTAACCTTCGAAACACCTAAGCATGAAACTTTGAATACTTTTTTAAGTTATTAGAGGTCGGGGATCACCAATCCCTCTTACATCATTCTTGAAGTGCATAGCAGAGCTTATCAAGCAAGCCCAAACACATATGTCCAATGGTCTTTACACTTATCAAGGTTAGGCCATCCACCTTACCCCTTACCTTTTGTCTGCCTTTACTCCATCACAAACCTTCCCACCAACCTCTAAACCATTGAAGTGTGAACTCCAAAACATGTATGATTTTTTCATATGTCAGGGTTGTCTCTTCCCCTTTACCACTTTCATGCCTTTGTGCTAAGGTGTAATCCAACCTTTCGACCCACAAAGTTTGAAACAATCCTTTGCAAGCATTGTAAAAATTAACTCTTTCAAGTTTCAGCCCTTAGGGATACTTAATTTCACATACTAACAAACTAATAAGGCATAGGCCTTACAACCAAATCCATGAACATCAAATCCTTTTTAGGTATGAAGGTTTAGGGATACCTCTTACTCCTTTCTTTGCTTCATGTTAAGGCATAAGCCTTAACACTGGCCCATGAACACCTAAACTATTTTAGGTGTTGGGGTTTACCCTTACCTCTTACCACTTACCATCCTTTCGGTAAGGGGTAAGCCTTCCCACTGAAGTGTTTTTCCCAACAAACTTATCATTATGAACACATATCTTGGCGAATGAAGATAAGGAAAATTTAATCCATTTTACATCCTTATTTCAAAATAATTATTATAGCCATCCCACTTGTGGAATCTAACATGTTTGTATCCTACACCATAATGAGGGATCAAAACCACTCAAATACATATTTGTAACTTATGCACACACACTGTGTCTGGACTATCTAATAAGAGACACCTCTCTGGACACTAAAATAACTCAATATTTGGCCCTTTATAACAATGATTAAGAATAAAGGTTGGTTTTGTATGTATACAAATTAATTTTTTTTGCATCCACTAATGTATCTACACCCAACCATATGCATCCATGCCCACATACAAGAAACATATAGCTAAAAATATATTTATAGTTCTAGGTTTAAGAATGATTATTTCACTTGCTTGGATCTCATGTCTTTATGTTTTAAATATTGAGCTTATAAACAATGGAATCATCAACTCATTTGGTAATATGGAATACCGCATTGTATTGAGGCATATTTTCAAATAGCTCATGTGCCTTGTCTATTCTTCACAAGCTTTAACTTCCCCTTTTTGGGTATTGGCCTTCAGGCTTTCTTCTTATTGAATACTTGAAATTCGTTAAGGCATAAATCTCCAAGCCAACCTGCAAACACCGAAACCATTTTGGGTGTCGTGGTTTCGGGTTTCACCTTTCCATTTCCTCTATTTCATGTTAATGAAAAGGCCTTAATGCCAAACCACAAGCACTGGGACCATTTTGGGTGTTGGGGTTTAGGGTTTCATTATACCCCTTTCTTAGCATTCCCAGTAAGGCATAAGCCTTAACACTAACTTTTGCACTCAGAGACCACTTTGGGTGTCAACATTTGGATCTTCCCCATCTTTCCTTCATAACTTTTATTTTAAGGTGTAAGCCTTAAGGAAGATCTTTGATGTATGATAGGTTGAAGCCTTAGTATCAATCTTCAATCCTCAAAATATTTTTTGAGAGTCAACATTCAAACTTCCTTATTAATTTTACCCTTTTTTATCTTCCTTACCATTACGATAAGGCATAAGCCTTATATCTGATATGTGATTCCCAAAACCTTTTCGAGGTTCAAGGTTCCTCCACACCTCTTTCATCACTTATCATTTTGATAAGCCATCAAACTTATGGTTGACTTTCAATCCTCAAGACCTTTTCAGGTGTCAACCTTGACTGATATGTTTTACCTCTTACTTAACCTTGAGGTAAGGCATAAGCCTTAAATCCTAAGTTTGATGTTTGATGCCCTTTCAAAATTTACTCCAACTTACCTCATACTTAACATTACGTTAAGGCGTAAACCTTAGGGTTGATCTCCAATGCCCGACAAGTAAGACTTAAGCCTTAATGTTGATGCCCCAAGCCACTTAGGAATTAACTCAATCCTTCTTCTTTCATTTAAGGAATTCAGTATAAGGCATGATCGAATCTTGAAGTTCGATGCCTTTCGACCTTAACTCAGACTTCCTTTATTTTTTTAAGGCATTTGGTATAAGGTATTACCAAATCCCAAAGTCCAAATCCTTTTTAACTTAACTCAGATGTCCTTTATTTCTTTAAGGCATTCAGTAGAAGGTATTACCAAATCCCAAAGTTCATAGCCTTTTGAACCTAACTCAAACTTCTTCTATTTATTTAACGCATTAAGTATAAAGTATGACCAAATCCTAAAGTTTGAAGCCTTTTTTTGACTTAGCTAAAAATGACTAACTCTTTTCTCCTCAGTAAGTGGTACAAGGAAAGCCCGAGGCACGATGCCCAAACTTTTACAACTCTTATGGCTTGTTGTAAACATGCCCTAAGGCCAATAGACACTTCTCCATTACATCCTTGTGAAGTTTTTTTGACCTCAAACAACAATTCCTCATATGATATCAGTCAGATCTCCTACTGACCTTAAAGAGGTTCCCCTTTTGACATCAATTAAACTCATTACACCAACCTCTACTTTGACATCCAAAAGGTTCCCTTAGAATCAATGAAAATCATATTTCCAAAAGATAAATCTACCTAGCTTGGTTCAAACATCCCTATCATATTAACTCACTATTAACATCTCCTAGCTATCAATAAGGTTATGATGTTCTATTTTGAGTGTAGATCATGATTCAATGATAAGACACACTTGATAGTAGTAAAGACTCTAAGACTTTTCATCTTTCCTTATTTATTTTTAATCTTAATTTCTCTAAGTTAGTAGCACTATAGGGATAAAATACGCACCTTCTAATTTTACTAAAACCTCTAAGGCTCCCTTAGTGACTTTAGTCGTAATACTAGATATGGGGAACCTCAACTGAATACCATACGGGCATTCACAATCAACATAAGTCAAATAATAGGAAAGGACTACTACAACAAGTGGGCCTTAGTAACACATTATAGCATGACCCAATATAGTAACTATCAATGTAGATTTAGTAATATACCTTAATAGAAGAATTCACATTGGGTTTTAACTAATATACCCTTAGATTCAAATGAATAAAACTGTAGTGGCACTCAAACAGAGCTAGATCTTGTATCATCTAAATGATGCACTCTAGATCTACACATCAAAGTGGCATAAGTTTAGAATAAAAGGGGCGGTAACCCTAATATAAAAGGAGGGGACTTACAATTGACTTACATCTATGTTTCTAATATTTATTTCACATTTATTCCTAAATTCACTTAATTACCAATTCATTATTTTATCAACATATACAAACAACAAGCTATTTATTTGAGGTTGGTTGTAGCAGTGCACATACATTATTTTTCATTCGAGGTTTTGTTCTAGTACCCACAATCCATGTGGATACAACCACTACATTGGTAATAATAGATAGTAAAATCCATTTGTAGCCCTAGCATCCATTGACAAGACAACTAACCATCAGGAGCATAGGAAATATGTGAGTATTCATTAAAAAAGAGCTTTGTAGCTTAGAAATCGTTATTAAAATAATCTTCATATCCTTAGCATCGGGGGGAAAAGGAACCTCGGTCATGTCAATAAAATCCCTCCCGTGATAATCCACAAGGGTTAAATAATTAACCTCGATGGAAATAAAGACAAAAGCATAAGTCCAATGGTGCTCACCTTTCCATTATTATTAAATTTATCCCATGTCATGGAAGACTTTCCCTTAAGATCTCCTGTCAATGAAAATTGATGATTAGATCCCAGCTAGCACATAAAAACACATATGGTGAAAATACAAGGGTAAGCTAACATCATACGATCCACCATGTACTCCACATAACCATTACAATTAATACAAATGACCATCTGAGCTGGACCTTGTCTTTTATGGCACGTTAGAAAATGAACGTTACAGTTCAAATTCAAATTCAAAAAGGGGCGAAAGACAACAAGCCCTTCCCTCCGACAGATACACAACTTAACAACTAGAGAGAAAAGATACATCGTCTTCTAGTAGGGTAGGCCCCTCTAAGTTGGTCCTTAGCTAGCCATTCCTTAATTTGGGTCGAAATATGCTCAAATTCCCTAGATTGCCACTAGGGAAAAGAGAGCCCCACATTAGAGATCGCTTCTGCAACATCGTTTCCTTCATGAATTTTTATGGGACACAAAAAAGCCTTCCATAGAGGACAACACACGTTTGTTGTCCTTAATAAGGCTGTTGATTTTTGAGGGTGGCTCGACCAAGCCATTAAGGGCTGCCATGAATAATAGCTTAATTGTTGATAATTACGGCTATGTATATTTACAAATTGTGTAATTCCTCATTTTTATTAGCATAAAGAAATAAGATTGAGCCTCCATTTAAAATTAGATTAATATTTCTATTCAATGCCCTAATGCCCTAAGTAGAGAATTTCCCCTATTTTGTAAATTAAATAAAATGACTACATTGCGAGTTTGATCTCCTTAATGTTTCATTCTTTTAAGATCTCTTTGGCATTGCATTCTTACAAGATTTCCTTCAAACTTGTTTGCTTTTTGTGTTAGTGATAGACAAGGTCAACTACAATTTTCAAATTCTAGACAATCATGTTTTATAGAAGTAGAATTGGGCTTAAAGGAATTTTTTAATATTACCATTAATGGTATGTAGTATTTTAAGGCATTGGCCATTCAATATTATATATTGTTAAGTTTTAATCTTCATTCTAACATTAACCGCCTAAGGAAATGTAGTTATAGGAAAATAATGGGTGTTGCAAAAGTCTAATGGTGATTGAAATAGGGATAGTTGTAAGACTCACACGTTAGATGGGATGCTCAGTCTTGACAGCATTTATCAACATCTATCAGTCTATAGCATGTGCAACAGCTTTTCTTGACTTATTTGTAATGCCCATTTGGCTTATTAAATATGTAGCTATCCTTTCTTGACTTTCAAGTTTTGCATTTAGTTTTATGGTTGAGTTATTGGTCATTATGGTTGTGTGCCATAGCTCCCTTGTAAATCTGGTTCTCTATATAATAGATGCCCTGCCTCTCATCTTCTCAAGGCAATTTGGGGATTTTGTATGTTTTCTTGTTTTGTGATCAGCAGATCACTTTGTTTGTTTATTTTGCCTTCATCTGGTATCAGAGCCAGTTTGAGAGAAATTTGTAAGAGATTTAGAGTGCAGTATCTCAGATGAGTTGAAGTCTTTTATCTACTTGCCCAAAAGAAGATTGCTGGATTGAAGTGAGAACTGCTGATTGAAGATTGGAGTCCTTCAGATATTTTCCCCGTGAAAAGAAGCTGGCATTTTAAGAAAAAGAAATTGCAACTGATTGTAGTAGGTGCGAGTAGACCACACCAAGCAAGGTAGTTTTATTTTATTAAATTTCAGATATTTGAAAGATATATCGTTGCAGAGATATGAAATTGTAGGCTACTGACAAGACCAAATAGAAGGAGATCATAGCCCAGTCAAAAGGAAATTGTTGTATGTAATTTGTGCTGGCAGCATTTGAAAGTTTTAAAAAAAGAGATTGATGTGTTGAAGAGGCATGCACATTGAGAGTTCCGTGTGAAATTTTCTTTTCTTTAGATTCCACACAAGACTTTAACTTTTAAAGTCTTTTTAATATTAAATTCTTTAAAAAGTTATTTTTTAAAGTTTTAAGAAGCACGGTAAAACTTTTTAAAGTTTACTTGAAAGCTTTTTCACTTTTTAAACTTGTGAAATTTGTTTTTGAAAGTAGAGGGTAAAAAGATGAAACTTTTTTCAAAGTTTTTTATTTTGTAAAGTGAATATTTTGTAATTAAGTGTATTATCGGTTGCAACCGACACTTAATCTGGAAAAATTAATATAATATAAAAATATTTTTGCGTGTGGGTCCTATTTGAAAGGACAGGGAGAGTATCCATTTGTAGAGATCTCTCAAGGTTTTTTGTGTTGAGCAGTTGAGTTATTGTGCACATTTTTCATGGCAAACATGGCAGGAAATGTTATGTCTAACATGCTAATTCTTGTATTTGAAGGAGATAACTTTACATATTGGTGTACTAGGATGCAAACCTTACTCAAATCTAAAGATTTGTGGGAAATTGTACAAGTAGGGTATGCAGAACTAGATACAACTGCATTTAATGCATTAAATGATCAACAAAAAAGAGAATACAAAGCAAGTATAAAGAAGGATAATGAAGCGCTATTTCTGATTCAAGGTGCAATTAATCAAGCAATCTTTCCTAGGATAAGTGGTGCTATTCATTCTCAGCAAGCATGGAAAATATTGAATAATGCATATCAAGGTGCACAAACTGCAAAATTACATACAATGAGGAAAACTTTTGAAAATGTAAAGATGACTACTAGTGAATCTGTGAATCAATTTCTAACAAAGGTAGAAGGTCTAGTAAGTCAAATGAAAGTTTTAGGAGAAGACGTAGATGACAAGCATGTCATTGAGAAAATTTTAAGGAGTTTGATTTCTGAATTTGATGGTGTGGTTTCTACAATTGAGATTTCCAAAGATCTCACAACTATGCACATAGATGAACTAAGTGGAATATTGTTAACTGCTGAAGAAAGGATGAAAAGTAATGAAGAAGGTCTAGAACAAGCATTTTCCTCTAAAGCAAGCATAAGAGGAAAAAGAAACACATTTTTTAGAAATCAAAATAAAAATGAATACAAAGGTGAATCCAGTAACTTTAGAGGAAGAGGTAATAAGTTTAGAGGAAGAAGTAGCAACTTCAGAGGTACTGGAAGAGGAAGAGGTAGAAACAACGGGGGAGACTATGATAAAAAGAATGTCCAATGCTTTCATTGCAACAAGTTTGGACACTATGCATCAGACTGTTGGAGTAAACAAGGTGAAACAGAAAAAAGAAATGCTCATAGTATTGTTGAAAATAAACAAAATTTGTTTATGTCTTGCTTTAATGCAAATGCCAATGAAAATAATGTTTGGTATATTGATTTTGGATGTTCTTCACATATGACATCTAATGAGCATTTATTTGTTAATTTGGATGAGAAACATCAAAGTACAGTAGTACTAGGAGATAATCAATCTCATGGAAGCAAAGGAAAAGGTACAATTGCAGTTACCACAGAATATGGTGAAGTTAAACATATCAATGAAACACTATTGGTCCCAGCACTAAAAAAGAATTTGTTGTCTATTGGACAAATGCTAGAACAAAATTATCAAGTAACTTTTGATAAGAATGAGTGCATAATAAGAGACAAGTTAAAAAGGAATGCAGTTGTTGCAAGAGCAAGGATGACAGGTGATAGGATGTTTCCTCTTCATTTCACTCATGGAAACCAAGCATTGAGGTCTAGTGAAATGAATGAAAGTAAAATTTGGCACCAAAGGTATGGTCACCTTAGCTTTAGTGGGTTAATTTTGCTAAAGAGATTCAAAATGGTTGAAGGTCTACCTTTCATTGAAAATACAAAAGAAGTGTGTGAAGAATGTGTTGTCGGCAAACAACACAGAGTTAGCTTTCCAATTGGTAAATCTAGTAGAGCTAAGCAACATCTTGAGATAATCCATACGGATTTGTGTGGTCCTATGGAAACACCTTCTTTGAATAAATCAAAGTATTTTCTAACTTTCATTGATGATTACTCAAGAAAAACTTGGGTATATTGTTTGGTTTCAAAATCAGAAGTGTTTGAAAACTGTGTAGAATTCAGGAAGTTGGTTGAGAAACAAAGTGGTAAGTACATCAAAGTGATAAGGTCAGACAATGGAGGTGAATACAAATCAAATCAGTTTCTAGATTTTTGCAAAAATCATGGAATCAAGAGAGAGCTCACTACTTCCTACACTCCACAACAAAATGGAGTTGCTGAAAGGAAGAATAGGACAATTGTTGAAATGGCAAGGAGCATGATGAAAGAGAAGAATTTAGATAAAATTTATTGGGCAGAAGCAGTATGTACAACAGTGTATCTTCTAAATAGAAGTCCTACAAAAGCAGTTAAAGGAATGACTCCTGAACAAGCATGGTCTGGAATAAAGCCAAGTGTTAATCACTTGAGAGTATTTGGTTGTGTTGCTTATGCACACATACCAAAATAAAAAAGGTCTAAGTTAGATGATAAAGGCCTAAAATGTATTTTTATTGGGTATGGATATGAAAATAAAGCATATAGATTGTACAATCCATTAGAAAAGAAGCTTGTTATAAGTAGAGATGTGGTATTCAATGAAGCAGCAGAATATAGCAAGGAAAATGAAACAAAGGGAAAAGAGATAATGATTGATGAAGTTGAAGAAGGAGAAGAAGAAGAAAATGAACCTGAGTCTTCTAGTACAGGAGCAAGAAGGTATCAAAAATATCAAAGAAGAATAGAAAAGAATCATCCATCAACTCTTATGTTGGATTCAAATTTTGAGAAAATGACAACAAGATCACAAGCAAAAGTGAATTATGCTTTGATGACTCAAATCATGGAAAGTAATGAATCACAAACATTTGAACAAGCTCAAGAAAAAGAAGAGTGGGTTGAAGCAATGCATAGTGAGATAGAAACAATTGAAAGGAACGACACATGGGATTTGGTTCAACTACCTCCTGGTAAGGAAATTGTTGGTACAAGATGGGTGTATAAAACTAAATATAAATCTGATGGAAGCATTGATAAGCATAAGGCTAGATTGGTAGCCAAAGGATACACTTAACAGGAAGGTATTGATTACACTAAAACATTTGCACCTGTAGCACGCATGGATACTATCAAATTGGTTTTGGCTTTGGCAGCTCAATAGAGTTGGATAATTTATCAAATGGATGTAAAGAGTGCTTTTTTGAATGGATATATTGATGAGGAAGTGTATGTTTCTCAACCTAGAGGTTTTGAAATACCCTCTAAAGAGCATTATGTTTACAGATTAAAGAAGGCCTTGTATGGTCTTAAGCAAGCACCAAGAGCATGGTATTCAAGGATAGACTCATACCTACAACAAAAAGGTTTCTTAAGAAGTCAATCAGACCCAAACCTTTATATTAGGAGCTCAGATAAAGATATTTTTATCTTTGTTCTCTATGTTGATGATCTTATCTACACTGGGAACAATTCAGCTTTATTTGCAAAGTTTAGAACAACTATGGTTGTTGAATTTGAGATGACAGATTTGGGACAGATGCACTATTTTCTTGGTATAGAAGTATGGCAAAACAAAGATGAAATATTCATGTCTCAGAAAAAATATGATTCAGACATCCTACAGAAATTTCAGATGAATAGTTGCAAACCAGTTGCAACACCTATTGAAGTTGGACTTAAATTGTCTAGCTTAGATGTGTCAGATCTAGTGGACCCTACTCTATATAGACAGTTGATTGGTAGTTTGATCTACTTAACTACTACTTGACCAGATATCACTTATGCAGTGAGCTTGGTATCTAGGTTCATGTCAGAACCTAAGCAAACACATTGGAATGCAGCTAAGAGGATTCTTTGATATGTCAAAGGGACATTGAGTTATGGATTCAAATTTCAGCATTCAGAGGATAGCAAGCTGGTTGGTTATACAGATTCAGATTGGGTAGGCTCCACAGATGACCGAAAGTCTACTTTTGGTTACACTTTGAACAGTCTTGGTTCTACAGTTTTCTCTTGGAATTCCAAGAAACAACCAACTGTCTCACTTTCTACAGCAGAGGCCGAGTATAAAGCCGCAACATCAGTAGCATGCCAAACAGTGTGGTTGAGACAACTATTGGAGGATTTGCACCAGATACAAAATGGACCTACATTGTTGTATTGTGACAACCAGAGTGCTATACAAATGACAAAGAATCTAGTATTTCATAGCAGGACCAAACATATTGAGACTCAACACCACTACATCAGAGAATTGGTTCAACAGGGATTGATTGAGATTGTGTACTATAGTACAGAAGATCAGCTAGCAGATATTTTCACAAAGTCTCTAGCTCGTGAAAGGTTCCAGAAACTTAGAAATTTACTTCATGTTCTTCCCAATGGTCATTATGGGGGAGAATGACAACATTTATCAACATCTATCGGTCTATAGCATGTGCAACAGCTTTTCTTGACTTATTTGTAATGCCCATTGGGCTTATTAAATATGTAGCTATCCTTTCTTGACTTTCAGGTTTTGCATTTAGTTTTGTGGTTGAGTTATTGGTCATTATGGTTGTGTGCCATAACTCCCTTGTAAATCTGGTTCTCTATATAATAGATGCCCTGCCTCTCATCTTCTCAAGGCAATTTGGGGTTTTTGTATGTTTGCTTGTTTTGTGATCAGCAGATCACTTTGTTTGTTTATTTTTCCTTCAAGTCTTAGAGTTTACATAATAAGCCAATCAAGTATGGAGAATTTTTTATATTGACTAAGTAATGAAAGAATGTAACCAATCCAATGTTTTATTTACTTTTACAAATGAGAAACTTAATGATAAAGTATTGAATAGACCAATCTCATTGTTCTTAGATTTAAATAACCATAACATGATATTCTCATCTCCCATGAAGAAATCCATCCTAAAAAACATTAAGATTTCTGAAAGAAAAGAGATCAAAAGTGAGGTGCCTTGGTTATTTATATAGTACCATCATCTATACATGAATACTTTCTCATACAAAATCTATATTATATTTTAACACCACAAACATATTAGTAGACCAACTTATTTAAATTTTAAGATTAAACAAAAAAATCTATAATTAAAGAATAAAATATTTTCCATTTGTATATAATAAATGAGTGAAAATCATCCATTAACCCTTATTTAAAAAAAAAAAAAATCACTAACAAACATCAAATCTCCGTTATGCCTCTCAAAAAATAGATCGAAGATTAGTAAGACCCCAATCTTTTTGTTCAATTATTTTCTGGATAATATTAAAAATTTGAGATATTAACATTACGATATAACTCGCTGCATAGTACAATGATCAGTTCCAGGTTTAAGAAAATCGATTCCTATGCCTTCGGGTAAGAACTAATAATACATCACAAACCATTTAAATATATTAAAATTTAATAATAACAACAATCTATATTTAAGAAATCAGTTCTTTAGAATGCCGTATATGTAGCTCACATGTAGCAGGCACGCTAACTACATAGCGTTTCCCTTAGTCTAATAAGACACATTACACTCAGCAATCAACACTTTGCTGATTCGTACTTACTACTTAATTACTTAGTACAAGACAAATCACAATCAACGGCCTTTCTCATTACTTACTTCCCTTAAAACTCAGAGTCGGGAAAGACAAGCCACTACATGATTGCTTAAGTGAACTACATGGGACTTCCCTCGAAGATATGCCTAAAAACTTGAAGCAAAGTATTAGCTATAACATAAAAGAAGACAAACGAATTAAGGATAAGAAAATATTGCTACCTTCTTCAGGATTGATTTAGCCTTCCCTGCTATATAGAGTGCTTTTACCAGTCTTCGTTCATCACTGTTTAGCGCCCATTTCTTGGAGTCTAACAAGATTAGATGCTGGACTTTCTCTAGGAAATCGTTTATTATATCTGCCAAAGAGCTTTCTAATTCTTGCCGTAGTTCACGCAGATCGCTTCCATCACTGTAGTCAATGCTGGTGTATAATGTGGACACGGCACTGCGTGATGCTGATGCTTTCCAGTCTATGGAGTCTTCGCCCTTCCATCCCTTTGGACGGTCTTGTTTATCTCCATTTGCAGTTTCGAGCGGCTCTATTTTGCTTTTGCTTTTACTTTCCTTTCTAAGCTCATCCAATGCTTTCCAGTCTACAGAGTCATTGCCTTTCAATGCGTTTGGACGGCCTTCTTTTTCTCCCTTCTTACGGCAGTAAATCAATCCTGATTTACAATTTTCACTTTCGGGCGGCTCTTTTTTGCCATTACTTTCCTTTTTAAGATCCTCCAATGCTGTACGCACTTTCTTTTTTAGAACTTGGAAGTCCATGTCGGCTGCTTCACTGGTGATTCCACCACCTTCTGTAAGTGCCTCCTCAACGAAATCTATGATTTCCCATGCTTGAGAGTATGCCATGAAACAATCGTCAACAGCCTCGCGAGTAAAAACATGAGATGTTGAATCAGCATCTGCATCAAATGGAGAGAGATGAAGAATGATTCTGAGCAAGGACACTGCTGTCATTTTCCATGACTTTGTATTCACGTCTGTGAATTGCTCTTCTACAGCTAATGGCTCCTTTCCTCGTCTCCGTGATTGCTGCTTTTCGACGTCATTCTCTTCTTGTGGTTGCTGAGTCCTCTGAATCGGCCTCTTCTTGCACAAGAACTTCAATCCTGTTTGAGGCTTGTAAGGGTCTAAACAGCTCAAGCCTGCACCGGAGACTGTCTTTTTTATAGTCAGAAAGTCAACCAGATGTTCACAGTAATATTCACCGTCTTCCTTGCCTCGGGAGATGAGGTTCATAGCCTTTGCAATTGACTTGCGGTTAGCTAACCACAGGCTTTCAGGGCTATCCCCTAACATCTGCACATCCTCCAATATTTTTTTATATCTTGGAGAGTTTTCCGATACATATAGTTCATGATTTGGTAAAATTAAGGACAGAAAGTTACCCATCAATTTGCTATGGAAAATCATCAAAGATCCGAGCCAACAAGCTTTACTAAAAGAAACCAGGAGCAACTGTAGCCAAATCACTGGATACAATAATATTCTTGGTAGAGTGAAACTAATCTTCTCTTTGGCAACCAGTCCTTTAATTTTTATGTCGAACAATTGGGCCTCTACAGGCCGGGGATACGTCTTCTGCTGCATCTCTCTCAGGTGTCTTGTCCAGAAATCCTCTATCCGTAAACCGCTGCACCTGGTGTCCGATTGCCGTTTTCTGTAATAAGCCACTGCCCTAGCCCATCTCCATGTGATGGCAAACCATCCTATCAAGATGAATACACATTGCAGGATAGCGGCAGTAATGCTTAACGTTTCAAATTTATTTGTTAACATCAGTTTGGGGCTATTCCAAACCCCTCCCAGGATCGTAATGACAATTTGAAATGTAACTATGATTCCGGCGGCGGAGGTCAGGGGCGACCTGGCAATGACATATTCGAGGGACTATGCGCGAACAACGATCCACGCTCTCATCAAAGCATCTTCTACTCTGTGCCAGCAATATTTATCATAATGATGATCACCCTCTCCCTTCTCTGCCTCTTGCTCCCCTTGGCCATCGAGAATTACAGGAATCCAATGTGCTAATACGCGTTCAATGCTTTTGCCGGCAATCTTAGCGCACCCGAGAAGAAGAAAGAGCATAACGATAGAGGAGAAGAAAAGCATGGCCAAAATATAGTAGAGACGAATGCTGGTACCTAGTTGTTTTGGCCATATGAGAGACACGTAACATGCTACGGTTTTGGAATCACGAAATAAACCAGAGATCAGTTGAAAAAAGCTCGTTAATGCCAAAGTCATCAACTTACCCCAGAATTCATCGGAGCTGGCATTGGCCATACTGGGTATCAAATAAGCTACAACTACGCACACACTAATTCGACTGGTATGATTCATCCAAAACTCACCCAAAGTGATACCATCATATTGTGACTCGTCCTGTGGCTTATCGTTGTCACCGAGAAAGTTTAGCAAGCTGATTGTGAAAGTACTGAACACAAGAAAATCACCCGGAATCCAATGTGCACTCCTCTTCCGAGCCTTCACTACATCCTTCAAAATGTAAACAGTAAACAAAACAACTACTGAAATAAACAAAGCTATCCTCGCAATCTTACCAGTGGACTCCTGATGTGTTGGAGGGATGGACTTGTCATATATCGAAGTGTTGGGCTTCTGATATATCGGACATGATTCCATGATTCAACCCACTTGATGTTCCTTGCCTCTGCCAAGATAAAATATAAATCACTCAGTAGGAGGAGAACAAAGTTCCAATCACGTTTTACTGCTTTAACTTTCGGACAGCATTGCTTCGAAGCCGGCTCCAATTTGATGGCCGTACAAACTCATTTAAAAAGAGATTCAAACTTTTACAGTGCTCGTTAGTGCCCCTTAGGTTTTAAGTGATCATGCGGAAATGCCCCTTTGTTTTCTTTGCTTGCGCATGTCAGATCTTCCGTCTAGGATCAGCGGTGTGCCCAATTCTTAGTTTATTTGGCGCGGCTTACATAGTCAGTGGAGATGATCTTTGTGACTGCGGGCTGGGCAGTAAATAGGTTTGTCGACACGTACTTGTCTCTCTTATGCCTACTTCTATGTAGGGACACCGTTATTCTCCTAACAAAAATGCATGTCAAAGGCATCATAACATATATAACATGATAGAAAAAGGTAGTGGTAGGGCTCGCTAAGATGCGGAGTTCAAATGACGAATTGGCTGACCGGATGGAATCTTTTCATGATGAAGACGTCAAGTAAACGACATCGTCAGGCCAGTGTTTCCCACATTTCATGGCATTCCGGCAACACCATTGGGCAGGAATTTTATTATCAATAAAAGTTTCCGGTGCATTGTATTGTATGTTGTCTTCCATGATAAGGCATCGTTTTCTGGTGTAGAGTGGTTGCAGAGTCCGTGGGAGTTGAGTAAATATGTAATATAAATCTTAATAATTATTATTTTTTCAATAAAATAGTGTTTGAAAATGAAATTGCACAAATTAATTGTAGGTTGGAAAATATTGTGTTTTGCAAATTTTTGCATTCTGCTTGTTCAAAGGTAAAGGGTGGAGATTGCAGAGAGGAGTTGCACACAAGGGATACAACAAATAAACAAAATTCAGGCAATGAGTGAGTAACCATTGGAATCAATTATATCTATTTATGGTATTGGGTGGTTACATGCATAGAGTCTTAAAACATCATGTGGATTGCAGAACTTGCAATTTTTTAGACATTAAGAATGTAATGAAAAGTTGTTGTTATTTAGATAGTAAGAATGTAATGAAATGCAATAGGAGATTTGAAAAGATGGCATCTCTTTTAATCTATAATTTGAACATAAGGCAACTTGTACACACTTAATATTGTATATGTCCCCTGGGATAAAAAATGGTAGGCTACAAAACACAATACACCATTTAACTTGCAATTGAGAACGATCCCAATGTTTGAACACCTAGAATATTGAGAGGGGGGGTTAATCAGTATTTCATGAAATTCATTAACTTAAAAATGGATTACAAAGTATCTCAATAAACTTACAGAAATGGAAAGGAACAAATAAAACATGTACCACATCAATCAACACATGAGCACCAAATTTTATGTGAAAAAACCAATAAGGGAGAAACTATGGCGATGATTAGCTCACAATATACATTATTACTAATTATAATAGATTACAAGAGGCTCACTGCCAAAAGGGATCACTACTCGAAGACTCACTATCTAGGAAATAGAAGGGCTCATTGCCCATGGAAGATCAGTTCTTCTAGAATTACAAAAGATACACAAAAATGGTGGTTCATTTCAAGAGATTGAACTTCTAACAATGCATCTATTATATGCTAAAGGTAAAGTCCCAATTAGGCTCAAAAAATTGACTTTACAAACTTCATTCTTCACTACTATCATATTTTGCACTTATTGCTACTCTACATCATCATCCCAACACTGAATTCACCTTCTATATATACGCATTTATTTTGCAAATAATTGTAGTGTAGAAAATTATACGCTCTTGAAAATGATGCAATTTCACACTTAATCTGGACCTATTTTGGCATCCTTGCATTAAATACCCTTTAAAATCATCATTAATAGGCCCCTAAGATCCATTATTTTGGATCTTGAGGCTCATTTCAGCTAAAAACCTAACAAAATCATCTAAAACATCAAAAATCCTAAAAACCCACCCTGAAAATCTAGGGTGAGACCCATTCGCCACCTTGGGCGAATGAGTCCCATTTGGGGCTTTTTAAGGTTTGAGCAAGAAAATCACCTTTTTAATTCAAATTTTTGGTTAATATTAGCCTTTGAGATCTGAATAATGGTAACTTAGGTGTTAGTACCTATATAAGCAAGTTTCTAAGTCATTATCTCATCCAAGAAATTATGCAAGCATTTTTCAAGAGAAATTTCAAGATCCAAGCATTCAAAATCTTCAAGCATTCTATCACAAGAGCATTCAAGTTTCAAAAGCAAGCAAAGTTGAAGTCTTGGAGCAACATTAATTTTTTTTTCTAGGTCTTCAAGCTCACTTTCATTCAAAATTTAGCATTGTCAAGGGTTGATCATGGTTATCTATGGTGAATCATGATGCATTCTAGGTTGGGGATATGCAACTAGCCATCAAGCCAAGCCTAATGACTTCTTTTCCAAGTGATTCCATCCTCCATTATCACTCTACATTCAGCCTAAGGAAGGTACAAGCGTCATTAAGGCTCATTTGGGTGATTAGAAATCTCTCATAGTGAGTCATTCATTGTCATATTTCATTCATGCATCTCATTCTTACATATTAGAATAGGGTTGCACTATGTTTTATATTTATTAGTCTTAGAAACACTTAAGGCTAGGGTCTATGTTTACATTTACATTCAAGTTTAATTGTCTCTATCAAGGTTTAATTACCAAACTAGGGGTTTGACTAAGGAAAACCCCCCATAAGAAAATCAAGTCTATATTTTGTTTTGTAGGTCTTTTCACAGATTCAAATCCAAAAATCAATTTGGGAGAATAGAGAAGGCATTGAAGTGTAGATCCGAACTTTGAATTCTCAAAAAAGTGAAATAGGAATGATTCATCAGAAGTGGTGAATGAGTCACACTGCAGGTAATTTTTTAGGATTTTTGCAGATTTGGATACCCTTTTTCTAGAAACCTGTTCTTGTGTAGAAACCCATATCTGGGACTTATTTGCCCAGATTGGAAAATGAGTCCTAGTAGGTCAAAATTTTAGATTTTTCAACATTTCTAAGTCCATCTAAGTCTGCTTCAGATTCCTAGGTGCACATAATTCATCCTACAGTTTGCTATTCTGTTTTATTTTCATTTCTAGGTCACCTAGTTAAAGTTTGCATTAAATTAGGTTTAAACATTACACCTTGCATTTCATTTATCTTTCTAAGCCCTAGGTTGGTGGTTAATCCTTCATTAGTTTACATTCAACTCCTAGGAAAACCCTATTGCAAGATCTCTTTCTCCTTTGCATTGAGATATCTAGGGTTTGTTCTTGACTGAAAGAGAGTGAAGATTGTCATTATAGGTCCTAAACTCTAGAAAAGTAACAATTTTCCACCTATCATTTTGGTGAACCTGCATTTAGAAAATCATAAATTAAAATTTGGAGGGAATCATCATCCTAATTCTTGCTTGCATTAGCATTGCATTAAGGTTTGCATTAGTTAATTGGCATTATAGGGTTTTCAAATTTTGCATTAGTGAAAGTTCATATAGCTTGTACTTTTGCATCTCATTTCACTAAAAATCAAACAAAATCTACATTTGCATTTAGTTTACAAATCATCCAACATAAAAAGCATAAAAATCAATTGAAAATTTCTAAAAAAAATGAAAAAAATCCCCATTGGGACTCATTTGCCACCTTGGGTGAATTAGTCCCAGTTCTATTTTACATTTATTTTCCAAAATTTAAAAACCTATCTTAGGCTTTTGTTTGCTATTAAAATATTTTTGTTTCAGTTTGCATAGCTTTTGTTACATTTAAATAATTTAAATTAGCACAATTTACATTCATTAAAATTGTGGATAGAATAAGATTCTTGTGTTGGAATATGTGCCTCAATCCTTACTGACATGAAACTCCTTGAAGGAAAATTCGGTGTGACATCATGGATGTCTAGCCAACTAACTATTATAAAGCTCTTGAAATGTTCATATCGCTCTAATAGGGTTGATGTCTTGTCGACAAGTCTATCGCTGTGACCTTATGTGTTCGTTGTGACGTTTTGGTGAATGGAGATCTTTGGGTGACAATTGATCTTATCGGGCTAACGCTAGGGCTTCGGTGAGATGTCCCAGCGAGTATGTAATATCTCGCCAATAAAGGCTACTTTTGGGTGTCAAAGCGAATGTCAAAGTAACACACGGATCTTCGGGGGGAGGTCTCATCTTAGAAGGTAAGTCTCACCAACAGGAGTATTCTCTCGGTCCATTTGCGGTGACAAAAGACTTTGCTAAGAAGTCTTGGAAAAAGGCATAAGTCTTTCCGACTCAGTAAGACTTGGTGATGCTCGATGAAAGGTCTCAGCGACTTGGATAAGTCTTGCCGACTCGGGATAACAAGGTGTGCTTGGAGTAACCTCTTGGCGAAAACAATAAGTCTTGCCGATAGCGAATGTTCATCGATGTAACATGAAGTGGCCGGTGGAAAGTCTTGGCAAGAACGAAGTGTCTTATCGATAGTATAACTCATCACTATGACTTGTGACTTCGATATGAGTCTCACCGAAGTGCGATAGTCATGCCGAATGGCTTACATCGGCATGACTTGAAGTTTTCAACATGAGGTTTTGGCGATCTGCAGAAGTCTTGCCGATGGCAAAGTAGAGATAGATATGACTTGCAAGCATCAGTAAAATGTCTTGCCGATGGAGAAATCTTTTCCCAACAAAAGCGTATTGAATGTTGATGGACTCGATATTACTCATGGCATTCGTTGAAACCTCCTGCTGACTGTTGAGACTTATGCCGATACTGTTATGAATACTTTGTGGCCGGGGAGACACTGTTAAGTGTCTCACTGATATGCCAACAAAGTTTGATTGCCTTTGACCGTGTGACCATCCTATGTGGCATCCCACTGGACCAATCAGAGGAAGCAGATTTCAAACGGATGATGGTTGGATTTTTGCATCAGTTGCAATGCTGGAGAAAAACTGCATGCAAGAAAAAATCTGAGAAAGGCATGGAAACTTTCTTCAATGGAGCATTGGTGGATAAGGATCAACAAGAAGATAAAATCAGAATGTGATAAGAATTTTGTATGAAGTTTTTCAAGTAGGTTGATAGCATTTACTGTGAAAGAGATTGAACGGTGAAACTATTGCGAAATACCAGAGAGTTGTCTTTTTGATTGTATGTAATTTATTTGTAATTGTAATACAAAGAGATTCAGCTTGGTGTGGTGAGTTTTTTCCCGATAGGGTTTTCCCACGTAAATTTGGTGTTCAATTTGTCTTTGTGTATTTGTTCTATTTCTAAAAATCTTTCATGTGTGTCTTAATTAGATTGTAATTTGAAAATTAAAAGCCCTGCATTGCATTCTTCCCTATGGATTTGACGCTAGGAAAGTGTTTCCACACCTCTGCTTTCCTTACAAGTGGTATCAGAGCCTGGCCAGTTGTGCTATCCTTGTGAGTGGGAGCGGTTTTTTTGTCAATTATTTTCATTGGGAGTTTGGTAGAGGTCTGATAGTTTAATTAAAAATTTAAGATGGCAAGCACATTTGGAAAGATGGAGATAGAGAAGTTCAATGGTAGCAACTTTGAGTTGTGGAAACTCAAAATGGAAGATCTATTAGTAGACCGAGATCTTTGGACTGTTGTGTTTGGAACAATGCCTCAAGGCATGAAGCAAGAGGATTGGGACCTGGCAGATAGAAAATCAAAAAGGTTGATAAGGCTCTATTTAGTTGACTCTATTTTTCTGAATGTGCATAAAGAAAAGACTGCAGCCTCTTTGTCGACAAGACTAGGTGCTATTTATCAGGGCAAGTCCTTGGTGAACAAGTTGTTCTTGAGAAAAAAGTTGTACAACTTGAAGATGCAGGATGGAGTTGGTGTTGCTGATCACTTGAATGCTTTCAATATGTTGATTGCTTAGTTAGCATCTATTGGTGTGAAGATAGAAGAAGAAGATTGTTGCATGCTATTGTTATGTTCTTTGCCTGATTCGTGGGATCATCTGGTGATGGCTATTGGGAGTACAACATTCACATTCAAGATGCAAGATGTTGCTGGTTCTCTATTATCAGAAGAAATGAGAAGGAAATATTTTGAGATGGCAAAGGAGGCTCTGGCTGTCAAAGGTAGATCAAAGGAGAAAGGAAAGAAGAAGGACAAGAAATCCAGATCAAAATCAGAAGGGAGATCAAAGACTTCTGGCAAGAAGTCCAAGGTGAAATGCTGGAATTGTGGGCAACTTGGTCATGTCTGAAAGGACTAGAAGGAGGAGAAAAAGAAGAAGAACTCTTCTGGAAATGATTCTTCTCAAAGTGATGAAGATGCCTTCATTACAGCTTTGGCTACACGGCATCAGATGATGTCTGGCTGATTGATTCTGGAGCATCTTTCCACATGACATCTTATAGAGACTGGTTCACGAAGTATGAAGAATACAATGGTGGAAAGGTATACTTAGCAAGTGATTCATCTTTGGAAATTGTTGGCTGTGGAAGAGTCAAAATTCAATTCCCTGATGGAAGAGTGAAGGGAATCAATGATGTGATGCATATACCAGGTCTGGCTTGAAACCTACTTTCTGTAAGTAAGCTGAATGATATTGGAGTGTAGGTCACGTTCTCTAGAAATGGTTGCAAGATGACTAGAGGCTCTATGGTGTTGGCTAGGGGTGCTTGAATTGGTACCTGGGTGATCCCACAATAATGGGTTACAATTTTTGGCCAAACTTGACATTAAAATCATGATTTTTCACCAGACATTCACTTTCTTACACCTATAGCAGCTAAACCATTAAGGTTTTGAAGATAAATCAAACTAGTTATTTGTTAGATATTTTGTGTAGATTCTAATTATATATATTTTTTTAAATAAAAAATAAATTGTGAATCATTTTATGTAATTTTTAATAACTTATTTTTTCTACTAATCAGCATTTTTAAAAAGTGATGTTCACTTCGGCACACAACTTTTTTTATAGATAGGATACAATTTTGATTTTTAAAATGCAAATTTTTTCACACCAATATCTAGGGGATGGATATTTTTCATAATTTTTTGTTACATATTTTTTTTAATTAATTTTCCAAGTCAGTAATTATAATTTGGAAGAGGTGTACTTCGACCGCATAACTTTTTGTATTCATTTGAATTAACTTATTCTTTTTGTTAGAATAAGGACATCAATACCTAGGGCACATGTATTTTTTAGAATTTTTTTTCTCTATTTTTCTATTTTTTCATATGTGTGAAATAAAGAACTTGATGTTCATTGAAAATCCTACATTCACAAGAAATAAAAATAAATATAATAATCAAATTAAACATATTTAAAATTATACTTTTTAAGAAGCTTATAATAAGGGCTACAAGCTTACAAAGAATAAATTTTAAATGAATTCATTTGATCACCCAAAAGGTAAATCAAAAGTGGTTTTTTATCAGCATTTTGATAGGTTTAGAGGAGACTCGATTATAGGTATGGTTTAAATCTAGCAAGGTTCTATCCAAGGGGGTTTAATCTAAGGGGGTTTGATAAATCCCTCTTTAATTAAAATAATTTAAATGGAACCTTTAAAGTCATAAATCATTGTATTTTCTAAAAATATGTGATTTCAGGCAAAAATCAGGATGTCCCAAAAAGTGTAACCCATTATTGTGGCAGCACCCACCTTATACAAGCTAGATGGACAAGCTATTCAATGCAACATTGTCTCTGCAAAGTCACTTAAGGATGCTCATGGAGAAAAGAAGGAAAATGTTCTTGATGGTGTAAACTCCATAGAGGTTAAACTTTCAGCAGAGAAGACTATGCTCTGGCATCATAGGCTAGGCCACATTGGTGAGAAAGGTTTAAAAACCTTGAAAAATAAAAACCTGGTAGAAGGGCTTGAAGATTGTAACCTTGAATTTGAATTTTGTGAAAATTGCATATATGGAAAGAAGTATCGTGTTTCATTTTATTCCGGTCCTCACAAATCTTCTGGTTTGCTTGATTATATTCATTATGATGTTTTTGGTCCAGTAAATGTTCCTTCTTTGTCTAAATCAAGATACTATGTGTCGTTTATTGATGACTATTCAAGAAGAACATTTATATATTTTCTGAAAAATAAATAAGAAGTGTTCAGTCGGTTTAAGGAATTTAAAAACCTTGTAGAAAATCAGACTTGTAGAAAAATAAAATGTTTAAGGACTAACAATGGTAATGAGTTTTGTTTAGATGAATTTGAAAGGTACTGTACATATCATGGGATTAAAAGACATAAGACTGTACCTTATACTCCACAGCAAAATGGAGTTGTTGAAAGGTTCAACAGGACAGTAATGGAAAGAGTACGAAGTATGTTGAGCAGTGTTGGCTTGGAGAAGTTTTGGGCTAAAGCAATCTGTATAGCGTGTTACTTGGTAAATTGTTCTCCTAACTCTGCTCTTGTTGAGAAGACTTCTTTGGAAGCATGGTCTGGAAAGAAGCCCTCTCTGAGACATATTCGTGTCTTTGGCTATGAGGCATATGCATATGTGCCATTTGAGAAAAGATCTAAGTTGGAAAACAAAGCTGTAAAGTGTATTTTTATTGGCTATAGTGCTGGCATAAAAGGATACAAGCTTTGGAATCCTAAGACTGAGAAGGTTTTTTATAGCAGAAGCATTATTTTTCGTGAGTTAAAGCCTTCTACATCAGATTTGGAGTCAAAGAAAAAATCAGAAAATGAAAAGGATGTAGCAGCAATTCCTTCAACCAGGAATTGAGAAATCAAAATGTACCTAATACTGAGGAGAGCTCAAGTAGTTCTGAAAGTTCTGATGAAGATTAAGAACCACCTCAGCCTCAGCCTGTGAGGAGGTCAACTCGTGAAAGAAAGCAACTTCATAGGTATGGTTTTTCTTTAATTGAGTCTACTTGTGCCTATGCTTTAATCTCTAGCACTGATGAACCTAGGACTATAAAAGAGGCATTTAAAATGTCTGATGCAAACTCTTGGTTGGAAGCCATGAATGAATAAATGCATCATTAGACAAGAATGATACCTAGAGTTTGGTGCCATTGCCTAAAGGCAGAAAAGTTGTGGGCTGCAAATGAGTGTTTAAAAGGAAAATAGGTTTGGATGGTGGTGTGGAGAAATATAAAGCAAGGCTGGTTGTGAAAGGTTATTCCCAAGTAGAGGAAATTGATTATGGAGAAATATTTTCTCCTGTAGCTAAGCTAACATCTATTAGATTTCTTTTGTCACTTGCAGTAGCGTATGACTTAGAAATTGAGAAAATGGATGTGAAAACAACATTTCTTCATGGTGATCTTGAAGAAAAAATTTATATGTCCTAACCGGAGCACTTTGTGGAAAAAAAGTAAAGAAAAACTGGTCTGCAAGTTAAATAAATCTTTGTATGGTTTAAAACAGTCCCCTAGAATGTGGTACCAAAAGTTTGACATGTTTGTTTTGTCATTGGGATTTGTAAGATCAAAATGTGATCACTGTGTGTATTGCAAAGCTGAAAGTGATCAAGTCCTTATTATTACACTCTATGTTGATGATATGTTGTTCATAGGCAATAGTAAGCTAATGATTTATGATCTTAAGTCTCAATTGTTTGCAAAGTTCAAAATGAAAGATCTTGGTGCAGCAGGGTATATTCTGGGAATGAAAATAACCAGGGACATGAAGAATAGAAAGCTTTGGCTCAGTCAGAGTAAGTATGTCAAGACTGTTCTGGAGAGATTTTGTATGATTGATTGCAAATAGCTAGTTGTTCTAGTTATGCAAGGAACTAAGCTATCTGTTGAGGATTGTCCAAAATCTCCTTCTGAGATGGAGGACATGACTAGTGTGCCTTATGCAAGTGCAGTTGGCAGTCTCATATATGCAATGGTCTGTACAAGGCCAGACATTGCCCAAGCAGTGGGAGTTCTTAGCAAATTTATGGCTAATCCTGGAAGGACACATTAGGATGCTGTGAAGAGAGTGTCTAGGTATCTAAAGGGCACTTCAGACTATGCTTTGTGTTACCATGGAAACTTGGTTGAATCACAAAGAACTCTTAGTATTCGAGGTTATGTGGGATCTCATTGGGCAGGGGACATTGATAGCAGAAGATCCACTAGTGGATATATTTTCACAATGAATGGTGGTGCAATAAGTTGGATGAGAAAGAAGCAAGTTGTAGTCGCTTTGTCCACAATAGAGGTAGAATACATGGTAGCAACACATGCCTGTAAAGAAGCAATCTAGTTAAAACATTTGTGTTCTAACATTGGTTTTGATGCAGGAAAAATTACAATTTATTGTGACAATCAGAGTGCTATATATTTGGCAAAGAATCCTACTTTCCATGCCAGGATGAAACATATAGATGTCTAGTATCACTTTGTACAAGATATGGTGGAGGATAGGAAGGTCTCTTTGGAGAAAGTGGATACTCTGGAGAATGTTGCAGATGCGTTGACGAAGCCTATGAGCACAGATAAGTTCAGGTGGTGTGCCAGTTCAATGGGCCTCTTGGCCCATGAATTTCAGTAGTTCTATTATGTTCTGGAGGTGTCAGTAAGATCTTCGTCAAGTGGGAGCTTGTTGGAATATGTGCCTCAATCCTTACTAACATGAAACTCCTTGAAGGAAAAGTCAGTGTGACATCATGGATGTTTGGCCGACTAACTGTTCTGAAGCTCTTGAAATGTTCATATCATTGTGATAGGGTTGATATCTTGCCGACAAGTCTATCACTATGACCTTGTGTGTTCGCTATGATGTTTTGGCGAATGGCTATCTTTGGGCGACAATTGATCTTATCAGGCTAATGCTAGGGCTTCGGTGAGATGTCCCAGCGAGTATGTAATGTCTCGCTGACAAAGGCTGCTTTCGGGTGTCAAAGCGAATGTCGGAGTAACACACAGATCTTTGGGGAGAGGTCTCATCAAAGAAGGTAAGTCTCACCGACGGGAGTATTCTCTTGGTCCATTCGCGGTGACAAAAGACTTCACTGAGAAGTCTTGGTGAAAGGCATAAGTCTTGCCGACTCGGTAAGACTTGGTGATGCTCGATGAAAGGTCTCGACGACTTGGATAAGTCTCGCCGACTCGGGATAACAAGGTGTACTCGGAGTAACCTCTTGGCAAAAATAATAAGTCTTGCCAATAGTAAATGTTCATTGATGTAACATGAAGTGGCTCGTGGAAAGTCTTGGTGAGAACGAAGTGTCTTGCCGATAGTATAACTCATTGCTGTGACTTGTGACTTCGATATGAGTCTCACCGAAGTGCGATAGTCGTGCCAAATGGCTCATGCCGGCATGAATTGAAGTTTTTGATATGAGGTCTTGGCGATCTACAAAATTCTTGCCGATGGCAAAGTAGAGATCTATATGACTTGCAAGCATTGGTAAAACGTCTTGCCGATGGAGAAATATTTTACCGACATAAGCATATTAAATGTCGATGGACTCGGTATGACTCATGGCATTCGTTGAAACCTCCTACCAACTATTGAGACTTATATCGATACCGTTATGAATACTTTGTGGCATTGAGGAGACACTATTAAGTGTCTCATTGATATGCCAACAAAGTTTGATTGCCTTTGACCGTGTGACCATCCTATGTGGCATCCCGCTGGACCAATCAGAGGAAGCGGATTTCAAACGGATGACGGTTGGATTTTTGCATCAGTTGCAACACTGGAGAAAAACTGCATGCAAGGAAAAATCTGAGAAAGGCATGGAAAATTTCTTCGATGGAGCATTGGTGGATAAGGATCAACAAGAAGATAAAATTATAATGTGATAAGAATTTTGTATGAAGTTTTTCGAGTAGGTTGATAGCATTTTCTGTGAAAGAGATTGAACAGTGAAACTACTATGAAATACCAGAGAGTTGTCTTTCTGATTGTATTTAATTTATTTGTTACTGTAATACAAAGAGATTCAGCTTGGTGTGGTGGGTTTTTCCCAATAGGGTTTTCCCATGTAAATCTGGTGTTCAATTTGTCTTTGTGTATTTGTTATATTTTTGAAAATCTTTCATGTGTGTCTTAATTAGATTGTAATTTGAAAATTAAAAGCCTTGCATTGCATTCTTCCCCCTGGATTTGACGCTAGGAAAGTGTTTTCACACCTCTGCATTCCTTACATCTTGCACTTTTAAATTTCAGCATTAGTTAATAATTCAATTATCTTAGATTACATTTGGCATTCATTACAAAACAAAAACAAAAAAACCTATAAACTGATAAGCCACTTGGAAAAAGTATAGTTATTTGACTATGTCAAATCTTTGTTTCCAAATTAACCTAACCCTTAAGCCTTTTAGTAGTGACGACTTTAACATGTTAGATGAAGCCCTTGAGGAATTCATCTCATAAGGTTCATTTCTTGTTATGAAGAACCAAAACTAAGAGAAGTTAATTTTATTCAACCTCAACTTATCCTTTACCCACTTTCACACAAACCTCAACCTAAAAACAAGCTTGAATTTACTCTTTACCCACCTAAGAATGATGTTTTTCAACAATCAAGTAATAATACCATTTCTCATGCATACAACACTTGAAACAATCCGCAACCAAAACAACCAACTCTAAAAACCTTACCTTTTTCTAATCCCATTTTCCCTAGTGCTCATCATTTAACTTTGAATAGTGGGAAGGAGTATGATCTTGTTGAACAAATTAAAAATACTCTTGCAAAGATATACCTATGGGATCTAATTCAAAATTCACCTAATTATCACACTATGCTTCAAACAACTTTACAACAAATAGTGGTTCCCCTTGGTACAAATGCAAAAAATGTAGTAGCTCTAATAAAAGGAATGAATATAGTTAATGTAGATATTACCTTCCATCAACATGAGTTTCCTCCTTTGGAGTTGAGAAATAAAAATGATTCCTTCATGATAATAGCAATTTATAGCAAAATAAGAATAAGCAAAACCCTTGTTGATGATGGTTCCACTCTTAATGTGTGTAGTAGCACACTTTTGGATAAACTCGATGTGGATAAGTAAAAAATTCAACCCGATTCCTTGTTAATTCGTAGATTTGATAACATAGGAAAATAACGATTAGGTGTGATTACTTTACCTATTACGGTGGAAAAGCAACCTTGTAGACACCTATTTGTGTAATGCCCCATAATCTTTCATATTTAATCTTCTTTTAGGACGACCTTGGATTCATGAAATGCATGCAGTTCCTTCAACCCTTCACCATATAACGAAGTATGTCTACAACAATAAGGTATATATCAAATTAAAATAGACACTAAACTTGAAAGTTGCCTACAAGTTGAAAAAAGAAAAAGTCTTCTAAACACATTGATTCCAACATCAAACATAGAACCTATGGAATAGGGGAAACAAGAAATTGAAATAGTATCAAAATTACTAGATGATGATTGGGGTTCCTTGGAGTTCACACCTTCATTTATGGGAGAATACACAATCACAAGTAAAGAAGATGAAAAGAAAAAACAACCAATGGTGATATCACTATAAAATGCAGAGGAATAGCCACAAGCATCTACCTCATCTACTTTAGAAGAAGACACAAGTTATACAAAAAAATTTGATGAGATAGATTATCAACAACCACCAAACCTGAAAGAAATGGAAATACTTTATGGGAAAGTCTATGAGTTCATGAAACAACTTTGTTATAGCGGAAAAGGATGTAGTAAGAAAGAACAAGGTATTCATGTTCCTATAGAACCTAACACACAAGAAACAAAAAGTGGTTTGGATTTCCCTTCTAAGATTACACAATCAATGTAGAGACCCTCGCTAAACATCAATATCATTATGTGTAATCCTAAAAAAATTCTCACCTTGAAGTGCATCCAAAATTGATTGATACAACTTGTGAAGAATCATTGGAGTTTTTCAAAGATGATGAAGCCTTGAAAGAAATGATAGGAGTTTATAACAAACCATTTACTCCTCCTAAAAAGAAGCGACTGACATGTGCTATGATTAGTACCAAGCAAAAAGATGGAAAAGTTCAAGGAAATAGTGAAGTTGACATGCACAAAGAAGAATACGTTCCTTGAATTTCTAAAAGAAAATGACCTTCCTTTAGGAGATACCATGGATATACCAATGGATATTAATAACGAAGAAAATGTGATTAAGATAGGAAAGTGCTTTGATGATGATGAACAAGAAGACCATGCAACTTTACTTCATGAATTTCTTGAACTTTTTGCTTGGAATTATTCAAATATGCTAGGAATTGACCCTAAGATTGTAACACTCAATATAGTCCTCACTCAAAATGCTAAGCCTGGAATTAGACAAAATATTTGACAAATGAACCCTAAGATAGCCTTATTAGTCAAAACCAAGAATGAAAAACTCCTTGAGGCTATCTTTATAAGACCTATAGATTATTCTCCTTGGATCTCGAAAATTGTCATAGTTGCAAAACCTAACAATTGTATTAGAATGTGTACAAATTTTCATGATTTGAATAAACAATCTTTGAAAGATGACTTTCCCCTTCTTGATATCGACATGATGGTGGATTCGACTACGAGACATGCTTTGTTGTCATTCATGGATGAATTTTCTAGGTATAATCAAATCTTTATCAACCCTCAAGGCCAATATAAAACAACATTTACAATAGCTTGGGGAACATTTTTTTGGGTAATGATGCATTTTGGATTGAAGAATGTGAGTGCAACATATCAACAAGCAATGACATTGATATTTCACAATTACATACATAAGATTTTGGAAGACTATGTTGATTTTCTAGCCAAATCTTTAACAAGACAAGACAATGTAAATTTCGTTAAAAAAATCTTTGAACGAATGTGAAAATACAACATGAGATTGAATCCAAAAAAGTGTCTCTTTGGTGTAGATAATGAAAAACTTCTAGGTTTTATCATATCTCACAGAGGCATCAAGGTGGACATGAAGAAAATTGATGCTATTGTTAACATGCATAGGTCATAGAAACATATCTCAATTGCACACATTACAAGGAAGAATTCAAGCTATTCATCATTTTGTAGCATCTTTAGTTGATCGAACATTATCATTTACACATCTCCTTAAGAAAGATGTGCACTTTTATTGGAACAAGGATTGTAAACATGATTTTGAAAGTTTGAAGGATTATCTTGCAACTCCACCTATTTTACAACCTGCTATTCAAAATAGACCATTCATCCTTTACACAGCAGCATCAACCCATGCTCTGGTAGCATTGTTGGCTCAACAATGAAAAAACGGTAAAGAGCATCCTATTTATTACATTAGCCCAACTTTGATTGATTATGAGAGATGATACACAACAATAGAGAAGCAATGTTTAGCTCTTGTATTCACTACAAGTAAACTAAGACATTACTTACTGAATGCTGAAATACATGTGATGACGAAATTTGATCCTTTAAAACACCTTTTCAGTGAAGCAAATTTATCAGGTTGCTTGGCTAAATGGGTTATGTTGTTAATAGAGTTTGACTTTAAGTTTTTTTCACAAAAAGAAATTAAAGGACAAGCCTTAGCCAACCACTTAGCAGAAGCTCCCTCACCCTTGGCATTACCTAATGTAGAAATGTTCCTTGATGAGAATTTATGGAATATTCAAAAAGATGATGACGCATGGGGACTATACTTTGATGGATCGAAGTGTAGAATAGGCTCCGGTGTCGGGGTTATAATAGTCCTACCTATAGGGAAGCCTATTCCCTTATCCTATCAATTAAACTTCCTATGCACCAACAACACAGTGGAATATGAAACATTAATTGCTAGTTTGCACGCTATTAAATAGCTTTGGGGATTTGAAATATCAAGATATTTAGTGATTCATAATTAGTCATTAAGCAAATAAATGGGACATATCAAGCAAAGCATAAAAAATTATCAAAATACAAGAATCTCACAATGAATTTATTAGAGAAGTTTGAATAATTTACTATTGACAACATCCCACAAAAGGATAATCAGCATGTGGATGCAATGACAAGTACAACTTCTCTTATATTTCCTCAAGATCCTTCAAAGGATTTCACATTTATTGTCCATCCAATTATGAAACCATCAATAGAATACAAAGCCGAAGAAGTATTAACAACAACTATGGAAGGCTTTAGTGAATGGTATACACCGATATTTAATTATTTAAAGAAAGGTGCCTTTCCTAAGCTAACAACTAAAAATACTCAAGATTATCTTTGGAAACTCACAACTAAGTAAATAATTCTCGTCAATGGATTATATATATGATCATTTAATGGCCTTTTACTTAGATGTCTTAAAGAATCTGAAATCCCCATAGCACTTAAAGAAGCTCATGCAAGTGCCTATGGAGGTCATTTTGGAGGAAGATCATTAGTTCAAAAACTCGTTTGCATGGGATACTACTAGAGACATATGGAAAAATATTGCTTTGAGTATGAAAAGAGATGTCACAAATGTCAGGTATATAGCAATTTGATTCATGCTCTTGCTTTTGAGCTTCGGGCCCAAATTCCTATTTGGTCATTCTTAGAGTGGGGATTGGATCTCATTGGAAAAATCTCACCACCCTCCTCCACCAGACATACTTTTATAACTACCATGACAAATTATTTCACAAAATGGGTAGAAACTATTCATTGGTATGTGCATGATCATCATGGAAAAAATAGGCCCTTAAGTGGCAAAAAAATTAGAAAAATCAGAGTTAGGAAACTTGACATAAAAATTTGAATAAGTTATCTATATTATTTCAAAAATGTGTAAAAATAGAATATATAGCAAATTGAATGTAGTTTCTAAACTACTATGTTTGTTTAAAAAATCTATTTGGTAAAATTTGAAATTTCAATGCAGTAGTACTTAAATTTCAGGAAAAAAATAAGTAGGTGTCTGTCCGACCACCCTAACCACAATAAAATGATAATATTTTTTTATAATATTTTAGATTTAAGTAGATGACTCATGCCCCAATGTGATGCATTTTTTTTTTGTAATTTTTTTCCAAATAAATAATTAATTATGAATTTTTTATTACAATTTTTTTAAAAATATAAAAACTCTTATGTCTTACCACCTTAACTTGGTCAAAACTTCATGAACTTCAATTTTTCTTTTTTTAATCCTATAGTACATGAATCATAGAATGTGACGCATGTTTTGGATTCAAAAAATGTGATACCATTTGAAAGTTACAGATGCTTCTCAATCAGCCTATCAATTAGGACTTTAGTCATAATTTGAATAGAAAATGAATAATAAATACTCATTAAATTCAAATTAAAACATAATTTATATCGGTGGAAATCTGACAATGTCCTATGAAAACCCTTTTCATTTCATCAATTTTGGGTAAAAAAATAGACGTCAGCCACATACCCATCATATTGCCACTTTTTGGCCCATCATGATCCTGCACATACCTTCATCTTCGATCAACAATTGGTGATGTGATGTCATTTCATATTAGAACACATTATTTCTTGCTTTGGACTTCCTTCAATGTTAGTTTACGATAATGGGACACCATTTAAGAATAATGATATGAAGAAGTTCCTAAAAACATTTAACATCCAACATCACTTTTCAACACCTTACTACCTACAATCTAATGGTCAAGCTAAATCAACTAATAAGACCAAGGAACAAATTCTAAGGAAAATAGTAAAAATTTGAACACAATAAGGATTGGCACACACAATTGATGTATGCATTGTGGGATTACCATGTACTAGTATCCAAAAATCCACAGGGACTACTCCTTATAATCTTGTTTATGGTACCAAGGCGGTCATGCCCTTGGAGTTAGAAGTCCACAGGGATTTCTCTTCAAGGATTTATTGATGACAAACTTATAAAGAACAATGATTGCATTAGCTTGAGATGCTTGATGAATAATACATTAACGCTCTTGAACATCTCCAAGCTTATGCTAGAAAATTTCAATGTAGTTATAGTGACCATGTCATCTCTCACATATTCAATAAGGGTGATTTGGTCTTACTTAAAAATCAATGTAATATTAATGTCAACCCTACTGAAAAAGGAAAATTTAGTCTTAATTGGTTAGGACCTTATATAATTAATGAGATTTATGGGTTCGGTGCATACATATTAACAAAAATGGATGGCACACCTCTCAAAGAACCTATTAATTTCATGCATTTGTGCCCGTATTATGTCTAATATTCTTGAATAGTGTGAATTATAAAGTAGTGGTGTTAGAGTTAGTCGATAATATTCTATATGTTCTCGCATTGCTTCATTCTTGACAAACAATTATTTGTGTGCCTTGAATACTAAAGTGATTATTTAATCCATTTTAAACAAATACTTTAGGTTTCATGCTATTCAAGTTCATCTTGTATTTTGTGTTAGATTAGATCCTTATATGAATTTAATGTTCTTTAATTAGATTATAGGTGTATTTAATTTAACATAGCATACTTAATCATAAATTTGCATCTAAGAGAAACTAGAATAAGATTTAATTAGATCATAGAAAGCATGTTCATGGAGACATTCATTACATAGTCTTACAAATATTGTTTAATCAATCAGATTTCCATTTAACATTTAACATATAAATGCAAGTAACAAAACATCAAATTATCATATATATATTAATTTTTTGTGAACATGTCATCAATATATACAATTCTAATGAGGTTTGTGACAACTAGATCCCTCAAGATCTAGTGCTCGTATCTATCAGGAGGTGATCCATCAGGAGATAGTGGTATGTGATCATGATCGTGACCTGTTGAGTGCATTAAGAGAAAATTGTAAACCCTACACCTATCCAAGGGCCTCCTGACACTCCCTCGCTAGCTGATCTCTCTGTCTATAGTCTAGCTACCTCTGACTGTAGTCTCTCAAACTCTGTCAGGGTTCAAGATGATTGGGCATCCTGGGAAGCCTCAGCTAGGTGGACGTGTCTCCTAAGACTCTCATATGTTGCTCGCAGTCTGATGTACGGCCAAAAAGCTTTAGATCCCACTCCATGATGGGTGTGGGCACATAGTCTATATTAATTGTCTCCTCATAGATTGATGGGGGCACTACCTTGACAACCACCTGATGATAGAGATCATGAAGGTCTCTCTCAACTCTTGCAAGATAGAAATCATAAATATAATTAGTACACATCATGATATATATACATAAAACTAAAGCATAAAAGCATAAACATAATCATAAATCATGGCAGTAAATAAATCACCTAGCTCTTTGGTTGGCTGTGTAAATTCAGCCTCGCCGTGTGTAGGGGGCATGGAGGATGTGCTAGCCTCTCCATGACTATAGGTGCTAGTGTCTGCTACAATTGCTGATAGTGAACTAGTAACATGAATGGGAGATGGATCTCCCCATTCATGGCCCACTAGATCCTCATCTGCTACCTTATCACCCTCACTCATTGGCCACTCCTCACCCTCATCCTCATCCTTGTCCTCATCCTCCTCCTCATCCTCCTCCTCCTCTTGGCCATCAGGATCTACAAAATCTCCATATTCCTCAACTATCACATCTATGAATATTTCTACAGCCCTAAAGCATATCCCCTCAACCCTTTCCTCCTCCTCATCTCCCTGATCTAGGAGTGTCCCTACATCCCCTATCAGCTCATCCATCAAAAATATGAGAGTCAGCCATGATGTTGTCCACCACTCCTCATAGGCATCTGTGGTACTAACATCATCATTGTCAGAGACTATAGGCATATCATGATCCAAGTACTCGAAGTCACTGTAGACAACATCATTGACAGTGAATTGTCTAGCATTGCCAAGTCTTTGGGAATGCCATACTGATCTCCTGAAAAAGGGTCATGCCATGGGCACTTTCTAGACTTGTCCAAACTATTGCATGACACGATCACAGTAGAAAGTTCATACTATGTAATTGTGTCTTCCTATCAAGAATTTTTCCATTTGTAAACTCCTCATATGATGAGTCTCATCTGGCCACTTTGGAATAAGCTGGTAAGGTCTCCATAGGATCTCCTCCTCATCCAGTCGGTCAAATTAGACTCTTCAAAAATGTAGGTCACCATACTGCCATAGCTGTCATAGTGAATAGTTGAATTCCCAAAGATACCCTAGGGCTAATGTGCATGGAAATCCTATTAGTCTCATGTATGCGATCTAATCCAGGCACCACACCTGTAGTAGCATACAGTGTACCATACTATCAATCTCATAAAATGAAAATCGCCCAAGATCATAACATAAGTGTGTTAGGATGTTGTGCCCCTAGGTGTACACGGTTTGGTGCTCTGCCATCCCTTGAATCATATGTAGTAGTTTTCCCTCTAAGTGTGTTCCTCGACCACTAGGGATGAGAACTAGTGCTACAATGAATATCATAATCCATGCAACAAGTGTGGCGCACGAATATAGTAGCATCACTAGATTGATTCGTGGCCTCACCATACCATCATGAACTAGACCTCCAATGTAATAGTGCATATCATATTTCATCTCCCAAAATGACCGCTTCACTAGGAAATGCATCCTCTTGCCCCAAATCAAAACTTGAAGTATGCGATGGATGTCCTCTAATGTGATGGTCATCTCGCTAGTGGGAAGATGAAACATGCATGTGTCTACATTCCATCACTTCGCTAGTGCCATCAACATAGAATCATGGCACCTCATTTGGGAAATAAGGTACGCCCAATATGACCCAGTAGTCTATAATATCTTTGTGTCCTCTGCTAAAAGTGCGGGAGCTAGGTCTTAGAGGTGACTGATTTGTTTGCCACACAGACATTGCCAAAAATGGTGAGGAGTCTAACAAAAAAGTAAAAATATGTCCTATAAGATTTTACAATCATAAATCTATACATCAACAATCAAAAAAGTTACTAAAGTTGTTCTACTATACACTTCTAAGGGTCCTAGATACTTTAGACCCCTTTTGGGACACTTCATGAAAAAAAGGGACACTTTGCGACAAAAAGGGACACTTTGCACAAAAAAAGGGATGCTTTTTGAACTTTTCTTCCAAGGCCCTAAATTAACCTAGAAATGTGTATAAATCATAAAATAAATGCGAAAGGACAAAGCTAAGGCAGAAAAATCAACTCGCCTAATAATAATGCTTGTTGCAAGCCCCCTAATCTTGTTGGACATTCAGTCTAGTGAATATGTAATACCGTCGGCTCAGCATATTCAATCTCTCTTCACCAAACTCAAGCTAAAAAAAGGTAAATGACAAAATAGTTAGAATTTACTTCACTTTTTACTCAAGTATAGAAGTTAAAATTAGGGTTTTTACTAAATTAGGGTTAAAAAGTGTTTTTCATTCAAATTAATATAACAAGTGCTAGAGAGCTTCATTTTCCTCGCTGTTTGTTGCATTGGAATCATCATTCTGCTCCCATCCTCATCAAATTTCTATCATTATGTTGTCTGGTACTTGGAAATACCCTATGATATGACTTAAATTATTTCATGTGGCTAGAATGCTACCTCGATTCCACCTTCGTAAAGCAAGTCGAATCAAGGGGGGCATAAATCTACCCTCAAATGTGATTTCTAGAAAGAAGTTAGAAAATCTAGGATTTTTGGACAACTAACAAATTTGCATTACAGAATGCAGTTTCTAACATTGTGTTTTGCAAATAGCTACAATGGGGTCTTCATTCTCCCGTGTTGTGAATGAACTTATATGTATACCCTTTTATGAAACAAAGTTTTTTTTTTTGTCCTTTAGCTTCCATATGCATGTAGAGTCATATGGGAACTAAATTATGGGCTAATTGTAGTGTAGAAAATTGTATGATCATGAAAGTGATGCAATTTCACACTTAATTTTGACCTATTTTGGCACCCCTACATTAAATAAATTTAAAATCATCATTAATAGGCCCCTAATACCCATTATTTCGGATCTAAAAGCTCATTTCAGCTAAAAGCTCGACAAAAACATCAAAAATTCTTGAATACCCACCCCAAAAATCTAGGGTGGGACTCATTTACCACCTTGGGAAAATGATTCCCCCTAAGTGGGACCCATTCATGACTTTGGGTGAATGAGTTCCATTTGGGGATTTTTTAAGGTTTGAGCTGGAAAATCAACTTTTTAATTCAAATTTTTGGTTAATGTTGGCCTTTGAGATCTGAATAACGACAACCTAGGTGTTAATGCGTATATAAGAAATTTTCTAAGTCATTATCTCATCCAAGCAAGTAAGCAAGCATTTTTCAAGAGAAATTTCAAGATCCAAGCATTCAAAATCTTCAAATATTCTTTCACAAGAGCATTCAAGTTTCAAATGTAAGCAAAGTTGAAGTCTTGGAGCAGCATTAAAGTGTTTTTGCAAGTCTTCAAGCTTACTTTCATTCAATATTTAGCATTTTCAAGGGTTGATCATGGTTTTCTATGGTGAATCATGATAAATTATAGGTTGGGGAGATGCAACTAGCCATCAATCCAAGCCTACTGACTTGTTTCCTAAGTGATTCCATCCTTTATTATCACTCTATATTCAGCCTAAGGAAGGTACAAGCATCATTGAGGCTCATTTGGGTGATAAGAAATCTCTCAAAGTGAGTCATTCATTTTCATATTTCATTCATGTGTCTCATTATTACATATTAGAATAAGGTTGTACTATGTTTTAGATTTCTTAGTCTTAGACACACTTAAGGCTAGGGTCTATGTTTACATTTACATTCAAGTTTCATTGTCTCTATCAAGGTTTAATTACCAAACTAGGGGTTTGACTAAGGTAAACCCCCCATAAGAAAATCAAGTCTATTCTGTTTTGTAGGTCTTTTCACATTTTTGGATCTAGAAATAAATTTGGGAGAAAAGAGTATGTGTTGAAGTGCAAATCTAAACCTTGAATTCCCAAAAAATTAGAACAAGACTGATTCATCAGAAGTGGTGAATGAGTCCCACAGCAGGTGATTTTTTAGGTTTTTGGAAAATTCAAAGACCTTTTTCTAGAAACCTGTTCCTATGCAAAAACCCAGATCTGGGACTAATTCACCTAGATTGGTGAATGAGTCCTAGTAGGTCAAAATTTTATATTTTTTAGCCTTTCTTAGTCCATCTAAGTCTACTTCAGATTCCCAAGTGCACACAATTCATCCTATAGTTTTCTATTCTATTTTATTTGCATTTCTAGGTCACTTAGTTAAAGTTTGCACTAAATTATGGTTAAGCATTACACCTTACATTTCATTTGTCTTTCCAAGCCCTAGCTTGGTGGTGAACCCCTCATTAGTTTACATTTAGCTCCTAAGACAACCCTATTGCAAGATATCTTTCTCCTTTGCATTGGGATCTCTAGGGTTTGTTCTTGAATGAAAGAGAGTGAAGATTGTCATTCTAGATCCTAAACTCTAGAAAAGAAACAATTTTCCACCTTTCATTACTATTTTTCTTGAAGTGTCCAGATAGTGTAAGGGTTTGGAGGTTGATTCCGAAGGATAAGAAGTTGGATAAAAGTATATTTATCTATTTCCTTTTGGAATTTATGAGGATACAAAGAAGTTATGCTATTTATTTAGGCCATGTACATTGGTTGAGTTATATTTGGAGAAATTATGAAGTTGTTGGTATATCATAAAGGAGATAAAAATTTGATTGAAAAATAAATATTCAGCTACACACAACTTATAGGATAATATATAAGCCTGTAAATGAGAAAATATCATATATCAAAGAAGTTGTCTCAATTTTCAATGATAAGAAAAAATATTCATTTTTATTACTATTTCTAAATATCTCTTTTTTTTTTGGAGGTGAATAGATAATTTATTTAAAGAATCACAACATGATAACATTGAGGAGAATTATGACAAGATTATAGAGAATTATTTTGCATAGAAATGAGATGAGTGAACAATTATAATTTTCTATATTTTTGTAGTTTAGGATATATAATTAATATTTTTTCTAAATCGTAGTATGAAAATGAAGTCAAGAAAGAAAACATACTAATATCAAATAGTTATCCTATATTATTCAAAATTACATTTTCCACTAGACGTTAATGCTAAATTATTATAACATAGATATATAATTTTATTTTTATAGTCTTTTATGAACATCCATTTAAGCCTTTTCATTTGGAGATGAGTGTGATTGTCATGTAAATCAATTGTTATATTAAGCATGTAAATAAATGAGGGTATAATTTTTCTATTAAAAAATATACATCTAAAATGTGTAGTGAAAAGAGTGACATCAAAATTTTACGATATAAAAATGAAAATCAAAATTAAGAATATTATTTAAAAAACTGGATGAGTAAAATAAATAAATTATAATAGATAGATTTGAAGAAAATTTGATGAAATTATAATAAAATAATTTTTTGAGAGTTATGAAAATAAAAATTAATTTAAAAATATAAATCACTTGATAAGTTTTTATTGTCTTTGACACAAATGAATATAGGGGAGAGGACCAATAGTTGAGCACCTTAACTTCGTGCTTCTAATTATCCTACGTAGAAATTTCAAATCACTCCCATTTTTTACAGCAGCTTACTTGGCAAGTCCCTTGCTTTTAACTAAGGTTCTAGGGCCACATCATCAAATAATGATGCCACATCAGCATTTTTCTGTCAAGGTGTCAAAAAAGGCCCAAAAAAAAAGTGAGACCAATACTTGCGCATTCACACCATGCTTTATTGAGCACTGATGTGGCATCACATGATTGGTTACTTTTTAGATCAAATGTATACATTTTGTTTAATTATGGGTAGTCATCATCAACACTAACAATTTTAAAGTCACAACTATTGATTCAATATTGATAAAAATATTGAACATTATAAAAACAAATACTATCACAACTATTAAAACATATTCAGATATTGAGTCCTCTCCCCTACATGATGAAGCTCCCCAAATACATCTGAGAATTAAAGCCAAATAAAAGGATATAAGAAAAGCTTAAATACGGTTTGCGTTCAAGCATAGAAAATTTTCAGCCTTTGAATGGCCGCTCCCACCGTTTTAGATGAGGATGAAGGAATTGCAGACATCACTGCAACAATAAACATTTGTTAGAATACCGCTTTTCAATTAAAACTCATATCTCAAGCTTTTACCACAATAAGAGAATAGATCTTTCAAGGGAGTAAAATACATTTTACAAGGCTGCGAGAAAATTAAAAAATGTGGGCATGTCAAATGATACATCAACCTCCACCATTCTGAAAATGTTAAAGAGAAGAAATAGTTCATGTTTATCATTTTCGTAAAGCGGCATCTTCTTAAAGTAGCGCACTATATCAGACTTTATTGTTTTTTCTTAATAAAGTCACGACTCACTGTTTCTTTTTTGTCATGGTTGTAAAGCGCATCATTCGCTTTCAGTTGAGAAAAACGTGCAGACTTTTCAATTCAATACTATTTCATTTCATGCGGCCGCTCGATGGATCATGTTGGGTATGTGGAGCTAAGATGAGATTCCATTTTCACTTTCTTTAAGATGTAGAGACAAAAAGAAGTAGACAAAAAAGAGGGAAACTCTGGGATATGCAGTACAGTGCACATGCGCGCTTTCTTTGATTTTTCCAAGCACTACGGATTATGTCGGTTGTTTAAGGACAAGGTAATATTGCATTTTCGCTTTCTTCGAAAAAAATAGAGCATTTCCAACGAGGAATGAATTGTCCGAACCAAATTTTCTTTCAACTTTTATGTTGATGGTTTGTTTAGGTTTTGTCATAGGTCCGTGGATGCTAATATATATAAACAGTACATCAGATGTAATGGGCACATGTTATGGAGTTATTAGATAATATGACAAATATAAAAAAATATAGACAAAGGTTATGGGAAATAATGATAAAATTTAAAGTTTGAAATCTATTTGGTCTATAATAAAATAAAGATATTTTATCTTTTTAATATGTTTATAATAAAAACTACAGTTTTTAATTGAAAAGTGTGTGAGGGGGAAGATGTTAGACGAATAATGAAGATCAAATTGCAATTAAAATTAGGAAATCTAATTTAATATCAAACACAAAATATCTAAAATCCTATCCTACACATACGAAATGAAACTAAGTTGTTGAAAACATAATTAGGAAATCCACGATTACCAAAATGAATGAAAGCAATAAACACAGTATTACCATCCCATAGCGAAGTGTATTTGCATGATGTTGGATTGTTCTTATCAACGTGTAGCCTCCAAAGTTTGCGTGCAAAAGCTGGATGAATGATGCTTGGTTGATCGAAAAAGGTTGAAGCTCTATCAATTGTGATTGTGACAGCACTTTGTTGCAAAAGTATGTTGATTCTCTGATCCATATTTGTGAGGAGAGAGATTTGTTATATAGGAAATGACATTTTAAATTGATGATCAGAATTGCATTAGAGAATATCCAAATCAACGGTCAACATGTGTTCAGAGGATTTAGATGAGAAGATTGTTCAAAGTTCATTGCACAATTAGGGTGATTGAAGAATAGATTGACTAGTCAAAGTTTTAGATCGATCAATTAGCAATTGATTAATTTTAGTTAGGAAATAGATTGACCAGTTAGCAATCCATGATTTTCTCAATCGGAAAGTGGGTGAGGAATATGAATTAATTAATTTATTCCTTTTTGGAGTTGAACGTGCAAATCAAATTTGACTTTTGCAAATAGAGTTGCATTAGTTTGATTTAATTTTTGATAATTGATTTGAATAGTTTGATTTGATTATTCAAATTTTGGAGGGAAGTGTGATAATTATTATGATTTAATAATTCAATTAATTTTGAGGAATAAGGTGAATTAGTGATGTAATCAAATAATTAGTGTTGTTTGACTAATCAAGACAAAATAAGATTAGATTAGGACTTTATTAAATAAATATAATTCATTTAATTGGTCAAAATGATGAAACATGAATTAATCAAATAACACTATTTTATTCTATTAATAGTAGAATTAGGCTTTTCAAGACTTTATTGAATAAACAGTATTTATTTAATTTGTCAAGAATGATGAAAAAAGTGAATTAATTAAATAATGTTGTATTATTCAATTAATAGAGGAAATTAGGGTTTCTAATGTCATTTGATGATTGTGGGATGATTTCAAGATGATTCAAGATGTTTCAAGTTGATTATGAGATGTTTCAAGATGTTTTGAGTTGATTCAGAGTCATTTTGAGTTGATTTTGAGACGTTTTGAGTTGATTTGGAGTCATTTCGAGATGTTTTGAGTTGATTCAAATTCATTCTGAGATGTTTCAGGATGATTTAGAGTTGTTTCAAGACATTTTGGGTTGATTCTGAGTTGTTTCGAGACATTCCAAGTTGTGATAGGTGTCACTGATACATTTTGGTATTTTTTTCGACTGCGGGTCGTCAGAATTCCGACGGTTATTCGGATGCTGGTCTGGAATTTCGACGTTTCAAATGCCGTCAAAATTTTGACACAATAATAACTACGAATAGCCGTCGGAATTCCGACGACCCGCCGTCGAAAAAAATACCAAAATGTATCATTGTGTTAAGTCAATTTTACATGTCTACATTTTGCTCCTCTTTGATACAAAGTACTGGTTATTTTGTTTCAAAGATTCTACTTTTAAGATCAAGTTTTTTTTTTAAATTATGCCCTACTGTGCCCTGGTGTTTCATGGAATGATGGTAGAACTCTATGTTGCCCCCTCAAGAGGTTGACCAAAAATTTCAAATTTTGAGGTCAGGCTCACAACTCTGTTCTATTTCCGTTCCAATGCACGTTTAGGTCACAAAATCGGGTTTATAGGCCCTTCGTTTCTTGTTCTGATGTTTTTGAGAGCTTCTAATTTGAAAGTAGGAAGTTTCCCCAAGTAGACATTAGGGTTTCCTAGGTGAAATTAGGTTTTCTTGAGGTTTAATATAGGCAATTATTCCTTTAGATAACTCATTTTTGTTTTGACTCTATAGCTAATTCTTGTCTCTAGTTCTCCCATTCTGTTAGTTTTCAAAGAGAAATGTTGTGATTTGATGGAGCCCCACATCATTCTGAGCTCGTTTGAGAGGTTGGACGACCTTCAAGCATTGGTGGCTTGATATGTACTTTCTCACTTTTTTTCTTTCATCTTGTTTCATTCTCATTTTGTGTGTACTAAATTTTCTAGATCAAAAGTGAAGTTTCCTGATTTATGACTCTTTGCCTTGGTTTCCTCACTTTTGCATTCTGTGAATCCATGCCTTTGACTTCTTTCATTCTTTTGACTTATTTTCATGCCTTTGATAGAATCTTCACTTTTGTTTTTGAGCATTTGCTTGAAAAGCTCGCCTTTGATCATAAAGCTCGCTTTTGACTATTTTAAGTCTTGAAAGCTCACCTTTGACATATATCCTCACCTTTGACTCATTTTCATGCCCTTGTTTCCTCGCCTTTACTTGAAAATCTCACCTTTTCCTAAAAAGCTCACTTTTCCTGTGCTTTTTGAGCATTTTCTCAAAACCCTGTTGTGCATGCTTTGCACACACGACCTGCCGAAAGAAGGGACACCCTCTTGTCGCTCTTGATGGGTCATTCTCACTCTCGTGTGGGATGTTTTAACTTCATCTCATTTTGCACACCCCAGCTTCCAAACCTGAGTTGGTCATGAGCCTTAAAATGACCAATTTCAAGTTGCTCCAATTCACCTAGTTGAGTTTCACCAAGTCATTCACCCTTGCAAGCCAACTCCTATGGGCTTCTGTTCACTCTTCGCTTCGTGTTCGTTGGCCCTTGCGAACTCGCATTCACAGGTTTCCCTCTGTTGTTCACCGTTGTGCACCATTGTTCACCTATAGTCGAGTCTCAGCGTCCACCCAACGTGTGGAGACTGCACCCATGTTTGTTGTTGCATCCTTCATGTTTCGCGGACCCATAGCTACAGGTTGCCCTGGGTGAGATTCCATTCCAATTTCATTATTTTCACAATGCCCGATCTTCGACATCCACCCTCATGACGAGCTTCACAACTGGTCCCTTCATCTTCATCGTAGTCACAAAACCAACCAACCCCATTGCTTCAAAATGCGTAAGTCCCAAATGTTTGCAAATCTTCACATGTGGTTTTCCCCCCACCCAACCTCCATCGCCTAATGGCTAATCTATACTCAGTCCACACTCATCAACGGGTTCACTCTCGTGGACCACCATTAATGAGAGGCCATTGCATTGACATCATTCATAATGGCCAACCTCTGCGGCCTCCTCGTCATGTGGGCCCATGACCCACCAACGTTGTTTCCTTACCACGAAACTAACTAATAGTTGGGTCATTCCCTTGATGACATCCTTCAAACGAATGCCTTCCAGTCATCGTCCACACGCATTACCCATGAACCCTTCAAACAGACATTTGTACCATGGAGACTACACACCATGAAGCCGCATGCCCACACTTGGAGATCCAAAGGCATAGGATTATGTGAACATGAGGGAAGAAAAAGGGATGCTTGTGTGATTTAGAATCATAATGGAGTGAGCGAGCTTCCAAGGTATTGAAATGAATTTAATTGATGAAACTGAAAGGCATTTGTTTGCTAGGCTCATTGCACGGAGGGCTATCCATGGTTCGCAATTACGACGACGACATCGTCACCTTGGCTTCCAACTTTCTTACACCGGCGACATTAAATGGAAATCTTACACTCGGGTTCCACACTCGCGGAGGTTAGCTACCCCATCACCACTTTTGCAGTGACCATTTCCTAGTGTCTTCCCAAGCCTTACCTCTCGCGGGCACCACTCATTTGGTTTTTGACATGGTCAACGTCGTCTGCTATTTTCTACCCATATTCCTGAGCCATCTCAAACTCTCACAAGACTTTAGGTTTGTTTTGAGCTAACTCTTAAGGGCTAGAGTGATTAAGTAATGGAGGTGGGAAATTAAGTAATGAAGTTCAAAAATACATGAGAAGGGTAATGTAGCGAATGTAATTGATTTGATAGAGGCCCAATGCTAATATCCTAAGTAGTGATCAATGCAAAAAATAATGGGAGACAAAGTTCCTGGCAAACTGTGGGGGTGGTGTTGAACCGCAATCAAGGAGTGGATGTGCTGAAATCATTTTTATAAAAGGCAACAAAATTGGAGAGGAGGGATAACTGATAAATTTAATGTTATCGATGGTCTTTTGGAGAATTTATAAGTTTGTGTTCACATAATAGGTTATACCATCTTCAAGTAATGCACAAATATTATTTAGGAGATGGATGGTTTGATTTTTCCTTTTGACATATTCCAAGGCTGTTGTGCGGCAACTATGGTGTAGTCATCCTTTCCTCTCTTGTGGTTACCACTTATCCTATGTCGTTATCTCCACGAAATATCGTCTATCCTTATCCACGCTCTTCTAATGGCTCTCCTCACTATGGGATTCATATCTTCCACACTTGCTTCATTCCCGCATGATGGACATCCTAACGATGGGACCCACAATGTGGGGCTCTGTCCACCTCATGCCATTTACTTCATGGCATCTTCCCATCAGCCTTCTGTGGACTTCCTTTTGCATGCTCTTTCCTGAACTCACTCACTATTTATTTGTTGGCAAACTTCTCTCATGCGGGTTCCATCTCTTCTAGTTCCATTCATCCTCACTCTCACGACAACGACCTTCCCTTGGTGGTGCCTCGCCTTTCTATACCTGTATGGGATGGTGTGGGATATGGGCAATGCAAAGCCCACACGCTTCACCGCTATTGGTCATGTCACCTCGAGCTCCTGTGGAACTTTAAAACAGCTTTATGATTTCCCATTAGAAGGAACATTGATGGGGATGAGTAATTCAGTAGTACTCAATAGGGACAATGGGCAAGGAGAAGACTTATCGAGTTTGGTTCATAATTTAGAACACCCTCCCAGATGGTCCCTACATAAATTTTTCATGAGGATAAATGCAATAGCTAGCTGTGATTTTCAGGCCCGAATTCCACTCCCAATCCTCTTTTCTTTAGGCATTTCATGATGGAAATTAGCGAGGAAAGAATGAAAGTATTTGTTTGCATTGTTTCTATGGTCTTTGTGAATGATGTATGTATGGGGTTTCCCTGCACCGTACAATAACATTGTGCTCTTTCCATAGGAAGGGTAGTGGAACAAAGAATCATGATGGGTTGTGTGTGTGTTTATTCAATATTAGCATTCTTACGAGGATTTGGGGGTGGCATGCGAGTGTTTCACCTGATAGAATTTGAGGGTGATTATGACGTTTGGCTAGAGCCATTGTTCATTCCACTATTCTTTAGTAACCTCTTACATTGCTTGACCTAGGCATGATCACTTACATAAAGGATGATCATCGATTCGCTTGATTAGCTCCACTTTATCTATGGCTCATGAACGTTGAAAGATTGGAATAAGTCATTTATAAAGAATGAGTAAGGGGGTTGGGCTCAATATGCAGTGATGGCACAAAAAAATCAATGAACCTAAGATGCGGGATTCAACAATAGATAGCAATGATGCCGCTTTGGGAAAGAATAGTGATAGAAGGCCAGTATGCCATTTTGGTAGCTAGCTTGTTAGCACGTGAACCCTGCCCATGCGAGCATCATGCTCATCAATGAGGTTTTAATGGCTTCCACCATACATCTCCCCACAATCTCATGCCTAAGGTATCGAATGGAGATATCTCACACAGGTTTTGCATACTCGGAGGCTAGTTATCCCATTGTCGATTTCACAATGGCCATCGATGGGTGTCTCTCCCTACTTCCCCACCTGTAGACATTGGCCATGTGGGCCCTACATCCTTCCTGGTGGTTGCTTGGGCTCAACCCAAGGGCATTGTGCTTGGACAATGGACAACTCCTCCTGGCTCATGAAATAGTTAAGACGTCTAAGGGCACAATGATTATGGAGTCTCCTTTTATCATAACGCTACCCTACGAGGAGTAAAACATTGAACTTCTTGGATGAGAGTAATGGCTATTCAGAATGGCATGGACTCCTCATGAATATTAAAAGGCAGGAGTACCATAAAATAATGAGCCCATCAGATTAAGTAAATTTTTTTATCATCATGAAGAGAAAAAGGATGAGCTATCACAAAAATGATATCCCACGTGTACGATTTAAGAAGAGATTGCATGAAACCAAAATAAATAATAAATTACCTGATCCTTTAGAAGGTTCACAAAGTGGATTATGGTTGAGGGGTGAGGTTTTCAATCCTCAAATGTTCTAATTAGCAGGGACAATGCATGGAGAAGCAATGACTCATAAGTAACAAGCACAAGAAAGCATTGAAGTGGGCATTACATCGGCTCAAATAGAAATGATAAAGGTTGAGGGCATGAGAAAAAATTCACCCTGATAAAACACTTCAATGGGGACTCAAGGTGTTATGAGTAACATGGTATTTAAATACAGGGTCGAAACATTACATGTTGCACTACAAAATAATCCAAAATCATCCTAGAAATGGTACAAGGTAGTGGGTAAATGAAGGACCAACCCCATCAATGGGGAATTTTCCAAGGGAAAATGGCCATGGTAGGCTTACAGAATCTTATGGGCATAAGGGAAAATTCTATGTGATGGGTATGTGCAGGATCATCATGGAAAAACCAGGCCCTTAAGTGGCAAAAAATTTAGAAAAATCAGAGTTAGGCAACTTGACGTAAAAATTCAAGAATAAGTTATCTATATTATTTAAAAAATATGTAAGAATAGAATCTGTAGCAAATTGAATGTAGTTTCTAAACTGCTAGGTTTATTTTTTATTTTTTTTAAATATATTTGGTGAAAATTTGAAATTTCAATGCAATAGTACTTAAATTTCAAGGAAAAAATAACAAGTAGGTGTTTGTCTGACCACCCTAACCACAATAAAATGATAATATTTTCTTATAATATTTTAGACATAAGTAGAGGACTCATGTTCGGTTGTGATGCATATTGTTTTATAATTTTTTTAAAAAGTAAATAATTAATTATGATTTTTTTATTACAACTTTTAAAAAATATAAAAACTCATATGTCTGACCACCTTAACTTGGGCAAAAATTCATGAAATTCAATTTTTCTTTTTTAATCCTATAGTATGCAAAGTATAAAATGTGATGCATGTTTTGGATTCCAAAAATGTGATCTTGTTTGAAAGCTATAGATGTTTTTCACCTATCAATCGGGGACTTTAATTATAATTCAAATAGAAAATGAATAATAATTATTTATTAAATTCAAAGTAAAGAATAATTTATATTGGTGGAAAGCTAAGAATCTCCTTTAAAACCCTTTTTCATTTCATCAATTTTGGGTAAAAAAAAATCATCAACCACATACCCTACAAATACCCATCATATCGCCACTGTTTGGCCCATCATGATCTTGCACATACCCTGATGTGCCTTTTAACACTATCATTACTCATCTTTCGAGGCTTAGAAAAGATGAAGTGATGGAACTATTTAAATTGTAATTAAGAAATCACTTAAGAATAGGCACATGAATGTTAGGTAGCTATATTTGGAAAGATTTCATATCATCATTCGCATGAGCCTAATCTAATTTAATGTTTTATGTAGGACACTAATCTAGGACCATCAAGCGAGCTTACTACAAAGGGAGATTTTTTGCAATGTGAAACCACCACTATGATTTGGGGAAGGGGAGGAAAGGTGAGATCACAAGGAATACAATCTAAGTGAGGAACTTGCATGTTACCTAGTTTGCAAAAGAGAGGTGATGGTCAAAAAATCACCTACAAGGCTGAACCAAGGAAAGAGATCTTAACTCATGAATGATGCACGCAAAAAATTATCCAGGGGAGGGGGGAAGGAGGGGGGTTGTTTTGTTGTCCCCAAATGAGCATGATCCATTAGGGACTGTCTCGTTGAACTGATAATTGTTTATCGATTTCACATTGGTATCAATCTGTAAACTAGGGGCAGTCAACCGACTTGATAATGTTGTAAACACACCAAAAATAAAGCGGCCTTCAGATAGTTTCACCTACAGTAAAAGGGAAATTAGCTAAATGACAAACTTCTACAACACCTTCCCACTATAGGACAAAATAGGAGTGAAGATAAATGATGTATTTTAAATTGTTGGATAATGGAGGGTAGGTGAAACCCTAATGTAAAAAAAATTGAGCCACTCAATGTAATTTAATCCTAGCCATTCATTTGGGCTTTGGAAAACTATAAATAGGTGTCTCCCCTTCATTTTTAAATGGTTGGAGAGCTGATGCGAAAACATTATGTAGCAATAGAAATAAGCATTGCATGATCTATGGGTGTTCTTTTTAAGTTTGCTCATTATGTGTGCAAGGTTTTACTTCCCTATTAGTTTAGTTGTTAGTTGTTTGAATAGAAGTGATGATGGTGTTTTCTATATTATGGTATCTAATGAACTTTCAACCCATACTTTTAACACTTGTTGATGACAAAATGTTCTATAAAGTTAGTCTGGGCTTCTTTATTTCAATGTTGCAACTTGGTTCAATACCACATTCATGATGTGCATGTGCAATCAAAAAATATGCAGTCCTTAGAATATTTCTCTGGTCTTGTGTAATTGTAAGATCCTCTTGGCCAAGCAAAACCCAGTTTAGGAAGTTTGTCTACTCTAGTAGCCTCCATGATCACTATTCATTCGTAGTTTCAGGTCTAGGAACTTCCTATCTCCCATGCCCTTTTTCCTTTTTTTAATAAGTAACCTAAGCTAAGGTTCATTTCACATTATAAAGCCAAATCTAAAGATGAAAATAGAGTTCTAGATTATTATTTTGAACTTGCAACAACTATGCATCAATTCCATACCTTAAGAACTCCATTTGCAGACCCAACTTCCCATGCTTTGTAACTCATCCGTAAGTCTACCTTGTGATTACAACAAATTACATGAAACAACTAAGATATTCCAAACATTTTCAAAACCTAACATTAGAGACCTTGGGATAGTGTTTTGCAATCTGATTGTGGAAAATTTTCTTTCAAGAGAGGTGACACACCTATGCATTACCTATGTTAAGAGGTGTATAAAAAACACACCAACAAACCCTTGCATTTATCTTTTCCTATTGTTTTTGACTTTAGCTTTTTCTCAGAACCCTAGCATGTGTTCATTTGTCATCCTAAATATCATTTGTCATCATGTTTTGTGTCATTATGTCTCTCCCACCTATTTAGAGTGAAACCCTAACATTGTGGGTTTAAAACGATTACAGGTTGGCCTCAGAGTACTACAAATGAGGGAGAGACATCCTTGACATTTTTGTAATCCTATTGCCCATTTTGGTGTGTTGTCCAAGTGATATTTTCTTGATGTTGTGGGACTACATTACATTTTTATATGCCTCCTATCAGGACCCATATCTCTATGATGAGTTCACTCATGAAATGGCAGCGTTCAGAGACATCCTCATTTCACTTGCCTACATGAGAGGCGTCTGTCACTCTTGAGGATGTATGGAGGATACTTTATCTTCCTATTCATGGGGAACTAGTTACTTATCATATTTGACATAGTACTCATGCCATGCAGTGGGTGTTAGATGTTCGACACTTAGTGGTACATCAATGAGAAATTGATCTATATGAGTTTTCTAACAGTGCAAATCCTATCTTGCTTGTCTTATGCGGTTTGACTTTAGGACTCATTGTTCCTAATAGCCAAGGTCGATAGTTTCCCGTAGGTTGGGGTGTGTGTATTGAGAGTGTGCTTGAGCATGGTATGAGGTATGCTTGGGGCCCATGTCTTCTCGCCCACTTGTATAGAGATATGCACAAGGTCATGTATTGGGGCAGGAAATCTATTTCTGTAGGTGTTTCGCTCTTGCATGTCTGGGCATGGGAGCATATTGCAATTATTCAACCAGATGCGATACATGATCATCACCTTGATGATCCATACTTCTATTTTTATGGGGATTTTATGCACTATACCTTTCCTACGGATCTTCCTTATTAGCATTGTGTTTTTGATGATATGCCCAATTTTGTGTTGAGACCTTATTTGGGGTGTGATGCTTGGCTAGAGGATTCAGATCACCTTTTCTATCGTAAATAGACCCATTGGTTTCTTGATCTTTCTCATCTTGTGCTAGAGAATTATTTACCAGACCAAGTATATTGTCAGTTTGGGGAGAGACAGGAGGGTATGTGCAGGATCATCATGGAAAAAATAGGCCCTTAAGTGGTAATGAAAATTCAGAAAAATCAGAGTTAGGCAACTTGATGTTAAAAATTGAATAAGTTATCTATTTTATTTCAAAAATATGTAAGAATATAATATGTAGAAAATTGAATTTAGTTTCTAAACTATTAGGTTTATTTTTTGAAAAAATAAATCTATTTGGTGAAAATTTGAAATTTCAATGCAGTAGCACTTAAATTTTAGGGAAAAAATAAGAAGTGTCTATCTGACCACCCTAACCATAATAAAATGATAATATTTTTTTATAAGATTTTAGATATAAGTAGAGGACTCATGTCCTGATGTGATACATATTGTTTTGTAACTTTTTTCCAAGTAAATAATTAATTATGAATTTTTTATTACAACTTTTAAAAAATATAAAAACTCGTATGTCTAACCACCTTAACTTGGTCAAAACTTCATGAATTTTTATTTTTTTAATCCTATAGTATGAAAATCATAGAATGTGACACATTTTTTAGATTCAAAAAATGTGATACCGTTTGAAAGCTATAGATTTTTCTCAATCAACCTATCAATCTGGACTTTAGTCGTAATTCAAATAGAAAATGAATAATAATTATTTAGTAAATTCAAAGTAAAGCATAATTTATATTGGTGGAAAGCTAAGAATATCCTTTAAAAACCCTTTTTGTTTCAATAATTTTGGGTAAAAAAAAAGTCATCAACCACATACCCATCATATCACCACTTTTCTGTCCATCATGATCTTGCATATACCCATGGCCAAGTTTCTAATACTTATGAGGCTCGTTTCGGTCAAAATATTTGGGAGGTTTGTGTATAGGGTCTTGAGCTAGATATAGATATTGTCATTGTTGAGTTCAGAACACTTGCCCCAGTTGGTTGGTCCAATAGATCTAGGTACCTCTCATGACTATGATGAGTGGTGAGCCTACCACAAGCCGTTGAGACTCACTATTCCTAGGGGTGATCCTGCTTCAAGTATATTAGGTATTATAGGTTGTCATGGGGAGTGATAGCGTATCGAGGTCCTTACATAGCAGTTGGATAGAGATTATGATAGAGCTCGTCATGATGGGGATCAGGGTGATAAGGATGAGCAACCACCTCAAGTGCAGGGTCATAGGTAGGTTTTCGGTCCTCCTCCACTAGCTAGGGATGGAGACATGACATACTATTAGCTCATATGACTATTGCCAGAGATGCAGAGATAGCGAGACAACAAGCTTCAGCTCAAGGGTGCTGCCACAATAGTGGTTTACAATTTTTGGGAGATCCTGATTTTTGTTGAAATCACATATTTTTAGAAAATATAATGATTTAAGCCTTGAAATGTTCCATTTAAAGGATTCCAATTGAAGAGGATTTTATTAGACTACCTTAGACCAAGCCTCCTTCGATAGAACCCCGCTAGTTTTAAACCATACCTATAATAGAGTCTCCTTTACACCTATCAAAATGCTGATAAAAAATCACTTTTGATTTACCTTTCGGGGCATCAAATGAATTCATTTATTTATTTTTATTTTTTAAGTATTTATTCCCTATTATAAGCTTCCAAAAAATTATAACTTTAATAAAATTTAATTTTATTAATATATTTATTTTTTATTTCTTGTGAATGTAGGGTTTTCACTAAAAATCAAGCTCTTTGTTTTGCACATGTGAAAAAATAATAGATTATCAAAAAAAAAATTGAAAAATAATGTGCATTATATATTGAAGTCCTTGATCCAACAAAAAAAGAAAAATTGAATTTTGATACATACAAAAAAAGTTACTTGTTATACAGTCATGTTATGTCTGAATTGCAATTGGTTTGACTTCAAAACTTGATTAAAGAAAAAATATTCAATAAAAAACTATCTAACTAATTGAAAGCACTAGATATTCGAGTTACAAATATAAATTTTAAAGAATTAGAATTTTATCCTTCATGGAAAAAAAGTTATGGATTATACAGTGGATGTCACTTTTTAAAAATGTTGTTTTCTAGATAAAACTAATTTTTGAGGGAGATGGAAAAGAAGTGCAATCTGATTCAAAAAATTTTGAAAAAAATATATTTAGAATCTTCAAAAAAAAATTCATGAAAATATAGTTTGCATCATCTTCAAATTCCTCATGGTTTAATAGCTATAGGTGCCCAAAAGTGAATATTTCTAAGTTAAAAAAAATAAAAATTTTAGTGTCCAGTTTGGCCAAAAATTGCAAACCACTATTGTGGGATCACCTAGGCTCAAATAGATATTTTGAAGGCTGAGTGAGATAGTGAGAGTGGTTGATGGCATGCTACAAAGAATTTTGTACATTTTTTGACTATAGAGAGAGATACTCTCAGTGAAAAGTGTGATCATTACTTGCAGAGGTCTACCTACTATCAGACTTTATATGAGTCTATTGTTCCTAGGGCCGCTCGACGTCCATGATTTGGAGAGCCTAGTTCTATGGGAGGTGATGGTGCAGTTGGTGGTGTAGGTGGTGGTACAGGTGATTAGTCTATGAGATAGCTAAATTATTTTGGTGATCTATAGGTTTTTATCCTTCTTGTCAGGGTCTTACTTTTGTACTTTATATTCATGATGTTCATTGCTTAGAGGCATTTTGTAGACATGTGTTTTGTATGTATATATTCATCGGCCCAGTTGAGGCCTTGTATAGATATTATGATTTTGTATATCATATCACACTGATGATGTACTCTCTTTTTTGATGATGATATATACCTTCTTCGATTAATTCTCATTTTATGCCTATGTGATGATATATGATGATGTCTGTTTATATATGGTGTTGATATGAATGAATTCCCCATACATGATGTTTTTATTGGTTTATTATCATCATGATGTGTATTGCCAATATTGTGGGTACAAAATGGTACTAATGATATTGCTATGCAAATTTCACTTAAAAGAAATGTTGATGATTTGATAGAAAAATGATGTTAATTAGAGGAAATATTGATGATGGATAGAAAAGTGATTGTAGTTTAGAAGAAATATTGATGATGGATAGAAATGTGATCTTAATTTAGAAGAAATATTGATGATGGATGTGATGTTTGTTAGTATTTGATGAGTTGCTTTTGCTTTGCTTTAGAGACTTTGTAGTTTGAACAATCCTTTTTGATATAGCAAATAAATACAATGCACCAAGGTATTAATGACCAAGGTTCAACTTTGTATCTATTGCATGGACTTTGACTCTACAAACAAGGAGTATTCTTTCTCATACCAGACATACGGTAACCCTATTAGAGTGTATGGGTGAGAAGCTTTAAAAACATGTTGGACCAGTAACACAAGAGATATTAAGAACCTAACATGTCACTGCTACATGAAATGTTCCAAAGGCAACTTCCACACACCAAATAAAGAAATTATTCTCCATGGTAGTATAACAATACTATCCACAAACAACAAATCGAAATGATGCTCAATTTTCCCCATTCCTTCTTCTCTAAATCCTTATGGACATCCTCAAGAGATATTGGGAATGAGTCAATAATGTAAATCACAAAAAATAAGACAACAAAAAGATAAAACAATGTTGTTATAGCACTTGTCATATTTGTTTGGGTTGGGTCTACTTTATCCAATGTTGACCTTGTCTATCATAGGAATAGATATGTTAAGACATTTCTCAAGATGTTGTTAGTTCTTTTCAAAAAGATATGTATTTTATATTTGTCTTTTTTTTAGTTCTCTTTGCAATCAAACTCTTCTGTGATTGTCTACTTGAAGGTTCCAACTGTTGATGCTTGTTTTGTTAGTTTTGTCAAAGGGTGAGTGTGATGATCTATTTATTATGGATGATGTCTTAGTGTGAATTGTGATGGTGGACATGGGTCTTTTTTATATTTCTAAGTTTTATGATTTTTATTTTTTTTGTTTTTGGGACTAACCTAGGGCCTTGGGGGCTCATCAAAGATAAGCCTTTCCTACGTTGTGCACACAGAGGCTCATAGTTCCCTTGGTTTGAGTGTTTTTGGCCTTTTTTGTTTTGTGAATGTTTTTGGATTTTGTGTTTTGATGACCATGATAGGATGCTCAAAGATCTAATCCATGACCAACTTTTTGAAACTTCCCCCAGTTGTAGACAAGACAACTTTCCTTAATCAATGACAAGTCATCGTTGGATACCTTGTTTTATTATGAAATGAATGGGTGGATGTTGTGGATAGTACTGATAGATAATGATGCAAATTGTATTCAAACATAGCACCTATTTTCTAGGTTTTCACTACGGTACCTATTCTAATAGTGCCACAGAGTGGTTTTCACTTAGAGAATGTTTAATTTCTTTACTATTTTTATTTCTTTTTGATTTTTTTGTATTTTTTTATCATTTTTCTATTTTTTTGGATTTTTACCCTTTTTCTTGGGGTATTTTGATGTGCTTTATGTGTAGAACTTCTTGAGGTAGTTTTTGTTTAGTGGTTCAACTAAAGTTTCTCCTTCAGGAGTAGCTAACTAATATGCCCCAAAGCCATAGCTTGTTGTGATGACAAATGGGCCTAACTAGTTGGGTTCAAATTTTCCTTTGCTATCCTAATTTAGTTGTACTTTTTGATTCTCTTTGATGACTAATTCATGAACTTGAAAGTTCCTGTCCTTGATCTTTTTTTCATAGTTTCATTTGATTTGATTCTAATAAACCTACAAATGGTTTAACACACTCATATGTCTTTCATCTGGGAGTTCTTTTTTATTCAGCCTAGATACCCTATATTGTTCGTTGTTGACCATGCCTTTTAGTGAAACTCACAATGAATGGATTTCAACCTGAATAGGAAAGATGAACTTTGATCCATAGACCAAGGAAAATGGTGTGGTGCTAGTATGTGTGAGAATGTTGGTTCGGTAGGCCCATAAGGCTGGGCTAGGTTTAGCTGCAAATTCCAATCACGACTAGCTTCATTAACAAATTTTTTGATTTTTTTCAATATGGTTTTGTTAGATGCCTTAGCCTAACTATTTCCTTGGGGGTAATAGGGCATGGAGACTCAATGGTGGATAGAAAATTTGGAACAGAGCTCTTGGACATCCTGATTTTTGAATGGGGTTCCATTGTCTGTTATTATTGTTTGGTGAATTGCATAACTGTAGATGAGATCATTCAAAATGAGTTTTGATATCTATTTTTTGATGATATAGGTCAATGGAATTGCCTCTATCCATTTAGTGAAGTAATTTTTTCTGTGATAATGAATTTGTGCTTGTTGGATGAAGTGGGTGATATCTTGCCTACTAGGTCTAGTCCCCATTGCAAGAAAGGCCATGGTGTGGTTATAGGTCTCAATTCCTATGATGGTGCATGAAATAGATCATTGTTTTGATGACATTATCAACACTTTCTAGAATATTGTATGCATTCCTATTCCATGGAGGGCCAATAGTATCTTGTTCTGAGCAGTTTCTAGACTAGGTTAACTCCACTAGAGTGGGATCCGTAAATACCTTTGTGAACCTCTTGTAAGGTTGTTTGTTCTTCTTCTACATTAAGGCACTAGAGTAACATACCATCTAGACTACGACGATATAGGGTATCTCCTAGGATGGTAAAATAGGAAGTTCCACAGGTGAAGGTTTTCTTTTGGGCTGTCATTAATTCAAGTGGTATGGTACCATCTTGGATGTAGTCAAAGGTATATTGGTACCATGGGGAGTTAGGACCAACAAAAACACATACCAATTCTAATTTTGGGATGTCGAATGCTCGTACAAATAGTTGTTCCATGAGGAACTCATACCTAGGCACGTTCTATGGAATATCAAGCAGTGAGCCTATTGTTGCCATTACATTGGCAGCTCTATTATTGATTTGAGGAATTTGTTCAAAGGTTATTCTGATAAAGTATTCCTTGAAGCTATCCAGATCCATGTTGAGTATGGGACCCATCAAATTATAGAGTCCATTTGTGCATTTGTTATGTCATCAAGACATTCTCATCTATAAAATACACTATGAGAGGTTTGTGATCATCTAAAGGTGCTTCATTTAGTTGGTCTGCTATAATTTCTCCCTTGATAGATCACCTATCCACATACTCTATATCAAACTCACTTAGAATCATTACCCATTTGGCTATTCGTCCTATTAAGTTTGCCTTTGCTAGTAAGTACTTCAATTGGTGGGTATGTGCAGGATCATGATGGGCCAAAAAGTGGCGATATGATGACTATTTGTAGGATATGTGGCTGATGAATTTTTTTAACCCAAAATTGATGAAATGAAAAGGGTTTTAAAAGGATATTCTCAACTTTCCACCATATAAATTATGATTTATTTTGAATTTAATACATAATTATTATTAATTTTCTATTTGAATTACGAATAAAGTCATGATTGATAGTCGGATTGAAAAAAATCTATAGCTTTCAAACAATATCACATTTTTTGAATCTGAAATATGCATCACATTCTATGCTTCACATACTATAGGATTAAAAAATAAAAATTTGAATTTCATGAAGTTTTGACCAAGTTAAGGTGGTTAGACATACGAAGTTTTATATTTTTTAAAAGTTGTAATAAAAAAATCATAATTAATTATTTACTTGGAAAAAAATTACAAAAAAATATGCATCACATCAGGACATCAGTCCTCTACTTATATCTAAAATCTTTAAAAAAAAATTATCATTTTATTGTGGTTAGGGTGGTTAGATGAAATTTAAGTGCTACTGCATTGAAATTTCAAATTTTCACCAAATAGATTTTTTTTTCTTTTAAATAAACCTAGTAGTCTAAAAACTACATTCAATTTGCTACATATTCTATTCTTACATATTTTTGAAATAATATGGATAACTTATTCAAATTTTTATGTCAAGTTGCCTTACTCTGATTTTTCTGAATTTTTTGCCACTTAAGGGCCTATTTTTTCCATGATGATCTTGCACATACCTTGGTCTACCTTAGAAATCAACTTGACCTTTCTATTCAGGATGTAGTGTCTTAGCTTTTTTGTTGAAAAAACTACTGAGACACACTCTTTCAATGGGCGAGTAGTTTATTTCATAGCCCACCAATGTTCTATTGATATAGTAGACTTCTCTTTCTTTATTGTTATCATCTAGTTGGGCCAAGAGAGCTCCCAATGCTGCTTGTGTGTTAGACACATAAAGTATCATTTCCTTCTATGGGATAGGAAACATGAGTACAGGAGGAGTAAGTAGGTACTCCTTGACTTGTTTGAATGTTTGGTTGCATCTCCCATCCCACTTGAAAGTGATGTCCTTATGTGCAGGATCATCATGGAAAAAATAGGCCCTTAAGTGGCAAAAAATTCACAAAAATCAGAGTTAGGCAACTTGATGTAAAAATTTGAATAAGTTATCTATATTATTTCAAAAATATGTAAGAATAGAATCTGTAGAAAATTGAATGTAGCTTCAAAAATACTAGGTTTGTTTAAAAAAAAATTCTATTTGGTGAAAATTTCAAATTTCAATGTAGTGGTACATAAATTTCAAGGAAAAAATAAGAAGTAGGTGTCTGTCTGACGACCCTAACCACAATAACATGATAATATTTTTTAATAATATTTTAGATATAAGTAGAGGACTCATGCCCCAATGTGATGCATATTTTTTTGTAATTTTTTTCCAAGTAAACAATCAATTATGAATTTTTTATTACAACTTTTTAAAAAATATAAAAACTTGTATGTTTAACCACCTTAACTTGGTCAAAACTTCATGAAATTCATTTTTTCTTTTTTTAATCCTATAGTATGTGAAGCATAGAATGTGACCCATGTTTTGGATTCAAAAAATGTGATACCGTTTGAAAGCTATAAATATTTTTCAATCAGCCTATTGATCAGGACTTTAGTCATAATTTGAATAGAAAATGAATAATAATTACTTATTAAATTCAAAGTAAAGCATAATTTATATCGTTGGAATGCTGAGAATCTCTTTTAAAAACCCTTTTCATTTCATCAATTTCAGGTAAAAAAATAGTTGTCAGCCACATACCCATCATATTGCCACTTTTTGGCCCATCATGATCCTCCACATACCCTTGTGTAAGAGATGAGTGAAAGGGTGAAATTTGTCTGCCAATTATGCGATAAATTTCCTAATTGATTGTAGCTTCCCTTGTAGGCTCCTCAACTGTTTTAGTGTCTTAGGTAGCGACATCTCCATTATTTCTTTTACTTTGGCCAGATCTACTTCAATCCCCCTTCTTGATACTATGTACCCCAACAGCTTTCTAGATGTTACCCCGAATACACATTCCTTAGGATTAAGTCTTAGATTGTACTGTTCAAGATGATCAAATACCTTGGCCAGGTTTTTCAAGTGGTCTACCCTTTTGACTGATTTTGCTAGAATGTTTTCCACATAGTCCTCCATGATTGTGTGTAGCATATCATGATATATTGTTGTCACTTCTCTTTGATATGTCGCTCCTGCATTCTTTAGACCAAAGGGCATTACATTCCAACAAAATATTCCCCAAGCACAAGTAAATACTATTTTGTTTTGGAAATCTAGAGAGATATTTATCTAGTTGTATCCAAAGAAACCATCCATTAAGGATAGCATCTCATGCCCTGCTATTAGATCTACAATCATGTCGATACTTGGCAATGGAAATTCATCCTTTGGACGGGCTTGTTCAAGTCTCTAAAGTATGTGCATATTCTTATTCCCCTAGTAGGTTTGGATACTGGGACTAGATTTGATATCCATTGTGGATAGTCGATGGGTTTGATGAAACCCACATCTAGTAGTTTCTTTAGCTCTACCTTAACTAGTAATGCTATCTGTGGATGCATTTTTCTAATTTTTTGCTTGATAGGCTTTGCTCTATGGATTACAGCTAGATGATGTACCACTAATGTTGGATCTAGTCCAAGAATGCCAGCATAGGTCCATGCAAAATTTATCTTCTGAGCATTGATGAAAGCTATGAAGTTCTTTTCTTCGAAGTCCAGTGATGCAACATGGTAAGTTATCTTTGGGTCCTTTGTTGTGCCAACATTTATGGGTTCTACTTCCTCTACTAGCAATGTTGACCTTTCCTAATATTCTGATATGGGGAGATTGAATCTTCCATCCTCGGGTGCTTCTGAGAGGTTTTCACCTTCGGATGCATCCTTTATTTTCCTCTTTTCTGGATCCGATAGAGCCACAAGGTGGTTTTCTCTAGGGGATCACATTTTTATGTTCTTTCATTTTTGTGACTGGAAGATTCAATCTCTCCACCAAAGTATGCCTCTTGTTCAAGTTCCATGATGAATCCTACTTTGTGGTCTCTTGTTGGTATGTCTGTTTGAATTCCCATGAACTCTGTGATTGCTCCATCATTCTGGAATTGATCCAAAACAAGTGTATATTGTTGTTCATCCCAATCTATGAGTTGCAGGTACTAGAGTGGGAGGTTATCATCTTGATTTTCAAATCCTATGGAAGTGGATGAAAGGGTTAGTATGGCTTGGGTGTCATTTTCCCACTGATTTTCTAGGTCATCATTGCTAGAAGTGGGAGAATCATATCCAGTGACAAAGGAAAGAGAATCCCATACACATTCATTAGAGTATGTACCTGAATTGTAGTAGATGTTGGGAATGGTTTGAATATGTTGGAGAGGGAACCTATCAATGCTAAAGTTATCAAATAAGTCTTCAACGGGGAAATCAATTTCTAAAGTATGATAGGTACATCCAATACCTTAACATTAGTAGAAGTTTCTCACTTCTTCCAAGAGGTTCGTCCAATTTTTGGAATAACCACATATTTTGGCTTATAACCTAGCCCCATATTCTTCTTCCTTTATTCTACTATGATAGGCTCTGACTAACCTTGTTTGTGTAGCCCAAGGCCACCTTTTCCATTATATCCTATCTATTTAACTAATTGATAACCTCTAGTATTAGGGTCAATTAAAATAGGTTTCAACTTTTTGGTTCTTCTTGGTCCTCCTTGTAGATCATAGATGAAAATTCTTCATCAAATATTTCTTCATATTGCATGTATCCACACCTAGTGAAGATAGTGTGCTTGGAAATATTTGCACTATCTTGATCTCTTTTGGAACTCCATATACTTTGGGTGTTTGTGGAAGCATGTTGATGTAGAATGCTTGGTTGAAATAGTAATTCCCATTACCCTTGTCAAGTACCTAAATCTTGACTTCCATTTTAGATTGGTCTCTTGAGGAGTTCTTGGTTGAGCTTGATGGAAGTGTGGAAGGGTCAACATAAGAAAGGAATGGAATTCTATGTTGTTGCTAGGAACACATTGGATTTTATTGTATTTCTCCTCTAAATTGGCACAAAAATGAAAGGGTTTAGCATTGACATATAGTGTTACCTCTTTTCCTTCATGGGGAAACTTTATCCATTGATGAAAAGTGGAAGGGACTGCTTATAATGCATGGATCCAAGGTCATCCTAGGAGGAGGTTCTATGGAAACTCAAGGTCTAGTACTTGACAAGTGGTTTTTGTTAGGGTCAACCCTATTTGCACTGGTAACCTGACTGTTCCCTCAAAATTTCTTTCAAGGTCATTGTAGGACTTTATCATGATACTCTTTCCTTTTTCAATCACATCATCAGAATATCCTAGTTGTTGGAAAAATTTTAAGGTATAGATGTTTAAACCCACACCATTATCTATCATTACCCATTTGAACATGGCTTTATGAACACCGACCTCTATGTAGAGGGCTTGGTTGTGAAATTTTCTTTGGCATAGATCTTTCTCAGAAAAGATTAATGGATTACTTGTTGTGATCTTACCAACCATAGCTTGGAACTAACTAGGATTTTGGTCATTAGGGATTGTTGTTTCCAATGCATTTTCAAGTATTTCCCTATCATGGGCAGGTGATAGATTTAACAACTCCAAGATTGAGATTAGGGCAGGTGTTTTCTTTAATTGTTCCACAATACTGTAGTCATTTGGTGACTTGATTGCAAGTCTAGGTGGGACTCCTTGAATTGTAACTCTTCCTTGATGGGTGGTTACATTACAATTTTTGTCTCCACCTCAAAGAGTCACTATGTTTTCCCTATTATCATCAACTTGTGACGGGTTCCTAAAATTGTGTCCCCATATGTGTAATTAGCATTATGGTACTCTCGTTTCTTCCCTTTTTCATTCCCTTTTGCATGGTTCGAGATTGGGTTTGAGTATATTTGTAGGTCCTTATTCCTAGGACGATGTTCAACATCTACCTCCCCTTTGTCTATTAAATCTTGGATAAGGTGCTTGAGTCTCATGCATTTTTTTGTGGTGTGTCCTTTGATCATATGGAAGTCACACAGGTCCTCATTATACCACATTGTTTTGAAACTAGGTTCCTCATACTTTGGATGATCATTAGTTTTAAGGAGGTTTTGTTGTACTAGTTTGCGCATGACCATTTCCAGTGACTCGCCTAGTACTGTGAATTTCCTTCTTGGTTGATCATACTACCTCTATTCCCCTCCCTGATTTTTTTGTTGGTTCATAACCTAATTGTTCTTAGGATAGGTGTTTTGGTTATTTTTCTCATCCTTTGGAACATAGCTTTTTTTTTCTACCTATGGTTTGTTTTGAGCTATGTTATGTGCCTACAATAATGTTCTAGCATCAACCACTCCATCATTTGTGACATTTTTTTTTAGCCTAGACTTTAGGTTTCTCATTTGAATTAGACAGGCTATCTTTTGAGCTGTTTGTTTTAAGGGAACCTCTTGCAATGAGGGCTCTCTCAATATTCATCCCCTTCTCAATGGTTTCTTCAAAGTTTTCTTGACATAAAATTGTGAGTTGATAATTGGTCTCAGGTAAGACGTTGGTAATGAATATGTCCACCAATTCCTTGTCAGGAATGGGCCATTTACATCTACTAGCCTTGTGTCTCCATCATTGTAGGTAGGAGATAAAATATTCTCCTTGATTCCATTTGATCATGGACAAGCTTGTGATGGTGACATCTTGCTCAATGTTGAAGGAGAAGTGACTTATGAATTTGTTAGATAGTTCATCGAAGGTTTTGACTGTTCATGTCAAAAATGGGTGAACCACTCCATAGCATGGCCCATAAGGCTACATGGAAATAGTCTCATGAGGTATGAGTCATTGTGTTGTACTTCCATGCATGATACAAAGAAATCATGTATATGCTCTACTGGATCCCCTCTTCCTTTGTAGTTTTTTTTCAAACCTGAGTATTTCAAAATTCTTTGGAAAGAGTGTTGTAGTGACAGATTGATTGAACGAGAATGGAAATATATCTTGGATATTATAGGCTTATTTTGTTTTCCAGCTTGCATTCCTACCACATGTTGGGTGACTTCCTCTAGCCTCATTTCCATTTCCATTTTTGGCATGTTTCTTTGCGAGTTCTGTGTATAATATCCTTGTTGTCTCACCATGTTTGGGTTATATATCAGATATTGTGAAGATATCAAAACTTGGTAACTATTTTGGGCATATAATGGGTTAGGTCACTCCTAGGTGTAAGGAGGGTTAACTCCTTGTTGCTGAGATGAAGTGTATTGAAGGTTACCTTGTTGGTAGAACAACTAAAGAAGAGTGCTCTATGGAACACCTTGTTGGGTAGGAATAAACTGAGGGTTACCTTGTTGGTAGGATGACTGAAGAAAGGTGCTTTGTGGCACACCTTGTTGTTGGTAAAGACTAAACTAAAGGTTACCTATTGATGTGTTATTGGGACACCATGTTGATGGGATGAATGCAAAAGGGTGTTCTTGTTGGCAAGAAACACTGCAAATATTTTTAGGTGTTTTCATTGATGGAAACCCTAGTTAGCGATTGGATCCACACATCATCATTTTCTCCCACTGGCAAATAGATTGAGGACAGTCAAGAAGAACAGAGCATCCAATAGTTTTGTGATCATTGATTCACTTGCAGATTTTTAGTCATCATTTTAAGTTGTGGATCTCATGAAAGGTTTATTAATGTATTTCTTTTGTTTTCCAAAAAATTTAGTGCCTCATACCAAGTCATATGTAAGTTTGGTGATCCGGTTGATTATTTTTTTGTTCATCAATGTTTTGTGGCCGACTCAATTGATAAATCGTGTTGCAGATATTTGAGGGATGTTTATTCAAATATTTTAGTGTTTGATCATTATCTTTTGGGTCCAAGCTAAGTTGTGGATGACCATTGTGGGTGCGCATTGAATATTATTCAAGATCTAAGCTCATAGTTGTGAATATTTTTAAGTTTCATTGAAGCTGACTTGTTGCAACCAAATCCTTTGTTGTGGATATATATAAGTGATCAGTTACATCATTTTGGTGTGGAAAAAAGGTGTTTCAATATGTGTTGTAATCATCAGAAGGGAGATTAATTGATTATGCATAGTTTCACTTGTGTATTAAAGATTATATAGTGTGAATTTGTGCAAAGCAGAGCAGAAGTGCAAAATCAGTCAGAAGGATAGAAGATCAACTACTGAGCTTAATCAGAATTATACTCAAGCATGTGTAGATGTTATTCTTTCAATTCATTCTCTTGGATCTAATCCAAATCATTGTAAGGCAGTGATCCTTTCTATTTTGTGCAGTGAGCTCTAGGTAGTGTGCCTGAATGCAAATGCATTCCAATTTTGTAATCTTTCTTTTCGGTATACTTAGATTATATTGTCGATTGGAAATCCACCATGGTTTTTCCCCTAACAAGGTTTCCATGTAAAAATTCTTTTTTTATGGTGCTGTGGTTGTTTTGTTTTTATGCATATATCTTCTGGTTGAATGCTTTAAGTGGGTTAGAGATCAAAATAATAAATTTAATTTTTGCACAACACTAATTCACCCCCCCTCTCAAAGTTGCTTGTTTCCAACAATTGGTATAAGAGCTAGTTCCTTGAAAGAAGTCTAACAGCTTGGGGAGATATTGGAAAGTGTTTCCAATGGATACAAGCAGTCTTCAAGAACAACTTATGGTGGCTCTGGATGATCTTGACCAGTCAAAATCTGAGAACCAGGAATTGTAAGAAAATCTTGAAAGTGTAGAGAAATTTATTCAGTCATTGAAATACAAAATCAATGAATCAAGGGAGAAAAGAAAGGAATTGTGTGATCAACTCAAGCAGAAGAATAGAAGCATGGAAGATGAACAACTTAGTCATGCCTTGAAGGAGAAAATAGAAGAATGTGAAATTTTTTCCAGAGAAAATGCTTCCCTGAAGCATGAGATGAAATCTATCATGATGAAGATGACCAAGGAGATTGAAGATAGAAAGAATAATGAAGAAAAGCTTACACAATATTTGAAAGAAAAATATAAACAATGCAGCCAATTGGAAAATGAACTTGAACAATCTAAAACCAATGAGGAAGAACTTGAAAAATAGGTTGATGATCTCAAAAATGAGCTTACTACTGTAAATGTGTACAAGGAGAAATTCAAAGCGAGCTCAACCAAAATTGATGAACTAAATAAAGGACAAAGGACTAATGGTGACAAGCGAGGTCATGGCTATGAAGAAGGAGAAAGCTCAAGATCTAGTCAAAGGAAATTCAGACAAAGAAGATTAAGGAAAGGAAATCAAATGAATGGTGCTTGAAGGAATCCGGTAAGACAACCAAATGCTCAAAGATTCAATGCCTACTATTTTGCTTGATGTTGGCATGTGATTAGGTATGAATCGGTATTAAGGCACAATAATTGTATAAATAAGTGATTTTCACCTCATTTTATATCAACAAAAACATATATCTTCTCATTCAAGAATTCAATATCACATTTACTCAAGTAATCAAGCACTATTCAAGCACTTTGAAGCAGCCATTGACATTACTTCAGATTTGTGACATCAATATTTGGTAAGTTAATAGCTATTGCATGTTGTTAATTTATCATTCCTATGCATTTCATTATCTTTTCATGGGTTTAATTACCAAAAGTGGGGTTTGACCAAGGGAAACCCCTATTCACTAACCCCTAATCATTTTTCCCCCTTGTGCTTGTTTGTTTGTAGCCTTTATTTGTAGATTTGATAGGTTATTAGGTGTTGAAGATTGGTTTTCATTTCAACTAGGTGCGTCAAGTAAACATAAGTCAAATTCAAGCTTGGAGAAGGATATTTGTCCATTTTTTGTAGATTTGACCCCGACAACCCAACAAGCAGACATTTTTAAATCTGGTGTTGCAAAGTTGTCTCCTATTTTTTTAGAAATTTGGGAGAGGAATGATTCACCATCTATGGAAAATGAGTCCCACCTTAGGATTGGAAACTTGATTTTTTTCAGATTTCAGATCTCGACAGACAAAAACCAACTCTCGGTAGTTTTTCATTAGTAGGTGCACTGATTCACCACCCTAGGCAAATGAGTCCCACTATGAAAAATCACTAAATTTAATGAGCATCCAGAACACTCCAAAATCATCCTACTTCATCTAGGTGCACTCATATTTACCCTTGTACCTTTTTTTCTACATATTTCTTTCAGATTTTTCATTCTACATAGTTGTTTGCATATCACACTGTGTTTTAAAACATAGCTTTAATTACACATTTGCATCCATTTTAGCTCATTTAAATCATTCAATTGAATTTATTTAAATTTACTTACATCATATCACATCACACGCATCCTAAATTGAATAAACCATTAGCATTTTTGGACCCAATCTCTCTCCTTTTAGGTGAAAACCCTAGAAGTGCTAGAGTAGCATTCGGGTCCCAAAAATCTATGGTTCATTTTGGTGAAACCAACTGTTATTTTTTTTTTATTCATTGCATTGTAGTATGCATTTACATTAACATTCAATTAGCTCATTACTTTGTTCTTGCATTTTAAGAATCTTTCATATTGCATTAGCGAAAACTTCATATAGCTTTCATTTTTCCATTGCATCATATTGAAAAACTTCAAATTCTACATTCTACATTTGAAATTGCATACTGTAGATCATTTAAATCATCCTTAAAACTATGAAAAACACTAAAAAAATTTCATACTGGGACTCATTCTCCACCCAGGGTGAATTAGTCCCTTTGCATTTTTCGAACAACATTTCTAGCATTTTCCTACATTTCTATTTTTTGTATTTAGTTTTCTATTAGAGTCAAAAATACTTCTCCTAATTGCATTTAGACACCTTATATTAGCTTGCATTTCATTTAACCCATCCTTTGTTGCACTTGTATGAGTGTTTGGTGTCGTGTTGCAAATACTTTAGTGAGAAGAAGTTCTAGACTCATGGCATCCTGCAATAGAACTTTTGTTGTGGACCTTGGGATCTCATGAGCTCCTACTCTTAGTATGGATAATGGTGCATTAGGCACTGAAAATACCACTACCATGCCTTCCCCTTTTCACCCAATCCATATTGACAACCAAAATAATTCCCTCCCGCAACAAAAACTAATTAACATTCATGAGGACTTTGCACATTTACAATAGGATTTATCACTTGAAAAAATTTCTACCACTACCATACCTTCCATTGAGAACCTTCATCACCTCATTGAGAGTGATAATGACTTGCAAGTGATGAATAAAATTGCTAAGATTTACAATAAACATGCCTCTTCCTATACCCAATCTGCAAACATTCATGTCATCCAAGGAGGTTCTCAAGTTCCTCCCCCTACCACCATTGCATCTATCACAACTTATACCAATCCACAAGTCCACACAACCATACAACAAGCTCCTTATGGGGCTACTTCTTTCCCGATTCCAACTAGTATTCCTACTTCTTTTGTGGCATCGCAAGTCCCTTCCACCACCTTTACACCACTTAGTGTTCCTTTCACTTCACCAAATATCCCTTACACTCCATAACCATTTTACCTTCCACCTCAACCCACTTATCTTGACCCTCTTCTTACCCAACTTCTTACCAATGTTTCATCCATGCAACATCAACTTTCCACCATAAGTCAAGATCAAACTGCTCCACCCACATATCTTGCCACAATAATCCTTTATCCTTAGAAATCTTGCATACCCCAATGTCACAAGGAATAGAAATTCCCTAGTTTGAGAAATACGGAGGAAAAGGAGACCCTATCAACCACGTTAATGCTTATACAACTTTGTGTAGTGACTTTGTCCTTGACGAACAAATTTTAGCCAATTTTTTTCCAAGGACTTTGAAAGACAATGCCTTAGCATGATTTTCCAACTTTCCCAATCATTCCATCCATCCATTCAATGAATTGTAGGAAGCTTTCATTAATCACTTCCAAGTTCTCATGACACCTAAAAAGGAAATGGTAGACCTTATGTGATGTAGAAAAAACATAGATGAAAAAGTGATGGATTTCATCTCATGTTACCAATCCTTATATGCTCAAATTGATGTCAAAATTATAGATGCACATCTGCAAAAGATGTTTATCGAGAATTTTCATACCAACATTTAGGATAAACTTATCATGATGAAATTCCCTTCATTCATGCATTTATGTACAACCTTGTTTGATTACCAAAACTTAGTTTCAAGTCATGATTCCAAATCAACTTCTAGACGAGTTCATAAACCCAAAAACAACAATCAAAATCCAAATAACACACAACACTTCCGCAAACCTAATCGAGGATTTTTACAATTTTACCCACCTTCTCAACCACAACCACAACCTACTCTGCAAATTCAAAATTCCATGGCCACTGCTAAGACAGTTGTGCCTTATCATTACAAAGATCCAAATAGAAAATTCACTCCTTTACCTGATACCCTTCATCACACAATGAACCAATTAATTCACAAATGCATGCTCACTTTACCAATCGTTCACCCACTTGATCCAAATCAACCCTTACCACCTACCTTTAAACCTAATGCTTATTTCCATTTTCATCACCAAAATGGCCATGACATCAAACATTGTAAGCATCTTAAACATTTAGTTCAAGACCTCATTGATTCAGGTGAATTGACCATTGAGGGTGTTAATGATCGAGGCAATAAATCCGTTGCGCCCCCTAACCAAAACTTGCAGATTTCCACCAATCTTATGCCTAAACACATCACTTTGTTTGTCAAAGTTAGTGAACCTTCAAAGACTAATGTAATGACTGTTGATACAAACAATGAACAACATGATACAACTCCTCCTGGTACCTAGGCTATTCCTATGGATGAACTTGTGGCTATGATAGATGTTATCCCTCGTGAGTGCCAAAACACTAATTCTCTTGATATCACTTTTTCAAAAAAATACATACTACAAAAACTTCTTGAGGGTCCTCTCTACATAGCTACCAAAATCTATGATAATCCCACTAATGGGATATTAATAGATCCCACTTGTGGTGCGAACATGATCACATAAGAGTTTTTGGTATTACATGATTTATATCAAGATGAATACAATAAACCCACTGCATGGATTAAAACACATAGTGGTTTTTCATGCCCTACGATTGGATCGATCGTGCTACATTTACAAATAGGACCTAAAACTTTGGATGTAACATTTTTAATTATCCCACAATCTAACCAATTTCATTTGTGGCTAGGCCACCATTGGCTTCGCTCAATGAAAGCAATCCCCTTAGTTGTTCATAAGTGTTTGAAGCTTCCACATGACAATACGATATTCAATATACATCATAGTGGATTTAATCCTTTATATTCCAAAGGTAACTTTTCATCAGAAACTTTTTGGCCTACACTCACGGAACCTATCACCCCTTGAAAATACTTATTTTTTATTATGTATCAAAAGTTTAAAGCCAAAAAGATTGCTGGATTGTCTCTTCGTAATACATCCCCATCCACTTCCACACCTTCTATCCTTCACGAAGCCATGCTTAACCCTAAGACTGATATTGAACAAACCATCAAACCCTCTAAACAATCACCTCTAGACACTTCCCTGCCATCGTTTAAGCGACAAAGGGAACCTGAAACAAACCCTACTCAGCCTCCTCAAATTAAACAAATATACAAAGCAAAGGAGAAAGAGATTGATCCGTCTTCCTCAACTTCTTTTGTTATTACTTTTTTGGAAATAGAGAATCCTATGGTGACTCAATTTTCTCTTACACCACAAAAACTCCAAAACAGAATGAAACAGAACTATGGTGCTAGGGAATGTAGGCATCACCGTCGTCTCCTTGCTCATCAATCTTGTACGAAAGATAATAAATAAAATCAACCTCCACCATTGACTGAAGTAATAGATGACCACCTTCCCTCTCCTGACCAACCACACAACAGTCCAATGCAACCATCACAACAAAACAAACATATCTAACTACCAACACTTTTAATACATCCCTCCTTAGAAATCACCCTTTGTCCTCCTGTCGTTATTAATCTTGATGATCAAGATGATTATACGATGATTGATAAAATAGATGAAGAAGTACATGCAATGATCTTAACTCTTTATTCTTGTCTAGAATGAGCTTAAAATAGAAATCATCACAACCAAGTGAAGAACCTAGTACAACTCCTAGTTCAACACTTTCAATTCTTCCTTTGGACAGTCTACCGCCCTCAAATTACAATGAACATGATTGGGAGGCATATGACTTGTTAGATGGATGAATTGAATTCGCTTAGCTAGCCTCTTTGCATTTTACTTTTTATTTTTCTTTTCATGTGTGTATTGTGTTCTCCTGTATCATGTGTTTGATGTTCTCTCTTTCTACACTTCTTATATTCTTACCTCTATTCTTCTATTTGTTGTACCTTGTCTTTTTCTCTTTTTGTTTTGTGTTTTCCTTTTTGGGATGATGCAAAGTGTAGAGACACCCTATGTCTCTTCCATGTTGACCCACAAAGGTCCTTCTATTTTTCTCTTTTTGTTTTTTGTTTTTCCTTTTGGGGATGACACAAAGTGTAGAGACACCCTATGTCTCTTCCATGTTGACCCACAAAGTTCCTTGTCTTTTTCTCTTTCTTTTTTTTGTGTTTTCCTTTTGGGGATGATGCAAAGTGTAGAGATTCCCTATGTCTCTTCCATGTTGACCCACATAGGTCCTTGTCTTTTTCTCTTTTTATTTTGTGTTTTCCTTTTGGGGATGACACAAAGCGTAGAGACATCCTAGGTCTCTTCCATGTTGACCCAACCCCTTTTTCCTGTGTTTTTCCTGTTGGGGATGATGCAAGGAATTGAGACCAAAATGTCTCCTTCATGTTGACCCAAAATATTTTTCACTTTTCTTTTTCATTTTCCTTTTTCTTGTGTTAAAATCCTTTTAGGGATGATGCAAGGCATCAAGATTGTAATGTCTCTTCCATGTTGACTCAAAACAAACTTCTTTTTTTTTGTTTTCACTCTCTTTGTGTCACTCTTCTAGTTTTATGTACTTTGAGGAATGATGAAAGTTTCAAGCTCTTTAAATTAACAACATTGCAACAACGAACATACTGACCCCAAATCCATGGATCCCTTATATGTTTGGTGTGTTTTCTTTTCTAGGGGGAAACTCCCTTTCTTTATTTTTCTTTTTTCCTTGACATGACACAGCCTAACTTTGAAACATATGACTTGGCTCTCATGTCTTGTTTAGGGATCTCTAGGTTGGCTCTCATGTCTTGTTTTCTTTCTATTTTCTTTCTCTTTCTACTTTAAAGTAATTTCTCATAGAACAATGTGTAGCAATTCCTTTAATGTGGGGGGGATAGATTACCATTAATTCATATGCATTCTTTGTTCCTTGCGAAGCCTTGTCATTTATGTGATGCATTTGTCACTTTTTGGATGACAATGGGTGTGATGTCCTTCATAAGTGTGATCTATCTCAGCATATAACATTCCTCTTGGTGGTTTGATGTGACGCACTGCATCCCCTAAGTTATGAATATACTATTCTATGATTGGTCATCTCTTGGAGACATTAGACACACTGTTCCCTAAGTGACTAACCTTGCATAAACTGAACAAGACTCCTTAGAACTTCCTTTACATTTTTACACTTTTACACTTTTTCATTTTTACATTTCACATTTTACATTTTTCCACCTTGCATAACGCAACTTGCATGATTGTGGTACCCTTTTCTTTTTTTTTCATGGAATTTTTCTTTGTGGCATCTTGTTAAAGTTATTGAACATGTATAGCTTTAGCATGGTTGAGTGGGAAGCCCACCTAGTAGGATGACTTTTCCCCATAGCCACCTTTGTGTTTGTGAGTGCATACCAACTAGTGTATGTATCTTACTTTTTGGGCCTTCTCACCACACTGATAGCCTAAAGTTCTATGGCCCCAGAGTGAGTACACATTCACTTTTTCAAACAATCATCCTAGATCTCTTTTCACAACTAGTTGGATTGACGATCAAAGCTTCATTCAATTATTCTCAACACTTGTGTGTTCCTTTCTTCTTATGTTCAGTTTTCCATGGGATCTTCATCCTTAGGGCTTGATCATCCCTCTTTTTTTTTGTATTCCATTTTGCTAATGTAAGTTCATTTGAACCCTCCCCTCAATGTTCATGGCTACTTTAGTGTGAGTTTGAAGTAGGTTCATCCTCTCACTAAAGTGGGGGCTAAATGTGTTGTAGAAAAATGACCCCTTATCATTTTAATGGCCTTTTAGGTCTTGTTTCATGGTGTTGAAACTATGTTGCTATGAATTTATTATGTATCATGGCTTGAACATGCTTATTTAGGTACTAAAATTAAAAGAACAATGTCTTGTGAAGGTTCTGTGAAGCTTTGTAAGACATTTCTACATTCTTCTAGACTCTATTTATTACAACTTACCTTAAAATCCCTTTTCACTCATCAACAAGTCCTATTTTGAAGTGTTGTAAACACTTCTAACAAGATTGCACACTTTTCTAAGCAATTCCTCACTATTTACACCTTTCTCATGCTTTATTTTGTCCCTTTATGCAATCATATGCTTATATGGAGTGTATTTTTGGATATTATCTCAATAAATAACATTAAACACAACATTTTTCCCAACACACAACTTTAGGTCCTAGGTGGGACCCATTCGCCAAGGGTGGTGAATGAGTCCCCCTTTGCCCCAAAATAAAAATATTTCAAATTTCCTTTCGAGATTTTATTCAAATTACTTGATGTCGACCTGTAATGAGGTATGAATGGGTACTAAGGCACAAGAATTGTATAAATAAGTGATTTTCACCACATTTTATATAGACAATAACATATATCTTCTCATTCAAGCATTCAATCTCACATTCACTCAAAAAATCAAGCACATTACATCATCATTTCAGGCACTATTCAAGAACTTTGAAGGAGCCATAGAAATTACTTCAGATTTGTGACATCAAGGATTTGGTAAGTTAATAGCTATTACATGTTGTTAGTGTTACCATATTTTCACATACAAATTCAATCAGGTAGAACCCTCTAAAATTTCATACAAATGGTACATTTTTAACCTCCCTATGTTGCATTCAATTATACAAATGAAATAACCTTAAAAGATTACAAGAATTTAAAATCATTACATTTATATAAATCTATGAAACATAGAAAGATTGTACAAATCTTTTCTGAAAAATGTAATCTTTATTGAATTTGTACTAATATACATGTGTTTCACACAAGCTATGAAAACTGACTTTTCCTATTCAATATACATCAAGGCTAGGTTATACATGAATAAGTAAATTTTTAAAGGAAAACATATAGGGAGGATAACCAGTCATTGCTTGAATGACTGGTTCTTGTTGGCTAGTCCAGTTTCTGTTGATGTTGCCTTGCTCTTCATAACTCCTTCTAGTCCTTAGTGTTATGGTTTCCTACATAGGATGGTAAGAAATGGGTTAGAACTATGTTCTAAGCAATGAAAGGTCATACACCATACATGAAAATTTACCTATCCATCCATAAGTTAGTCTTGATGTGCATTAAATAGGAAATGCATTAAATAGGAACATATGTATGCTGAATATATCAGAGAAAACACTGAAGCCATCAAGATATCACATCAAAGCAAGCATTTTGTTTTTCTACTATGTTTGTTTCTTATGCAGCTACAAGTGCAATCATATTTTAAAATCAAATGAGTGGTAGAAATGTGGCTCCCACAAGGGTTGAGCCTAGCTCATTATATATGCATAACTTTCAGACTGCACTTCAGTGCATCCAATGCAAATTACAATATTAAGCTTTTGTTCATTGGAACTATGGAAAATTTTTAAGCAACATGATCAAGACATTATGACAAAGATAGCAATAGTGCACCAAGTTATCAAGAGGCTTGCAATTAAAGTTATAGAAGCCTTGAATTCTCAAGAAAGAGTCACAAAGAAAGTACATGTAGTCAATATTGGAGAGAGCACAAGAAAAGAAAAAACAGTAATGTATGAGGAAAGAAACACTTCCCATTTGCAAATATGTAATTTAAAATACATTATTGATCATCATTAATATATGCCATGAGTGACAATATGGTCACATGAACTAAACTATACAAACTATGCATAATGGATAACAATGGCAGTGACATGGATAATAGCTATCAATCAAGGCTCAAGTGTTTAGTAATCAAATGTTTACAATGATAGTGATGTGGCTGGGAACTAATGAATCAACTGAAGAATAATTGCCTAGGACCATAAGTGCATAAACCATACCCTCTATTATAGAAATGAGTTCTTCATTGAATGGTAAATCCATTTCTGTAGATTTTTTAAAAAAAAATCCTGAAAACATGGGTTTCCAGCACAAGGAATTGAATGATAAATTTCTCAAAAGGAACAACTATTTTATTCAGAATACTCTTCATATATGTTGTGGTGTAGCTGAATGAGATCAAGTTCTCAAATGATTTCAAGAGATGAGTTTCACTAATACAAGGATGAACAAGAGTGTGCATATAACTAATGAAGAGCGAACATGAAGTTACAGCCTTTAGTGGTGTCACAATGGACAATCAGGTTTTCAAGAGTACTATCAATTAATGAATTTCATGGGGCCCAATATTACTATAGTGGATAGAAAGCCCCTGTTTACAAGAGAAGAATCCAATAATTCATGATATAGGATCATAGGACAAGTATGATAGCAACATAGTTTTAACACATGGCTCAATATAAAAGGAAATTCAGTGAAAGTCATAGTGAATACATGATAAAATGAAGATTCATAAACAATGAAAAGATTCATTAAGCTTTCAAATTGTACTCATACTGTACAGTAGCATTGGATCATTTTTTAAATCATTTCTAATTCTCAGGATAGCTTTTCTTATGGCACAGTGGCTAAGATAGCTCTTGTTTCAGCCAACCAAGTCCTCTCATAGAGTCTCATTCATTTTATAGTCTTGCACAATTTTATCATAGTAAAGGAGATTTTGACATTTATTGGAAAATAGATACACAACCATGTAGAAAATGAAATTACTCATGTTTTTTAAAGATCATCAAAAAAATCATGTGGTCGAGCCAAGGATGCCTGGAAGAGGAAATCTCGTGAGTTTTGTTACAAAGAAAATTTTTGTATTTCATAGAAACTTGTGTATTTTTTGGAAAATGAAGCTTAAAAATAACTACAACTAGCCATCTATATTATGGAAGATAAGGAGAAAGTATGAATACATAGAAACCTCATGGGTTTTAGTAAAAAACTTTACATTATGAGCAGGAAAAGGGAATTTTTTTGAGACACTATGAAATACATAAGACCTTATGTAAAACTATTCCAGAAGCTTTGCTACATAGCAGTCAGAAGTGGAAAATCAACAGAGAATGTAACCTGTGGCCACAAATAAAGGAAAAATCAAGAATAACACAGAGAGAAGCAAGAAAAGCTAGATGTAGCCACAACCATGAAGAGTCTCAAAACTCCTGAATGGTAGAAATACATTGGTTTCAGATATATGAATAGAGTGTCATTTGTAATTAAAAAACAAAAAAAAGAGACCATAAAACCCTTGGCCATAAAGAAAACAAAACCCCAGATCTTAAATGATGAGGGTGTGGGCATGTTCGAGTATGAAAAAGTAAGCATCTATAGAGAATAATGAACCCCATGGTATTCTTTCTATGGGAAATACAATGAATGTTTGAAAGATGAATGAAAATAAAACTTGAAAAAGCATTTTCTTATAGAAAATGGAAAGAAACCGCAAATTTTTATTTTCAAAAGTTAATCCAAGCATGTACATATTGCTTTTTGCAAAAAGCTGCCAGAATTGCTTATGTATTCTTTAGATATATCATAGTCTGCTTTAGAAAACCCTCATCATATGGCGGTGGTCAAGATTTAGCTAGAAGCTTCTTTCAAAATGAAGTAAATGATAATGTTCATTCTCTTGTCTTCATTTTAGGGTTTGTAACCCTCAGTTGGATGTTGATAGGAATTAGGCATTTTATTTCTTTCTTTTTATTTATCAATGCAAAATAATGTATCCATTAAATATTCATTCCTTGTGAACTTGTATATTCTCTTACGCATACTAGGTAGTGAATAATTTATGGAGTTTACATTGTCTTCTAAGACATTGACTTGATTTTACTTTGCATAGGTTGAAATTGGAATGTAAAAATATTTTAGTGATAATTTATAAATCACTTTAATATTTCTTATATAATTACAAGATGGGACACATTGGTTCTTCAAGATTGAGTCAAGAGGAGAGGTTTAATATGGATGTAGTTATGATTTTACAAGCATTTAAGAGAAGTTGGAAAACAAAAGGAGAGCATATAGGGAGTTTGGATTTAGTTTGCAAACACTTGGAGGAGAAATAGGAGCATTTATTTTCTTTGGAGACAAAATTGGAGCTTTTGAGGGGTTGTTTGTGTAGTCATCATGTTGGATCTAGTCAAGTTTGACTTTTTCCACCTTTTTGAGAATTTTTGGATGAGGTTTAGGGACTATATTTTAGGCCTTATTGTTGCATCCAAATTCATGAAGTTTCTAGAACCTAGTTGTGTGGGACAATTTAAGTGTTGGATACTTAACACATTTTGTGACTCATTTCAGTTAGTTTTGATTATGCAAACTTTCTAGAGATTGTGACTAGTATAGTCCTTTACAACAGTTTTTGAGCATCTTTTGTAACTCATCATTTTGGAGTGTGTAATACAGATTTTTACCTTTGAGATCATTAAAGAGTACTTTTATCTTCTTGTTTCTTGCAAAGCATTGTGCATTTCAGGTGATTGATTGAGTTCTTTGTGAGAATTTATTTCTCCTTTAACTTTGTCTCATTTTATGCCTTTTTTGCCAAAGTAGGAGTATGCAGGCTATGAATTGTGTCTCAAAATTAGATAGAAGCCTCTAGTTTGTGAAAGTATGTATTTCCTTCTTGAGAATATACGTAGAATAGACCTGTTCATGAAAAATTTATGCATAAACTTACACTAAAAAGCTGTGTATTTTTAGTTTTCATCAAAATTAACCAAGTGTATGATAGTCCTAGTGTTTCATAGCTCTTATTAGTTTGGTGTATCACCCAATTTTATCATTATTTTCACCTTTTTATTTTATACAAGCATATTCTTACCCTTTTCCTTATCAAATTAATAGTTTAGGTGATATTCCTAGGAAGTTGGCCTCCTCCAAAGGTTCTTTCCATTTTTAGGTGACCCATAACCTCTAGAAAAGTTCCCATGTTTCTCTAAGGTATCAAGTTTTTTCAACTTGATAAGGGTGCAACTTTAAGAGTTAACAATTTTGGCACACCTGGTGGGATGAGTTCCTTATCATTTTTGTTTGTTTGGTATGCAACGAACAAGTTTCCAACCTTGTAGAGGTTATATATGCATACTTGGTGACTCCATGAAGTGAAAGAGCAGTAGAACTGGTATTGTTTCAACACATGAGAAAAGTACAAACAAGAAGTGCAAAGAATTTTGAATTTTCACAGTTGTAACCACTCAGAAGACAAGGAAGAGCAATGAAAAGAGTACATCCTACCAAGAGGGTCTAGCCTACACCACCTAGTGTTAGGCCAGAATCAATGTTTTCACCACCAAGGAGGAGAGGAAGACCATCTAAGAGGCAAAGTGAGAATTGTTCTGCCTCACCAAGCATCAGGACAACAGTTTCACCTTTAGGTAGTTCAATTGTTTTCACTTTTTTCTCAGTTCCTACAAGTTTATTACTTGTAGTTTAGACTCCAATTAATCCACTTCATCCACCTCCAATGGCTGCTAGAAATCAACCCTTTGTGTCATTTAATGGAGGCAGACCATTAAACTTGGCACAACATAATGATATACAAATGGTAGCCCTTAAAAGCTTGCCATTCTTCATTAGGAAGGATCAGACTACCCCAATTGAGCAAATACGAGATGTGGCATCTTTATGTGGGGTTCATCACATAACCCAGGAAGATTTTGTTGTAAGATTACTTGTTGCATCACTGAAAGGTAAAGCGTTGCAATGGTATATGGGTTTAGTAGTGGGAAAAATCACCACAGGGGATTAATTTGGGGAAAAATTGCATAAACAATTCCAAGATAAGTTTGATAACTTGTCTTTGGTTGAGTAGCTTACAACCATAAACAGATCCCCTCAAGAGAAAATGATGGATTTTAACTTTTGTTTTCAAAGAACTTGGGATAGGATCCTTGCTACAGTGAGGCGTTCACCAAAGTATGGTTTTTTGTACTACCTTAGAGCTTTAAACAGTGATATATCAGTCTTAATACAAACAATCAGAGGATTATCTTTGCAAGACACTTATGAAGTGGCAATAAGAGTTGAAAATGACCTAATACAGGCTGGTAAACTTGCTCCTAGGCCACCAATGCCTATATTTCTAGACATTCATTTGAATATTCCCTTACAAATACTACCTTTCACACCTTTACCACCTGTTCTAGCAGTGTCAGTTGCTATTCTAGTTGTTGCAACCCAAGAAGTTATTGTTCTAGGTCCATCAAATAAGCTACAGGAGATCAAAAGTTTGTTACAGACTTTTGGTAACAAGCTAGTAAGCTTGGAGAATTAGCAATCATATAGAAGACCTTATCAACAATAGAATCAAGGTCAGCAACAACAATACCAAGGTAATAGGTAGACTTATCAAGGAAATTACCAAGGCCCAAGGTAGAATGTGAACACAAGACCTTTTTAGGCATATGCTCCAACACCTGTTAGTGTAGCTAGGGACCTTATCCCTATTCAAAAAAAATTAGCAGCAAATTACGAGTGGTGCTACCCTTGCAACCAACCTCACAATCAAGCCACCTACTCCAATGGACTCATAAATCAAGCACTAATGGAATAGAGCATTTCAAGTTCACAACAAAACATACCTAATGATGGAGCTCCACAACAACAGGAGCAGTCTACAAATGATGTCACTCTTCTAAACTAGCAAGGAGAAGAGTTTTGTGGGGTCAATGTGGATGATTCAGTTACAAAAAACATGAGAGCTAAGAAAAGAGATTTTGAGCTTGAGCAAACAGCTGACAAAGGGAAAGCAATAGCCGCTGAACCTTCCACATCACAAGTACCTCACATTTTGTAAAGGAACTCTCAAGGAGCTGCTAAGGAGAAGCCACATTTGCAAACTGATTCTACTAGTGTGAGGTCCCATCAGAAGGTAAGCACGGTTGTGCCTTTTAATATTATTGATAATATGAAAAATATAAGCATAACTATGTCCATGTGGGATTCTTTAGCTATCCCAAGTCACAAAGACATGTTACGATCAACTTTATCAAGTTTAAAGGTGACTAATGAGCCATCAGTAGGTCAAGTTAACACTGTTTTGAAAAATAATCCTTAGGACAACAAGCAACAGCCTAGTAATGAAGCAAGTAAAGATGTTAAACCACCTCCATTCTACATTTCTTTGATCATAAACAAAAAACTAGTCAGAAATTGCATGGTAGATAGTGGAGCTAGTAGTTCTATAATGCCAAAACAAATTGCTGATAGGTTAGGAATTGAGTATCAACCATTAGAGAAGGGTGTTGTCCAGTTGGATGGAACTCCCATTAATACCATAGGTGTTATCAAGGGTCTAGACCTTACACTCCATGTTTTCCCAAATTTTTTAGTGCCCTGGGACATATGTGTTATAGATTTACCGCCATTCTTTTCCTTGTGTCTCTCAAGAGACTTTACAACCAAGATAGGAGGTTATGTGTCTATTGATTGATCACATATGCTATTTAAAACAAGATACGAAACCAAGGTTACCATTAAAATTGAAAATTTTTCCAAAGATCACATTGAGCGATACAACCCAATTGTTATTAATGCTATCCCAACTGTTGTAGACACAAATTGTGTTGTTTTTATTGACAGTGAGTTGGTTGTTGCTCAAGAATTACAAGTAGAAGGTGTTCCTGATGTACTGTTACATGAATGGGCAAAAAAAAATGTCTTAGAAAATCCTGAGGATCTCATCCAAGATGTTTGTATGGGCATCTATGTGCTACACGAACCTGACGCAGAGGTGTCTAACCTCAAAAAGAGTGCAGATCAACTATTTTTGTAGCAAAATGAGTTATGAGAGATGTTTTTAACAGTTCCAGAAGTAAGAATGGAGCTGGAGGGGGTGCAATGCTTGTGTCCCCACAAGGTGACAAATATTTTTCTACCTTTCATTTTGCTTTTTCCTATTCTAACAACCTTGTTGAGTATGAAGGGCTTATTCAAGGTCTGGAATGGGCAAGGAAAATAGGAGTGAACTATCTCAAGGTTTGTGGAGACTGTGAGTTAATAGTAAATTAGGTTAGAGGCCTAAGTGTTACAAAAAATGATGCCTTAAAGTCCTATAGAAATAAAGTGTGGAACCTGATTGAAGAATTTAATAAATTTAACTTGGTTTTAGTTCCTAGAAGTCAGAACAAGCATGCAGATCAGTTTGCAGCAATTGGAGCATAATTTGATATCCCAAATGATATCAAAAAGGAGAAAATACAACAATATGTCAAAGTTGTAATCAGGCCATCAATTCCTGATAACAACATCATCTAGCAAGTATTTGACAACAACTAGCAGATTTTAACTTTTTTGCTCCAAGAAGATCAGTTTTTTGTAGTGAATTAGGAGAATATTAAACAATAGTTTGATGATCAAGTTATACAACTAAAAAAAAAGCTTTCCAAAGGTCTGGTTACCTTGGAGTCCATATTCAACACTGATGATCAGCTTAAAAAAAGAAAATTTAGCATTCAAGTGAAGGAAGATCATTATGAAGAAGTTGAAATTTTTAATGGTAAGCTTCTTAAGTTAGGAAAAATTTGTTTAGCTGAAGATAGAAAAGCTTTTATTGCTTTATGCCAAGAGTATCATGATGATTTTTCTTGGCAATATTCTAATTTAAAAGGGTTTTACCCTCATATTGCACAACATACAATTGAGTTAGAACCTAGTGCCAAGCCTGTTAGGCAAAAAAAAAGACCTTTGAACCCCAAGCTTGAACATTTAATGATCAAAGAATTGACCAAGTTAGTTGAAGGGGGTATTTTATTTCTCATTAAACACATATCCTAGGTTTCTAACCTTGTTCAGGTTAGAAAGAAGAATGGGGAGATAATATTATGTGTAGATTTTAGAGACCTTAACAAAGTGTCTTTAAAAGACCATTACACCTTACCCTCCAAGGAATAGATTCTCCAAGTTGTTATTGATTCAGAGATATTTTCTCTTCTGGATGGGTATTATGGTTATAACCAGATCTTAGTCTAAGAAGAGGATCAATATAAAACAACATTTACAACAAAGTGGGGCATTATGGTGTACAATAGAATTCCTTTTGGCTTATCTAATGCTGGTGCCACCTTTCAATGGGCCATGGATATGGCGTTTCAGAGTTTAATTTATAAATTCTTGCTTGTTTATCTAGATGATGTAACTGTATATTCCAAAAATGCATATGAACACTTATCACATCTACAACAAGTTTTTGAAAAATGTAGAGAGTATGGAATATCTCTCAATCAAAAAAGAGTATATTTGATGTGCATGAGGGTAAACTGTTAGGTCACATAGTGTCAAAAGAAGGAATTACCATTGACCCTGAAAGAGTCAAAGCCATTTTTGAACTACCATTACCCAATCAAAAAAAGGGATTATAGAGCTTTTTGGGTAGAATCAACTTTTTAAGGAGATTCATACCTGATGTTGCAAACTTATTACAGCCTTCGAATTCCATGCTTAAAAAGAATGTAGTTTTCAATTGGACGAAAGAAGCAAAACATAGCTTTGAAGAAATCAAGGAAGCTTTAGCATCAATCCCAACACTAGTAAATCCAGATTTTTCTAAAGAATTCATTTTTTATGCTTTTGGTAGCATTAGTTCTATTTCTACTATGTTGGTTCAGAAAAATAATCATAATTTAGAGCAGCCAATAGCTTTCTTTAGTCAAGCACTTACTGATTATGAAGAGAAATATACATTTTTTGAGAAGCGTGTTCCTTTTGTGATTAGGAGCTTAAATAAGTTTAAGCCCCTAATTTCCAACAACAAAATTCATTTGTTAGTTGCACACCCTAGTGTGAAATAATTTTTTTTAGCAAAAATCTAAGTGAGAAAAGAGCAGGGTGAATCACAAAAGTAATGGAGTTTGATGTTGATATCAAAATAAAAAAACTTGTCAGAGGTAAAGGTCTTTGTGAGAAACTTTCCTTAACCCCTGAAGATGCACAGAAATCATAAAAGGAGACTGTTTTGATTAATAACAATCAGAGTCAAGATGTTGCACCTATAATTGATGCAAGTTGGGTTCAAGATATAACCCATTTTCTTCAAACTGGTGAATTTCCACCAGGTTTAGAAAGAGCCAAGAGAAGGTACTTCAGGTTACTTATGTTTTAATTGATAATATTATTTTCAGAAAGGATCTTAATGGTGTTATGCTAAGGTGTATTAACACTGATCAAACATAAAAGGTACTTAATGAGTTTCATGATGGAGCTTCAGGAGGTCACTTTTCCCCTAGGACAACTGCTTGGAAAATCATGAGAGCTAGCTATTACTAGCCTAGCTTATTTAAGGATTCCCATGCTTGGGCAAGAAAGTGTGTTAAGTCTATTGTTTTTGTAGGAAAGGAGAAGCTACCTTCTATGCCTCTACGTCCAATTGTACCGTAGAAAAATGGACCTTTCCCATTTTCATAGTCTTTTAGGCCTTGTTTCATAGTGTTGGAGCTATGTTGCTTTAATTTTATGATGTATCTTGGCTTGAACATGCTTATTTTGGTGCTAAAACTCAAACAATGATGCCTTGTGAAAGTGTTGTGAAGTGTTTTAAGACATTTCTACATTCTTCTAGACTCTATTTAATACAATTCACCTAAAAGTCACCTTTTCATACATCAACAAGTCCTATTTTGAAGTGTTGTAAAGTATTGTAACTAGATTTCACACTTTTCTAGGCATATTTTCCCTATTTACACCCTTCTCATGCTTTATTTTTTCTTTTTATGCCCTCATATGCTTATATTAAGTGTATTTTTGGGTCTTATCCTGACAAACAACATTAAATATGACATTTTCCCTGACACTTGGTTTTGGGTCACAAGTGGGACTCATTCATGAAGGGTGGCGAATGACTCCCCCTTGGCCCAAAATTCAAAATATTTCAAATTTCTTTTGGAATTTTACTAAAAATTCACTTCATGTCACCTTGTGATGAGGTATGAACATATACTAATGCATAAGATTTGTATAAATAGGCATTTTTCACCTCATTTTACATCTCCTAATTCAAGTGATCTCTACACATACAATCATTCAAGTAATCAAGCATTTTGCATCTTCAATTCAAGCACTCTCAAGCACTTTGGAGCAGCCTTTTGACATTACTTCAGATTTGCATATTCAAGGATGTGGTAAGTTTGTAGTACTTTATGTTATTCATTTATCATTTCTCTTGCATGTCATTCATTTCAATTGGGTTTAATTACTAAAGTGGGGTTTGACCAAGGAAAACCCCTATTCACTAATCCCCCAACATTTTTCCCCTTTGCATGTGTCTTTGCAGCCTTTGTTTTGCAGATTTGATAGGTTTAAAGGTGTTAAAAAGTGGATTTCAAGTCAACTAGGCTCTTCAAATCAATTTATCATCCATTCAAGCAATTTGAGTGAATTTCAGCCCATTTTCTAAAAAATTGATCCCAGCAAGTTGTTATTCAGTCATTTCCAGATCTGGAGAAGCAGTGTTGAACTTTGACTTTTCAAAAATCTTAGGGAGGATTGATTTGCCACCCTTGGTGAATGAGTCCCACTGTGAAAAGTCAAAAAATTCCACTAGCATTCCAGACATTCCAGAAAGCTCACACATCATCCAAGTGCACTCAGATTTGACCTTCTACTTTTTCTTTTGCATATTTCTTTCAATTTCTTCATATTTCATAGTTTCTACATATCACACTGTGTTTTAAAACAAAGCATAAATCTTGGTTTTGCACTCATTTTAGATCATTTCAATTAGTCAATTGCATTTAGTTTAGTTATTTTTCATCATATCACATCACACTTGTCCTTATTTGAATGAACATCTAGCATTTTAGGATCTCAATCTCTCTCTTTCTAGGTTAAAAACTTAGGAAGAGGGCAAGCATTTCGAGTCCTAAAATCTATGTTTCACCAATTTAGGTAGAAAAAACCTTCATGACATGGTGCATTGATTTTATCAAGCAAATTAATCCACCTTCTAGTGCTGGTCACAAGTGGGTGCTTACAACCATAGACTATTTTACATGGTGGAAAAAAGTAGTGGCTTTGAAAGAAGCTAATGAATCTTTAGTTTTAAACTTCTATGAGGACATATTAACCAAATTTGGAGTTCCTGACTCCATCATTTCTAATAACACTTGCATTTTTTGGGTTAAGAGTTACAAATTGGGCTGTTAAATATGGAATTCATTTGAATACTTCCTGAAATTATTACCCACATGGTAATGGTCTAGCTGAAAGAAGAAATAAAAATCTGATCAGAATCATTAAGAGAACCATGGAGGTAAATCAAAGGGTTTGGCATACCACACTAAAATCTGCACTTTGGGTAGATAGAAAATTTCCTAATAGATCAGTTAGTAATTCACCATATGTACTTATTTATGGAAAAGAGGCCAAATTACCTCTATCTATAGAGTTGTCAGCTCTAGACATTGTTCACTAGTTAGAGATGTTTGAAGAATAGGACCCAATGTCCATTAGATATTCAGAGCTCATGGATCTTGAAGAGACAAGAGACAAGGTGATGAAAACTTTGGAGTATTATCAAATCCAAACAAAGAAAACATTTGATAGGAAAGCTACATCCAAAGTTTTCAAGGAAGGTGATATTGTTCTCAAGGGGGATGTGTTGAAGAGTGGACCAGGAAAGGATACAAAATTTGACCATTTATGGACTGGCCCATTTATCATCACTGAATGTCAGGAGCATAATGCATTCTAGCTATCAAACATGGATGTAGAAATATTGCCAATCCCAGTTAATGGGATTCACCTCAAATGCTATTTTGAGGTATGACTTATCATTGTAAATATTAGGTTAGGTTTATGCTTTCAATAAAGTGTTGTTGCATTATAGTTTAGCTGCAAATTTTATTTCCTAAGTGTTTACCAAGCACAATTAAGTAGTTTCAATTATGCAGTTTTCCTATTTTCGATAAGTTTCCAAGTGACCTTTTCTATTTCAATGAGACCATGAACAATTTGTTTCAGGTCTTCCTTAGAATTATCAAGTGACTCCATGCCCAATAGACAAGTCTAGGCTACTAGTTTATATTTTTAGAAGGAAAACATCTAGCTGATGTCGCAAAAAATGTTACCTAATTTTCACCTACAAGTTCAATCAGGTAGAACCCTCTAAACTTTCATACAAATGGTACATTTTTAACCTCCCTATGTTGCATTCAATTATACAAATGAAATAACCTTAAAAGATTACAAGAATTTAAAATCATTACATTTATATAAATCTATGAAACATAGAAAGATTGTACAAATCTTTTCTGAAAAATGTAATCTTTATTGAATGTAATAATATACATGTGTTTCACACAAGCCGTGAAAACTAAATTTTCCTATTCCATATACATCAAGGCTAAGTTATACATGAATAAGTAAATGTTTAAAGGAAAACATATAGGGAGGATAACCAATCATTTCATGAATGACTAGTTCTTGTTGGCTGGTCCAGTTTCTGTTGATGTTTCCCTACTCTTAATAGCTCCTTGTAGTCCTTAGTGTTATGGTTTCCTGCATAGGATGGCAAGCAATGGGTTAGAACTATGTTTTAAGCAATGATAGGTGATACACCATACAGAAAAATTACCTATCCATCCATAAGTTAGTCTCGATGTGCATTAAATGGGAACATCCATGTGCTGAATATATCAGAGAAAAAACTGAAGCCATCGATATATCACATCAAAGCATTTTTTTTTTCTAATTTGTTTGTTTCTTATGCAGCTATAGGTGCAATCATATTTTCAAATCAAATGAGTGGTGGAAATGTGGCTCCCACAAGGGTTGAGCCCAGCTCATTATAAATGCATAACTTTCAGAGTGCACTTTAGTGCATCCAATGCAGATTACAATAATAAGATTTTGTTCATGGGAACTATAGAAAAGTTTTAAACAACATGATCAAGACATTGTGACAAAGATATCAATAGTGCACCAAGTTATCAAGAGGAAATTCAAGTTACAAAAGCCCTGAATTCTCAAGATAGAGTCACAAAGAAAGTACTTGTAGTCAATATTGGAGAGAGCACAAGAAAAGAAAAAACAATAATGTATGAGGAAAGAAACACTTCCCATTTGCAAATATGTAATTGAAAATACATTATTGATCATCATTAAGTAGTGAGATATATTCCATGAGTGATAGTATGGTCACATGAACCAAACAATACAAACTATACATAATGGATAACAATGCCAGTGACATGGATAATGGCTATCAATCAAGGCTCAAGTGTTTAGTAATCAGATATTTACAATGTTAGTGATGTGGCTAGGAACTAATGAATTAATAGAATAATAAGTACCTAGGAGCATAAGTGCAGAAACCATACCCTCTATTATGGAAAGGAGTTCTTCATTGAATGGTAAATCCATTTCTTTAGAATTTTTTTAAAAAACCCTAAAAATATGGGTTTCAAGCAGAAGGAGTTGAATGATAAATTTCTCAAAAGGAACAACTATGATATTTAGAATAGTCTTCATATATTTTGTGGTGCAGCTGAATGAAATCAAATTCTTAAAGTATTGCGAGAGATGAGTTTCCCTAATACAAGGATGAACAAGAGTGTGCATACAACTAATGAAGAGCAAACATGAAGTTCTAGCCTTTAGTGGTGTCACAGTGGACAATCAGGTTTTCAAGAGTACTATCAATTATTTGCAAGCCTGTACCTATTGCTTTGTGCAAAAAACTACCAGAATTTCTTTTGTAGTCTTTAGATATATATCATAGTCTCCTTCAGTAAACCATCATCATATGGTGGGGGTCAAGCTTCACCTAGAAGCTTCTTTCAAAATGAAGTAAATGATAATGTTCATTCTCTTTTCTTCATTTTAAGGTTTGTAACCCTAAGTTGGATGTTGATAGGAATTAGGCATTTTATTCCTTTCTTTCTATTTACCAATGCAAAATAATGTATCCATTAAATATTCATTCCTTGTGAACTTGTATATTCTCTTACGCATGCTAGGCAGTGAATAATTTATGGAGTTTACATTGTCTTCTAAGAAATTGACTTGATTTTACTTTGCATAGGTCGAAATTGGAATGTAAAAATATTTTAGTGATAATTTATAAATCACTTTAATATTTCTTATATAATCACAAGATGGGATACATTGGTTCTTCAAGATTGAGTCAAGAGGAGAGGTTTAATATGGATGTAGTTATGATTTTACAAGCATTTAAGAGAAGTTGGAAAACAAAAGGAGAGCATATAGGGAGTTTGGATTTAGTTTGCAAACACTTGGAGGAGAAATAGGAGCATTTATTTTCTTTGGAGACAAAATTGGAGCTTTTGAATGGTTGTTTGTGTAGTCATCATGTTGGATCTAGTCAAGTTTGACTTTTTCCACCTTTTTGAGAATTTTTGGATGAGATTTAGGGACTATATTTTAGGCCTTATTGTTGCATCCGAATTCATGAATTTTCTAGAACCTTGTTGTGTGGGACAATTTAAGTGTTGGATACTTACATTTTGTGACTCATTTGAGTTAGTTTTGATTATGCAAACTTTATTTGAGTTAGTTTTGATTATGCAAACTTTCTAGAGATTGTGACTAGTATAGTCCTTTACAACAGTTTTTGAGCATCTTTTGTAACTCATCATTTTGGAGTGTGTAATACAGATTTTTACCTTTGAGATCATTAAAGAGTATTTTTATCTTCTTGTTTTTTGTAAAGCATTGTGAATTTCAGGTGATTGATTGAGTTCTTTGTGAGAATTTATTTCTCCTTTAACTTTGTCTCATTTTATGCCTTTTTTTCCAAAGTAGGAGTATGCAGGTTATGAATTGTGTCTCAAAATTGCATAGAAGCCTCTAGTTTGTGAAATTATGTCTTTCCTTCCTTAGAATATATGTAGAATAGACCTGTTCATGAAATATTTATGCATAAAATTACACTAACAAGCTATGTATTTTTAGTTTTCATCAAAAGTAACCAAGTGTATGATAGTCCTAATGTTTCATAGCTCTTAATAGTTTGGTGTATCACCCATTTTTATCATTATTTTCTTTTTTTCATTTTATGCAAGCATATTCTTACCCTTTTCCTTATCAAATTAATAGTTTAGGTGATATTCCTAGGAAGTTGGCCTCCTCCAAAGGTTCTTTTCCATTTTAGGTGACCCATAACGTCTAGAAAAGTTCCCATGTTTCTCTAAGGTATCAAGTTTCTACAACTTGATAAGGGTTCAACTTTAAGAGTTAATAGTTAGTTTATCATTCATTTGCATTTCATTATCTTTTCAAGGGTTTAATTACCCAAAGTGGGGTTTGACCAAGGAAAACCCCTATTCACTAACCCCTAATCATTTTTCCCCTTTGTGCTTGTTTGTTTGCATCCTTTGTTTACAGATTTGATAAGTTATTAGGTGTTGAAGATTTATTTTCATGTCAACTAGGTACTTCAAGTCAACATAAGTCAAATTCAAGCTTGGAGAAGGATATTTGTCCATTTTCTTTAGATTTGACCCCAACAACCCGACAAGCAGACATTCTCAGATCTGGTGTTGCAGAGTTGTATACTAATTTTTTAGAAATTTGGGAAAGGAATGATTCACCACCTATGGTGAATGAGTCCCTCCTTAGGACTGGAAACTTGAGTTTTGTTAGATTTCAAATCCCGACAGACAAAAACCAACTCCTAGTAGTTTTTCATTAGTAGGTGGACTGATTCACCACCCTGGGATTATGAGTCCCACTATGAAAAATCAATAAATTTCATCAACATCTAGAACACTCCAAAATCATCCTACTTCATCCAGTGCACTCAGATTTACCCCTGTACCTTTTGTTCTGCATAATTCTTTCAATTTCTTCATTCTACATAGTTGTTTGCATATCATAATGTGTTTTCAAACATAGCTTTAATTACACATTTGCATTCATTTTAGGTCATTTCAATCATTCAATTGCATTTAGTTAACTTCACTTACATCATATCACATCACACCCATCCTAAATTGAATAAACGATTAGCATTTTTGGACCCAATCTCCTTTTAGGTGAAAACCCTAGAAGTACTAGAGTAGCATCTGGGTCCCAAAAATCTATAGTTTAGACATATGGCTTCTTTGTTTAGAAGTAGGATGAACATAGGTGGACCATCATTCTCAGGTTATTTCTTTAATTGTAGTAATTATTGTCATAATTCAAGTAAATGCAAAGTTGTGATGAATAACTTTCATAGAGATGTCAAATGCTATGCAGGCAATAGATTTGGGCATATTGCTAACCAAATCAGATCAAGAAAAAAGTAGTGGAACAATTGGCCTGGATAGAGAAATTTTGTGCATTACAACTATAATAAATTTGGTCACACTGCTAGATTCTATTGGAATAGAAGAGGTCTGATAAAACAAAACATGCAAAAGGATGTTAAGGGAAAAGGTAAAGTCACTACTGATGTGATCAAAAGTCAAATGCAGAAGAAATGGGTGAAGAAGAACCCCTCTGTTGAAGAAAATATTCCAACACTAGAATTTTCCTTTGGTAATTCCTATGGGAATTAGTTTTAGGCCTTTGGCTAGGGGGAGCTATCAGGAAAATATTTTAACCCCCTTCTGACAACTAATACTAGAATGTCGACAAGTCTAGTAAGTGGATTGATGCTTTTTAGATGTTATTGTAAAGTTTTAGAGATCCGCAGAAGAAACATCTATCTTAGTACATAGAAATAGGGTAACCAGATGAGTTAGGGTTAAAGCATTTATTGCAAAAAATGAGGTAGTTGAGCAATCGATAAAAGATCACTTTTATCCTTCATTTTTCACTTTGCATTTTGGAGGAAAGCAATTTGGAGAGCTCTGGAGTGAACTTTGCTAAATTGTGGACAGATTCAAGCATGAAGAAGGTTCTACGATCAAAATTAGATCCAATGGAAAGGTATTTATCAGAAAGCCTATGAATTTTTGAATTTGCAATCATGTCCACTCCTCTAGTAGTTGAAGTCAAGGACAAACCCCATCCAAAGTTCAAATGGAATCCTTATAAATCTGTTGAGACTGAGCCACTAGGTGCATTTTCATCTATATCGTATGGAGTATTGCACACTAAAAATATTAGGGATTATATACATGCCAATATTGAAGAGTTAAGAAGCTCTCAAATGATGAATCTGTATTCCTGGCATCATATAATTGGAGAGGATTTTGTTGTAAAGCCAAAATTCAAAACCCTCGAAGAGAAGAAGTTTACACAATTTGTAAAATTTCTTATATTTGAGGAAAATGAATGGGTGTGATATGTTCTAAGTCATATTCATGCCAAATTCATGTGGTTGAATGTACCTTTTAAGATTACGAAAGAAGCCATAAGCGTGGTCATAGGTCTGAATTCCACTAGTAGACTTCCAATTTTGAAATTTGTGAAAAATGAGAAGGTTACTGAGGCAATAGGTGCTTAATGGGATAGAAGAGCAATGACAATGGAAGATATTACTGAAGTGGATGTAAAATTTTCATCAATGGTCATTGGCTACAAGATCTACCACTCTAGTCGGGATAATTTAGTATTTGGTACGACCATCTATGCAACTTATGAGATGGTAAAACAAAATGAAGATTATGACTTGTGTGAATTTCTCAAAAGTCAGTTAATGGAGAATCCGGGGAAGATTAAGAAGGACAAGAAGAACACTTTTAAATATGGTAATATTCTATTGTGTTTATTCTTTTATTTCATGAGTGAGGTTCCGGGAGTTGGAAAAGTTCATTGGAAAAATAACCAGCCTGTAGCTATGCAAATACTTCCCTCTGGGGGTATTTCAAAAGTTTTTAGAATATGATGCATGCCAAAGAAATTTTTCCTACCTCAATTGGGGAAAAGTACAAAGACACAATCTGCTTCATGGTAGACATTGATCAATGCCATATATGGAAGTTGTTGATCCAAAAATAATATGGATCATGCCCATGGGATATGAAGTAGAGGAAATTTTTTTGAAGATGTATGTTGAACACTTGTTGAGCATGCCCCTAGATCCGGCAAAAGAAAGGTTTGGAAGGTATGCAGAATAAAGCATGCAAGTCCATGATCAATTATAAAAGCCTAAGATAGTTTGGAGAGAGAGAAACAAAGTAGAAGTCTTTACAAAGAGTATGGGTTTACTGGTAGAAGCTTTGAGAGAAGAAAGAAGGAAGAGAGATGAGGCTGAAGTAGCTAAAGGGTCAGAAAAAACTAAATCTACTAGTCTGGGAGTATCCTCTACCCACACTAGATCTACAAGAAGTTCCCCATCCCTATCTGCTCTTGCAGCCAAGTCAGCTCAAAACAAGGCTTCTAGTAAAAGGAAGAAGAATAAAACCACAAGAATATATGAACCCATTTTAGAAGATGAGGAAACTAATTCTAAGGAAGTTGTGAAAGAAATGAAGGCTACAGGAACTTAGGCTATAAAAATAACTAAGAACAAATCTTTCGATGAAAAAGAAAAGAAGAAGGAAAAAGTTGATAAACCAGGTATGTGAGTTGAGGAAGTTGAGTATGCTATTGTCAAAGATGGAAACCTCAAGCCTCTCTACCAATGGTTTGAAAGATTTGATGAATCTGGTAAAATAACTCTTGAAGAGGAAACAATAAAGCATATGAATATTTTTAATAAAGCTCTTATTGAAATTATATCTAGTTTACCAGAGAGTCTGTATGAAATTTTGGAATTGAGAAGATTAAGTGCTAGAACAAAAGAAGAGAATATGAGAAAAATAATTCTTGCAGACTTATTTTTGGAAATTTCCATTGAGGAGATGAATTCACTCCTGGAAAATTCCAAGGAGTTCAAAATAAGGGTAAATAAACTCATGATCAGTGAAACTAATGCCATGGCTAGTGAAACAAAGAAAATTCTAGAAGCATTTCTATTAAAGAATAAGATTAATGTTGAAGAAGTTGTATCTGATCCAGCTAATGAAGAATTGAATGAATATGTTGAGGATAATCAGATTTCTCTTGATGTGGAAAACACAGAAGCTCACCTATGGAAACTGAAGTTCCTAAAGTCGTATTAGCTAAGGAGAAGAAGGTGCAAAATGAAGAAGTTGAAGTGCCTAAAGGAAATCTAGAAACAATCTTTGAAGAACCCAAGGTAGATGAAGAAAAGGTTCAACACAAGGAAATCAGAGTGGAGGTAAGAGACACTACTAAGGCAGTGAAGAAATATTTGATGCAATAGGAAGAATTTGATCTTGAATTGGTTGTTGGATCAATCAATCTATCCACTTTTTCCCCAATTCAGATAATGAAGGTTGTGTCAATTGCATAAGCTAAGGCCAGTGAGAAGATTCTACAGTCTCACATAGAGGATAGTGAATTACTAAGTCTTTCATTTGGATTTCTACAAAAATTAATGCCTACTCATGTCAAGGACCATCTAGTTCCTCTTTCGGTGAGCTAAAGAAGCTCATAAATTTTGTAAGTACTCACTTTGAGTCTTTTGAAAAATCAGCTATGATTAAAGTGTAGATGGAGTTTAAGGGAAAGAGATTTGGTAGTTTGAGAGAATTGATTGCAAAAGATAGAACTTTGTTAGTCACCTGTATGAGAAATATTCAAGATGCTCTATCTAAAGGTCAAAAAGTGTATAAGTCATGCTTAGTTTTTTCTAAATTTACTAAGGACAATGAGAAGAAGGTGAAGGAAATTGAAAAACAATTGGCCAATATCTCTAATGCTTTAGATCCATTAGTTTGTAATGTTGGTGAGCAAGAAGGTCAAGTAATATCTTTGCTTGAAAAAATAAGGAATTTGAAGCATGAAAATGAGAGGATTGTAGGGAGAGCCTATGAACTCAGAGGACTAATTGGTCTGAAGATTGAAATAATGGTAAATGCATTAAAAGAGGCCAAAGATGCAATGGCATCTCATGACCTAGTAAATATTGAAACTGTAGAAACTCTATCTTATCTAATTTATGGTCATATAACAATCCTAGACAGTCTCAAAAAGGTTTGGGACACAAATTTAAGTTTGTTGAAAAATGATTTTGCAAATGTCTTCAAATTTGTGTAAATCAAAGGTTATGCTTGTACAGTTTTCAAATTTTGTTTTGGGGATTCCCCAAATTTTTCCATTGATGTCAAAGGGGGAGAGTTGTATAGTGAAAAATGTGTATTCATATTAAGGGGGGTTACATTTCTGAGCTGAGGTTGAAGTTTCTTTTTTTCAAAGTTTTGAAGTGGCAGTGTAGATCTTGGTGGTACTAATCCGACACTTAGTCATTTTTCACTAAGTGTTGCCATCAATGCCAAAGGGGAGATTGTTGGCAAGAGACACCACAAATATTTTCAGGTGTTGTCATTGATGGTAACCCTAGTCAATGATTGGATCCACACATCATCATTTTCTCCCATTGGTAGATAGATTGAGGACAATTAGGAAGAACAAAGCATCCAGTAGTTTTGTGATCGTCGATTCACTTGCAAATTTTTAGTCATCATTTTGAGTTGTGGATTTCATGGAAGGTTTATTAATTTATTTCATATGTTATCTAGAAATCTCAGTGCCTCGTACCAAATCATATGTAAATTTGGTGATCCAATTGACTTTTTTTTGTTCATCAATGTTTTGTGGCCAACTCAGTTGATAAATCATGTTGCAGATATTCGAGGGATGTTTATTCAAATATTTTAGTGTTTGATCATTATGTTTTGGGTCCAAGCTAAGTTGTGGATGACTGTTTTTGGTGTGCATTGAATTTTATTCAAGATCTAAGCCAACAATTGTGAATTTTTTAAGTTGAATCATTGAAGTCGACTTGTTGCAACCAAATCCTTTGTTGTGGATATATATAAGTCATCATTTACATCATTTTTGTGTGGAAAAATGGTGTGTTGATATGTGTTGTGATCATCAGAAGGGAGATTAACTGATTATGCATAGTTTCACTTGTGCATTAAAGATTATATAGTGTGAATTTGTGCAGAGTAGAGTAGAAGTGCAGAATCAGTTAGAATGATAAAAGATCACCTACTGAGCTTAATCAAAACTGTAATCAAGCATGTGTAGATGCTATTATTTTATTTCATTCTCTTGGATCTAATCCAAATCATTGTAAGGTAGTGATCCTTTCTATTTTGAGAAATGAGCTCTAGGCAGTGTACCTAAATGCAAGTGCATTCCCATTTTGTAATCTTTCTTTTGGGTATACTCAGATTATATTGTGGATTGGCCATCCACCATGGTTTTTCCCCTAACAAGGTTTCCACGTAAAAATTCTTGTGTTATGGTGTTGTGGTTTTTTTTTTTTTTTTGTTTATGCGTATATCTTCTATTTGAATGCTTTAAGTGGGTTAAAGATCAAAATAATAAATTCAATTTTTGCACAACACTGATTCACCCCCCTCTCAGTGTTGCTTGTTTCTAACAGTTCTAGGGAACACCTTGCTGCTAGGATGGACTAAACTAAAGGTTACCCTATTGATGTGTTAGTCAGACACCTTGTTGGTGGGTCAACTGAAAAAGGGTGCTCTATGGTATACCTTGCTACTGGGCAGGACTAAACTAAAGGTTACCCTGTTGATGCATTATTTGGACACCTTGTTGGTGGGTTGATTCAAAAAGGGTGCTTTGTGGCACACCTTGCTATTGGTATTGTAGGTTCAAAAAAAGACCTTTTGTTCCACCTTGTTGGTGCTACTGATTGTTTGAAGGGGGACCTTGTGTTCCACCTTGTTGAAGGTATTGACTATTTGGAGGGGGATCTTGTGTTCCACCTTGTTGAAGGTATTGACTATTTTGGGATGGGTTGATATTTTAGGTATTTTAAGGTATATACTATCTGGGAGGAGGATTGTTGTATGGTGGTTCATACTCTGATGGTCCTCCTTGATACAGTTGTGCCACTACTGCTTGTTCAACCTAAGTTGGTTTTCTGAATAAGGGGTTCTCTTTGGGTTGACCATCATTTTGTGAGAACATAGGAGGCATGTTTGGAAACTCTAGAGGTTTGATTATCTATCTTACAATTGAGTTATCCCCTAAGGGAATAAGGTTGGAATCCTTGACAGCTTCTACATTGAAATCCATTGGTAATTTAGCACCACTTTGTGCTAAGTTGAAGATATAGGAGTTTGGATCCTTTCTCAACAACCTGTCCATTAGTTTAAGAACCTTTGGGTTGTTGGAATGTTCAAACAATTTACCCTCGTTTATTTTTTCCTATGTGTCTACCTCCTCTATAACTACTATGTTTGGGTCTTGGTTGTTTTGTTCCATTACGTCCTTCTGTTTGTGATTTAGCTCCTCTTCATTGAAGGTATTTCTGTACATAGGCCTCTTCTGTGGTGTTTCAAGATCACTTGGCCTATAGCCCCAAGGGCTACTTTCATTGTTTTTGGCATTGGTTGGTGGGATGTTAGTATTGGTTTTTTTTATTACATTTTCTTTTTGTGTTGTGATCTCATGGTTTTCATAAACAACTTGGATCTCAAGGTAGGGAAAAATTGGTGCTAGACCTCTAAATTTTTCAAATCCAATGTTGACATAAATAAGAGGGTGGATGTGGATAGGTAATCCGGTTTAGTTCCTTTTGGCTCATGTGTAAAATTTTCTTAGCAAGATGTAGCAATTATGGTAAAGTATGATGGCCAACTTCCTACCAAACTTGGAATTATGGTTCCTATGTCCAAGATAGCAAGATGTAGATCTTCCCCTACAAGTTTTGATTGTGTGGTGAACCATGGAAAGGACCAATTTCCTTAGATATTATCTTGAAAGATAATTGGTTTTGATTCATAAACAACATGTACATATCAGGATGTTTCCTCAGTGTCCATTCATAAAAGTTGACTAACAACTTGATTTTGTTTAGGTAGAGTGCCGTAATGCAGTTTTGGATGGCTTTTGGACTTAGATGTCTAATTTTGGAGTGACGATCGGTAGAAATTCTCTTGGGGATTCTAATTTTGCATGAGATCATAAAGATGGTATTTATTTCCACACGGGTGGTGGTAATATAGGTCTTCCAGCTACTAGGTTTTCCTTTTCTTCCTCTCTGTCTAAGATGATGGATGCAATGAGAAATTGGTGGCGTGTTTCATTTTTCTCAAATATGAAAGTTCTCAAACTGCTTATGATGTTAGTTTGGGCACCTTCAATATATGTGTTACCTAGTTGAAAGATTGGTGCTATAAGGTCTGATTGTTGAAATGGAGTGGTAGGTCATCAGATGGTCACAAGGTGTGATGGTGTTGTGAGGTGGTTGTTGTGAAGCTCAAGACCCTAAGGTTTGAGTGTTGTTTTGGAATGTGGTTGCTTTTTGGAAATTAAAATGCTAAAGAACAGGGTCGATATTCCACTTCCTGGTCTAGATAATATGTTGTGCGAAATATACTTGAACTATTTGTGAGTTCCAAGTAACTATTAATATCATAGTCTTTTTGAGTGAAGGAATGATCCTAATATTTTATTGGATTTTGATTTCAAATAATTAGTATGGAAATAATGGATGAGAGACTTTGTGACCAATCTAATTTTCCAAATGTTTTGTTCTAACAATGACCTTTATAAACAACTTCAATCTATTTTCCCCTAGGTGTTTTAGCAAAAATATTGTGAGCTGGAATGGAAGTTTGTAACCTCTATGTGTATGTTTTCTCTATGTTCTTGAGTATGGAAAATGATATAATAGCACTGGGCTGAATCAAAAGCATGTACTTTATGTGACATGAATGTCTATAGCTCAAGTTGTGAAATCACAACACCCAAGCCATAGTTTATCCATTGTTTACTTTGATTAAGGTAACCTAAAATAAAATCCAAAATGTTCAAAAACCTTTAAGGATAAATCCTTTCAAGGAGTGCAAAACATAAGGCTTCTTTTATAAGTATACACTAAATCAAAGGGTTTTTTATTCGACCAACCTGTTCAATGTTTGTTTTGATGTGTTCTTTTTGTTTAAATCAAACATAGAATTTTATGTCACAATTGTTTTTTAATGTAATTGGGAAAGTTTAAAATTAATAAACAATTACAACCCTAGTGGAGAGAAACCATCCTCTTAGGTGGGCTTGCCTCATGCTCCTAAGAGATGATTTTACATGTGACTTATGGCACGGGCCTGTAGTCAAACATGGCAACTAACTTCTCAAAAGTAAATTCTGATGCACCACTTTCAAAGAATGTTTTGGATAATTGGGGGGCTTATAAAACAATTGGATCTTAGTCATGTTCTGGGGATATTATTTTTGGGAACCTACACATGTGGCATTTTTTTTAATTAAGAACCTTCTAGCCCTTGTAGGTTTTTACGCATCATGAGGATACTGAGGAAGAATACATCGATATAGGACATCCACACCCAACAAGTGATGAACTTTCCTCACACTCACAAAATATTTATATAGTGGTCCAAAACAAAAGTCCCACTTGGGTCACCCACGAGTCCTCCAATGCAGAAGATTCTTGAAGAAGGCATGCCCTCTAAAAAGGTATGCTTGAAAAAAGTACAAAGCTAAAAATGTCCTCACTCACCCAAGATCACCAAAAGGTACAAGGGGAGAAGAAAAACATTTATCTTTTCCAATCAATGAATACACGTCATACAATTCATAGCAAATTGATTTGTTTTAAACACCTCGAGTGGTGCTATCCCCAAAAAAATATGTGAATAACATAAATGAAATGCTCTTTTTATTTTTGAACTAATTGAAGTGTTCAAGACATCAAGCAATTAAGATAGCATTGGTGTGAAAACAACAAGAATAGTTTGTTCATTTTAAGCCACAAAATTGAAGTGTTTCTAAGAGAATCAAGCCTAGTCTTAACTGGTCAACAAATGTAAAGTTTGCGTGCATCAACAAAATGGAAATAGTTTGCATTCTTTTTATGCACCAAATTCAAAGGTTCCTAATTATGAAAACATGAAATGTGATCATTTTTAGAACCCAAAATTGAAGTGTTTTCGTTCTTTTTATGAGCACCAAATGAGAGTTCCTATTTTAGAAAGCTTAAAACTGGTTCATTTTAACAACATCAAATCAAAGTGAGTTTGTTGTTGTTCATTTTAATGCACCAAAAGAAAGTTCCTAACTTAGAAAAGCTTCAAATTTTTTCAATTTTAAATAGCACCAAAATCAAATGTGAGATTTGTTGTTGTTCATTTTAGAGCACCAAAGGAAAGTTCCTAACTTAACAAAGCTTAAAATTGGATCATTTGAAAACATGAAAATTAAGCATGAGAGTTGTTCATTTTAGAGCACCAAAAGAAAGTTCCTAACTTAAAAAATCTTCAAATTGGTTCATTTTCATGCACCAAAAGAAATTTTTTCCTAAGTTAATAAAAAAAATGATGGTGGCTCAAAAAATCTTGGACCAACCATCTTCCCTGCACAAAACAAGTTAATATGTTTCAAATATTGCATAAAAATCCATTAATTCCTGCAAAACAAGCAAAATGTTAGCAAGAAGTTTCATTGATAAGTAGGAGGTATTTTCCACAGTGTGTCAAATTATGATATTACTATCAGGATTCAACCGTGTAGTTTTCGAGTCAAACTACATGGGTCAAATTATGGGTCAATGAGTTTGACTCAAAAACTACATGGTTGAATCCTGATAGTAATATCATAAGAAGGTTCATTACAATAGTACAGGATTCGTGCACTTGTCTTATAGAGCAAATGCTCAGAAAAAAAAAATTAAATGCTCAAAAAATAGGCTAATGCTCAGTTACAAAAACAAATGCTTAGATCTTCTATGTAGATAAAAACCCAAAAATTTGCAAAAGCGTGCTTTTTAATGCATAAGTGTAGTTCTTAGTGAAA
>VDFB02270651.1:321315533-321414105 GCA_007258455.2 Sequoia sempervirens | reverse complement strand
AGCTTGAGATAGAATTAGTGAGTGAGTGAGAGATAGAGAGAGAGAGGATTTAAGGGTTTTTAAGGCTATAAGGGAGCTCGAGACAGAAGGAGTGAGTGAGTGAGAGAGAGAGAGAGGGTTTAAGGGTTTAAGGCTTAAGGGTAGAGGGTAGAGGGGAGAGAGGGAGAGGGGGTAGGAGGGAGAGACTTGAGAGAGAAGGGGGGAGTGGGAGAGAGATAAAGGGTAGGAGGTACAAGGGTTTAGTGTTTAAGGGTTAAGGGTAGAGGGGAGAGAGGGAGCTCAAGGGTACATTGATTTATGTTTTAAATATGTGTGAAATAATTTTATAATTAGATAATGCTTAATTTTAAAATTTACATAATTTCCCATGGAACAATTTGATGGAACAAATATAAGTTGTATATAAGATTCTTGAACTTAAGAATTCCATGAAACAAATATAAGTTGTATATAATTGCATAATTTCCCATGGGACAATTCAATGGAACAAATATAAGTTGTATATAATTAAATGTGAGAGATGATGCTATCAAATATTCTTGATCTTAAGAATTCCATTGAACAAATATGTACATATAATTATAATTTATGCAAAATGATTTACAACTATGTACAAGTTACTATAAGTTCTCACTTGAACATGTATAGGGTTACAAGTGAACTTGAAAATCAAGGATATAATCTAAGTCAGATTCTGGTTTAGCCCACTCTTCAATAACATGTAGAATTTTTTTATGATCTTCACTATCTAGTCTCCATTTTCTTCGGCCATGTGCATTTGGAACTACGTGAAGATGTAGGGTGGTAGCAATTATCAAGTGACTATATTGATATACCTTGTTATCAAGTTGATAGTCAACAAAATGAATCTCGTGCTAAACAACTTTGACTTGTTTTAGATATGTCCCTTGCACTCCAACAAAACATGCATGGTAAACATGAACCTTCTTAGTAAGACATATGAACATGTACATCATTTTCGTGCTCAAGGTTTGTATAATATATATTTAATGTTTATAATAGTCATGCACGCACATGTGAACACAATGTATATATAATTTTAAATTCAAACTCACTTGTGGGAAATGACATCCCATCACTTGTTTCAGGTTGTGTTAGCTTATTCCTCTCTTTTGTGCAACACAATAAATAATAGCTAACACCTCCGATGTTTCCAGGCTCTGCTATGACTGCAAAAACATTTCCTATACACCAAATTTACACATAAAATTTATAAAAAAATTAGAAATGTCTCTAGACTTTAAAGATCATTAACTAGATATATATAATATATAAAAATTATTGAAAACTTACACATGTACCTTTTCTAACCAATCCTAATATATGGTCTTAATCAATTGAAATCAAAGGAATGTTTTCAAATCTTTCTTCCTCATTTTCACCATATGTTTCTGAAACAACTAGCGGCACTATATCCCATTTACCAACATATCCAAGTTCTTGGTTGTTGCATGCATGATCAGAGTTTCCTGCAATGCACTTAGTGGAAAAACAAGAGTAATCCCTTGTGTGTAATGTCCATCCATGGTGACTATCTGAACTCCCAACACAATGCAAAGATCTTGTTTTTTCTACCCTCTTGCATCCATGCATTGATCTTATGTCCACACCTAGATACATGTACAACAAAAAACTTATGTAAACAAACATGTATATATATATATAATTTTTAAATTTAAATAAATTCAATTTTTTTAAAATGTAATTTAGACATACCCGATATCTCCCAAAATAGTCTATGTGGAATGTGTCAGTTTTTTCTCAAAGATGTGTCAACCACATTTGAGGCAAAGTGTTTCTTACACCATTCAACAACATCATGTGCATTGTCTATATGATCTTCTGGATAACTCATTTGATGTTTTCTTAAAGCTCGTTTGATGCAAGCTCCTACTCCATCATGCTCACCCTTTCCATGCCCACTCTCAAAATGACTCCAAACATGTGGTATTTGTAGATTCTATTATATCTACAAAGTGCACAGAATGGTCATGAAGATTTGAATTGTGTTGCACATCCATCTGACCATACAAAATGCTTTTCAAATTTTACACCCCTGCTTCTCAAATTCTCAAAAAAAATTGTAAAACAATGTTGGACAAAAAGTGTGTCATGCTCCTTATCATCACTAATATAAAAGTGATATTCTTTCTTTATGGCTCGTTCTTCATATGTACTCTCAACACCATCCAATTGTGATTGTGCATGTCGATAACACACATGAACCATAATAGTGATCTACTTTGAAAAGTAATACTCTGATTGAATCTCCTTTTGATGTACAAAGCAGTAATTTTCTGTAAAGTCGACTACTAATAGAACTATTCCAAATGGGAAAGTATCTCTCAATGTTTGGAATTGTCGTGCTTGCCACTTAGAAAAAAGGGAATGTTGTATGTATGGTTGTATCAATTTTCTAAAATCTTCCATAAGTTTTCCAATAGGAATCTCCTCTTCTACATAGTTCAACCTTGTGGATTCTTTCCCAAAATTTGTTTGCAAATTTACATACTTGTACCTGTGTGAGTAAAATATGTGAATAAACTTAATAAACCACACAATGAATGAAACATTACATTAGAGAATTCAAATAACAATCTAATCAAATTGAAACAAATAAACTCTCTAAAAATAGTACTTACCTCTTTCAATTTATTGTCTTTGTTAGGTCATTATCCTCATTTCTTGAAGGAAATTTAGCCAAGTTTCCACGTCTCACAAATTCCTTTTATGCAGTTTATTTGAGGTCCACTTTCATGATCACATAAAATAGACTTTATGAACAAACTAGCCTATTTAGGAGGTGAATTTTGAAACCCACAACTTTCTTCTCTCATCTTTCGAAACACTTGATAGTAGAGATCAAATTCAATATGATAATGACAACAACAAGTTTCAAAAAACTTGTTTATTTTAACATAATATGGCTTTAATCTTTGAAATATTGTTTGCCCAGTCTTTATATGAGGATATGTATTACAAAAGTTCATATACATATCAAATTGTGTTATGTCTAGCCAATGTTTGATATGATTTTCATAAATACTAGGCCCAATCCTGTGTCTCATAAAATCTCTAGTATTTGATGATGGAAAATTCTGATCATGCCAGAAACTTGAGATCAAGTTCCTAACAACATCTTCAATCCTGTCAGAACAGGGAGCTGTACACATAATTTCCCAATTTCCTTTTGAACTCTCATCCAAATTTTTTATTTTTTTCTCATATGTTATTAATGTGGTTCTACTATAACCAATTTCAGCCGAAAGTGTAGACAATTTTCTTTTTCTTGCTATATCTTGATGTACAATAGATGTCAACATCACCCTTCTTGTAGTGGCTTTATCCACTGATCAAGATCCTTTCCCAATGGAATCTAAACCCTTTTTAACATTTTTAGCAATATCCTTTTGTAATCCCATGTGTTTCTTCTTATTTGATGTTGAATGTACACCCAACAATTGTAATGACTCTTTCAGCTCATTACGAAGAAGTAAACGTGATAACAATTGGGTTTTTTCAAGTGTATAAAGATGATTGAAATAATGATTGATTATTCCATTTATATATTTAGTCATTGACCTCTTTCTCTTATTATAAGGCTGTTTGGCATAACATTTCAATTTCTCCATATCCATTTCAAGTAAATGATCTAAATTTCTATAAGAAATTTGTTTCATCACCTTTTCAGCTAGTTTTATATGCTTATGCATAGCAATAGAAGGAAGTAATCTTGACCCCTCTCCAACATCTATTGTTTGAACTTGTAACACCTCTCTAAACCCAGGCTAGTAAGATAGTATTTTAATTCTTGATTTGATATTTTAAATGTTAAATGTTATTATAACAAGATTAGACATTGATGATTATGGACAAGTATATCATGGTTAGTTATTATTTTTGGATTACAAGCTTATATGGTTATATACTATTATTATTGATTTTGTATGATTATGGAGAGGAAAGGGATGATGTCATAACACTCATATTCAAGAGGCTTATGATATCATGACTCCCTTCTTGATGATTGATGCTGCTTTGGACTATATGTATGTGCACATGTATTTTGACGTGTAATTGAAAGTGATGCAAGTACTGAGTATCAACTCCGCCTGGATCCACAGGCCTGAGCATACTCATATACCCGATGGTGGTTACTGAAGGTAGTCATAGGCCAAAATTTCCCCTACCCTAGCCCACTATACCCTATTAGGGTAGTGTTTTCCTTATTGATGTCTTGCCATCCGGTTACCTAACGGTAACTTCCGGAGCACCTTTCTGTTGTATGTGGGTTACTAGTATGTCTTGTTGAGGTATTTTGTTATGGTTTTCATGAATCTTTTATATGGATATTTATTTCAGTTGTCAATGTCTTGATGTGGTTTCTTTGACATCTTTTCATGATTTCATATATAGAATTTTAAAGTATTTTATTGATTTGAGTTTTGGAAAGGTTTTATTCATGAGATTTAAATATGTTGTTTAAAATGATTTTATTGACCATTCGAAAGAACGATATATTTCATTTGGAAATTTTAAATGATTTTATGAATTGTGTTGGGGAGCTTGAGAAGCTTGTTTAATTAATTTCCTTATTTTATGATTTGTTTTGAGGAGTTAGTTAATAAATGGTGGTAGCCTTGCTTGAATATATATAAATATAATTTTATTCTTTTGTATTGGAGAGAGTTATGTTTTTGGTGAAGAAAATATAAAATGGGAAAAAGTTTTATTTTGAGAGAATTCTTTGGAGAGAAAAAAATTTCTGGTTGGGAAAGAAGAAGGAAACCCCACGAATTGGGCAGCTGAGTGTGGAAGAATCATGGAGAATTTTTGAGAAGAAATTTGTGGGAAATGGATCCAGAGGTGCAGCATGGCTATGTTGTCTGGCTGCTCTGTTTTGGAATCTAGCCATGCCTTGCAAGCAAAACAATTTTACATTTTAGAATTTGGGCAAAAATTGGAGGTATTCTCTTGTATATTCTTGAATTTATGAGTTAGATATGTATGTGGGTATTTTAATTTATTGCCTTGGGTGTTGTCGTGGCTTTTGGGTTGAGTTTTCTTTTTAGCCAGGTTATTGTTTCTTTTTTTGGGAAATCTGAGATTTTTATAAATCTATTCAATCCTCCCACTTTAAACTCAAAACCAACCTTGGAATTCACTTAAAATACCCAAAATATCAAATGGGTTGGAGTCCCAAACGCATTTCGAACACTTTCATTTTTGGCCAAAATTTGTGCCGCCTGGTAAAAAAAATTTCATTGCTGCTCTTTTACAACCTATTAAAAATGAAAAACAAATATGGAGTCCAAGTAGAAATGCCAAGACCTCAATTGGGTCTTTGGCAGATTTTCATTCTGGACACTTTCATTTTGGGAAAAATTTGTGCCCTCTTATTAAATGATGTTTTTGTTTGTTGCTCTTTAACCGTCTGATAAAAAAGTAAAATAAAATTGGATTCCTTGTAAAAATGTTAAAATATGAACTGGGTCTTCGTCTAATTTTAATCCAGACACTTTTTTTTTTATGTTTTTGCCCAACCTTGCCTAAATGATGTTTTCTGGTACAACACCACATTTTGAGTCTGAAAATCAAAAATTGATGGTGGATTCCAACTTGGAATGCCAAAATCTGAACTGGGTCATGTTTAGAATTTTAATCGGGGCAATTTAATTTTTTATGTAATTTTGATGCCTCTATTTCATGATTGAAATCAACCATCTGAATGATTAGCATCAATGTTTGTTTGACTATTTAAAAAGATTTAATGATGGATTTTGTGGCTTTTCTTCTGTTTCACTCTTGTTATGGATTCCTTGTTTTGCTAAACGAGATGGCTCATCTGTCTGCAGGGCGTTGATGCGGGCATGATTGAGTCTCCTAGACTGTAGGAGAGATGTACTTATTTTTGTGTGGTGCCATCCCCTTCAAGCACACATGATGTCATTTTGTCCAGTCTGTACTCTCGTACCCTACACCTCAGTAGTCTTGAGTAGTACCCGACATGCTTTTGTATGAACATCTTCATGATGTGATTTCGGCTTTAATGCATTGCATTTCGTGTTTTCTCCATGTCGGATATTAGTGTACTTGGCTTTATGTTACCCTTGCCTTGTTTGTTGCTTGGGCCTCGTGACTACCTCCAAGCATGGTGGGGTGGCCTTTTTTGAGTCCACATGGTAGGGAGGCGTTGCCACCACCATTGGGGACTGGCGTACAGGTTTTGGAGTGCCAGTTGGAGCTACTCTCCCTTGCATTTGTATTACATGTTCATGTATTTCATTTATGGCTATGCCTTTATACTCATGTATATTTCCTTATGCACATTGTACTCTCTTGAGAGAAAAAGAAATCAAATAATTTAATGGGAAGAAATGCGATGTTTTCCATTTCATTTACGAGTTTGGTGTTGGTATCAGACTTGCTTGTATTTTGATGATCAGAATGGCTTTTCCTTCACAAGTTTTCTTGTAAAAATTAGAGTATTGGTTGTATTTTACCTTCTTGTTATGGGCTGCAAAGGTTTTGGAGCATTTTCGCCCTTTGTTAATGCCTTGTGTCACAGTTGCAAAGGTTCCGGAGCATCGCCGCCCTTTGTTAATGTCTTGTGTTGTGGCTGCAAAAGTTTTGGAGCATCATCGCTTCCTATTTTTTTTGGTCTTTGTCATTGCTGTTAAGGTTCCAGAGTAGCAATGCAAGTTCTGGAGCAGCGCTGCCAAAGGTTCCAGAGCTGAGCTGGAAAGTTCTAGCGCCGAGGTGGAAGTTTCAGCGCTACAGCTTGAAGTTTTGGTGCCGAGCTAGAAGTTCTGACACCAAGCTGCAAGTTCTGAAGCTGAGCTGCAAGTTCCAGAGCTGTGCTACAAGTTCTGAAGCAGTGTTGCTAAGGTTTCAGAGCATCTTCCTTCGAGCTCATATATTTGTTCTGTTTGGATTTTTCTTTGGACGGTGGTTTAGTCCTCTCCTTGGGGTTATGTTTGGACATGCTTGGCTATGTTTGTGATTGTTATATCATATTTTAGTCTGCTTTATGTGTAAGTTATTTTGTATGTTTTCAAAAAAAAACTATCTTGTCCTCTTTTGGCGCTTACCCTTCGGGGTTGCGTAGCGGGATGTTACAAAACTTGGGCCTCCTCCCTATCTTGAAGGTCCATGTGTTCTTCAAAAGATTCATTTGATCCAATATCTAGATTTGGCTCGACTTCAACATGAGAAATTCCTGCTTGTTGAGCCCTTTCTACATGTCACATTTTGCAAATAAAAGTGAGAGATGATGCTATATAATTGAAGTTTATGTATGCAAGCAAAAAAAGTGATAAGACATGATGCTATAAGTGATAGAATTTTTGAAAAACTAGTTTTATATGCTCATCCATACCAATACAAGGAAGTGATCCCAACCCCTCTCCAACAAGCATTTTTTGAACTTGGGTCTCCTCCCTAACTTCAAGGTCCATGTGTTCTTCACCGGATTTGTTTGATCCAATATCTAGATTTGGCTCAACTTCCACTTGAGAATTTCCTACTTGTTTGAATTTACATGCAAGAAAAGAAAGTGAGAGACTATTTTTTATTTACTTGTGGAGTTCAAACAAATAAAATCAAATATTCTTAAACTTAAGAATTCCATGGAACAAAAACAATTGGAAATAGATGATAAGAAATTTAGGTAATGTCTATGCAAGATGAATATTTTTTAGTATTAAAGTTTCCAAGTTAAATCTAACATGGTTTTCATAAAAGGCATGCAAATAATAAGCAAAACAAATTGAGTTGTTAATAAAAGTCATAAACACACAATTGAGAGAGAGAGAGAAGAAACAAGCATGTGTACCTTGTTTCTTTCTATGATAATTTTCCAAGTTTTGTTCACGCCTCTTTTGTTCTTCTTCTTTCGACAATTTTTGTTGAGCCACATTTTTTCTTTTTCTTTGTTGTCCCATTTTATTCTTCAAGTTAAAGATGTCTCCAAAATCTACGAGCTCGAACTGATATAAATGTGAACTAATCTTGCAATTTGATATGGAATAATGAAAAAAAATCTTGTATCTATATGCATATGGGGAAAAAATTATTCTAGTGTATGGAATAACTACATCCTAGATCATTAAATGAATCAAGTGGTAATCAAACAAGTTATTTCATTGTGGAGTTTGTTGTTTTTTAATGTATAGATATGCAACATTTATCTTAGAGTAATTTTAGAATTTCGTTACTTGTCAAAAAGAAAAAAGAGGTATAATTTGAATTGAATTTTCTTAATGTTTCAAAGAATAAATTTTTTGTATAATTTAATAATGGTGTAGATTAAGAGATTATTTATGAAATAATTTAACATAAAAAAATTTATAACTTAGAGGGAAAGTGTTTGAAGGATGTTATATAATTATAAAAGGAATGTTCCTACCTCTTCTTTATAATTATATTTTATAACTTGTTTATAAAATATCATTAGTCTACTTGAGCTTGAGAGTCATTTATTTTATAATTTTTGACTTCTTACTATAAAATTCAATGGGTGTGCATGAAAATTATTTATTGTGGTCAACATGAATGAACTTAATTATAAAGTGGCATGTTACTTTCCTAAAATTCTACTAGAGATCAAATGTATATCATATAAACATTTAAACATAAGCAAACACATACATACATGTAAATAGATTCAATGTATAAACATGTAACAAAGATTCAATGTATGTATATAAGCAAAGATCATCAAATGTTGAATACTAAAGATCATCATATAAGCAAATACATATAGTAAAGATCATAGATATAGTGCAGGGCCTAATATGAATGTCAACTCCTAGTCGAATGACCATTTGAATGAGAACAGTCTTGCTCTGATGGATGTGTTGAGCCCTGCAAATAAAAATGTGTTAAATACATATAATTTATATTAAATAAATTCTATGAAAGTTAAATTTTTAAGAATGTACTTGTATATTTTTAAATATCTATCTAGATCTATGTGCATACATATGAATGTACATATACACATGTATATATAAAAATTTAAAACTCACATGTCCACTAGCAGCAAATTCATCCACCAAGTCACATTGATGTACACGATCTGGAGGAACAAGGCTAGGAGTGCATGAGGTATGTCCACCTACAATATATATACATATATCAATACATGAATATCTCTAAGTTAAAACTAAAATTTAAAAATAATTAAGAAGGAATTGAAACATGTGCATGCACACATACATGCACATCATCTGATATTGGATGACCTAAGTCCTTTGAAACAGATGCCTCCACCATATCAACTATATGATCAAGTGACGAATCAGCATCTGCATCCCTCTAATCTATTGCATGCCATGCCATAAATGATGAGTGAAGAGGACTATGTAGGTGAGATGGCATCGGTGATGACAAACCAAAACTATTCAACATGTCAATAAAACCCATAGTCTGTGCAATTGCTGAATAATCTGTAGGTGGATCCTGATGTGCACTAGTGTTGGGCTGAGAGTGATGGGATCCTAGAACTGAACAACCTCTGCATCTCAAATGATCTCTAACATACTCTATACTGATCCCATTATCAGATGCAATGTGGGAATATTCCTCCAATAGGTCCTCAACCAAACAATGCAGAGTCATGCGTGCCATATCTCCTGTAAGTGCATCAAGCTATGTAGGATTAGGGATGTCGACCACTGTAAAAGGATCCATGGTGGTCCACTATGCTAAAAATGGAGTGGATCGGGAATGTATGGAAATCAAATACTCACTTACACGATCATCAAATATCCTAATGGTGGCAGCCGCAATGTCACCTACAGTGTCAATTGCTTCCTTTTGGGAAGAAATGATAACCTCATCTGCTATGGGGGCTAGAGCTGGGGTGAGAGTAGGAGACCTCTCACTAACCAATACCCTAAACATTGGGGGTGGTCTATCTACTCGATGATAGGTAGGCCTATCAACAATCCTGCCATGCCTCTGACTAGCATATGGTGGAATGTCTAGGTAGTTGACTTTGAGGCCCAAATGGACCTCATCATACAAATGTTGAACAAAATACAATGGAATTTGGTCATTGTTTGGGTATAGACCATGTGCTGCGAGAAATCGTGGGTAGATCAATGAGTCCATAACATGATCAACACATCTAGTGACCCGGTATCCCCTAACCTTACACACATTTTGATAAAATGGAAAACAAGTGGCTTTTATCATTTCTTTGGTCACACTATCTTGTACTTTTTTAAGGGGAATGTCACCATGTACTTCTTCCTACATGCGGGAAAGAATAGCAGCTAGTCTATCTAGGGAATATGCACTAGTCCTCTCAAGTTCATCTTTTAGTTTTTCTAGACTATGCAATATTAACATGCATTGTTTGGTATATATCCCCGGGTTTGCACCCTGTGCTAATGAATCTCTCAATTTTTTAATCTCATTAGTGGTATTTCCAAACAAATTTTTTGTAGGTGGAACATCTTCATTTTAAATGTTATATATGTATGTACCCTAAAGGAGCAATGAGACCTTGCTAAATAATAAATCTAGATATAGAGAATATATTTATCTAAAACAGTTCTAATAATTCATCTACTCATCAATAATATTTTCATACCATTAAAAAAAAACATTCAATGTCTATCTAGTTTTTAATAATCAAAACATTCAAATCACTAGATTGCACACAAAACATAATCTAAAATAGTTCTAAATTTTAAATTTACAAGTGTCCACTCTAGTACAAAATGTGCCATTAAAGACTTAAAAAATATTGATAAAGGTTGCATCTAAGATTTATTTCCAACAACTAGTAATAAAGGGAAAGCATCATTACTTAACATTGGTGGTCATGTAAAATCAATTTAGTCATTATTGAAGGTACAAATAAGAGAAGAAAATGAGAGAGATGATATAAGCTTGTAAATGTGATTTCTAAATTATTGAAGCAATATTTTGATAAGGAGAAAACCAAAAAATTAGAAATAAACTTCCTCATATCCATTATAAACAAAAACTGATAGGAGGAAGGGACACATGCACATAATATTTATCATGAAAGTTACCATACAATGTACAAGAACATGATACTAAGGAACAAAGCTTTATTATAAGAATAGAAACGCCTAGATGAAGATTTAACCCTAGTACAAAAAGAAAGAAATAATGAAAGAATGGGATAAAATGACTTGATTTAATCTTTGTACATATTTTTTCTCTTACCTCAAATCTTATAGATAATATAAAATCCACCATGTGAAAATATGGTTATATTTACTCATTTAAAGATAATATTTAATAATTTGTAATGCCCCGTCTTATAACCTAAGGAATGTTGCAATTGTGTCTAAAAGTGAAATAATTTTTTCTTAAAGTATTAATATTAAGTTAATTAGTTGCATACAATCACTAAGCTACACAACGTTACACTACTTGAGGTTCCATAGACGACTTTCTTATTTAGCATTGCACATATTTAATTAACATAAACATAAAAGTAAACATTGCATAACATTTGAATAACATTCATGAAAGTATAAAGTACAAACATGTTTCTTACATTGCATTTGAAATAATATTACAATACTCATTCATCTGATGAGGTAGATCAATAATAGTTATAATTAAATTTTACAAATGTTCACCTCATAAACAATTGAGGGATGTTACAATACAAGATTAACAATAATGCAATAAAGAAGTATACATATGCATCCAAGTATGAGCTCTCCATCCATGAAGCTCTCGTTGCCATGATCATAAATTGGGGACCCAATGGAGTAAGGTGCACATTCCACCCAACCATGTGGTACCCATAGGTCCACCCCCCGTGCTAGGAGATAGTAATATGGTTACCTAGACATAACCTATTCACCCTAGACACAAGTACATAACTAACTGATGGTTAAATTGCTTCTAGACTTAAGACACTTGAATATACTAAGAACACAAGGTTAACTGTTATTTTACATGGAGTGTCATCATAATATTGCAAACGTTACCCTGGTGTTTCTTCCTAGGTTTTGGCCCCCAACTTGGGTTACCCTGGTAACCTCTTACGAAGCCTGGCTCCGTTTGCAAGCTATTGCAGAATCGAATATCTTTTAAGGAAACAAGATATCGATTTTCCATTCCAGGCCTTCTCAACTTATACTCAAGACTAAACTAGCTCAAGAGTCCATAAGTGAGGTATAATAATCTTATTAAGGATTCTAATTCTAACTACTGTGTTATTTAGTTATCACTAACTTACTAACTCTTTGTAGGTTACCCTGACACCACTTTGTGTGTCGGCCCTTACATAGAGCCACTCCCCTAAACATAACATAGGAATTCTAAGTTTTCCCTGACTAAGGTAGACAAGGTGTACAAACATACAATATATAATACTACACTTTTCTTAACAAACATCAATATCCATGTTTACAAAATTAGGTGTCAAAACACCATGTAAAACCACATACACAACCTTAGCCAACAAAAAAATTCAACTTAAACAATCACAACCCCCACACTATCCTACTTGTCTGGAAGACTTTTTCATTTAATACTTTCCCAAATTTTCCAATAAAAAAAAAGGGTTAAAAGAAAATTAAAAAAAATAAGAGTCTACATTAGGATATACTAAATCCAATCAATCAAAATATAATGTACAAAATTAATCTTCTAGGGTTTAATTTATCTTCCATTCAATACGAAAATGAAATCTATACTTTGCTCAATAACATAATCACACATTAAAACATGATCTTTATAACCTCAAGAATATTAATTTAATTTAAAAATAATTTATCATAATAAATTAATTATTAATATTTCATTTATGCCACAATTATATTTCCAAAATTTCTCAACCTTAAATAAATATATATATAATTATAAATATTATATATATATTATATTATATATATTATATTATTAATATATGTTATACATAGCATATATATATATAAAATAAATATAAAATACATATCTTTTAGTGCTAATAAAAATAAAAAATAAAATTACGAATTAAATTTCCGCATGAAAATATATATATAATTTTTTAAAAGTTGGAAGGTTAGGGCTAAGCCCCGCACACTGTGGGTAGGGCTGCCTTCGCAGCCCTCCCCACAGGCTCGGCCATGGTGACTGAGTCGAGCGCTACCCGCGAGGGCGGTGCTGGGCTCGGCCCTCGCCGTCGTGCCCCTGCGGGAATGGCTGTGGGTAGCCCCACCATGGGCACTGGCTCACACAAAACATTTAATATATTTTCAACTATTAAAACATACACAAATTTTTTATAAATTAATAATCGACGGCAATAATAAAATTGTGTACGGCAATTTCCAAGTTCGCTCAATACTAGGAATTTTCAATATACACAATCATTAATATATATACATTTGTATATGTATATGTATATATAATTCCAATACATATACATATATAAATATATATATATATATATAATTGACAAATAACAATAAAATTATAGTAACTGTACAATTATTTTCAACAAAGTTTTCAACAGGTATTTGGAAAAAGTTTAAAATCTGAACAATTTTATTCCCAAAATAATAAATACATTAACTGAGATTTTTATTACAAATCACCAAATTGATCACTAATTTTTAACAGAGGATTTTAACATTAAACCCTTCTAAGATTTTATCAATTTTCTTCTGTAGATTTCTACTGTTAAAATAAATCTCTATTTTTGCTCTTTGATTTCTCTATAATTCTTTGTTTTGACAATTTTCACAGAGAGGAAATCAATTTATTTTACAGAATTATTTTCTAAATTCTCTGAGAAGAAATACAGCGTTCTTAAAACAAACATTTACTCAGGCAATCTTTTCTAAAGAAAACAATTAAATTACAAGAAAAGTACCTGTTTCCCTGTAGCTTGAAAACTGCCTGTAGAAGAAAGCCTATGTTTCCTATTGCGTGCAATCCTCCAAAGCTTCTCCAGCAAACCCAAATCCAAAGGAAGCTAAAACCAACCACAAAGATCTTCCAACCAAAGGGATCTTCCAGAAATATACAACATATAGAGGAAATCACAATTTCTTAAAAATAATTTCAACAGCCAACTATTCTTTCAATTCCCGTGAAGAAAAAGATAAACTTTTGTGTTTCCCCAAACCCCAGATAATATCCAAGAATATCCTCAACCAAAAGCCATAAATTTAACTAGCACACATGTCGAGAAGAAGAAAATATCTTCAACAACTTCCCGGCAATCTTTCCTTTCAAGATTTGCATGCCTTTAATTTATTTAAATTTCCAATTTTCAAAAATACAAAATTTATTTACAATTAAAAATACCATTTCCAAAATAATAATTAATTTAAAATTAAATCTATTCACACACATTTAAACAATTTTAATTTAATCAATTAATTTATTTAATTAAATGAATTTAATCTTAATGATCAAATTATTTAACCAAACAAACTAATTAATTAAATAAATACAATGTAAAACTTATTTCTTTAACATTTAAAAATTAATTTAAATAACAGTATATTAAAGAATAATAAACTATCACTAAAATTGACAAGATTTTCCTATCAAAGCAATTTAATCCAATCAAGAAAAGAGAAGACAACCAAAGACTCCAAACTAAACTGACGATGTACTATGACTGGGTTTAAGACTATACTAGGATGAACCATGCTACTACCTCCCAATCAACATTTCCGTTGAGTCTTGACACGCTCAACCCTGAGTAACCAGGTGGAGTCGATGTCATGTACCTGTAATCCAGCAACCAAACCAATAACATGCATATATATATAGTCCATTGTACAAGCACACCGTGTGGAGAAAATCACGGACATCACAGGGCACTCGCAAGTGAGTGATGCAACTTCATTCTCCACACCAATACACATCACATCAGACTGACAAATTAAATAACAGTTAGTCCATCATAAACATATAAATAGCAATAACATCTGAAGGGAAACATCTATGCTATCACAAAGCATGTCAGAAATCAAATATCACCATACAATGTATCATCATATCACAAAGTGAATCCACTATTGCTCAAAATCAGCGATCAAAATATCCAAACCAAAGTACCAAAGTCTAACAGTGTGAAAAAATGCAACAGAAAACATAAACATAAATGGAGGGGTACTACATCCTCCCCCCTAGGATCAGGCTTGCTCCTGAAAGCCTGCGAACAGATAGGGATAAAGTTCCCTCATGTGTGTCGCATCCTCCTAGGTAGCAGAAGTCTCATGGCTAGGATCCCATTGGACCGTCACCTGATCAACGTCTCGACCCCTGAGATTGAGCGTCTGGCGCTGTAGAATGGCCATGGGCTCCAAAGCCAGCTGCTCGTCCTCTACCTATAATGCATTCCAATCAAGTACATGAGAAATTTCTAGATGATATGGTCTAAGAACCAATACATGAAAAACATCATGAATACCTAACAAACTGGGTGGTAAGGTGAGTCGATACGCCACAGGACCAATTCTCTCTAAGATCTCAAATGGCCCAACAAAACAAGGTGCAAGCTTAGAGCCTTTTCCATAATGGATTGGACTCTTTCGCGGTCGCACTCGAAGAAACACTCTATCACCAACTACAAATTTTCAGTCTATCCTATGCGCATCGGCATACTTCTTTTTCCTATCCTGTGCTGCTATCAGATGTTCTCTAATTTGGTCAATCTGTTGTTCCATGTCTCGAAGCATCTCAAGTCCAAGTAATACTCTATCCTCTAGTCGATCCCAACTCAAAGGAGTTTGACAAGGACGACCGTATAATGCCTGAAATGGCAGCATTCCTATGGAACTTTGATATCCGTTATTGTAAGAAAATTCTACTAAGTATAGATAATCCTCCCAACATGATTGTTGGTCCATTACATACATTCTAAGGATATCCTCTAATATTTGATTCACTCTCTCCATTTGTCCATCGGTTTGAGGATGATACGCTAAACTAAAGTTCAACTGTGTGCCAAGAGCATGTTGTAATGAAGTCCATAGGGCTGACGTAAATACAGGATCTCTATCAGAAATAATCCTACAAGGAATCCCATGCAATCTAACTATGTCCTCCATGAATATCCTAACTACGGATGAAGCATTGTATGATGATCGTATTGTGAAAAATGAGCTACCTTAGTCAATCGATCAACAGTTACCATAATGGCATCATGTCGACATGATGACGTAGGTAACCCTACTATAAAGTCAACAGATATAATGTCCCATTTCCATTTAGGAATGAGATGTGGCTGCAATAATCCAGCAAGATGTTGATGCTCAGCTTTGACTCACTGGCATTCAAGACATCTCAATACATAGTTAGCAATATCACATTTCATACCAGGCCAGAAATACAATTGTCGAAGATCAACATGCATTTTCTTAACACCTGGATGAGCTGAGTATGGAGCTCGATGTGCTTAAGTCATAATCAATGTAAGAAGACCCTCAAAATGTGGTACATAAATATGACCTAAATTCTATAATATACCATCTGGTTCAAGGACATACCCTGCAAATCGACCTTCTAAAGGTCTACCAGATTCAATCTCTGACCTCACTTCCTGATACAATCTATCAATAGGAAGTACTACTAATATTTGACCTCTCAAATCTACTTCAAGAGTAGTAGTAGATATCTCATGTCGACGACAACTAAGAGCGTCAGCCACTACGTTCTCTTTTCCTTGAACATATCTCACTTCAAAATCGTACTCACACAAGAATTCCATCCACCGTCTTTGTCTAGCATTCAAGTTCGGTTGCGTAAAAATATATTGTAGACTACGGTGATCAGTGTGAAGTTCGAAATGATGACCTAATAAGAAATGTCTCCATCAAACTAATGCATGCACAACTGCAGCTAGTTCTAAATCATGAGTGGGATAGTTTAATTCGTGATCCTTGAGTTTGTGAGACTCATAAGCAATCACACACCCATCTTGCATCAGAACTTCTCCCAAGACCTCTAAGGATGCATTCGTGCACACTACAAAATCCTTAGTAGGATCAGGAACAATCAGTATAGGCACATTAGTCAACTTTTCTTTAAGTTTCTGAAAAGCCAATTGACACTGCTCTATCCAAACAAACTTCTTCCCTTTTCTCTGAAGAGAAGTAATAGGATGACCAATTCTAGAAAATCCCTCAACAAACTGCCTATAGTAACCAGCTAGACCCATAAAACTATGAACTTCACCTACATTAGTAGGCACGGGCCAATCTACAATAGCTTGAATCTTTGAAGGATCCACAACAATACCTTTTCCAGAAATCACATGTCTAAGGTATTTTACCTTAGTTTGAAAGAAGTCACACTTCTTCAGGTTCGCATACAATTGATTTTTCCTTAAACATTGCAATACCTGTCTCAAGTGTTCTTCATGCTCCTTCATGTTTCTCGAATAGATCAAAATATCATCAAGAAATACAAGGACAAAGTGATCAAGGTATGTACGAAAAAAACCATTCATTAAACTCATGAATACTGATGGTGTGTTCGTTAACCCAAACGGTACTACTGTGAATTTGTAGTGCCCATAACGAGTTCGAAAAGCAGTTTTATGAATGTTAGCTTCAGCAATTCGTAATTGATGGTAACCAAATTTCAAATTGATTTTAGAGAACACATTAGCTCCCTTGATCTGATCAAAAATATCATCGATTCTAGGCAAAGGATAACGATTCTTAATCGTAACCTTATTCAATCGATGATAGTCAATGCACAGCCTAAGTGACCCATCCTTCTTCTTTACGAAGATGATAGGTGCTCCCCAAGGGGAAACACTAGGATGAATGAAACCCTTTTCTAATAATTCCTCTAACTGAATACGAAGTTCCTCTAACTCTTGAATCGTCATTCTATATGGAGCTCTAGATATAGGCTCAGCTCTAGGAACTAGGTCAACTCTAAAATCAATATCCCTCTTCAGTGGCATTCCAGGTATATCATCAGGAAACACATCAGTGAATTCCCTAAGAATAGGATGATCATCAAGAGATACCTCTCGTCTCTCACCTTCTTCTAGATTGGTAACTGTTGTTGCAAACAGTTGACAACCTTGACGAAGACATCTCTTTAATTGCATAGCAGATATCAACCACAAAGAGATAGGTCTTTGTATACCTAAGATTTCCACTTTCGCACCGAAATCATTAATGAAACTAACCGTCTTAAGTCAACAGTCAATCACAGCATGATGAGATGCTAACCAATCCATACCTAAAACTATGTCATACGATACTAAAGGTGCAACATGTAAATCCACTACGGTAGTTAACATACCAGTTTTAAGTTCACAACTATGTACAAGATTCTCTACTGCTACTTTCATCCTAGAGGTGAATTCAACCTACCACTTACTGCCTTGCTTTACCACCACAAGACCACAATGGTCAACGATGGTCGGTGAAATAAAAGAGTCGGTAGCTCCAGAATCAAAAAGAATGGAAACACTAACACCATGTAACTTACCTGAAGTCTCGACCACTGTGTTCTAGTGATCGGCTTGGTGGTCATTAACCACAACATAAACTGTATGTGATTGTCCTGCATCAACCACTATAGGCTCTGAAACTGTAGGTCGAGGACCAAAACCAAAAGAACCTCTCATCGAACACTGCCTAGCAATGTGTCCCTTCTGTCCACACAAGTAACAACCTATGCCTCTACCGAATCCTCTGCCACCCAAAGGTGCATTGGATTGCTGGAAACTACCTCTACTGACAGTAGACTGAGCACTCTACGTAGGCTGATCCTATCTATTGTGCTTGTTGCACCACCAGTTGTGACTCTTTCCTGTTTGTGGACTATTACCTTGCTGTGGTTGTGGATTATTATTCTTTTGACATGTACATTATTGATGTTGCTGCCCACCCTTAGAGGGTGTCTATTGGTTCCTAGAGGAACCCCCTATCTATGCCTATCCACCGCGTGGACTAAAACCTACTGCAGGAGCACTGCCAATCTGTACTCCTGTGTGACCACCTAATGCCATAACAAGGTTCTCTTCCACTATTTGAGCCTTCTCCACTGCCACTTCCATAGTCTTTGGCTCAAAGACTCTGACTCCACCACTAATGCAGGCGTTTAAACCCCTAATGAAGTGTTGTACTAGCATAGGCTCATCATCGCCAATACCTGCATATTGCTTGAGTTCATAGAATCTACATTCATATTGCTCAACAGATAGAGCCAACTGACGTAGATCATGAAACTCGTCAGCCTATCGCTACCTCCAGTGTTCTGATAGGAACTGTGCTCTAAACCTCTCCAGAAACATCTCCCAAGACACTAACCCAATATCTAAGTGGAGCTTCTGCTCCTCTAGGCACCACCAAGTAGAGGCGAATCCTCTTAGATGCATAATAGTGCATCTCGCTCGGGTATTGCTACCATAAGGGTGCATGGCGAAGCACCTACCCAAATCCAGTAGCCAGGTCTCTTCCTCTAAGCCACCTCCTGTACCATCAAAAGTAGGAGGGCGTGCCCTCAATAAATCCTGCATGTGTCTTGCAGTAATAGCATCCTAATGCACTGTATCATCTACTCTCCTAGGAGATCTATCATGCTCTCTAACAACCTCCTGCTCAACTTCCTGTCTAGGTCCAAGTCAAGCTAGGACCTCCTCTAATAAAGGACGTATCTATGAACCCTCTATTCCTGATTGTTTAGGATTTTGTCCCTCATTCCTCTGATCCAACTGCTCTGCCTGATCACTCTGATGAGGGCTCAGAGGGGGAGTAACCTGAGGGATTGGCCCTCGGCCTCCACCTCGACCTCTACCATGACCTCTACCACCTTATCTAGGCATGATCCTACACATAACAATAATGAGTCTTAGATACTAATCAACCAAGGTTAACAAATAGCGACACTACGTACTAGGTCAACCTAATGGGCTCGCGATTACCCAGAGCGTCCAGTGTTTGTAACCTGGCTCTGATACCAATCTGTAATGCCCCGTCTTATAACCTAAGGAATGTTGCAATTGTGTCTAAAAGTGAAATAATTTTTTTTTAAAGCATTAATATTAAGTTAATTAGTTGCATACATTCACTAAATTACGTAATGTTACACTACTTGAGGTTCCATAGATGACTTTCATATTTAGCATTGCACATATTTAATTAACATAAACATAAAAGTAAACATTGCATAACATTTGAATTCCATTCATGAAAGTATAAAGTACAAATGTGTTTCTTACATTGCATTTGAAATAATATTACAATACTCATTCATTTGATGAGGTAGATCAATAATAGTTACAATTACATTTTACAAATGTTCACCTCATAAACAATTGAGGGATGTTACAATACAAGATTAACAATAATGCAATAAAGAAGTATACATATGTATCCAAGTACGAGCTCTCCATCCATGAAGCTCTTGTTGCCATGATCATAAATTAGGGACCCAACGGAGTAAGGTGCATGCTCCACCCAACCATGTGGTACCCGTAGGTCCACCCCCCCTGCTAGGAGATAGTAATATGATTACCTAGACATAACCTATTCACCCTAGACACAAGTACATAACTAACTGATGGTTACATTGCTTCCAGATTTAAGAAAATCGAATATACTAAGAACACAAGGTTAACTATTATTTTAGGTGGAGTGTCATCACAATATTGCAAAGGTTACCCTAGTGTTTCTTCCTAGGTTTCGGCCCCCAACTTGGGTTACCCTGGTAACCTCTTACGAAACTCGGCCCCGTTTGCAAGCTATTGCGGAATTGAATATCTTTTAAGGTAACAAGATAACAATTTTCCATTCCAAGCCTTCTCAACTTATACTCGGGTATGTGCAAGATCATCGTGCAAAAAATAGGCCCTTAAGTGGCAAAAAATTCAAAAAAATCAGTGTTAGGCAACTTGACGTAAATATTTGAATAAGTTATCTATATTATTTCAAAAATATGTAAGAATAGAATTTGTAGAAAATTGAATGTAGTTTCTAAAATACTAGGTTTATTTAAAAATAAATAATAAAATCTATTTGGTGAAAAATTGAAATTTCAATGCAGAGTACTTAAATTTTAGGGAAAAAATAAGTAGGTGTCCTGTCGGACCACTAACCATAATAAAATGATAATATTTTTTTGTAATAATTTATATATAAGTGAGACTCTATGTCCGGATGTGATGCATATTTTTGTAATTTTTTTAAAGTATATAATTAATTATGAATTTTTATTACAACTTTTTAGAAAATATAAAAACTCCATGTCGACCACCTTAACTTGGTCAAAACTTCATGAAATTTAATTTTTATTTTTAATCAGGATGTAGCATAGAATGTAGATGTTTGGATTCAAAAAAAAATGTACCTGTTAAAGTTATTGTTTTTCAATATTCCCTGAGGACTTTAGTCATAATTCTAATAGAAAATGAATAATAATTATTTATTAAATTCAAATTAAATCATAATTTATATTTTTGGAAATTTGAGAATCTCCTCTAAAAACCCTTTTCGTTTCATTAATTTTGGGTGAAAAAAAAGTCGTCAGCCACATACCCCATAATATTGCCACTTTTTGGCGCACCATGATCCTGCACATACCCACTCAAGACTAAACTAGCTCAAGAGTCCATAAGTGAGGCATAATCATCTTATTAAGGATTTTAATTCTAACTACTATGTTATTTAGTTATCACTAACTTACTAACTCTTTGTAAGTTACCCTGACACCACTTTGTGTGTCGGCCCTTACACAGAGCCACTCCCCTAAACATAACATAGGAATTCTAATTTTTCCCTGACTAAGGTAGAAAAGGTGTACACAAACATACAACATATAATACTACACTTTTCATAACGAACATCAATATCCATGTTCACAAAATCAGGTGTCAAAACACCATGTAAAACCATGTACACAACCTTAGCCAACAGAAAAATTCAACTTAAACAATCACAACCCCCATGCTATCCTACTTGTCTGGAAGACTTGTTCATTTAATACTTTCCCAATTTTCCCAATAAAAAAAAAGGATTAAAAGCAAATTAAATAAAATAAGAGTCTACATTAGGATATAATAAATCCAGTCAATCAAAATATAATGTACAAAATTAATCTTCTAGGGTTTAATTTATCTTCCATTCAATATGGAAATGAAATCTATACTTTGCTCAATAACATAATCACACATTAAAACATGATCTTTATAACCTCAAGAATATTAATTTAATTTAAAAATAATTTATCATAATAAATTAATTATTAATATTTCATTTATGCCACAATTATATTTCCAAATTTTCTCAACCTTAAATATATATATATATAATTATAAATATTATATATATATATATTTTATATATAATATATATTATATTATTAATATACATTATACATAGCATATATATATAATAAATATAAAATACATATCTTTTAGTGCTAATAAAAAAACAAATTAAAATTACGAATTAAATTTCCGCATGAAAATATATATATAATTTTTAAAAAGTTGGAAGGTTAGGGCTACCTTTGCAGCCCGCCCCACAAGCTCGGCCGCGGCAGCTGAGCTGAGTGCTGCCCACAAGGACGGCACTGCGCTCGGCCCTCGCCGCCATGCCCCTGCGGGAACAGCTACAGGTAGCCCCGCCATGGGCGCTGGCTCACACAGAACATTTAATATATTTTCAACTATTAAAACATACACAAATTTTTTATAAATTAATAATTGACGGCAATAATAAAATCGCGTAAGGCAATTTCCAAGTTTGCTCAATACTGTGAATTTTCAATATACACAATCATTAATATATATACATTTGTATATGTATATGTATATATAGTTCCAATACATATACATATATAAATATATATATATATAATTGACAAATAACAATAAAATTACAGTAACTGTACAATTATTTTCAACAAAGTTTTCAACAAGTATTTGGAAAAAGTTTCAAATCTGAACAATTTTATTCCCAAAATAATAAATACATTAACTGAGATTTTTATTACAAATCCCCAAATTGATCACTAATTTTTAACAGAGGATTTTAACATTAAACCCTTCTAAGATTTTATCAATTTTCTTCTATAGATTTCTACTGTTAAAATAAATCTTTGTTTTTGCTCTTTGATTTCTCTATAATTCTTTGTTTTCACAATTGTCACAGAGAGGAAATCAATTTCTTTTATAGAATTATTTTCTAAATTCTTGGAGAAGAAATACAGCTTTCTTAAAATAAACATTTACTCAGGCAATCTTTTCTAAAGAAAACAATTAAATTACAAGAAAAGTACCTGTTTCCTTGTAGCTTGAAAACTGCCTGTAGAAGAAAGCCTCTATTTCCTGTTGTGTGCAATCCTCTAAAGCTTCTCCAGCAAACCCAAATCCGAAGGAAGCTAAAACCAACCACAAAGATCTTCCAACCAAAGGGATCTTCCAGAAATATACAACATATAGAGGAAATCACAATTTCTTAAAAATAATTTCAACAGCCAACTATTCTTTCAATTCTCGTGAAGAAAAAGATAAACTTTTGTGTTTCCCCAAACCCCAGATAATATCCAAGAATATCCTCAACCAAAAGCCATAAATTTAACTGGCACACATGTCGAGAAGAAGAAAATATCTTCAACAACTTCCCGGCAATCTTTCATTTCAAGATTTGCATGCCTTTAATTTATTTAAATTTCCAATTTTCAAAAATACAAAATTTATTTACAATTAAAAATACCATTTCCAAAATAATAATTAATTTAAAATTAAATCTATTCACACACATTTAAACAATTTTAATTTAATCAATTAATTTATTTAATTAAATGAATTTAGTCTTAATGATCAAATTATTTAACCAAACAAACTAATTAATTAAATAAATACAATGTAAAACTTATTTCTTTAACATTTAAAAATTAATTTAAATAACAGTATATTAAAGAATAATAAACTATCACTAAAATTGACAAGATTTTCCTATCAAAGCAATTTAATCCAATCAAGAAAAGAGAAGACAACCAAAGACTCCAAACTAAACTAACGATGTATTATGACTGGGTTTAAGGCTAGACTAGGATGAACCATGCTACTACCTCCCAATTAACATTTTCGTTGAGTCTTGACACGCTCAGACCTGAGTAACTAGGTGGAGTCAGTGTCATATACCTGCAATCCTGCAACCAAACCAATAACATGCATATATATATATATAATCTATTGTACAAGCATATACCATGTGGAGAAAATCACGGACATCACAGGGCACTCGCAAGCGAGTGATGCAACTTTGTTCTCCACACCAATACACGTCACATCAGACTGACAAATTAAATAACAATTATTCCATCATAAACATATACATAGCAATAACATCTGAAGGGAAACATCTACGCTATCACAAAGCATGTCAGAAATCAAATATCACCATACAATGTATCACCATATCACAAAGTGAATCCACTGTCGCTCAAAATCAGCGATCAAAATATCCAAACCAAAGTACCAAAGTCTAATAGTGTGAAAACATGCAACAGAAAACATAAGCATAAATGGAGGGGTACTACATAATTATTTTATTACTATTATTTTTTATAAATTTCTTGGATATTATAGTAAAATAAATCAACTCTTACATTTTTTAAAATTTAAAAGTTGCCTATTCAAATTCCACAACTAGATATAATGGACTAGAGCTTTCTATAATGATGCACAATGATCAATCCTTGATGTTCCAAATCTTTGTGTGGGTATTTTACTTCATCCCACCGTCTTCTTTAGTTTTCATGATCTAGGTAGGTATTCCTAATGAACCTAGGAATTATCCCTTGTTGACCCATCTTATTTCAACCTTTATTTTGTTGATGATTATACTTGAATCTCTTATTTTTAAATTTTATGTAGTAATGAATACCTATAACACTTGGTGAAACTAACAAACCAACACTAATATTGTTCCTCTTCCTTTATCTGATCCCTATATTTCATGTTGACTTCTTGTATTCCTTTAAGAACACTAAAGAGTATAATAGTATAAAATAACTTTAGTCTATAATATTTCTCTTTGGGATATTATTTAAACTTCACCTTAATATCATGATTTTCTTCATAATTCTATACAAAAGATCCATATTCCCTCTTCTACTAAGCCTATTGAAATAGTTTCCCAAATTGGGTGTATTATATACTAACATTATGGAGATTGCATTTCTTCCATCTAAACTTCACTTCAATGTGGTTTAATAGAAGATTATTTATCTTCTAATAATTTTTGGTACTAAACCTATATGAGCATTAAGTATACATTGATTCAAAATGGTTTTTTAATCTTAATATTTGTAGTCATTAATTCCTAAAATGTTTTTTTTTTTATACTTCTAATCTTACTCTTCTTGAATTTTCTATTAAAGGTTTTGTTATTATTAAATGAGAGATCCTTTGGGAACTATTATTTTCTTATCTAGAATCAAGCCCTATTTCGCTTCACTTGTTATTCCATGTTATGATAGGGAATAAATTTCTTATTATAAACTCCTTCACGAAAAACCTTCGATTCATGCAATAGGGATTGTTCCATCTAATTGGACACCAATATTGTAATTTTTTTTATATGGAAGCAAAACTTTCATGATTACATTAGATAATGATCTATTGTATTATTGCAAAATTAGTGATGAACTACTTTTATTTTTATATTCCCATATAGTGACATTATCCCTTTAAAGTGAAAGAAAATATGATGTCAAGAATTGCATACACTACAATATTAATTTATATTTCATGCTCACATTTTAGCATCTATATCCATAGCATAATTTTAGGGCCCATTTAATCCTCTTTCCTAACCTTCTCCTAGATCTAAGTGGCAATCTCATATTTTCTTACTTAATTATGTTAAATTTCATATTTTTATGTATTTGTCATCTTCTAACATTTTATTATTTATGCATTGTTTCAAACATTAAATACACAATTATATAAACATCTTCATGACTCTAAAAATATCCTAACAATTTTATTTTTTAAATCATTCTTCTTACTTGAACAAAAAATTCTAACTAACTAAGACATTTAAAATTATTTTTAATTAATTTTATCTTTAATTAATTAAATATTTTATCAAAACTCAAATAAAATTATCTTCATCATTTTTTTTTAATTTAAACTACTTTTTAATACAAATTATTGTATTTTCAAAATGCATGTTCTCTCACTACCATTTTAAAATGATAAATCTTCCTATTCTATAAAATACTTGCAATAGTCCATTCTTGACATCTTTACAAGGAGGAAAATAAAGAATCTTCATTCTAATCATACAACTATATTTTTGAAATGCATGTTCCTCTTGCTACTATTTTATAAAATACTTACAATAGTTCATTCTTGATACCAAATTACAAGAAACAAAAGAAAGAATTTTCATTCTAATCATACAATGTCTTATAATAGCTTTCTCTATTTTCATAATTTGTTGGATTTTATTCTTAACATCTCAAAAATGTCCTTTTTTATAACTAATTTTGAAAGGATTGAAAAAATATCTACTAAATTCTTTTTTTTCTCATTATTTGTCCAATTTTTCTAACACATTTTTTTCCAAAACTTTATCTCATCCCATTACATTCTATTCTTCCCTATTTTAACACCAATCTCTATTTTTTATTCAAATTTGAAAGTTATTATGTACTTTTATATGCAAAAGTGTAATATATCCCTCATATGCTCCATTTAATCTTTAAAATTCTACAAATGCAATATAATAGTATTTTTTCTACACTTATATTCTATATATTCTTTACATTGGAGCATTCTTAATTCTACTCTTGCATGAGACAAAATTACTATTTATTTTTATTTTCCTACACTACAACACTTGGTTTCTCTTTGTTGCATGTTACATTTATTCTGAATTATTATTCTTGGCCACTAAAACATTATATGCTCTAGTTATATCTAACATTCTATTTCTAACTTGTGCTATAATATTTCATTTTATATACTACAACAATTCTTCATACAATTTTTATATAATTTCTATTGACTACAATAAAAATTTCCTATTTGAAAAAATTCTTTTGATTTACTTTATTCTTAACTTATATTCATTCTTCAAGCACATTATAATTTCTTTACTTGAAACTTTGCAATGTTTTTCTACATATTATTTGTTTTATTCTTTAATGTTGTAAGTTATGTTACTTTTATTGATCTTTTCTCTTTGAAAAGAATACAAACGTTCTTTTTTTTCATTTCTTCCTCTTACAAATATTATTCACTCATTGAATAATATTTGCTCAATTTAGTAGAATTTTTTACTATGCCTAGTTTTACTTAAATGTATGCAAAATAGGCATGCATATAAACACCACACAAATTATTTGGAAAAATTCCACAAAAAATGTGATATCATTTATATAAAACTATGGTAAATGTTCCACTCCATTACAACAATTCATCCAATTAAGAGGTGATGTAATTTATTGATTCACTAAACAAAAATAGATTTTTATTCTTAAAATCATTCTCTAGAACTAGACTCATGGAGTGACCAATTTGAAAATCAATTTGAACATTTCAATCACTTCGATAAAAATTTATCCAAAGAATAATTAAGATAGTGTTATGCAACCAATAATATAGAAGCAATAAATCTAGCCTATTAATTTTTCTAAGGTTCCATTCAAGTATAATTTTGAATTGAAGTTTACAAGAAAAATAAGTCTATAATATTATTCACAAATAATATCTCCATGTTGATAATTTAAGCAATGCCTTCAACACAATCTATTAATGGATATAGAGAGAACTAAAATATGGATATACTTGTAGGTTCGAAATATCCTCAAGATGGAACAAAATTAAATTTTGATTATACATTTTGGGGAACTCTTTGGGCTATAGATGTTGACTATTTTCTTCATAATTCTAATAGTTTTAAATTCTAATTAGAGGTTTGAGTAAAATTTGTTTAAAGATGAACAAAAATATTGGTAGGAAGATCTCATTGTTAGGTTAATGCTAGTATATAAGAAATGATATAATGAATTAGTAATAGAAGATAGCTTTTTTACAAAGGTTGAGGCCCCAATTGGGGTATGTGTTCTTATGAAAAAGAAGCATTGAAGTGGTCCCAATTCTTTTATAATATCATGCATATATGCATTGCTATTGGGGAAAATATTAGAAAATTTCAAGAAAATGCAATTGGCAGCTATAAAGCCAAATGAATATTAAAAACTTTCAAGAAAATGCAATTGGAAGCTGTAAAGCATAAATTTACAAAATGAGTTTGTTTAAAAGGCTTTAGAAACTTTCAAGAAAATGCAATTGGCAACTCTAGATCCAAATTTGGTTGAAAACTAGGTTTGTTTAAAAGGCTTTAGAAACTTTCAAGCAAATGTAATTGGTAGTTGTAAATCCAAATTTTAATAATGGGTATTGTTTTTAAAAGGTTTCAGAAACTTTCAAGCAAATGCAATTCACAGTCGTGAGCCAAAATGAGAGCTTCAAATAGGGTATATTCATTATAAACAATAAATTTTGTTCTCATAATGTGCCTTCAAGTTTTAAAGGAAAATTTTGTTTGGAATTTTATTTTCATTCAATTTGTTTTTATTTAATTTTTTTTCATTTCACTAGAAAAATTTGGTCTCATGGAATCCATTAGAGTTTACAAATTTACAAACAAATAGAATTTTAAATCACTATGAAAGAATGCCAACCTACTAATGGACATCCAAGTCGATATTTCAAGTTGAAATGGTGGTCCCGTTGCAAGTTTTCACCGTTCCCTATCAATCACGTTTGTTGTTTGCCGTGCACAAGCTCCAGGTCTGATGTTCGGCTATTTTTTATTTATTTGATAGTGATAGGGTTTGATTTATAAATGTGCCCTAATTCAACAGGGTTCGGTCGAACATGGGTTTGATAGAACCTATTTAAAATGTTATTTCTCTGTTGACCTTTAAATGGTTCATCTGAACCATCCTTTCTATTGAAATTTTTAAAAAGTTCATTTTCCTTCCTCTTCTCAATTGTAAACCATTATTGTGGTTTCACCCTCTAAGATGTTTCAAGATGTTCTGAGTTTATTCAGATTTGTTCTAAGACGTTTTGAGTTGATTTAGAGTCATTTTGAGTTGATTCTGAGATGTTCCGAGTTGATTCGAAGTCATTATGAGATGTTCTAAGTTGATTTGAAGTCATTCCAATACATTTAAGGTTGATTCTGAGTTATTTTGAGACATTATGAGTTGATTCTGAGATGTTCTTAGACATTTTAGGTTGATTTTGAGTTGTTTTGAGACGTTCCAAGTTGTGATAGGTGTTAAGTAAATTTTACATGTCTACAAAAAGATAATTTAAAATTTTTTTGACAAACAACAATAATCAAACATTTCATTCCAATGATGCTTCATATTGTAAGAGTATCAATAAATTAAATAAAGACATTTTACCTAAGTTTTGAATATATTTATAATAAAAACTAATTTTTTTAATTAAAAAGACAAGTTAGAAAGTTTGTCATTGAAAGCATAACCAAACATTATCATTCATATTGTAAGTATATCAATGAATTATGAAGATGTATTGAAATTGGATAGATGTGAACAAATTTTTATAAAAGAAAAATATATGTAGTAAAAATCAAATGAATGGACAAATTTCTATCACTCATTTTCAAAAACTTTAGTTTTCTCCAAAAAATAGTATTGAACACATTGCTTCTTTATGACATAATATTAAAATCTAAACTTATGTTAAAATACAAATTGCTATTGACATGAAAATATTAATTGTAAAAAATAAACTCCTAAGAACACAATTATGAGACTAAATTTATATAACATTAATCATGTACAAGAAATAAAATACCAATAAGAATAATAAAATATATCTTGTTTCAATATACTTTAAGAGTTGGCATAAATACCAATGAATTGAAGGATATCACTTGGATTGTTACCTACTAATAGCTTTACATTGTGGCTTTGTAGAAAGCTAGAAATATAAATTCACTATTTTCTTAGATATTACCTAAACAACAATTACACAAAATATTTTTTTCTTTATTCATACAATATATTTAATGCATATACATAATATATATAAATATTTATTAAATATCCACACCATTTTTCAAATATAATTAATAATTTAAAAATTTGAAATGCCTTGAGGAATATTTTATGAAACTATTTTAGAAGTTTCTAAATGTGTATAATAGATTGGAAATATGCATTTCCTAAAACTAAAAATATAATATGTAGAAAACTATTATAACAAAAAAAATGAGATAAAAGGACATATAATAGCTGACATATTGTAAAAGTTTTCTTTAGTTATATTTGTGTGTACCAATGAAAGTAAATAAGTGAATTTGACTTCTAAATCAAAATGAAAAATGAGGAAAATAATCATACCCAAAATAGTCTAGATTTGATTGAAGAAAAATTCAATTGAGGTAACTTTGATCAAACCTAATAAATACATCTTTGGTATACTATGATACTAGTAATCCATATATGGTAACATTATTTACGAAATGGATGTCAAATCTAGAAAGTGTGGACCAATGCGTCCATTCTTTAACATTGTGTTGAAACTTAATCAAACATACAAAGCTATTGAGTGATCTCTTGGTGTACCTAATTGTCTATTTCTCTTTTAGCTATATTTCCAAATACTTTCTTAACTATTTATGTGGTTTATATATAATGTTGATATTTCTAAATTATTTCTATTTTTTAGTTAAATTTATAAAATTCAAAAAATCATCAATGTATACAAATAAAAGAAAAAATAAGAAAATATTATATAAGTAATTAAGAATATTGAATATTGGAAACTAATCAAATAATCTAACTAAAAACTTGATTAATTTATTAAAGTATTACATTACACAATTAAAATATTAATAATCAATAAATTCACACTATTATAAGAATATTATAAAATTATAAATGTAATCTTATAAAATCAAAAGAATTATAAAATTAGAGACTTCATTAAGGGAAAGTATTATATGTTTGAGATTACACATCATTATGTTTAATATTTAGTGTTTGATATGAGAAGAATTGTTGTAATAGATTACAAAACACCAACATCTAATTATTAATGATTGTTGTAAGTATTTCATGATATTCATTCTATTTAATGATAGTAATGATATTACATTGTCAAATTTTCCTACTTTCTTAGATCTCTCAATATAGTAGACATTTAATTTTATTTTTCAAGTTTTAAATTACTTTTTTATTTTCATTTTTTCATCATGTATGATTCATGCATAGGACATAGCATATCTTTTGGGTTAGGATCTAGAGGCAAGAGGCAATATGAAAGGGGGGATAAATATATCAAAATTTGAGTTAGATGTCAAGGAGATTATTTCTTATAATAGAATAAATTATCTCAATGTTTCAAACTATTTCTTTAATTATTTATTTAAAATGTTAGTGCATCCTAGACTTCATATTTATATTTTTAGGTTTTTTGTCTTGGAAAAGAAATGGGTGGTGATGATTTTTTTTTGGGTTTTGTCCTCTATACATTTCATGTTGTTGTTTGATCTTTGACAAATTTGTAAATATAATATTCTTATTGTTATAGGCTGACATAAAATGTAACCAATGTAATTTCATGTATATATTATAAACCTATTTGATCTAGATCAAGGTTTTGTGAATTAAGGTGATCGGTTGGGTAATGCACTATGACAATTGTATAAGCGATTGAAAGAGAAAGAAAAAAGTGGTATATCTTGTCTAGAATCAATTTTATCATATATTTATGATAGAGGGGAAGTGAAGAGTGTGACTAAACATTTTCTGGAGGCAATGAGACAAAGGGGGTCTTCTTGAATGTTGAAAGCAGTGAGCTAGTATGTTATAGAGAAGACACTTGAAGAAATTGCAAAATATTTGTAAGGAAAAAATTTCATCATCAAAAGAGAAGGGAAAAGGAAGAATTGCAATCATCAAAAGGATTGAGCCTAATTGTTAGATTTAGATAGTGGAAGGAGCATCATTTTGTAATCATTTATGATTTTTTTCTTAGATTGGGGAAAAGTTGCTTCCTTGGGTTGTAGCCCTAAAACAAAGTTTGTAGGGAGTTGTAGCTTCCTTGCGAGTGACCCTTAAAAAAATTTCAAGGAGTAGTAGCTTCCTTGGATTGTAGCACTAAAAATCATTTGTAACTATTATTCATTTGTGAGGTTAGATTAGGACAATAGCTCCTACTAGCTTTTCTCATTATTTTTTCCCCTCTATGGTTTTCCATGTACATTTGGTGTTGTGTTGTGTTGTGTTATGTATTGTGTTATTTTTCCATGTTTACGTTCATGTTGAAGAGTTGAAGTTTTTGTTTAACTCAGAGGGTTTGTAATTTAACAAAATAATAATTCATCCCCCTCTCAATATTCCAGTGTGTGTTCAATAGTAATAACAACAACCTAAAACAAAAATATTGAAATGAAAATGACATAACACATTATGTAATTGCATAAATCTCTCATTGAAAGTAATACCAAGTTATACATAGCATCATGACCAATATCATTTTCAACACTACTGAAAGTGAATAAAGCTTCTCATGCATCATAAACTACTTCTATAGATTCAAATGAACTATATTAGGTACTCCCAATAACCATTTCTCATTGCACTAAGCATACCAATGTAATAATGGTGACCAAGAATATGGCCTACCAAATTGAATCCACATCAGAAAACTTTTACAAGACTTGAACATGTTGGTTATATTTTTAGAACCAAAATTAATCTCACCAGATGCCTATGAATTTTTCATAATTCAATGATCAACAAAGGTAAGGATTGGCCAATGAATAGGTAGAAGCTTGCTAGGCTACTACCTCTGCACTTCGAGTTTTGTGAGACCCGAGAGGGTAATCCTAACAATGTTTAGATGATACTCTTGTACCATTTTATCATGAACATTGTGACAAAAAAATGCATTCCTATAAGTTGCTAATTGATAAAATCGTTCAAGTATTTGGCTTATCATTTAAACTTTTTTATCCAAAGCAAGGAATGGGTGGTACTTGATAACACTTCATTGTAATTAAAGGTGTGTAAGTAATTTTCATTAAGATTTGTGTTCTTTGACAAGTATGGGATGACTCATTTACATCTAGGATAACCAAATTAATAGACCAGTGCCTTATCCATGGGTAATATATTCACATTTGCAATAGACTATAATACATTAAATGTTCATTTTATTCATAATATGAGAAAAAAAATACATTAGAGAGAAGTTGTTCTAGAATTTACAATTCTCATTCATATGTCATTGCTATTGTACAACTATAATTCCTATTACAAATTAGAATGAAAACCTAAGACTTGATACTATTCTATTAATCTATGCTTGATTTACAAAATTTTCCATTACATGAGTTCAAACTTTCTCAAACCAAAGACCCATGCAATTGGCCTTGAATTCCCATTTATAGAAACATGGGAGCAACAAGCTTCGGGCCAAATTGCACCTACAGTCACATTTTACATTTAACACACAGTTGCATTTGAATTTCAAAATTCTGCAAGTAGTCAAAACTCATTTCCATTTGTTGAAGAAGATTTACCTGCCTTCCAAACAACATATTTCATCCATTGTAACAACATCGAACTATCTTCTTCATGAGCCAAAAATGTTCCCCACGTGCATGTCCAATCAACAAAAAATCAAAGCAAGAAAATCAGTTAGAAAGACATAGAGGCAGACCCATCCATGTCAGCACTTGTGTCATCGATCTTCATCTTGGGGAGAAAACAATATTTTACAATACTTTAGCAAAAGCCTAATCTATACTAATTCTAGGATATGCATTATTTTTCTCCCATTCGTTATTCACCATGTTTGTTGTTAATTTTTATAAGACATGCTTAATTTGTAAAATTTTACATCCATGTGTTATATTCATCCTCAGTTGGCCATTTCATGTCTAGTAGGTTCTGGGTGATCCCACAATATTGGTTTACAATTTCCAAGAGATCCTGATTTTTGCTAAAATCACATATTTTTAGAAAATATAATGATTTAAGCCTTGAAAATATCCATTTAAAGGATTCCAATTAAAGAGGGTTTGATCGAACCACCTTAGATCAAACCCCATTGGATAGAACCCCGCTAGTTTTAAACCATAGCTATAACGGAGTCTCCTTTACACCTATCAAAATGCTAATAAAAACCACTTTTGATTTACCTTTTGGGGGATCAAATGAATTCATTTAAAAAAAAAAAATTGTATGTCTGTAGTCCTTATTATAAGCTTCCCTAAAAGTATAATTTTAAATCAATTTAATTTTATTATTCTATTTATTTTTTATTTCTTGTGAATGTAGGTTTTTCACCAAAAATCAAGCTCTCTATTTTGCACATGGAAAAATAGAAGATTATCAAAAAAAATTTGAAAAATATCAATGCAATCGATATTGAAGTCCTTGATCCAACAAAAAAAGGGAATTTTGATACATACCAAAAAAAATATGTTGTATACAGTCTGCCTATGTCTGAATTGTAATTGGTTTGACTTCAAAACTTGATTAAGGAAAAAATATTCAATAAAACAGTATGAAACCAAATGAAAGTGCTAGATATCATAGTTAAAATTCTAAATTCAAAAAAAAATAGAATTTCATCCTTCATGGAAAAAAATTATGTTGTATGTACAGTGAGCATCACTCCTTAAAAATGTTGTTTACTCAAAAAACTAGTTTTTGAAGGAGATAGAAAAAGAAGTGCAATCTAATTCCAAAAATTATAAAAAATATATTTAGAATCTACAGACAAAATGTCACAAATCACTAGTTTGCATCATCTTCAAATTTCTCACAGTTTAGCTGCTATAGGTGCCTGAAAGTGAAGATTTAGTTAGAAAAAATTAGTTCAGTGTCCAGTTTGGCCAAAAACTATAAACCAATATTGTGGAATCACCCTTCTACACTTTTTCATTGTGTGGACTATACATTGCATCAATCAAAGCCCTAGACTCAACAAATGTATCCATTCTCATCTCAAACCCTCTCATATTATCAATATTGGGATTCAACATAGAGTAATCAATGACAGAGAACATCAACTTAGACTGTGGGAGCAAGTTTCCCATTTCCTCTTCCCATGTGGAAAATTATTTCAACTCACCCTCATCCTTCAATATTTTAGGCATGCCATGCCCTTCCATATCTCTAAACATTCTCGATTTGTTTGGGAGTTGTATTCCTAACTTCCCATGAAAAGTTGTTATTTCATTCACAATATCAATTGCTTTTAATAGGTCTAGAAGATTGGTAGGAGCTTCAGGGTCCTCTTTCATTTTTGGCATCATATCTTTCAAGGTTCCTACCCTAGTGCTCCACTTACTCCATTAAGTTTGGAATGCCTTTTGGACCTACAAATATTTCATATTTTCATCATGAATAGTCTTGTATGCATCCCATACATTGTCAAACTTATTTACCAATTTGTTAATTATATCATCAAATATATCATTTTCCACCTTAACTATGTCCATTTTGTCTTTCTTTGTATTCTCCTTTTCTACTTGCAATTCTTTTTTCAAACATCAAATCCAATAACAGGGTTTCTTTGTCCTATGATGACATATCTAAAGTAGAACTCGTTGGAGATGGTAGGTCCTTTTGTGTTGTAGAAAGCACTTTATTGTGTTCATCCATTGATCAATTTTTTATATTTATCCAACAATTTTTTTTAATTAGGATCTTTGATTCGGGCAGTGTCCACACTCAACATTGGAACATGCATTGTCAATTGTGTAGCTGCAGTGGCAGTCATTTTTGCAGCCCCTTTAACAACCACTACTCCAATCTCGTTTTTCCATAGATTTCATGACCTCAGGATTCCCTGTATTTGGTACCGTAGACCAAATAGCAAGTGTATGTAGCTTAGGAATGAAACCTAAACCAAAAAATTTATTACCAAAAATCTCCTTAGAAACAAAGGCATCTAGATCTTTCATAATTGCATCTAGTGCAATGGCAGATGATAATTCCCATCCAAGTAATAGGAGAACTCCACTTCCTTTCGCCAAGTCCTTTGTGCTTAATGCTTCATATATAGGATCCTAGCTAAAGCTCGAACACTCTACCTTTGCCTCTCATCTCCCTATAGCAATTAGACCATGGTAAGCTAGTTTTATCGAAAGCTAATGTAGTCAAAGATCAGGCACACATGAGGGGCTAATCCAAGCAGCCACACATGTAGTCAATTTACAACAACAGTAGATAATTTAGGGAATAACAACATTTTGGAAAATATATTAAGTATCATTAGAAAATGGAGTTTATATTAGTCAATACTAGCTCACAAGCATGTAGCCCTACAACTGACATTCTGACAAACCTGAAAAATTAAATTACTACCATAGGCATACAACACACATCATTAGCTTGGAATTCATTCCAAGTCCTGTGAAGACTAGGATTTGTATTTGTATATTAGGTAGCTATCATTAGATATTCAATACAAAATATTTAGAAGAATATGGTGCAGGACACATAAAAGAATGAACTGCCAGTTTCCATGTAACTGTTATCAGAAGGCTAGTCAAGAACCCAAGTTTTAATTCATATTTAGGCATGAAATAATAGCTGCATGAAAGTGAAATGGTCTAACAGAAAACCACTAGTTAGAAATAGATAAAATTGTTGTCAAGCCTAGGAAAGGAGTGGTAAGTGTTGTAGACAACTAATCTATAACAGCCAACAACTGGACAAAATTAGGAAATTCCAAGAATTAGCAAGTTGAATTTGTTTGGTTGAGTTCTGGGAGAAAATTGCTATGCCAGGCATAACATAGTTCCCACTACCACCATAAATGTTCTCACCACTATAGAATAAGAGATTACCAGTAGTAACGTCATTGTCTATGTAGCCATCAGACTGCACATTTGGTGGTGTTTATTAATTTATTAAATATAAGAATTCAATGCATTTTGTATTTTCAATTAATTAATAAATACAGTCAAATGTGTAGTCTAATGGTTGAGTAGACATTTCCATTAGTAACCGCATCATAGCTAGGAATAGTAGGGAAAACAAAAAAAAATGATGCCAAGAGACTAGAGACTAGGAAATAGACTTGTTAAAACAAGACTAGAAGTATCATCAAACAAAGAAAAATTAGAACATGCCAAAACTGTTAACAAGATAGAGGTAAATTGACATGCCTTTGCATCAAAATATATTATCATCAGATTTATGTATCAATGAGTTAAAATTAATTCATCGAGCTAGACCTTGAGAAATCCTATGAATGTTTGTGTGTCTTCTTTTCTAATTGTAATATTGTTATTCTATAATTTTATGAGTCAAACTCATCAACCCATGTTTCATGAGTAGTGGTTCACAAGAACCCACCTCTCATGATAGTGAAAGGTCCACTTAGCACTCATTGCATTTAAGTGATTCTTTTCTATTTAATGTTCCAACCTTTAGCAAGAATTCATCTATTTCACCATTAATAGTTACGAATCTGAAAAATATGGGTATGTGCAGGATCATCATGGAAAAAATAAGCCCTTAAGTGGCAAAAAATTCAGAAAAATCAGAGTTAGGAAACTTGACGTAAAAATTTGAATAAGTTATCTATATTATTTCAAAAATATGTAAGAATAGAATCTATAGCAAATTGAATGTAGTTTCTAAACTACTAGGTTTGTTTCAAAAAACAAAAAATCTATTTGGTGAAAATTTGAAATTTCAATGCAAACTTAAATTTCAAGGAAAAAATGAGAAGTAGGTGTCTGTCTAACCACCCTAACTATAATAAAATTATAATAATTTTTTATAATATTTTAGATATAAGTAGAGAACTCATGTCCCGATGTGATGCATATTTATTTGTAATTTTTTCCAAGTAAATATTAATTATGAATTTTTATTACAACTTTTTAAAAATATAAAAATTTGTATATCCGAATACCTTAACTTGGTCAAAACTTCATGAAATTCAATTTTTTTAATTCTATAGTATTCAAAGCATAGAATGTGACACATTTTTTGGATTTAAAAAATGTGATACCATTTGAAAGTTGTAGATGTTTTTCAATCAGCCTATCAATCAAGACTTTAGTTGTAATTTGAATAGAAAATGAATAATAATTAACTATTAAATTCAAATTAAAGCATAATTTATATCAGTGGAAAGTCAATAGTCTCCTTTAAAAACCCTTTTCGTTTCATCAATTTTGGGTTAAAAAATAGTCATCAGCCACATACCCATCTTATTGCCACTTTTTGGCCCATCATGATCCTGCACATACCCATATTGGCCATTTCAAATTGATTCAAATTTATTTGTGAGAGCTTCATGTTTACATCATTAGTAGATGTTTTTGGTTTCTTTTAGCATATAATTGTCATTTTGTAGATCTAAAATTTTTCCTTACTTTTGTGAAGGATAAAGCCTCTATGAAGTTCAATATTTTAAGGTATTTGTAACAAAAAATCTACAAGAACAAAAAACAATATTTTAGATAAAGTATGCGGTCTCCATTGACATGGCTTAAGAATTACAATTGGAAAAGGATTCACCAAGTGAAATGTTCAAGGTTTTGGGAATTTTATTTACCTTTAATGACTCCACATTTGCACTTTGGAGGCATGCTCTATAAAGGGTTGAAACAAAAGTTGCTTACTAGATCACAAAACCATTGTTTCTTGCAAGTGAGCATCAAATATTCAATGATATTTGTGTTGTTAGGCATTGTTTAAATTTTTCTATGATCATTTGGTTAAAACATTGTATAATGTTATTTGAAATAATTATAAAAAAAAACATAAAGCTTTCAATGTTGGTTATTTGTTATCTTCCTTCAAATAAGGGAGGAACTACCAATTTAATTGAGATCTCTAACACTAATTTGTGTTCCAAGTGGGCAGTGCAACTCATTGATAGATTTGAACATGAAAGGTTCTTCTTGACATCATATCTCATTGGGATCTTTCTTTGATAAGAAAAAATTTAAGGGTTTGGGCGTATAATCTCTTCTTATAACCAATGCTCTTGTAATATGCCAAACGTTCATTGTAGTAATTTTCCTAACATTTACTATGCAAGTAAATCTAAACTATGTAACAAGCCATTACGATAAAAACTTTTCCTTTTCTTTATTGAAAATATATGAACAAAGATGTTATACAACATATATGAGGATTTCTATTCCATTACAATACTTCTCAAAATACAATATTCCAAGAAAGTATAAAACTACATGCATAGCTCCTATGAGCTTCATGACAAATATGTAGATGGTCTGGAGGAATCCACCTTTCAAAATGTTGGTCTTCTGTCACCTGCTAAGGAGGAGAAGCATCACTCCAACACTTTTCTACCAACCACAGACTCATATGCGATCCCCCACACATCTATCAATGATAGATGGACCTTCCCCTTGATGAAGGTATTGGTTGGGTAACCCCATATGACATACCATTCTAAGCTTAGGGGTAAGTGCAAGAAGTTGGGTCCACAAAGAGGGGAAGTTTTGGCCAAAACAAAAAAAATCACATAAAATACACATACACATTTTTAAAAAATGCATACGTGTTACAGATCAGGTACTCGAGCCTAAATCCAAATGTGTACATGTGCTCAGATTTAGGTACACAAACCTAAAATGCATACGCGTTACAAAATGCGTACGCATTCATAATGTGTACGCATTTCTTAAAGCTATTTATTTTTTTAAATAAGCAACTATATTTGTAGTACCCCTCCATTTATGCTTATGTTTTGTAATACCCCCATGTTTCTGATACTATTTACTACTATTGTTTTCTTTTATGTGTTAGTGTGATACTGAATTGTGATGGTGATTGATTCATCGATTTGGTGTGTGTGGTTGCGTAGTTTAGTTGATTGCTACAATTGATATTATTATTGTGATTTATGATACTATGTATGTAGGGTTTGGATTATTTTATTATGCAACGCTTTCTCTCTAATGTTTTATATGTCGATGTGATAATCCTATGGTGATCATGTTATTTGAATTCAGTATTATTTTATAATGCAATGGTTAAATAATTAGTTAGGATGTTGTAGTTAAGTATCATGTTATATTATAAGTAATTTGGTTAGAAATGTTAGTTTGTCATTGATATTGTAATTGTTAGAATAGATTAGGTGAGAGGACAGTGTAGCATCACTCGTTCACGAGTGCCCTGCTACACTGCAATTTTGTCTCATGATAGGATGTTGATTTTATATATATATACATGTGCTACTTGATGTTTATTTGGATGCAGGATTGCAGGAATAAGTCTCGATTCCACCTGCTTCGGCAGGACAGGGCGAGCAATAAATTAACCCAACGGGTAAAAATGTTGAAAAAGGGAGTAGGTTTGGAAGTGTCCCCATCCCAAGTCTGTCGTCTGTTGTGAGTCGTTGTGTTATGACTGAAGTTTTCATCCTCGTTGATTGTGTAGTTTGATTGTTGAAGTATACATTTTAGTTATGGTTCATGTTTATTTAATTAACCTTATTTTATATGATAATTGATTAAGTTTTCTAGTTGTTTTGATTTAATTGTCAGTTAGTAGAATGTTAAATTTAAATATATTATAAATTAAAAAGTGATTTAATTTATTAAAAGAGTAAATAATTATTCTAAATTAATATTGTTGATAATAATTAAATTAAATAAATATTGTTAAGGATAATTTAAATATTATCTTTTTATTAATATTAAATTAGAAAATCATGTGGAGATAATATCTTGATTAAATAAATTATTTTAATTAAAAATTTAGATAAGTGTGCTTTTAAAAGCTGGAAAAAGGACCAATAAGGGAGAGACTTTTTTGAGAAAAGAAAGCAGAGAAGCTTTATTGATTTTATTGATTCTTTTATTATTTTTATGAGGAGATTATTCACACAGGGAAGTTTTTGCTCTATTGTTTTTTTTGGATCTGGAAAAGAAAAATAAAAGAAAGATAGTTTTGGGGTTTGGGTGTTTTGGGTAAAATTATTGTGGTTTTGGAAAGAAAAGGGATATTAGAAGAATATTGAAGGTAGAAGATCGAGAAAAGAGTTACAGGAAAGGATTCGGGAAGAGGCTACGGAAGGGATTCTTCTTCGAACGAAGGACTCCAGGTTTCATTCTTTAAATTTATTGTTATTTTATTGTTGTGTAAATTAAATCTAGTTGTTGAGGTTGAGAAATACATTCCTTTATTTTCTTTTGAAAATGAATCTGTGAATAGAAAACTTGTTTGTATTAAAACCCTTGTATCTTATGTTGAAAACATTAGTAAACCTTTTTGAAATTTTATAGTTTCGTAGTGAAATCTTTTGTTTTGGAATAAAATTCATCTTAAATTGAAGGTCAAGATTTCAAGTCAGATCTATTAGGAGTTTATTGAAAAATATTTTGAAAATCCTCATAAAAACTTACTAGGATGGAAACAATTGTTTTGAAAAGAAAATTCTTGTATTAGTTAAAAAATTTGTATGTCCAAATTTATTTTAGATCTATGAAAGAAAAATCAATTCGTTATTGTGTTGAAATTACTTTGAAAAGAAAATCTTATTTTGTTATCATTTGAATTTGGATACCCAGATCTGTATAAGAAGACAATTTATTTTTAGGTGTTGTTATGAATCTCTATATATTTATATATATATAATAAGTAAATTTATATATATATATATAAATTAATTAATATATCTAATTGAAATTCGAAATAGTATGCATTTTAAATTTATTTATTTTGAATCTTTTCTGACGAAATGCATGTCTGCAAATTTCATATTATAAAATATTTTATTTTGAAAGAAAATTGATAAAAACTTTACACTAAATAAAAATAAAATATATATATAATTTTTTTCAAATTTTAAGGTGGTGTGTGGACGGTCGCAGCCGTACCACCCACCCCAGGCACTGCGCACAGTCCACGGACTGCGCACAGTAGTCCGGACTGTGCACAGCAGTCTTGACTGCTGTACGCAGTCATGGGGGCTGCGTACCTCCCATTGGGAGGTCTGTAGTACCACCAAAGGGCTGCGCTGTTTTTTAAAAGCAGATTTAAAATTTAAAATTCTTTTTTTGTTTTATGCGTGGTTTTTATAATATGTTTTATATATATATATTAATATATATATTTTATATTAATTAAATATATATATATTAATATATATACTATATATATTATTTTGTATATATAGATCAATGTTTATAAATATATATTATATATATTATCTATTAATTTTTATAATAAGATTTAAAAAGTAGGATTTTTGATAGATGTTTTTTTTATTTCTTTATATATATATATATATGTGTGTGTGTGTGTATACGCGTATATATATATATACACGATGAGTATGTATTTTGGAATTATAAACTTAATATGATTATTTTTACAAGTTATTATAATATAGTGAGATTGAGAAGATTATGAATAAGCTATGTGATTATTAAATAAATTGAATAGTGCAACGTTATAGTATAGGTTTGTAAATTAGAAATAAATTGTGCTTTGAATTTTATCGAACTTTCTTGAGATGTTGATTTACGATTTTGGTGAAGTTTATTGAGTTGTTGGCATTGTTCTATGATTTTCTCACTCTCGAGATTATTCATTTTATTTTATTTTAGTTGATTTTATTTGAATAGGGTTTAGGTCATGTGGAAAACCCTAGAGTTAGCTTTTCCAATTATAGGAACCTAATTTGTGTTTCAGATTTCCAGAGGTGGGGACACTGTTGTTTATTTTTTATCTTGTAATTTGATGTTGATCTTATGTTCTGGTTTTGGTTAATGAACATTTGGACTGTACCGTTTGTGAACGTTATACGTATGATTTTGGGCGAGAGGGTTGTGCCTCACGGTTGATCCATTGTTGGTTCAGTTTTGCTTGTGATACAATCCTTTGGTAATTGGATATTTTGTGTTTGAGTGTTTAGAGAGAGTGGCTCTAGTGGGGGCCGGCGCATAAAGGGGCTGTCAGGGTAACCCACGTAGAGTTAGATTAATCAGTGATAACTTAAGTAATAAACCACGGGTGGGGATTAAACATTAACAAGATAATTGTGAAGCCTCGTCCACCTATTAGTGCTATCACAGACTAAAGGGGACTGAGAAGGCCGTGGTTGGCAAGGTCATTGCCTTGTCTTCACGAGAGGTTAACGACTCTGCATGAGTAACCCTATGGGGCGGCGCCTTGAGATAGGCTGTCAGGAGAACCATAGATGGAGGCGGCACCTTAACTTGGTTGTCTGGAGAATCCATGTAGAGATGGAGGCGGCACCTTGTGATAGGTCGTCTGGATAATCCATGTGAAACCATGCGATGACACTCTCATCTAACATTCTATTTGTGTTGATTTACTAAAGTCCTCTGGAAGTGATTTATTGATTTCTCTTTGGTTATTGTCAGATGTAGTATTTGATATTATGTCTTGAGTTTCATTGAGGTTGTGATTGTGACTTGTTGCTACATTTTGAAGTGGTTTACTATTGTGCTTTTAGATTTGTCATTGTTAAGTTTCTAAGTGGTCTTTGATGTTAAGTTGTCTATTTGGAGTTAGTTTTGTGTTATTGTTAGATGTGCTTGGTCGGGGACCCTTCCTTGTCTACTCTCAGCACGGGGGTGGTTGGGTGGAACGTGCTTCACACCCCGTTGGGTTTCCCTTCCTGTTGCAAATGTATCTTTTATTGCAGGGCTCTTTGACGGATGTTGATGATCCAGTAATTCTTTGTACCAGATGTATGTTATACTTCGGATGTAATGTAATCATTGATGTATTGTCTCTCACGTGTGTTGGGATGACCTTGTTGTAAATTGTATATGTGGTTATTGAGATGTATGTTCAGATAGTTGTATTTTATTATCATTTGGATGTGATGTATATTCAGGCCTTGTATTTATTCAGGATCATTTGTTATAGTTGGTTATGTTGAGTTGTATCTATCAAAATATTTAACACTTTATATCTTTATAATTCCATGTATTGTCATATGTGCATATGTTATTAATATGGATATAGTTGATAGATATTTAAATGATGGAATGGGAATGAATAGTTTTACGTAATAGATTAATTATTGTTATCTTATTATCGTGTTATGGGTTAGTGTAGTGATGTCACCTCGTGTACCCCAATGGAACTAGTTGTGTAACTTAATACATTGTTATATTGGAGTACTTAAGTAAGTTATTATGTTCTTTTAAAAAAAAAAAAAAAATTGTTCCATTGTTGTTAGTTCCTTTGGGGTTCGCACGGCGGGGTGTTACATGTTTTCTGGCTACATTTTTTCATACTATTAGACTATGGTACTTTGTTTGGATATTTTGATCGCTGGTTTTGAGCGACAGTGGATTCACTTTGTGATATGATGATACAATGTATGGTGATTACTGATTTCTGATATACTTTGATATAGTGTAGATGTTTTCTTTCAGATGATTATTGCTATGCATATGTTTATGATGGACTAACTATTATTTTAGTTGTTAGTCTGATGTGACATGTATTGGTGTGGAGAATGGAATTGTATCACTCGCTTGCGAGTGCCCTGTGATGTCCATGATTTTCTCTGCACGGTGTGCCTGTACAATGGATTATATATATATGCATGTTATTGCTTGGTTGTAGGATTGCAGGTACATGACATCGACTCCACCTGGTTACTCAGGTCTAAGCATGTCAAGCCTCAACGGATTGTTGATTGGGAGGTAGTAGCATGGTTTATCCTAGTCTAGTCTATAACCCAGTCATAGTACATCGTCTGTTTAGTTTAGAGTCATAGTTTGTCTTGTATTGTTCTATTTGGATTTAATTGTTGAAAGGAAAAAATTTGTCAGTTTTAATGTTAGTTTATTATGCTTTAATTTATTATTATTTAACTTAATTTTTAAATGTTAAAAAGGTTTTACATATTATTTAATAAATTAATTAGTTTGTTTGGTTAAATAATTTGATCTTAGAGATTAAATTTATTTAATTAAATTAATTAATTAATTAAATTAAAATTGTTTAAATGTGTGTGAATAGATTTAATTTGAAATTGTTATTATTTTAGGAAATGGCATATTTTAATTATTAAATAAATATGCAATTTGAAAATTGAAATTTTAAAATTTAAAATGAATTAAAATGCATGCAATTTTGAAAGGCAAGATTGCCGAGTTGTTGAGGATATTTTGTACTTCTCGACATGTGTATCTGTTACATTTATTATTTTTGGTTGAGGTTGTTCACGAATATTATTCTAGATCTAGAAAAACATAGGGATTATTCTTTTCCTCACGAGAAAATATCATGGCTCTGCTAAAAATTTTGGTAAAATTTGGTTTGTGTTATTTGGTTCTATTGAATACTTGTGGAAGTTCTTTGGTTTGTATTATGGTTTGGGATTTGGTGTAAGGAAAAGCTTTGGAAGCTAAAGGCAAAGTAGTTCTTCACCACACAAAATATTTGAAGCTTCAAGGAAACAGGTACTTCCCTTGTATTTATTATTTATTTAATGTTGAAAAGAAGTCTGTGAAAAGAAATTTTATCTTACTAAATTCTTGTTTTTCACAGTAATTGTTTTGTAGAGGAAATAGTTATTTCTCTGTTAAAAGTTTTCTACAGACTCTGTTATTTTTTTTTTTGTGTATTGAAAATATCCTATAGGAAATAGTTTGAATTCAGATTTGAGAAGGGAAATAATTTTTATGGGAAAAAGAAATTGAAAAGAAAATGAAACCTCTGGGGTAAATTAGGATTTGAACATAAATACTATGCGTACCCTATTAAAAATTTCACAGTTTCCCCAATTACCCCATTGATACCTGTAGAAATTTATTTTTATTCTCTGTTGATAAAACCATGTATGATTTTAATATATATATATATATATATATATATATATATATATAATTTTCTTCATATATAAATTTGATTGTGAAAATGTTATTAAAAAAAAAATGTAATTCTAGAAATCGCCGTACAGGCGAAATTATTTAAACCAGAAGAATTTTTTTAAAAAAATTAAGTGGAATTTTCGTATCACCATACGGGCGAATTTTGAATGAAATTAAAAATATATATATATATTTCATTATGTATTGGGGAGAGCCGAAACCCTCCCCTCACCCCATATGGGTGGGCGCAGCCACCATGGCTGTGCACAGCAACCAGGGGCTGTTGGGCGCAACCCTGGTAGAGGCTGCGTCCTCTCCAATAAGGGAGGTCGCAGCATTGGCTGCGGGTTAACTTGAAATGTGATTTATTAAATTGCGTGAATTTAAAGTTATAATTTTTATTTCATTTTTATTTTATATAATATATGTTTAATATATATTTTATATATAATATATTTATAATATATTATATATATTATATAATTTTATAATATATTATGTATATTTAATATAATGATTAAGTAATTTTGTTTAGTGAAAATATTAAAAAATATATATATATTTAATATGATAAAATAATTATTTAAATAAAATCATTTAAATGGTTATTTTAATTTATTTATTTTTATGAAAGATAATATTTTTGTGGTTAAAATTTGATTTATTTAAATGTGATATTTACATTTGATAAATTGATGATTATTTCAAAATATGAAATTGAGAAAATAATAATTTAGATTATTTGATAATGAATTTTGATCAAATTGAATTATTTTTACGTAAATTATATTTGAATGACTGGATTTAGTAAATCCAAATGATAGACGTAAATTTGCTTTAAGTTGCTTAAAAATTTTATTGGGCAAATGGGGATTATTTTTATGTGATTTCAAGTCTTCCAGTTGTAGTTTCTTCAAGGGAGTAAATTTTAATATGGTTTTATGTGTTTTAACAAACTAGGAAGTGCACCTGATTTTTGTGAATAGATTGTGATGTTCATTGTGATTTATCTGGTATTATATGTTGAATTTTGTGCACTTTGTCTACCCTAGATAGAGAACTTAGAATTCCTATGTTATGTTTAGGGGAGTGGCTCTGTGTGAGGGCTGACACACAAAGTGGTGTCAGGGTAACTTACAAAGAGTTAGTAAGTCAGTGATAACTAAATAACACACTAGTTAGATTAAAATCCTTAACAAGATATTTATGCCTCATTTATGAACTCTAGAGCTAGTACAGTCTTGAGTATAAGATAAGAAGGCCTAGAATGGAAAATCGATGTTTTGTTTCTTCAAAAGACATTCCATTCCGCAATAGTATGCAATAGGGGCCAGGTTTCATAAGAGGTTGCCACGGTAACCCAAGTTGGGGGACGGAACCTAGGAAGAAACACCAGGGTAACCTTTACAATATTGTGATGACACTCCACCGAAAGTAACAGTCTACCTTGTGTACTTAGTACATTCGATTGTCTAAAATCTGGAAGCAATGTAACCATTAGTTAGTTATGTACTTATGTCTAGGGTTAATAGGTTATGTCTAGCTAACCATATTACTATCTCCTAACATGGGGGGTGGACCTATGGGTACCACATGGTTGGGTGGAACGTGCACCTTACTCTATTAGGTCCCCAGTTTATGATCATGGCATCAAGAGCTTCATGGATGGAGAGCTCACACTTGGATATAGATGTACTTTCTTTATTGCATTATTGTTAAACTTGTATTGTAAATCATCCCTCAATTGTTTATGAGGAGAACATTTGTAAATGTAATTGTAACTATTATTTGATCAACCTCATCATATGAATGATTATTGTAATATCTTATCAAATGCAATGTAAGAAACATGTTTGTACTTTATGTTATCTTCAATAAAATTTCAAATGTTATGCAATGTTTATTTTTAAGTTTATGATTTATTAAATATGTGCAATGTGAAATACTAAAGTCGTCTATGGAAACTCAAGTAGTGTATCGTCGCGTAACTTAATGAATGTATGCAACTAATTAACTTAATATTATTACTTAAAAAAAAAAATCACCTTTATACACAATTACTGCACTCCTTAGGTTATTATGACGGGGCATTACAGATTGGTATCAGAGCAAAGGTTACAAACACTGGACGCTCTGGGTAATCGCAAGCCCATTAGGTTGACTTAGTATGTAGTGTTGCTATCTGTTACCCTTGGTTGAATAGTATCGAAGACTCGTTATTGTTATGTGTAGGAACATGCCTAGGCGAGGTGGAAGAGGTCGTGGTAGAGGTCGAGGTGGAGGCCAAGGGCCAATCCCTTAGGTTACTCCCCCTATGAGCCCTCATCAGAGTGATCAGGCAGAGCAGTTGGATCAGAGGAATGAGGGACAGAATCCTAAACAGTCAGGAGTAGAGGGTTCATAGATATGTCCTTTATTAGAGGAGGTCCTAGCTTGACTTGGACCTAGACAGGAAGTTGAGCAGGAGGTTGTTAGAGAGAGGGATAGATCTCCTAGGATAGTAGATGATAGAGTGCATCAGGATGCTATTACTACAGGACACATGAGGGATTTACTGAGGGCACGCCCTCCTACCTTTGATGGTATAGGAGGTGGATTAGAGGTTGAGACCTGGCTACTGGATTTGGGTAGATGCTTCACCATGCATCCTTATGGTAGCAATACCCATGCGAGATGCGCTATTATGCATCTGAGAGGATTCACCTCTACTTGGTGGCGCCTAGAGGAGCAGAAGCTCCACTTAGATATTGGGTCAGTGTCTTGGGAGATGTTTCTGGAGAGGTTTAGAGCACGGTTCCTATTGGAACACTGGAGGCAGCGACTGGCTGATGAGTTCCATGATCTACGTCAGTTGGCTCTTTCTGTTGAGCAATATGAACGTAGATTCTATGAACTCAAGTAGTATGCTGGTATTGGCGATGATGAGCCTATGCTATTATAGCACTTCATCATGGGTTTAAACGCCTGCATTAGTGGTGGTGTCAGAGTCTTTGAGCCAAAGACTATGGAAGTTGCGGCGGAGAAGGCTCGCATAGTGGAAGAGAACCTTGTGATGGCATTAGGTGGTCACACAAGAGTACAGATTGGCAGTACTCCTATAGTAGGTTTTAGTCCATGGGGTGGACAGGCACAGACAGGAGGTTCCTCTAGGAACCAACAGACACCCACAAAGGGTGGGCAGCAACAACAACAACGTACACCTCAAAACAATAACAATCCACAACCACAACAAAGTAATAGTCCTCAAACAGGAAAGGGTCACAACTAGTGGTGCAACAAGCGCAATAGGTATGATCAGCCTACATAGAGTGCTCAGTCTACTATCAATAGAGGTAGTTTCCAGCAATCCAATGCACCTTCGGGTGGCAGAGGATTCGGTAGAGGCACAGGTTGTTACTCGTGTGAATAGCAAGGACACATAGCTAGGCAGTGTCCGATGAGAGGTTCTACTAGTTTTGGGCCTCGACCTACAATTTCAGAGCCTATAGTGGGGGATGCAAGACAATCACATACAGTATATGCTGCGGTTAATGACTGCCAAGCCGATCACCAGAACACAATGGTCGAGACTTCAGGTAAGTTACATGGTGTTAGTGTTTCCATTCTTTTTTATTCTGAAGCTACCGACTCCTTTATTTCACCGACCATCGTAGACCGTTGTGTTCTTCTGGCGGTAAAGCAAGGTGGTAAGTGCCAAGTTGAATTCACCTCTGGGGTGAAAGTAGCGGTAGAAAACTTAGTACATAATTGTGAACTTAAAATCTGTATGTTAATTACCTTAGTAGATTTATATGTTACACCTTTAGGATCGTATGACATAGTTCTAAGTATGGATTGGTTAGCATCTTATCAGGCTGTGATTGACTGTCGACTTAAGGCAGTTAGTTGCATTAATGATTTAGGTGCAGAAGTGGAAATTATAGGTGTTCAAAGACCTATTTCTTTGCGGATGATATCTGCTATGCAATTAAAGAGATGTCTTCGTCAGGGATGTCAACTGTTACTGATCTAGAAGAAGGTGAGAGTCAAGAGGTATCTCTTTATGATCATCCTATTCTTAGGGAATTTGTTGACGTGTTTCCAGATGATATACCTAGAATGCGACCGAAGAGGGATATTGACTTTAGAGTTGACCTAGTTCCAGGAGCTGAGCCTATTTCTAGAGCTCCATATAGAACGACGACTCAAGAGTTAGAGGAACTTCGTATCCAGTTAGAAGAATTATTAGAAAATGGTTTCATTCATCCAAGTGTTTCCCCTTGGGGAGCACCCCATCATCTTCATAAAGAAGAAGGATGGGTCACTTAGACTGTGCATTGACTATCGTCAATTGAACAAGGTTATGATTAAGAATCGTTATCCTTTTCCTAGAATTGATGATCTTTTCAATCAAATTAAGGGAGCTAGTGTGTTCTCTAAAATTGATTTGAAATCTGGTTATCATCAATTGTGAATTGTTGAAGCAGATATTCATAAAACTACATTTCAAACTCGTTATGGGCACTACAAATTCACGGTAGTACCATTTGGGTTAACGAATGCACCATCAGTATTCATGAGTTTAATGAATGGTGTTTTTCGTACATACCTTGATCGCTTTGTCCTTGTATTTCTTGATGATATTTTGATTTATTCGAGAAACATGAAGGAACATGAAGAACACTTGAGACAAGTATTGCAATGCTTAAGGGAAAATCAATTGTATGCGAACCTAAAGAAGTGTGACTTCTTTCAAACTAAGATAAAATATCTTAGACATGTGATATCTAGTAAAGGTATTGTTGTGGATCCTTCAAAGATTCAAGCTATTGTAGATTGGCCCATGCCTACTAATGTAGGTGAAGTTCATAGTTTTATGGGTCTAGCTGGTTATTATAGGCGGTTTGTAGAGGGATTTTCTAGAATTGGTCACCCTATTACTTCTCTTCAAAGAAAAGGGAAGAAGTTTGTTTGGACAAAGCAGTGTCAGTTGGCTTTTTCAAACACTTAAAGAAAAGTTGACTAATGCGCCTATAATGATTGTTCATGATCCTACTAAGGATTTTGCGGTATGCACGGATGCATCCTTAGAGGGTTTGGGAGTAGTTCTAATGCAAGATGGGTGCATGATTGCTTATGAGTCTCGCAAACTCAAGGATCACGAATTAAACAATCCTACTCATGATTTAGAACTAGCTGCAGTAGTGCATGCATTAGTTCAGTGGAGGCATTTCTTATTAGGTCATCATTTTGAACTTCATACTGATCACCGTATTTTGCAATACATTTTCACACAACCTAACTTGAATGCTAGGCAGAGATGATGGATGGAGTTCTTGTGTGAGTATGATTTTGAAGTGAAATATGTTCAAGGAAAAGAGAACGTAGTGGCTGACGCTCTTAGTCGTCGTCGACATGAGATCTCTGCTACTACTCTTGAAGTAGATTTGAGAGGTCAAATAGTAGCAGCACTTTCTACTGACAGATTGTATCAGGAAGTGAAGTCAGAGATTGAATCTGGTAGACCTTTAGAAGGTCATTTTGCAGGGTATGTCCTAGAATTGGATGGTATATTACAGCATTTAGGTCATATTTATGTACCACATTTTGATAGTCTTCATACATTAATTATGACTGAAGCACATCGAGCTCTGTATTCAGCTCATCTAGGTGTTAAGAAAATGCATGCCAATCTTCGGCAATTGTATTTCTGGCCTGGTATGAAATGTGATATTGTTGATTATGTATCAAGATGTCTTGAATGCCAGCGAGGCAAAGCTGAGCATCAACATCCTGCTAGATTATTGCAGCCACATCTCGTTCCTGAATGGAAATGGGATATTATATCAATTGACTTTATTGTAGGGTTACCTACGTCGTCACGTCGACATGATGCCATCATGGTAACTGTTGACCGATTGAATAAGGTAGCTCATTTTTCACCAGTACAATCATCTTATAATGCTTCATCCATAGCTAGGATATTCATGGAGGACATAGTTCTGATTGCATGGGATTCCTCGTAGAATTATTTCTGATAGAGATCTCGTAATCACTTCAGCCCTATGGACTTCATTACAACATGCTCTAGGTACATAGTTGAACTTTAGTTCAGCATATCATCCTCAAACCGATGGACAAACGGACAGAGTTAATCAAATATTAGAGGATATTCTTAGAATGTACATAATGGACCAACAATCATGTTGGGAGGATTATCTGTACTTAGTAGAATTTGCTTACAATAATGGATATCAGAGTTCCATAGGTATGCCACCAGTTCAGGCATTATATGGCATCCTTGTCGAACTCCACTAAGTTGGGATCGACTTGAGGATAGAGTATTACTTGGACCTGAGATGCTTCGTGACATGGAGCAATAGGTTGACTGTATTAGAGAACATTTGATAGCAGCACAGGATAGGAAAAAGAAGTATGTCGATGCGCATAGAATAGACTGACAATTTGTAGTAGGTGATAGAGTGTTTCTTCGAGTGCGACCGCAAAAGATTCCAATCCGTTATGGAAAAGCCTCTAAGCTTGCGCCTCGTTTCATTAGGCCATTCAAGATCTTAGAGAGAATTGGTCCTGTGGCGTATCAACTCGCCTTACCACCCAGTTTGTCACATATTCATGACATTTTTCATGTATCAGTACTTAGACCATATCATCCTGACATTTCTCGTGTACTTGATTGGAATGCATTACAAGTAGAGGATGGGCAGCTAGCTTTGGAGCTCGTGGCCATTCTACAACGCTAGATGCTCAGTCTCATGGGTCGAGACGTTGATCAGGTGAGGGTCCAATGGGATCCTAGCCATGAGGCTTCTGCTACTTGGGAGGATGCGACATGCATGAGGGAACTTTATCCCTATCTGTTCGCAGGCTTTCAAGAGCAAGCCTGATCCTAGGGGGGAGGATTTAGTACCCCTCCATTTATGCTTATGTTTTTTGGCTACATGTTTTCATCGTATTAGACTATGGTACTTTGTTTGGATATTTTGATCACTGGTTTTGAGCAACAGTGGATTCACTTTGTGATATGATGATACAATGTATGGTGATTACTGATTTCTGATATGCTTTGATATAGCATAGATGTTTTCTTTCAGATGATTATTGCTATGCATATGTTTATGATGGACTAACTGTTATTTTAGTTTTCAATCTGATGTGACATGTACTGGTGTGGAGAACGGAATTGCATCACTCGCTTGCGAGTGCCCTATGATGTCCATGATTTTCTCTGCACGGTGGGCCTGTACAATGGATTATGTATATATGCATGTTATTGCTTGGTTGCAGGATTGCAGGTACATGATACTGACTCCACCTGGTTACTCACGTCTGAACGTGTCAAGACTCAATGGATTGTTGATTGGGAGGTAGTAGCATGGTTTATCCTAGTCTAGTCTATAACTCGGTCATAGTACATCATCTGTTTAGTTCAGAGTCATAGTTTGTCTTGTATTGTTCTGTTTGGATTTAATTGTTGAAAGGAAAAAATTTGTCAGTTTTAATGTTAGTTTATTATGCTTTAATTTATTATTATTTAAATTAATTTTTAAATGTTAAAAAGGTTTTACATGTTATTTAATAAATTAATTAGTTTGTTTGGTTAAATAATTTGATCTTAGAGATTAAATTTATTTAATTAAATAAATTAATTAATTAAATTAAAATTGTTTAAATGTGTGTGAATAGATTTAATTTGAAATTGTTATTATTTTAGGAAATGGCATATTTTAATTATTAAATAAATATGCAATTTGAAAATTGAAATTTTAAAACTTAAAATGAATTAAAATGCATGCAATTTTGAAACGGAAGATTGCCGAGAAGTTGTTGAGGATATTTTATACTTCTTGACATGTGTATCTGTTACATTTATTATTTTTGGTTGAGGTTGTTCACGGATATTATTCTGGATCTGGGAAAACACAAGGATTATTCTTTTCCTCACGAGAAAATATCAGGGCTCTGCTAAAAATTTTGGTAAAATTTGGTTTGTGTTATTTGGTTCTATTGAATACTTGTGGAAGTTCTTTCGTTTGTATTCTGGTTTGGGATTTGGCGTACGGAAAAGCTTTGGAAGCTAAAGGCAAAGTAGTTCTTCACCAAATAGAATATTTGAAGCTTCAGAGAAATAGGTACTTCCCTTGTATTTATTATTTATTTAATGTTGAAAAGAAGTCTGTGAAAAGAAATTTCATCTTACTAAATTCCTGTTTTTCACGGTAATTGTTTTGTAGAGGAAATAGTTATTTCTCTATTAAAAGTTTTCTACAGACTCTGTTATTTTTTTTTTGTGTATTGAAAATATCCTGTAGGAAACAGTGTGTATTCAAATTTGAGAAGGGAAATAATTTTTATGGGAAAAATAAATTGAAAAGAAAATGAAACCTCTGGGGTAAATTAGGATTTGAACAGAAATACTGTGCGTACCCTGTTAAAAATTTCACAGTTTCCCCAATTACCCCATTGATACCTGTAGAAATTTATTTTTATTCTCTGTTGGTAAAACCCTGTATGATTTTAATATATATAAATATATATATAATTTTCTTCATATATAAATTTGATTGTGAAAATGTTATTAAAAAAAAAAAGTAATTCTGGAAATCGCCGTACAGGCGAAATTATTTAAACCAGAAGAATTTTTTTAAAAAAATTAAGTGGAATTTTCATATCACCGTACGTGCGAATTTTGAATGAAATTAAAAAAAAATAAAAAAAATCATTGTGTATTGGGGAGGGCCGAAACCCTCCCCTCACCCCATATGGGTGGGCACAACAACCATGGCTATGCACAGCAGCCAGGGGCTATTGGGCGCAGCCCTGGTAGAGGTTGCGTCCTCCCCAATAAGGGAGGCCGCAACATTGGCTATGGGTTAAACTTGAAATGCGATTTATTAAATCACTTGAATTTAAAGTTATAATTTTTATTTCATTTTCATTTTATATAATATATGTTTAATATATATTTTATATATAATATATTTATAATATATTATATATATTATATAATATTATAATATATTATGTATATTTAATATAATGATTAAGTAATTTTGTTTATTTAAAATATCAAAATATATATATATTTAATATGATAAAATTATTATTTAAATAAAATCATTTAAATGGTTATTTTAATTTATTTATTTTTATGAAAGATAATATTTTTGTGGTTAAAATTTGATTTATTTAAATGTGATATTTACATTTGATAAATTGATGATTATTTCAAAATATGAAATTGAGAAAATAATAATTTAGATCATTTGATAATGAATTTTGATCAAATTGAATTATTTTTATGTAAATTATATTTGAATGACTGGATTTAGTAAATCCAAATGATAGACGTAAATTTTCTTTAAGTTGCTTAAAATTTTTATTGGGCAAATGGAGATTATTTTTATGTGATTTCAAGTCTTCCAATTGTAGTTTCTTCAAGGGAGTAAATTTTACTATGGCTTTATGTGTTTGAACAAACTAGGGTAGTGCACCTAATTTTTGTGAACAGATTGTGATGTTCATTGTGATTTATCTAGTATTATATGTTGAATTTTGTGCACTTTGTCTACCCTAGATAGAGAACTTAGAATTCCTATGTTATGTTTAGGGGAGTGGCTCTGTGTGAGGGCCGACACACAAAGTGGTGTCAGGGTAACTTACAAAGAGTTAGTAAGTCAGTGATAACTAAATAACATAGTAGTTAGATTAAAATCCTTAACAAGATCTTTATGCCTCACTTATGGACTCTAGAGCTAGTACAGTCTTTAGTATAAGATGAGAAGGCCTGGAATGGAAAATCAATGTCTTGTTTCTTCAAAAGACATTTGATTCCGCAATAGTATGCAATAGGGGTTGGGTTTCGTAAGAGGTTGCCAGGGTAACCCAAGTTGGGGGCCAGAACCTAGGAAGAAACACCAGGGTAACCTTTGCAATATTGTGATGACACTCCACCGAAAGTAACAGTCTACCTAGTGTACTTAGTACATTCGATTGTCTAAAATCTAGAAGCAATGTAACCATCAGTTAGTTATGTACTTGTGTCTAGGGTTAATAGGTTATGTCTAGGTAACCATATTACTATCTCCTAGCATGGGGGGTGGACCTACGGGTACCACATGGTTGGGTGGAATGTGCACCTTACTCCGTTGGGTCCCCAGTTTATGATCATGGCATCAAGAGCTTCATGGATGGAGAGCTCGCACTTGGATATAGATGTACTTTCTTTATTGCATTATTGTTAAACTTGTATTGTAAATCATCCCTCAATTGTTTATGAGGAGAACGTTTGTAAATGTAATTGTAACTATTATTTGATCAACCTCATCACATGAATGAGTATTGTAATATCTTATCAAATGCAATGTAAGAAACATGTTTGTACTTTATGTTATCTTCAATGAAATTTCAAATGTTATGCAATGTTTCTTTTTAAGTTTATGATTTATTAAATATGTGCAATGCGAAATACTAAAGTCGTCTATGGAAACTCAAGTAGTGTATTGTTGCGTAACTTAATGAATGTATGCAACTAATTAACTTAATATTATTACTTTAAAAAAATATATATTTCACCTTTATACACAATTGCTACATTCCTTAGGTTATTATGATGGGGCATTACAATATTTTTATTTTAACTGTTAGTTTGAGTCACGCCAAAGAAGGAGAACAGGTATGTGTAGGATCATGATGGGCCAAAAAGTGGCAATATGATGGGTATATATAGGGTATGTGGCTGACGACATTTTTTTAACCCAAAATTGATGAAACGAGAAGGGTTTTTAAAGGAGATTCTTAGCTTTCCACCAATATAAATTATGCTTTATTTTGAACTTAATAAATAATTATTATTTATTTTCTATTTGAATTACAACTAAATTCATGATTGATCGGTTGATTGAAAAACATCTATAGCTTTCAAAGGATATCACATTTTTTTAATATGAAACATGCGCTACAATTCATGCTTCTCATACTATATGATTAATTAAAAAAAAAAATCATGAATTTTTGACCAAGTTAAGGTGGTCAGACATATGCGTTTTTATATTTTTAAAAGTTGTAATAAAAAATTATTAATTAATTATTTACTTGGAAAAAAAAAAAAAATATATATATATATATATGCATCACATTGAGACATGTGTCCTCTACCTATATCTAAAATCTTATAAAAATTATTATAATTTTATTGTGGTTAGGGTGGTCAAAACACCTACTTATTTTTTCCCTAAATTTAAAATACTACATTGAAATTTCAAAATTTCACTAAATAGATTTTTTTTTTTTAAATAAACCTAGTAGTTTAGAAACTAAATTCAATTTTCTACATATTCTATTCTTACACATTTTTTGAAATAATATAGATAACTTATTTAAATTTTTACGTCAAGTTGCCTAACTCTGATTTTTCTGATTTTTTTGCCACTTAAGCGCCCATTTTTTCCATGATGATCTTGCACATGCCCGAACCAAGATCGCATATGTGTTTCAAAGGGTCTGATTGAAGCGAATTTTCACTTCCACCTCCTCCTATCAACACAACTGACCTCAGTGACCTCCAGATTGGTTGAATTCTACCTTTTTTTTCCTTTATATCTTGCATTTTTGTTTTGCAATTGTTATTTAGTTTTTGTTTGTTTAGTTTTTTTTAGTTCGATATTTTATAGTTTTTTAATTGCATTTAAAAAACCAAAAACATCAAGAAAACAAAGAACATTAAATTATAAATCGAAACCATAAAAACTAAACCTAAATTGGACACATTTAACTTAGAAATCAAAACCCTAAACCCTAGGTTCTAGAAAACATAGGTCCCTAAAAACTAATTTACCTAGGTTAATCCTTGGACCTAAACCCTAAAACGTAAATCTAGAACCCTATTTATGCTAAAACCTAAACATAGAAACCTAATATTTTCACCTTTTAGATAGTGCAACTTGAACTTGTCTATTCAATACTTTCAATGTAACCATTTATGTTGAGAAATGAGATGTTTCTTAAATAGTTCAACAAATCATAGCATAAATTTATTAGGATTGATCATGTTGCTATGTTACACCATTTCCATAATCAACTATAGTTTAAAAATTTTCATTTTTTAGTATGGTTACAAGTTTCAATCTCATTAGGATTGGTCATGTTGCTCATGCTCATTGAGTAATTTCAATCCTTCCTTGCTCTATTTTGTGTCCTCCTTGTCATTGGTTCTTAACTTTCACTTCACATAAGTTTAGAAGTATCCCTCCTTGGAGGTTTCATACATTTTTTATTTGACATAAATATGTTTTCATGTCATCAAACCTCTAAAGAAGTATATAGTAAAGATCTATTTTCTTCCATTTTTGCATGATAAGTTATGCACACCAACTCTCATGTATAAATATGATTTCATTGTACAACTAAAAAAAATTAGTGAAGTCTTTGTACTTAAAGAAGCCATTTTCAATATGTGAATAGACCTCAAGCTCATCTTTGTTTATTTTGTACATTGCAATTACCACTAGAATATATTTGTGTCCCTTTGAATGTCTTCTATTAATTTTTTATTCTTATCTTTAGTATGCTTTGTGTAGACATGAAAATTATCTTGATTAATATCACATACTCACTAACACTAGTTCTTCCAAGTAATCATCTCTTTACTAACCATTTAATCAAATAATCTTTATTTGATTAAATTCATCCAAATTCCTCTTTTAATTAAATAAATCAATCTTTATTTAATTAAATCCTGTAGACATGCAAAATTAACATTGTGCATTCAATCAGGATTATTCATTAACTAAACTAGATTTCACATTAGGTCCATTCATCGATTAATCAGATTCACCTTCATTCATTCATCAGGTAATTCATTAATTTCCATCTCCTAAGGTCATTCATTCAAAATTAAATAAACATTATAATCAACCTTTTAATCAAATAAATCAAACATCATCCCTTTAATTAAATAAATCAAACATTTATTTAATTAAATCCAATTCATATTTCATCCTTTTTTGATTTAAATAAATCAAATATTTAAGTCATGAAAGTCAAACTAACCTAATCATCATTAATTTAATCTAACCATGATTAAATGCTAATCTTACCCACTTGCATTCTCTAGATTATGTCACTTGCACAAATAAATCCATTTATTGATTTATTTAAATCATCATTTTCACTCAACATGGGATTTATGGGGAATATTCCCTCAACTTTGAAAAATATGACAAGTTGATTTGTCCCTCCAACATTGCATTTATTTCTCATTTTCTTGTCCCCCTCTCAAAATTTATTGCAAAATTTAAATTTGAAGTTCCCTCTCATGGGAACACTTCCCAAATCTTGCACATCCATTGACCTATCACCACTTGACAAGTCTCCTCTTCTCATTGGTGGATCTTGAGTCCCACATTCACCCATTTGGGCCAAACTCTCATCAAGAAAATCTATAAAAGAAGGCCTTAATCCTCAACAAAGAGGCCATAACTTTTATGCAAGGTTACTCTCTTGGTTTGAGAATTAATCTTGCTCATCATCTCCATTGCATCTCATCATTTTAGCTATTGATCAAGGATTGGGAAAGGGTCATTGACACATTTGACACCAATCCACTATGGAATAGGTGATTGTCTTGTTTTTGAAATTTCTTCTTGATTTTGTTTTTGTTATTTGTGGCATTTCTTTAGCATAGACATGTTATTTCATAGAGGTATTTGTAGGTTTGTATGTTTTGAACTAACCCTTCTAATGAGTGTTTGAGATGGGTTTCACATGCAGATTTTTAGGTACCACAAATCATAATGTCATCTTTTAAGTAAATAAATCAATCTTTATTTAATTGAATAGATCAAATTTATTTAATTAAATCACTAATGTTCATTATTCCTCCCATTTGATTTAAATAAATCTAAAAATCTAAATCAAGTGTCAAATCAAACTAATCTCCGTCTAAGTTAATTAAATCCTGATTAACTCTAATTCTATTCCATCAAATCCTCTAGATTTTGCAACTTGCACAAGTAAATTAATTTAATTGATTTATAAATTCTTCTATTTTCATTCAAAAGGGGCATCTAGTTGGAATATTCCCTCATTTTGAAATATCCCTCCCAAAAGTTCTTGTCCTCCAACACAGCATTTATATCTCTTACAAGTCCTTTTTCTTGAGCAAAGTGGCATTAACTCCTCTTCCACATCTTCCTCCACAAGCTAACTTTCATATTTCAAATTTCCACCTAATTGAATTTACATGCACACTAATCAAAATGTGCTCCACCTCTCTCCACTAGCATGTTGAAAAGTGGCACAATGTCATTGGCTTATATTTAGTCCCACATCCTTCATTTTTGGCTAAAATGAAATAGTCTTCTCCTAAAATGCTACTAGAGATAAGCATGTATATCATATAAACATGTAAACATAAGAAAACACATACATACATGTAAATAGATTCAATGTATAAACATAACATGTTATAAGCAAAGAGGTCATCAAATAAGAAAATGTATGTATATTGAATATAAGAAAATGTGTGTATATCATATAAAAATTTAAACATAAGCAAACACATACATAAATGTAAATAGACTCAATGTATAAAGGGTATGTTCAGGATCATCATGGAAAAAATAGGCCCTTAAGTGGCAAAAAATTGAGAAAAATCAAAGTTAGGCAACTTGACGTAAAAATTTGAATAAGTTATCTATATTATTTAAAAAATATGTAAGAATAGAATTTGTAGCAAATTGAATGTAGTTTCTAAACTACTAGGTTTTTATTTTTTTTTTAAATCTATTTGGTGAAAATTTGAAATTTCAATGCAATAGTACTTAAATTTCAGGGGAAAAATAAGAAGTAGGTGTCTATTTGACCACCCTAACCACAATAAAATGATAATATTTTTATAAGGTTTTAGATATAAGTAGAGGACTCATGTCCTAATGTGATGCATATTTTTTTATAATTTTTTCCAAGTAAATAATTAATTATGATTTTTTTATTACAACTTTTAAAAAATATAAAAACTTGTATGTCTGACCACTCTAACTTGGTCAAAACTTCATGAATTTTTTTTTTTTTTAATCCTATATTATGCAAAACATAGAATGTGACACATGTTTCAGATTCAAAAAAATGTGATACCATTTGAAACATATAGATTTTTTTCAATTAGCCTATCAATTAGGACTTTAGTCATAATTCAAATAGAAAATGAATAATAATTATTTATGAAATTCAAAGTAAAGAATAATTTATATTGGTGGAAAGCTGAGAATTTCCTTTAAAAACTCTTTTTCATTTTATCAAATTTGGGCAAAAAAAAGTCATCAGCCACATACCCTACGCATGCCCATAATATCATCACTTTTTGGCCCATCATGATCCTACACATACCCTAAACATAAAAATTTAAAACTCACATGTCCACTAGTAGCAAAATCATCCATAGAGTCACATTGATGTACATGATCTGGAGCAAGGCTAGGAGTGACATGAGGTATGTCCACCTACAATATATATTCATATATATCAGTACATGAATATCTAGTTAAAACTAAAATTTAAAAATAATTAAATAAGAATTGAAACATGCACATGCACACATACATGCACATCATCTGATATTGGATGACCTAAGTCCTCTGCAGCGGTCGTCCCCACCATATGAACCAAATGGTCAAGCGAAGAGTCAACATCTACATTCATCATATATGTCCCTTGTCATGCCATAAATGATGAGTGAAGAGGACTATGTAGGTGAGATGGCATCGACAATGAAAACCCAAGACCAAACAACATCTCAATAAAGCCCATAGTTTGTGCAGTAGCCAAATGATCTGTAGGGGATTCCGACATGCACTAGTGCTAGACTAAGAGTGATGTGATCTTGGATGTGGATGAACTCCATGTTCCAAATGATCTCTAGCCTCCTCTATATTGATCCCACAGTCTAATGTGATGAAGGCATATGCCTCCAAGAGGTCATCAGCCAAACAATGCAGAGTCATGTGTGCCATATCTCCTAAAAGTCCATCACCTTTTGTGGGAGTAGGGATGCTTTCCACTGTATAAGGATCCATGTTATTACACTGTGATGGAAATGGTGTGGATCATGAACATCTAGACATCAAATACTGACCTACACGATCAGTAGATATCCTAGTGGTGGCACCTGCAATGTCACCTATAGTGTTAATTGCTTCTTTTTGGGAAGCAATGAAAACCTCATCTGCTAAGGGGGTCAGAGCTAGGGTGAGAGCAAGAGACCTATTTCCAACCAATACCCTAAACACTAAGGGTGGACTACCTACTTGACGATAGGTGGGCCTATCGGCAATCGTACCACGCACCTGACCAACATATGCTGGAAAGTACAAGTAGTTGACTTTGAGGCCCAAATGGACCTCAACATACAACTATTGAAAAAAATATAATGGAATCTGGTCATTGTTTGGATATTGACCATGTGTTGCGAGAAATCGTAGGTAGATCAATGGGGCCATAGCATGATCCACACATATGGTGACCCGGTATCCCCTCACCTTACGTACATTTTGATAAAATGGAAAAAAAGTGTTTTTTATCTTTTCTTTAGTATCATCATCCTACATTTGTTTAAAGGGAACCTCACCATGTACTTCTTCCCACATGTGGGAAAGAATGGTAGCTACTCTATTAGGGGAATATGCACTAGTTTTTCAAAGTTCATCTCTTAGTTTTTCTAGACTATGTAATATTGGCATGGATACTTTAGAATATATCGCTGGGTTTGCACCCTCTACTAATGAGTCTCTCAATTTCTTAATCTTGGTAGTGGTATATGCAAACAAAGATTCTATAGGTGGAACATCTACATTTTTCATGTTATATATGTATGTACACCTAAAGGAGCAATGAGACCTTGGTAAATAATATATCTAGATCTAGGGACTAGAAATCTAAAATAGTTCTAATAATTCATCTAATCATCAATAATATTTTCATACCATTAACAAAAAAACATTCAACATCTATCATATTTTTTAATAATCAAAACATTCAAATTACTAGATTGCACACAAAACATAATCTAAAACAGTTCTAAATTTTAAATTTACAAGTGTGCACTCTAGTACAAAATGTGTCATTAAAGACTTAAAAAATATTGATAAAGGTTGCATCTAAGATTTATTTCCTACAACTAGTAATAAAGGGAAAGCATCAATACTTAACATTGGTGGTCATGTAAAATCAATTTAGTCATTATTGAAGGTACAAATAAGAGAAGAAAATGAGAGAGATGATAAGCTTGTAAATATAATTTCTAAATTACTGAAGCAATATTTTGATAAGGAGGAAACCAAAAAATTAGAAATAAACTTCCTCGTATCCATAAATAAAATTTGATAGGAGGAAGGGACATTCACATAATATTTATCATGAAAGTTACCATACAATGTACAAGAACATGATACTAAGGAATAAAGGTTTCTTATAAGTACACAACAAACCTAGATGAAGATTTAACCCTAGTACAAAAAGAAAGAAATAAAGAAAGAATAGGAGAAAATGCAGATTTAATCTTTGTAAATATTTTTTCTATTACCTCAAATCTTCCACCAATATAAATTGAGTTAGAGATTAATCAAAATACTAAAATTTTAAAAATTGAAAATTGAATAAACATTAATACCCTTCACTTTCATATATTTGAATGATTAAATTGATCACATAATTTAAGTTTTAGTGAATATAATGAGGTCACATGATCTCAAATCAACTATCAATTACCTAAATTATTAACTTTTTGAGAAATTTTGTGATTTTGTGAATTTGTGACTTACGACAAGAATAAAAAATGTCAAAAACTACTAAGGTGATATTCTTGTCATGTCATTGTATTGAAAACCCATAGTTCACCTAGAATAAAATCATTTGTATGGAATATTAGGTATCATAGATGAAGAAAATGTGATTTCTTTGTTTGGTCTCATCTACCATGGGTATCTTCAAATTTTTTGATCATTCCTCCTACTAACATTTTGTCTAATTTTATCTCAACTCTTGTTTTGACATTGAGGTTTTAAGTGAATATTTTATTTTTCTTTATGGTTTGGATAATTCTTTTAGTTCTTAATATTTATCTTTTTCCATTAATTTAACACTTGAATTTAGTTACAAATGGTCTACACACCTATTCCAAATATTCCATTTGATGAATTTTATGGGTTCACCTTATCTTACATGCCAACTTGTCACAATGTCCTACTCTTGAAATTAAATTCCTACAAGAAATTAAGGAACTTGGGATACCCACCTCCCAATGGTCTTGGAATGGATGTGGGTTTAAATGGAGAAGGATTTCAAAAGGCTCATGGTACTTGTGGGCTCCTCAAAGGCATGATATATAACACATGAAGTCTATTTATGAAATTTGGTCTTTAGTTGTTGGCTTCTAGTATGAATGTGATTTATAAGGTGGAATTCTTAGTTGAGACTCTCAATCTTCCATTGTTGGTTTCTAGTGTGACTAAACAATATGAGCCAAGTATTAATGTAATGTTAATTCTTGAAAGAAGGTATATATTATTCTCATCTTAATTCTCACAGAGAGTTTTCTTAATCAATTTCTCAAATGAGTTCCATATTTGTAATTTTTTCTTAATATAAAAACATGTTTTATTTCATTAATTAACCTATCTATTCTATGTTACAAAGGATTATTTTATTTTAAATTATAAGTATATAATTCAAAATTTACTAGTAATTCAAGATAGAGTACACACAATATTTAGTTAAAATAAAATAATATTCTTATTTCCATGAGAGTTATGTAGAATGGCAGCTTGATGTCTCAGAAATATTTCTTTGATGCATACTATTTTTTTATCATTACATTATGAATGAATCATCTCAATTATATAGCCAAGCACATCAAAAATTTATAGATTGGAAAGAAAAATAATCAGAAATTTATCATATTTTTATATGTATAAAGTTTCTACCATCAAACTATTTATACTTATAGATTGTATAATATTATAAAATTAATAATTATTCCTAATCTATTAAGAATTAATCTAATAAAGTTTTAATTCATATTTTATACTTGTTATAAACATCTCACTAATCCAACCATATATTTTATATATGTTAAAAAATATATTATAACAAAATACAACTTCTAAATATGATAGTAAATCTAATCAAACACAACCCAAATGTAGGATAAAGACAAGAATCTTAATCTTGTGCCATATAAAAATGGCCCCTTATCATTTTCATGGCCTTTTAGGTCTTGTTTCATGGTATTTGATATATTTTGCTCTAATTTTATGTTGTGACATGGCTTGAACATGCATATTTAGGTACTAAAATTCAAATAATGGTGTCTTGTGAAGGTTTTGTGAAGTGTTGAGGAATTTCTACATTCTTCTAGACTCTATCCATTACAATTCACCTAAAAATCACCTTTTTACACATCATCAAGTCCTATTTTGAAGTGTTGTAAAGTCTTTTCACACTTTTCTAGACACATCTTCATTATTTATCCATTTCTCATGCTTTATTTGATCCCTTTATGCCCTCATATGTCTTAATTAAGTGTATTTTTTAATATTATCCCAACAGACAACATTAAATGCAAAATATTTCCTGACACATATTTTCAGGTCCTAGGTAGGACCCATTCACCATGGGTGGCAAATGAATCCCCCTCGGCTCCAAATTTAAAATATTTTAAATTTCCTTTCAAGTTTTTATTCAAAAAAACTTGATGTCGGCCTGTGATGAGGTATGAATGGTTAAATAAGGCACAATTGTGTATAAATATGTGATTTTCACCTCATTTTACATCTCATTCATTCAAGCATTCCATTTCACATTTCAAGCATTCTACAACATCAATTCAAGCAATATTCAAGCAGTTTGGAGCATCCATTGACATTACTTTAGATTGGCATTATCAAGGGTTTGGTAAGTTGATATCTATTGCATGTTATTAGTTTATCATTCTCTTTCCTTTCATTGTTTCATTAAGGGTTTGATTACCAAAAGTGGGGTTTTACCAAGGCAAACCCCTATTTGCTAACCCTCAACCATTTTTCCCTATTGCATGTGTGTTTACAGACCTAGGTATCCAAATTTAACAATATTTTTCATGTTGAAGATTGGTAAACAAGTCAACTAGGTGTTTCAAGTCAACTCATTCATATTTCAAGCTTGGAGAAGGCTTTTTGTCCATTTCCTACATAATTGACTTCAACAACCTGGCAATCAGAGACTTCCAAATCTGGTGTTGTAGAGTTGTCTCCTAAGTTTTCAAAAATTTGGGAAAGGACTAATTTCCACCAGTGGTGAATGAGTCCCACCTTAGGACTGAAAATCTAAATTTTATTAGATTCTAGATCTCGACAGTCAAAAACCAATTTTTGACATTTTTTCACCAGTAGGAGGACTAATTCGCCACCTTGGGTGAATGAGTCCCACTGTGAAAATTTAGTGATTTTATTCAATATCCATAACATTCTAAATTCATCAAATATTTCCCAAGTGCACTCTATTTCTACCTATTTCTTTATGTTTTGCATCATTTCTTCATTTAGTTCATTGTTTTCATATCATAGTGTGTTTTCAAACATAGTTTAAATCTTAGTTTTGCATTCAAATTCATTGATTTAAATCACTCAATTTCATTTAATTTGCTTCATTTATCCTAGAAAACATTCCACATAACATAATTTGAATGAACCTAGTTTGCATTTCTGGCCCTACCTCTCTCCTTGTAGGTGAAAAACCCTAGAAGAGTTAGAGAAGTCCTAGAGAGCCAAAAATCAATGGTTCATTTTGGTGAACTTGCATTTTGAACACTTTGTATTTCTGATTTCGTTTTCATATTGCATCATAGGTTACTTTTGCATCAACATTCAATTAGGACATTGTTTTGTTTTTGCATTCTAGGACTTTTCATATCAAGCATTAGTGAAAGCTTCATTTAGATTTCATTTTTTCATTACATCTCATTGAAAAAACTGAAAATATGCATTTTGCATCCTTGATTGCATTCTATAGAGAATTAAAATCATCTTCAATATTTTGAAAAACACAAAAAATGCATCATACTGGGACTCATTCGCCACCTTGGGCGAATCATTCCCTCTACACTTTTTGAACATTTATGGAATTTTTCTGGCATTTTCCTACATTTCTATTTTTTGTAGTTAGATCTCTATTACAATTAGCAACATTTTTGTTCTTTGCATATTAGACATCTTAGATTACCTTGCATTTGCATTCACCTCTCCTTTGTGGTACTTGTATGAGTGTTTGGTGCCCTGTTGATAATACTTTAGTGAGAAGAAGTTTTAGACTCACGGCTTCCCACAATAGCACTTTCGTTGTGGACCTTGGGATCTCAGAAGCTCCTACTCCTAGTATAGACAATTGTGCATTAGGAACTAACAATACCACTTCTATGCCTTCACCTTTCCATCTGATGAATGTTGACACCAAAAAAAATTCCCTCTCGCATGAAAAGTTTAGTAATATTCATGAGGATTTTTTACATTTACAACAAGATTTGTCACTTGAAAACATTTCCTCCACTTCCATACCTGCCATTGACAACCTTCATAGTTTGATTAAAAGTGATGATGGCTTGCATGTGATGAAGAGAATTGTTGAGATTTACAATAAACATGCCTCTTCTAATACCCAATCTGCAAACATTCTTGTAAGCCAAGGAGGACCTCAAGTTCCTTCCCCTTCAACCATAGAATCTATACCAACTTATACCAATCCACAAGTCCACACAACTATGCAATAGGTTAATTATGCGGCTACTTCTTTCCCGATTCCACCTAGCATTCCTACTTCTCTTGTGGTATCGTAAGTACCCTCCACAACCTTCACACCTCATAGTATTCCTTTCATTTCACCTAACATCACTTACACTCCATCACCCTTTTCTCTTCCACCTCAACCCACTTACCCTGATCTTGTTCTTACACAACTCCTTAATACTGTTTTATCCATGCAACATCAAATTTCCACCATTAGCCAAGGTCAATCTGCTCCAACCACATATCATGTCTGTAGCAGCCCCTTGTCCTTAGAAATCTTACGTAGCCCTATGCCACAAGGGATAGAAATGCCTCGGTTTGAGAAATACGGAGGTAAAGGAGACCCTGTCAACCATGTTAATGCTTATACAGTTTTGTATAGTGACTTTGTCCTTGATGATAAATTGTTAGCTAAGCTGTTTCCAAGGACCTTGAAATATATTGCATTAGAATGGTTTTCCAACTTTCCCAATCATTCCATCCATTCATTCAATAAATTGGTGGATGCTTTCATATGTCACTTCCAAGTTCACATGACACCTAAAAAGACAATGGCTAACCTCATGTGATGTAGTAAAAACCTAAATGAAAAAGTAACAGATTTTATCTCACGATACCAATCCTTGTATTCTCAAATTGATGTCAAGATTCTTGATGCACATCTACAAAAGATGTTTATCAAAAACTTACACACACACCTTCAGGATAAGCTAACAATGATGAAATTCCCTTCGTTTATGCATTTACGCACAACCTTGTGTGAATACCATAACTCATTTTCAAGTCATGATTCAAAATCCACTTCTAACTAAGCTAAAAAACCTGAACACAACAATCAAAGCAAAAATAACGCACAAACCTTCCGCAAACAAAATAGAGGATTTTTATAGTTCAATTTGCCTCCTCCTTCACAACCGCAACCAACCCCACCAACTTAAACTCAAGTGGCAGGTATTAAAACATCGATGCTTTATAACTATCGGGACCCGAAGAGACAATTTACTCCCCTACCCAATACCCTCCATAACACAATGAACCAATTAATTCAACAACACATGCTCACTTTGTCACCCATTCAACCGCTTGACCCAAACCAACCCTTACCACCCACTTTCAAACCTAATGCTTATTGTCATTTTCACTGCTAGAATGGACATAACAATGCACACTGTAAGCATCTAAAACATTTAGTTCAAGACCTGATTGATTTAGGTCATTTTTCCATTGTGGGTGTTAATGATCAAGGTAATAAGTTTGTTGCACCTTCAAACCAAAATTTACAAATTTTCACCAATCCTATGCCTAAACACACTACTTCATTTGTCAAGGCTAGTTAACCTTCAAACACTGATGTAATGACTATTGAGACACACAATGAACAACATGATATACCTCCCCCTGTTACTAAAGATGGTTCTATGGATCAACTTGTGGCTACGATAGACGTTATCCCTCATAAGGGCCAAACCACTAAATCTCTTGATATCATTTTTTCTGCTAAAGACATACTAAAAAAGCTTCCTAATGGTCCTCTCTACATAGCTAGCAGAATCTATGATAATCCCACTAACGGGATATTAATAGATCCCACTTGTGGTGAGAATGTGATCACAGAGGAGTTTCTAGTATTACATGAGATATATCAAGATGTTTATAATAAACCGGCTACATGGATTGGACCTAAAACTTCAAAGGGAACATTTTCAATTATTCCACAATCCAACCAATTTTGTTTGCAGCTAGGCCACCCTTGGCTTCACTCAATGAAAGTGGCCCCATCAATTGTTCACAAGTATATGAAGTTTCCACATGACAATGAGATATTTACCATGCCTTTAATCCCTTATCATCTAAAGGTAACTTTTCATTAGAAGCCTTTTGTCCTAAACCCATGGAACCCATCACACCTTGAAAGGACTTCTTTTTCATAACCTACCAAAAATTCAAAGCCAAAAAGATAACCGAATCATCTCTTCGTAATGCATCCCCATCTACTTCCACACCTCTTGTCCTAGATGAAACCATGCTTCAACCTGAGTCCAACATTGAACAGACCATACAACCTCCTAAACAACCACCCCTAGACACCTCTCTATCATCATTTAAATTCCAAGGGGAAAATGAAACAACTCCTGTCATGCCTCCTCATATTAAACAAGTGTATAAAGAAAAAAGAGAAAGTGCTTTATCCATCCTCTTCGGTTTCTTCTATTCTTCCCTCTTCAAAAGTAGAATACCCTATGATACCTCAATCCACTCTTACATGCACCTCACCAACTCCAAAATAGAATGAAATGAAACCACAGTGCTAGGGAACGTAGGCATCGTCGTCATCTCCTTGCTTGTCAATCTTGCAGGGAAGAAGATAAAGAAAATAAACCTTTACCTTTGACAAAAGTAATAGATGACCACCCTCCTTCTCCTAACCTACCACAAGATAGTCAAGTGCAACAATCCCAACAAAATGAACCCATCCAACTACCATAGCTTTTGATCCATCCATCCCTAGAAATCACCCTTTGTTCTCCCATTGTCATTAATCTGGATGATGATGATGGGGATGCGATGATAGCAAAAATATATGAAGAAGTGCATAATAATTTAAACTCTTTATTTTTATCTACAATGAGCTTAAAAGATAAAATCTCTCCACCAAGTGAAGAACCTAATAAAAAATCTAGTCTGACACTTTCAATTATTCCTTTAGACAATCAACTGCCCTTGCATTACACTGAACATGATTGAGGCGGATGACTTGTTAGATGGTTGAATTGCATTCACCTAACTAGCCTTTTTTATTTTCCCTTTCTATTTTTCCCTCTTCTTTTTTTCATGTGTGTATCGTGTTCCCCTATATCATGCATTTGATGTTCCCTCTCTTTGTACACTTCTACTCATATCTCTATTCATCGCACATTGTCCTTTTACCTTTTTTTTGTGTTCTCCTTTTGGGGATGACACAAAGCATAGAGACACCCTACTTCTCTTCCATGTTGACCCAAAAGGACCTTGTCTTTTTCTCTTTTTGTTTTTAGTTTTCCTTTTGGGGATAATGCAAAGTGTAGAGATGCCCTATGTCTCTTCCATGTTGACCCAATTGGTCCTTTTTCTTTTTAATTTGTCTTTTCTTTTGGGGATGATGCAAAGCATTGATACTACAATGTCTCCTTCATGATGACCCAAAAGCTTTTTCATTTTCTTTTTCCTTTTCATTTTCTTTCATTTCGCTTGTGTTTTCCTTTTTGGGACAATGCAAAGCTTTGAGACCGCAATGTCTCTTCCATGTTGAGCCGAAACGGACTTTATTTTTCCTTTGTTTTTGCTCTCTTTGTGTCATTCTTCTATTTCTATGTGCTTTGGGGAATGATGAAAGTTCCAATCTCTTTCATAAACACATTGTAGCAATGAACATATTGACCCTAAATCCATATATCCCTTATGTGTTTGGTGTGCTTTCTTTTCTGGGGGGGAACTCCCCTTTTTTTTTCCTTTTCCTTGACATGACGTAGCCTAACTTTGAAACATATGACTTGGCATAGGGCTTTCCAAGTTGGCTCTCATGTCTTATTTTCTTTTTTCTTTTTCTTTTCTTCTCTACTTTAAAGTAATTTCTCACAGAATGATGTGTAGCAATTCCTTTAAAGTGGGGGGCATACATTACCATAATTCATGTGCATTCTTGGTTCTGAGTGTAGCCTTGTCATTTATATTCAATGCATTTGTCACTTTGTGGATGACATTGGGTATGATGTCCTTCATAAGTGTGATCTATCTTAGCATATCGCATTCCTCTTGGTGGCCTGATGTGAAACACTGCATCGCTTAAGTTGTGAATATACTATTCTTTGATTGGTCCTCCCTTGGAGACATTAGACACAATGTTCCCTAAGTGACTAACCTTGCATGAACTGAACAAGACTCCTTTGAACATTTTACACTTAACATCTTTACATTTTTACATCTTTACATTTTTTCATTTTACATTTATGCATCTTTTTCCACCTTGCATAATGCAACTTGCATGTCTGTGGCACCCTTAATTTTTTTTCATGACATTTTCTTTGTGGCATCTTGTTGAAGTTAAATATTAGTAGGTATAACTTTAATATATGGTTAGGTGGGAAGCCCAGCTATCGGCATGAATTTTCCCCATACCCACCTTTGTGTTTGTGAGTGCATACCAACTAGCGTGTGTATCTTACCTTTTTGGGATTTCTCACCTTGTAGACAGCTAGAAGTTCCATGGCCCTGGAGTGAATATAGTTGGGCCTTCTCACCTGATAGACTGTTATGTGTTTTGTCACCCAAGAGTGAGTACACATTCTTTTTTTCAAACAATTAGCCTATATCTAATCCACAAATAGTTGGATTGATGATTGAAGCTTCATTTGATTCTCAACACTTGTGTGTTCCTTTGTTCTTATGTCTAGTTTGTTATGGGATCTTCATCCTGGGGGCTTCATCATCCCTCTTGATTGTTGTCATTCCATTTTCCTAACGTAAGTACATTTGAACCCTCCTCTCAATGTTCATGGCTACTTTAGTGTGAGTTTGAAGCAAGTTCATCCTCTCACTAAAGTGGGGGCTAAATGTGCCATAGAAAAATGGCCCCTTTTCATTTCCATGGCCTTTTAGGTCTTGTTTCATGGTATTTGATATATTTTGCTCTAATTTTATGTTGTGACATGGCTTGAACATGTATATTTAGGTACTAAAATTCAAATAATGGCATCTTTTGAAGGTGTTGTGAAGTGTTGTAAGACATTTCTACATTCTTCTAGACTCTATCCATTACAATTCACCTAAAAATCACTTTTTATACACAACATCAAGCCCTATTTTTAAGTGTTGTAAAGTCTTGTAACAAGATTTCATGCTTTTCTAGGAACATCTTCACTATTTATCCCTTTCGTATGCTTTATTTGACCCCTTTATGGCCTCATATGTCTTAATTAAGTGTATTTTTTAATATTATCTCGATAAACAATATTAAATGCAACATATTTCCTGACACATATTTTCAGGTCCTAGGTGGGACCCATTTACCATGGGTGGCAAATGAGTCCCCCTTGGCTCCAAATTCAAAATATTTTAAATTTCCTTACAGGTTTTTATTCAAAAACACTTGATGTCAGCCTGTGATGAGGAATGAATGGTTAACTAAGGCACAAGTGTGTATAAATATGTGATTTTCACTTCATTTTACATATCCTCATTCATTCAAGCATTCCATCTCACATTTCAAGCAGTCAAGCATTCTACAACATCAATTCAAGCAATATTCAAGCACTTTGGAGCATCCATTGACATTACTTTAGATTTTAATTATCAAGGGTTTGGTAAGTTGATATCTATTGCATGTTATTATTTTATCATTATCTTTCCTTTTATTGTTTCATTAAGGGTTTGATTACCAAAAGTGGGGTTTGACCAAGGAAAACCCCTATTTGCTAACCCTCAACCATTTTTCCCTATTGCATGTGTGTTTGTAAAACTAGGTATGCAAATTTAACAAGCTTTTTGGTGTTGAAGATTAGTAAACAAGTCAACTCATTCATATTTCAAGCTTGGAGAAGGTTTTATGTTTGTTTCCTGCAGAATTGACTTCAAAAACCTGACAATCAGATATTTCTAGATCTGGTCTTGTAGAGTTGTCTTCTAATTTTTCAGAAATTTGGGAGAGGACTGATTTTCCACTAGTGGTGAATGAGTCCCACCTTTGGACTAAGAATCTGAATTTTGTCAAATTCTGGATCCTAATAGTGAGAAACCAGTTTCTGACACTTTTTCACTAGTAGGAGGATTAATTTTCCACCCTAAGCGAATGAGTCCCACTGTGAAAATTTAGTAATTTTAGTCAGCATCCACAACATTCCATATTCATTAGATATTTCCCAAGTGCACTTTTTTTCTGCCTATTTCTTTTTGTTTTGCATCATTTCTTCATTTAGTTCATTGTTCACATATCATAGTGTGTTTTCAAACATAGTTTAAATCTTATTTTGGCATTCAAATTAATTCATTTAAATCACTCGATTGCATTTAGTTTACTTCATTTAGCCTAGACAACAATCCACATAATATAATTTGAATTTGAATGAACCTAGGTGAAAAACCCTAGAAGAGTTAGAGAATTCCTAGAGAGCCAAAAATCAACAGTTCAAATCTATACCATTATTTTGAGTTTGGTTTAATAGAAATTGTAAAAATTTATAATCTTGAAAAAGACAATAAATAAACTAAGGATCATTTTAACAATGGTGAATTAGTGCCTAAGATTGGCCTAAAAAAATATAATATTCAACTCATTATCATCACAAATGATATATGAATTTACTAAGGATCATTTGGTTATATATTTTCATAGATTTAAAATTTCAATATTTATTACTATAACATTCATTACAATTAGATTTTAAAATAATATTATAATAGTATTATGTCTTTGAAATTTTTTATGTGGATTTTAATGTTGTTTTTAAATTTAAGTTAGAGTAAGTAGAATCTAATGAGAGACAGGTTAAAAGGATTCAAGTAATTTATGTTTTCCTTAAAATTACAATTATTGAGATTAAATAGATAATTGATTGTATTTTGATTTCAAAATTGGAAATAGTTTAAAATTATATAACCATATTATCCTTTGATACAAAAGGCTATGTCAAGGATTATTTGTATCTTCCATGTGCATATTGAATATTTTAGGGAGGACTGTGTGGATGATTTGGGAGTTGAAGCAAAGATTGGTTGAGATTGACAATGAAATATAGGTTGGATATTTTTATATACTCCAAAATCCTAAGAATAGAGAAGATGGTGAGTCATATTGTAATAGACCTTATCTTCACTTCTTCTATTCAAATGCAAACTCTCTAACCAATATATTGGATTGCAAAATAAGTAATAGATATATATGAACTTACTCCTAATCCTCCTCCATTTACCCCACCATCAGATATATGCATATTGGTATTCACCTACTCAAGTCTTGTGAGACCCTAGGTGGCTTTATGAATACATCAAAAATATTATGCATGATGTCTAAGATTTTAATTGCATGATAGATTGATATATTCCAAGAATTTATAAATGAAGTATATTCATATATATGTATTTGTTTGAGTGTTTAAAATTAGTTAAAAAAATTATCTGAGGGATTTATGCAAATATTACATCTTAGAAAGATAATTTCATGTCATTTTGGTGTAGATCATAACTTAACTTTTAATTTATCATTTATGTGAATGACATCTTCAAGAAGTTTATAGAAGGTCATAGATGGCCCACTTTTTGAATTAAATTTAGTTATGAATTTGTATTTTTTTGGATGCGCATTTAGATTTAAATTTGGAGAGATATTTTGGTGATGAAAATATCTAAGAGTTACCACATTTTATAAGTTAAAACATACCTTATTTACTCAAAATTCCTTTGTGGACTCTCTTCTTTTCTTTGAATAAATGGTTCAACATGTTAAAAATCCATTAGATCAAGCAATATATATTAGATTCAACTTGTTTAGCCAAAATGAAAGGTGAAGCAAAGGGGTTGCCTCTTTTGCAATTTGGTTATTATACAATTCAAGGATCTTGAGAAGAGGGAAGTGAAAGAAACCAAGAGGGTTTGGATTGAGAAGGATTTGGTAAATCTTGTGAGAATATTGGAAAGAGTTTTCTATCAACATATCAAATCTCCTTGAATTTTAAATTTTACTTGAGATATTTCTCTTGTGATATTTTATTCCTTTCCTAACTCTACCTTTCTTTGAAAATAATGGTGTTATTATTTTTATGTTATTTTCATGTTTGTTAAATAATATGATTATCACGATTGAATGTAGCCTTGATATTTTTGGATAATTTCCTCTTTGTGCATATTTATTTAAAATAATGGGTAAATCTTCTTTATGTTCTTCAAATGGTTTTTGTGACTTTATAAGGGTCTTTCCTTTGGATTTAAGCTTTCTTTCCTTATCCAAGGCCTTTATTTAGATCAAGAGAGATATTTTATGTATGTTTGAGGAAGCCATATGTGTACCTAAAAAGTTCTTCAATGTTGCCATAAATTAATCTTGAGTGTGTATGTTTATGGATCCATTTTTGAGGAAGTATAACAATAATTTAGGGATGAATATACCAAAAGTAAAGAGTTGAGGAATATTATCAAAATCTTAGTGTGAAGTGCAAAATAAAAATAAACTAACAATTAGCACTAATCTCCTAACAACTAGAAACTAAACTCTAAATTTTTACTTTTATATTTTGCATGCCAGGACATAAACTAATAAAATTATAAAATAATTCTTATTCTATAACTTATTTTATTCCATAATATGAATCATCATCAGTGATAGATCTATAATAACTCGTAGTAATTGAAATGCAAACAAATGCAATTGGCAGCTGTAAAGCCAAATTTTGCAAGCAAATGGGTTTGTTTAAAAGGCTTTAGAAACTTTCAAGAAAATGTAATTGCAACTGTAAAACCAAATTTTTCATTTAAATGGGTTTGTTTAAAAGGCTTTAGAAACTTTCAAGCAAATGCAATTAGCAGTTGTAAAGCCAAATTTTGCATTTAAACATGGGTTTGTTTAAAAGGCCTTATAAACTTTCAACCAAATGCAATTGGTAGCTATAAATCCAAATTCCACAAGGCTTTAGAAACTTTCAAGTAAATGCAATTGGAAGCTCTAAAGCCAAATTCGAAACATTTTGTGGGTTTATTGAAAATCCTTTAGAAAATTTCAAGCAAATGCAATTGGTAGTTGTAAATCCAAATTCCAAAACCTTCACCCTGTTGCATCAAAATGAGAGTTTTGAAATAGGGTATATAAATTAAAATGGGAGCTTTGGAACTGGGTATATCAAAATGGGAGCTTTGGTCATAACATTCCATAATATGCACAAAAAAATTATGGAATGCTATCAATAAACATTCACACAAAACGGATTTTTTCATTTAGGGTTTGAAACTTTCAAACAAATGCAATTCAAGATTCCATGGCAAAGAAAAACCAACCTTGAAATCTTTGTGAAGGTCAAAGGAGGTCGAAGGTGATGGAAATAGCTCTTGAGGTGGTATATTGAAGTTCTTTTCCCATGAATTCACCAAACGTTCACTGCTTCACATGCTCCAGGAACTCATGTTCTCTAGTGACAAAAAGCACTATCGATTCGATAGTGACTTTCTTTTAAAATTACCTAATTCAAAGGGGTTTAAACAAACACTCGTTCGTTTGAACCCATTAAATTATTATTAAACCATTGACCTTAAAAGGGTTGGACTAAACACTTGAATGGGTTTGATCGAACCATTGGGTTCAAGAGAACCCCCTGAATTTGGGAAAGCACAAAAATGAAATTTTTCCTTCCTCCTTCAAAGAGTAAACAACTTATCTAGCTTCACCCATAATAACGATACCTATGGGTATGTGCAGGATCATGATGGGCCAAAAAGTTGCAATATGATAGGTAAGTGTAGGGTATGTGCTAACGACTTTTTTCTTACCCAAAATTGATGAGACAAAAAAGGTTTTTAAAGGATATTCTTAGCTTTCCACCAATATAAATTATGTTTTACTTTGGATTTAATAAATAATTATTATTCATTTTCTATTTGAATTACGACTAAAGTCCTGATTGATAGGCTGATTGAAAAAAATCTATAGCTTTCAAATGGTATCACATTTTTTGAATCTAAAACATGAGCCACATTTTATGCTTCACATACTAGAAGATTAAAAAAAATTGAATTTCATGAAGTTTTGACCAAGTTAAGGTGGTCAAACATACGAGTTTTTTATATTTTTAAAAAGTTGTAATACAAAATTCATAATTAATTATTTACTTGGAAAAAAATTACAAATAAATATGCATCATCATTTCTTGTGGTTAGGGTGGTTAGACAAACACCTACTTATTTTTTCCCTAAAATTTAAGTACTACTACATTGAAATTTCAAATTTTCACCAAATAGATTTTTTTCTTTTAAATAAATCTAGTAATTTAGAAACTACATTCAATTTGCTATAGATTCTATTATTACATATTTTTTAAATAATATAGATAACTTATTCAAATTTTTGTGTCAAGTTTCCTAACTCTGATTTTTCTAAATTTTTTGCCACTTAAGGGCTTGTTCTTTCCATCATGATCCTACACATACCCCTATGATAAACATAATCTCTTTCCCATGACTACAAATTTCTAGTATAATAATACCTACGACAAACAATTTCTCCTATGACATGGAGTGCTTACAAACAATATGAAAACAAGCATATAGATACTACTTCTCTTTCAAAGTAAACATTACTTATATGTATTAACTTGACTAACTCAATCAATCAAGACATAGTACATTCAAAATAAGAATAAAAAGTAGAATTTTCTTATGCATGTTTTATAGCTTCCCAATTCGACTAGTTGTAGTCACAACACCTGTAGAACATCAACTCTCTCCAACAAAGACTAACAAGCTCTTATCTCTCAAGTTGGAAATTGCTTCTTCTCAAAAGATAACTAAAACTCTCTTAATTCTCAAGAATCTCCTTCACTATTTGGACAAAATATTGTTGATAATAAAGCACACTAAATTATAGATTTGTTGCACAAGAAACAATGCATAAAAGAGTGACAATGAGGCGTCACAAACAATGAACTCTTGTTGCTATTTATACAACAAGCAAGCAACTATACTACCTACAATTTAGGCATGATACTGATAACAACAAGCATGTGTAGCAATACCACTATCACAGCTTTGAAAGGTGGCGAATAAGTAAAGACTCAACTTGATTACCAATAGATCAACCCACTTATTAACCAAAATTGAAGAATAAATCAACTCTCCATGTGATAGAATTTGACTGTAGACTTCTATGATAAGTAGAATACAAAGGTGGCATGATTTTACTATTAGGAGAAACAGTCAATAACCAAAGAATTCCACCCATAATGGCATCGACTTATTCCATGTTGAGTATAGACTCATAAAATTAATTGATTAAACAAAGTCATTGATTGTTTAGAGTATTCAATAGTTGTTTGATTTGTTATAGCAATTCGTGGTGATATTGTTAACTAAATCTAAGATAAATAAAGGTGTCAACCTCTCCCAATATCAACTTAAATGTTAAAATAGTTTGCAAATTAATACTCTCTTTAGAATGGCCTAGCAAGAGCATAAAAATCGGCGCATGAATACAGTCGTATTCATCTCAAGTTTCAGCCATTCAATTTTCCCATGATTATCAACTTCTAAGCCAATATATTAAGCACAATAATCGGCTACTATTCATTGTTTGAAATAGTTGATTTCAAACTAAATGGTGTTTAAATGTAAATACCATGTGTGTGTGTGTATATATATATTATCAAATACAATCACATATATATATGCATATGTATACATATATATGTATATGTATACATATGCATATATATATGTATATGTTAATATATATATTTACAATATCATAAGATAATAAAGCATGTATATATAATCTATATACAAAAGAGTATATCAACATAGCAATCACATTGTTATAATAATATATCGATTATACATACACACACACACACACACACACACACACACACACACACACACACACACACACATGTACACACACATATGCCTCTATGTACATGTATGCATATGTGGTATGCATATGTGTACATGTATCAATAAATTCAGATGGGCATATCTATTTGCTACCATATGTGTGTATGGGTACACATATACATATGGATATATGTATATATGTATTATATATATATATATACACATTCGATTCACTTACCAAACTAATACACAATTACCATGGTGTTTGATAAGAGACTACGAGCGATAAGTCTATATGTATACATATGCATGATGTGGATTCCATCAGATAATTCCATGTGCATAAGCAACCTGTGCATGAGTGTGCATAGGTATGTCTACCTATGTATCCTCATGTACACATTCCTTGGTACTTATAGTCTATCATCACCATGCATGTGTCTACGCATACACATACCCCATATACTCCATATATTAATTCAATAATGCTAACAAGAATGAAATCATAAGCTCATCAAATAATCATGACACAATAATGCACACAACAATAAGGTTATGTGCAGGATCATCATGGAAAAAACATGCCCTTAAGTGGTAAAAAATTTAGAAAAATCAGAGTTAGGCAACTTGATGTAAAAATTTGAATAAGTTATCTATATTATTTAAAACATATGTAAGAATAATTTTTTTAGTAAATTCAATGTAGTTTCTAAACTATTAGGTTTATTTAAGAAAAAAAATCAATTTGGTGAAAATTTGAAATTTCAATGCAATAGTACTTAAATTTCAGGGAAAAAATAATAAGTAGGTGTTTGTCTGACCACCCTAACCACAATAAAATGTTAATATTTTTTTATAAGATTTTAGATATACGTAGAGGACTCATGTCCCGATGTGATGCATATTTTTTTGTAATTTTTTTCTAAGTAAATAAGTAATTATGATTTTTTTATGACAACTTTTAAAAAATATAAAAACTCATATGTCTGACCACCTTAACTTGGTCAAAACTTCATGAAATTCATTTTGTTTTTTTAATCCTAGATAGTATGCAAAGCATAGAATGTGACGCATGTTTTGGATTCAAAAAATTTGATACCATTTGAAAGCTATAAATATTTTTCAATCAGCATATCAATCAGGATGTTAGTCATAATTCAAATAGAAAATGAATAATAATTATTTACTAAATTCAAAGTAAAGCATGATTTATACTGCTGAAAACTAAGAATCTCCTTTAAAACCCCTTTTTCGTTTCATCAATTTTGGGTAAAAAAAAGTCGTCAGCCACATACCCTACACATACCCATCATATCGCCACTTTTTGGCCCATCATGATCCTACACATACCCATAAACTAGACTTTTACTAAAGCAGACATAACAACTAAGGATGACTTACCAACTTCCCGCTTAATAACCTGACTCAATTATTCTACTAGTAGTGTGTGTAAGGTTAGATAGGTTACATTACTGGTTACCTAACCAAGACCTTCTCCTGAGTGATAGTTCCCCTCTACCTAGAGGAATTGAGCATGTACTTGCAAACACTAACACATGTATACGACAGTCAATTGTTCACAAAATATGCAATAAACACATTACATCTCCAAAGTTAGAATATCAACACAATATTTATCCAATGACATAAATGTATTCCTTCATATAAAATTTAAATGAGATAACATTCATTCATAAGGCAGTGATAAAAAAGTGCACAAACAATTTATTCATCCACTGAATTCACATTACATTCACATTTTACCCTACATAGTAATAGTAAATAGTAATTAAACAATTGGGGTGTAACAACTCAAATCAGGATTTGAGACACTATTGTTACTCAAAGCATGTAGAAGGCCTTTAAAATAGATAAACCATTTCTTAATGGTAGCAAAGATGGCTTTGGCACTAGTCTTTCTTTCAATAAACATGACCCTTTTAGTCACCCATTGTTGGTGATATGATTGTTTCCCATGCAGAGCATTGATAGGTCAAATCCCTTTGTCTCCTTAAAAAAAGGCATCATGGGATCTTGTCTCTTCTTGAGATTGGATTCTATGAATTTAAGCTCATCCCCTTACACTTATGTTCCATTATGAGAATATAATAACTCATACCAAATGCCACATTTTGTAAGCATGGTTTGAAACTATCTTTGATCACAATGATTGAATCCAAGCTAGCTCACATTCTATGATATCTATTTTATTAAGGCCTTTTGTTAATGAGAATGACTTGCTTGCTTATCATAAGTGTTTTGACCTATGCTTCACTTGACACTTCAAAACTTTATTTTGTATTTCCCTTGTGATCAAAGTGTTTTTGAAGTGGTTTCATAATATCTTTTCTCCTCTTCATCATGAGCCCATAGATCATCAAATTACTAATTTAGGGGATTATACCACCTAGCCAAAGAAGTATTTTTTTTACGACATTTTTTGTAACTTCCATATTGTTTCACTTACGAAAAATTAATAAATGAATTAATTATGATAATGAAATTAAATTATTTTAGGATTTTAAGTATAATGAGAAAGTATGTATTTTTTCACTTTAACCTTTTTTCATATTCAAGTCTAAGAAAAAATTATGGAGTTGAAGTTTCAATACTTTTAGGACAAACATATGCTAGGGTAATGTGCTATGAATCATGAGTTGCATTCCATTTCAGTTGTCTCCTATTCACTCTTTACTAGTAGGGCCTCAATGATAGAATTACTTTCACAACTATCCACATTTTTTTGTCTTTCCCTTTCCTATGAACATGGAAGATGGGCCCACCCAGGCCCTCACAAGAAGATCTACACTATCGCTTTACCCTCTCACTAGGCCTCTCTAGTGCACAAGGTGGCATGTCATTTTTGTCCACCCAAATGGACCTTTTTTATTAAGATATACACTTATAGATTATCCTTATGTATATGTAATTTTTTTATATTATCCTAATCATAATTAAACATGAATTTGATTAATAAAACATTGTTAAAATAAATCTTTTTTAAAATTTCCAAATTTTAATCATCTTTAATTACCATAAATATTAATAAGTGTGAGCATTTATATCAATCACCATAAATATTCAATCATCCAAATATCATATTTCAAAATTTTGGTTCAAAATTTCAAAATTTCAAACATTCAAATACCCAACAAATGTGTTGTAATGAACTGGTTTTAAACTGTTAAATAGAAATATAATGTTGGACAAAGATTATTTAGAAGCACTACATAGCATGAATTTTTTGGTGAAAGACACTGCAAAAGTTTGAACTTTAAAAGATTTAAATTAGATAATTGTGATGGTCATGTGGAGGAACTACTAAAAATTAAATGAGGCATTGGAGTGCATGATGATTGGAAGTTTGTGATTTGCATAAATTTTAAACTGAAGGGAAAATCGAGCATCCTAGAACAACATCCAAGATTAATGTCTTTGGTAACATTAATTTCTTTTTAGGAACCTCAAAAACTCATATTATTATGTCTTAAAAGTGGAAACAGATATAGTTATTTCCCCACTATTTTTTATAAAGGAAAAAATGGGTTTTACAGGGACCCAAAACCACAAAGTTTACAAGTATAATAAAGAAACAACATTATAGACCCCAAAAAACAAGAAGGTTTCCTAATAGAAAAATCCAAGAGACTACAACCACCAGCCAAAAGCCAGCACAGACTAGCAAAAAAGAACCAACACAAAAACACCCAAAACTAACCTAAATATTTTAAAGTATCAACAACCTCAACTTCATGGCTGCACATATCCTAGATGCCCTTTTTCAGAGCCTGAACCTCCTATGGCATCAAATCATCCTTTCTCTTTAGGTGTTCTCTCATCCTCTTCGAGATGCCCACTTCCTCAATCTTTCTTCTGTCCTTATCAACATCCAGATCCACCACTAGAGAACCCTTTTGGAGATTTTCCTTTTTCTCAACCATAATGCTCACGACTGTGGCGTTATGTTTAGCAATTTTGTGGTTTTGCTCCATGATAGTTTTCATAGTGTCCCTGATTTTTCTCATTTCTCCCTCCAAAACCTTAATCTTAAGCTCATAATCCTTCTTCATCATTTCCATGATGTCATCTTTACGTTGAAGGCTCTAAGCCATTAACCTCATATTCTCCTCATTACCCACACCCCCAGCAATATTTTGAGTCGCGCCATTGGCTTTCATTTCTTCCATCTTACTCATAAGAGCCCTCTTTTTTAAGCTGAGGTCCTTTATATCATGAAAAACCCACCTCATAATCTTGAAATAATCTACAGCCCCATTTCTAGCAATAGCTAAAATATCATCAGGAAACTCCCAGTCGAGCTTAAAGTAGTGGTTTTCAATGTTAAGATTGCTAGAGAATCTAGGTCTATTATCTCTATCTATGGTAGGGTAAGAGGTATAGGGCTCCTCACTGGCTTTGGGGGCTTCACTTTTATCCTCCAAGGGGGTCCTTAGAATAGGAGACCAGTTTATTAACAGGGGGGTCCCTTTTCTTTAAATTCTCTTTCTGAGCAAACCAATGGGGGTTTTCACAGGGCCCACTTTTTTAGTCAAGGGCTTTCTCAGCGAGGTTTTCTTACCCAACTTTTTGGAGGAAGGAGGGTCTTCCTCTTTCCAATCAAATTCCTGGTTATATTTTTCCTTAGACAGGCTATCCTTAGTATCATAGTCTTCAAGGGCTGAAGCCGAGACAGGATTAGACAAAGCTGGCATGTTTTTAAAATGTTCATAAATAAGTCGAATGAGGCCAGTATGCAAAACAAGATACCTCATAGGATTCTTTATATGATATTCCATGCTATTACTCAAGGAGAAGTATAGATAGTGAGGGAATGAAACCCTTACCTTATGACAAGAATGATTGAGGAGGGAAAAATGCTAACCATAAACCCTAGTAAATCTGTCATCTAGAGTGATGTATTCCATTATAATTCTGAGCACTTTCCTCCAAATCACCTTGATTGAATCTACATCAAAATAGCTACTAGAAATTTTGATTAGCTCCTTCTTTTCCTTGTCTTCTTTGGGAAAATTAATAACAACCTCATTAGAAAAAAATTTGTCACAGAAAAACTTCATCCCTTTAGTCGAAAGACGAGTAGCCTCCCCAATAAGATTCTCGTCTACGCTGACCTTCCTGCCAAAGAGAAAAATTTCTCCATTCCTCCAGTGTGTAACAAAATATGCAATAGCTTTAGGGTCAAGACCATGAAGCTTCTCAATGAAAGGGAGAAGCCCACCATGCATAATTTTCCTCCAAACCTTTGGATTTCGCTTGTGCATTTCAAAGCTCATCAGCTCCACTCTTTTCTTGCTTCCCCACATTATCGCTTTCACCTTACTTGTGTTGCTAGCAAGGCTAATACTCTGATTCAAAATGCAACAGCCAAACCAAAGCACCCAAAAACTATGCCAATTCTTACATCTAGTAGAGTTAATAACTGCGACCCCATCAAATCTAATGATATGTCTTTGTACTTGGCCTTATTCTCCTTCATCATCAATAAATGTGGCAACTTTCCCATGAATGATATCATACTCAATCAAGGCTCTTACATCAACTCCCAACTCAATGAGGTTCTGCCACATATTATACCCTTTTTTGTTTAGCCCCCTCATTAGCAAAAAAATTGACAACATTGTTGGCTTCCCTAAATGCATGAGAAATTCTAACTTTTTCAAATTTAGATAAAAGAGCCTTAGCATCTTCGATCCAACATTTAATGGACCATGAAGGAGGGGTTTTACCAAGGATACAATCAATAATGTTTTTAGAATCTCCCTCTAGCCAAATATTTTTAATATTCAACCTAATTGCAAGGTCAATAACCTAAAAAGCCCCTATGGCTTCGCCCACATGATTAGACTGAGTACCTAAGGAGATGGCCACCACTGCAATAAACTTACCATTATAATCCCTTAACACTCCCCCACTTCCAACCAAACCTAAGTTACCCTTTGCCGGACCATCAAAGTTTGCTTTAGTCCAACCTTTCGGCGGATGACTCCAACACACCCCTTCACAGTCCTTTTTAGCTGGTTTTGAGGCCTTTGACACATCACTTTTGATGTTTCAGTCCTTAGCCATCTTAAGGTCGTAGGGAGAACAGACCATAGCTTCCTTAATATTCTCTTTATGGGGAATGATATTGAATTTTTCCACAATTAACCTAAATTTTTTCTCAAACACCAAATTCTCCAAGGTTTCCTTTTCCTTGAAGATTATATTATTTTTTTCTTTCCACACTCCCCAAGCTAAGTAAGGGAAAGTAAAATCCCACAATCTATGAATAGAAGGGTTCATAAAAGGAGTATTTCACTAGATAAAAAAATCTTCAATAGACTTAGGGAAAACCCATGAAATTTTCCAGAGAGCTAGAAATCTACCCCATATAGCTACCACATATGAACAATAAAGAAATAAATTGTTGGAAGTTTATGCATCTTCCTTGCACAAGTAACATTGGTTAGGAATTTGAAAGCCACGCTTACAGAGATTGTCTATGGTGAGCACTTTGTTTTGAAGAAGGACCCAAAAAAATATGTTAACTTTGGGAGTTAGGTGTTTTGTCCAAGCTTTGGCCCAAAAGGGAGGAGGGGCATGAGAAAGGGACAGAAAAGAGACAATCGAAGAAATAGAGTAGTTGCTCGAAGGGTTAGCAGTCCAAACTAAAAGATCATCTTGTTGACTAGACCACATCCTAACAACCATCAAAGAAGATTGAATCTGACCAAGATCCAAGCTAATCTGGTGTAGATTCACCCAACCCACATTTCTCCAATAGTTCTTAACCAGAGTACCAAAAGTTCCTTTGCAGGTATCAACCCACCTATTAAACTTTTCATCGGAAGTAAGGGGAACCTTCAATAACCATCCATCCTCCTAGAACTTGGCTTGATTCCCACTTCTTATGCTCCACCCAACTCCTAAATTTTATCCATAATATTTCTCCCTCTAATCATATCATTCCAACAAGCCAATCCACAGGGAAAATTAGGAGATTCCAACATAGCCTTAAGAGATCCAATATTAGCCATATATTTATTTCTTCAAAAAAAATTCCATTCTCCATTAGATGAGAAAGCTTTCCAGGTTTGCTTAGAAAGGAGCATCCTATTCATCATTCTAATATTTTTTAGACCTAGACCTCCCACGTTTTTAGGTCTACAAACAAAGTCCCAACCTATGAGGGGCAATCTTTTTCTTTCTTCAACACCCGACCAAAGAAACCGTTTTTGGAGTTTTTCAATAGCTTTTGCATATTTGGCAGGGATATTACAAAGACTTAACGCATAAATAGGAAAATTCTAAAGAGTAGCTTTAAGGAGCTATATTTTACCTGCTTGGCTGAGAAGAGCTCCTTTCCATCCAACGAGTTTTTTGTTGAGCCTATCCACCAACAAACTCCAAAAGGAGTTAGGAGGTTTAAGGCACAAAGGAAAGCCAAGATAAATAGAGGGTAAGGACTCCACTCTACACCCAAGAATTCTAGCAATCTTTTTCTGTTTGGGTTCAGGCGTGTTGAAGAAGAAGATAGAGATTTTTTGTCTGTTTACCATCTAACTAGAAGCCCTCTCATACTCATCCAAGGTTTTTCTCAGATTCCTAGCTTCAGCCACTATAAATCTCCCCATTAACATGGTGTCATCAACAAACTATTGGTGAGAACATATCAGGCTACTGGAAGAGGGCCTTAGCCCCGCTAAAGATCCCTGATCAACCAATCTTTTCAAGTTTCTCCCAAGACATTCCACCATTATGGTGAATAGAATAGGGGAGATTGGATCACCTTGTCTTAAACCTCTTGAGTTCTTAAAGAAACACAAGGGAGACCCATTAACCTTAAAAAAGATGGACGTAGTAGAAATGAGTTGACCAACCAACTAAAGGACTCTATTACTGAAGCCAATCATCCTCATGATTTTGAGTAAAAGTCCCAATCCACTCAATCATAAGCTTTCGAAATGTTCAATTTTAGGAGAAAGCTTGAACAGTTTTAGATTCCATAAGAGAGTGGATGTTCTCATGGACAGTAATTATAGAATCGAGGATCTTCCTTCTTGGAATGAAGCCATTTTGTAGGGGGGGAATCAGAGAGGGAAAAATAACGAGTAACCTTGAAGTCAGGACCTTTGAGATAATTTTATAGAAAGAGTTAGAGAGACTTATAGGCCTTAAATCTTCAAACTTCGTAGCTCCAGGTCATTTGGGAATTAGGACCAGAAAGGAAGGATTAAGTTCCTTAAGGAGACTCCTTGAGCCACAGAACTCTTTAACCGAATTCACCATATCATCTTCAACAATCTCCCAGAACCACTAAAACAAGAACATAGGAAACCCATTGGGGCCTCGGGCCTTGTTCCCTTCAAAAGAAAAGACCTCTCTTTTAATTTCTTCCCTAGAAGGAATAGAAAAAAGCATTATATTATCTTCTTCCCTAACAAGTTTAGGTATAGCTTATAAAAGGTATTCTTGCTCTTCTTTATTAACTTAACCATTCGCCAAAAGGAGATTACTGAAGAAAAGGATAGCTTGTCTTCTATTGTCTTCATCCTCCTCGAAACGGCTTCCATTGTAATCAATGAGAGAGATTCTATTAGCAGCCCTATGTTTAGAAGTAGACGCGTGAAAATATCTAGTGTTTTTGTCTCCAACAAAAAGCCATAGAGCCCTAGATCTTTGCCTCCAAAAATCCTCCTCTTTAGCTATTATATCATGCATCTTCACAAGAAATTCATTTTCTTTCACTCTATTATCTGCAATGTATCCTTCCTACTAGATTTTATCTTGAATTTCCATCAACTCAAGTTGAAGCTCAAACTTGATGCCAAAGATATTACCAAAGGTTTCCTTCTTCCATCTTCTAATTTTAAATTTAACTTCCCTCAGTTTCTTTTCCACCCTAAACATAGCAGTCCCAGAGACTGTGATATTCTACCAATTCCTCACCTCATCAAAAAGCGAAGGATGGGAAAGCCACATACGTTTGAATCTAAAAGGAAAATTCCTCTTGGCCATTATAGGGTCTACCACAAAACTAATCGGAAAATGATCTGAACCCACCCTAGAGAGATCCTTTAAAGAATAGAAGTAATTTATAAACGATTGATCAGTAATTAACATTTTGTCTAATCTAACTTGAATCAGGTCCTTACGACATCTTTGATTCGACCAAGTAAAGGCAGCTCCTTGCAAATCCAAATCAATTAGCGCTTGATTATTAATGAAGTCCAAAAGGTTCGTTCTGTTTTCCAGATTAACTTGGGATCCTCCGAACTTCTTACTTTCCTGAAGAGGGGTATTGCAATGTCCCATTACAACCTAGGAGTCATTATTGAATATCCTTTGGAAGGAAGCCAACTCAAGCTAGAAGGAATTTTTGGCCCCTTTCCCATTGGGAGCATAAATATTTGACAAAATATAGCTAAAATTATCTTTGATATGGGTAAATTTGGTCGCAGCATGATTTGAGCTCATAAACAAAGGTTCCCCTTTAATGAAACTATGATTCTAGAAGGTGGCAACTCCCCCTAAGGCTCCTTCTCAACTATTACCATGGACTCCACAAAACTTAAACATCTTAATCCTTTCCACTTTTTCATTAGGAATTTTGGTTTCTTGGACAAGTAAAATGTCAAGTTTATGATCCCTCACAAAATTGTTCAGCACATCCTGCTTATGGAGGCTACTTAACCCCTTATATTCCTTGACATAATCTTCATTTATTATCAAGAGATTGGAGTTTACATATCTCAGGAATGGTCATTTGAACACCATCCACAATATCCTGAAAGTTGCCATGCTCTCTCAGCCATTTTGTTGATTTTCTTCCTTGGTTGCTCTTTGTGGCTCCGCAGTCTGCCTTAGCTCTAGTTCTAGTAGAGACTCCACTTGGAGTATTCTGTTTTTTTTTTTTTCTTCTTATTTTTCCTATTATGAGAGTTGGTATCATCTTTGTCTATTTCTTCTTGGCTATCCACCTTTTTCCTGACTCCCAGTCCTTATTTGAAATCCCCCTCTGATCCAAGGGGAGGGTGTTCATCAACCCATTACTATACTGGGTCAAATTCTCATTTGAGAACTCATGAGTCTGACTCAAGTCCTCAAAGGTGTCCTTGACAACTTCCTGAGAGTTAACAGTTTCTATATTTTGAAATGACTCCCAACTAGAAGGGAAAATTCCTCCAGATTTCAATTTAGATATTGTCAAATCAAACCAGTTTCAATAGCATTACGTCACATACATAGATTCATAAAACAAAATCACATAGAAGAAGAATGAAGGATAGAAGGGAGAACCACCAGATTTACATGGGGAGAACCCTTTTGGTTTAAAGAAACCCACAGTCCAAAACATAGAGCCATTGTATTTTTCAGAAACAAGAGTACAAGTTACAATACAATATCAGGTTCATAGCCTTTACAATAAATTTACATCTTGTTCCATCTTTGAAGAAAATTTGGTAGCATAACCCCTGTAAATAACACTCTCATCTCACTAACTCCTCTAGCAACACCTATATTTATAGAGTCTTCAATGTATAAAAATTGTAACATCTCAAAGTCCAGGCCCTTGCATGAACATGCAACATAAAAGGCAGCACATTCAACATGCACATGTAAAAAACACTTGCCAAAATTCTGCACAAGCCAAAAGGCGATCACATTCCAAGTTAACTCAACTCGGAATAGAAATATGCTTATGCACAACATAATTTGCATTTAGCAACATCCAATATTGACTTTTCAAAGTGGGTACAATCAATCCATTTAATTAAATATTTTTTCCCAAATCATAATGCTAAGACTCAAAGGTTGAGACACCCTAATCCCAACATTCTCCTACTTGTCAAAGACCTACCAAGAGTCCATGGAACCAAGAGGAACAAATTGTTAAGAGTCAAATTGATGTAGAAACATCACCACTAGCCATACATGAAACTACATGAATCTTCAACCATTCTCTCATGCTCCAACAAGACATCTACACTGACATACAATATGTCCACCATCTTAGGCAATAGATTCTATCATCCTCCAATTTGCCACCCATGGAAGAAAAGGAACAAGCCAAGGTGTATATGCACCAATCCAAAGAACACAAGCATCAAATCCAACTGATCACAAAGGCTACAAGATACTGCCACAACTCCACTATGCTCATGAGCTATACAGAAGCATCAACCAACTCCAAACCTGTAACTATAACACAACTCAGAAGCTAAAGAATACTCCAGAGAACAAGACAAAGTATTAGCCAGACGACAACCAAAAGTTAGCTGCTCACATCCAATTGATAAACCCATGTGACCAAAATAGCATCCATGGAAAATGCTAAACCATCCAGTCAACCATACCTTGAAGGTGTCCCCTTACTTTGTTCAATGCTAAAGTATAGGATCCTAGCTAAAGCTTGAACACTCTGCCTTTACCTCTCATCTCCCTATAGTTGTCAGACAATGGTAAATTGGTTTTATCGAAAGCTAATGCAATCAAGGATCAGGCACATGTGAGGGGCTAATCCAAGCATGCACACAGTCAATTTACAACATTAGATAATTCAAGGAATAACAACATTTTGGAAAATATATTGTCTCATTAGTGAATGGAATTTTTATTGGTCAATACTAGCTCACATGCATGTAGCCCTACAACCAACATTTTGACAAACTCAAAAAATTAAATTACTGTTATAGGTGAACATCATAGTCAGGAATACATAACATTAGTTTTGAATTCATTCCAAGTCTTAACTTCACGTTTCTCAAAATTGTATGTGTAAATATAAAATCACTCCCAATTTTGTACAAGAGTTTATTTGGCAACTCATGTGTTTCTATATTTTGTTTTAGGGCCACATCATCAAATATGTTGCCACATCAGCATACTTTTTGTTGAAGTATCCAAAAAGACCCAAAAAAAAGTGAGATTGATGGTGGTGCATTAAGTCATGTTTTATTGGTGCGTTGATGTGGCATAACATGATTTGTCAGTTCATGTTCTTTATGGATAAAAAGTGTTTGCAATTGGATATTAAGATGCTCCACTATGGAATCCACTGAAGACTACTTGTATCTCCACCATTGAATCCCGCTCCACTATAGACCCCTCTCCCCTAGCTGCCATGAGATATTTAATAAAAAAATTCAGAAAAATATGATGGAGGACCCAGAAAAGAATGAACTGCCAGCTACCATGTATCTACTGTGAGAGGGCAAGTCAAGAACGCATGATTTTAGATTCAGAAGAATATGGTGCAGGACCCAGAAAAGAATGAACTGCCAGCTGTCGTGTAACTGCTGTCAGAAGACCAGTCAAGAACCCATGATTTTGGATTCAGAAGAATATGGTGCAGGACCCAGAAAAGAATGAACCGCCAGCTGCCATGTAACTGCTGTCAGAAGGCCAGTCAAGAACCCATTATTTTAATTCATATTTAGGCATGAAATGATAGCTGCATGAAAGAGAAATGGTCTGACAGGCAACCAGCGGTTAGAAATAGATAAAATCGCTGTCACGCCTAGAAAAGAAGTGGTAAGTGTTGCAGACAGCGAATTTATAACTGCCAGGAACTACCCAGAATTAGGAAATGCCAAGAATTAGCAAGATGAATATTTGGTTGAGTGCTGGAAGAATCTTGCTATGCCAGGCGACACATAATTCCCAATACCTCTGAAATAGAAACTACAAACCAACAGAGTACTTAAATAATATTACCCCACAGAAATATATAAGAAAACAGAGTTTTCTAGAGAATGATGCAGCAGACAGTAGCCTCCAGAATGAACAGGCAGCCTCACGAAAAACATAACCCAGTCAAAAGATGAATAGTTTTTACAAAGAATAAATACAAACACCGTGTCCAGCTGCATGGAGTTTAGATCAGAATGTTTTTAACAAAAGTCAATAGACCCATACGTGTCGAAAAAATGTTAATAGAAAACATATTTACAAGTGACAGCGAAAATAAGAAATGGCAACAGAAATTGGGCAGTGGTGGATACTACGTGTCATCAAAAACGATGCGATGACACTCGAGAATTAACGCCTTCAATATATGGTACCTATTATTTCTCAACTTTTTCAAGATTTTCTTTTCAGGGAACTGAATTTGCTGTTTCGTCTCATATGGATGTGTTCACGTCTGTTGATATTTTGTAAAGTTTCTGTTGATATTTTTTAAAGAAGTTGATATTTTGGCAGGGACTTATCTTCTTCCACATGTCTGCCCGCTTTCTACATTACAGTCAGCACTGGAAAGGTATGACAGTTTACAGGGCTCTTGCTTGGTTGGTGGTATTATTAGCAGACTGCACCTCCTTATTGATTTCCGTCTTTGTAAGCTTCTTTCTGCAATGGCTTATGCTCCTCTTAATGAAAATAATAGTGAATTCAAAGTTCGTCTTAAAATGCTATCTCAACAATATGGTAACCCTTTCAGTGATCCAATTTACACGAAGAACCACATTTTCCTCTGCCATATGATATTACTTCTCTGGAGGGAAGCACATCTTGAGGATTCTTCATTAAGTTCTATTTCTGAAATTTTGCTCTCACTATTTTTGTCATATCTTGTTGGGAGAAAGTTCATTTCCTTGGCATTTTTTTTGAAGGGTTTTCAGTTCTTCGGGTTGGAGGCTTTCCTTTCTTCGGGACCCTTCATCTTCTACTTTGAATTAGGATCGGCAGCTGCTTCTTTCTCCACGAAATCTTTGGGTCTTTCAGTTGGCTTCTTCTTCCTAGCTTGTTCACTCTATTATATCTTTGTATCTTTCACCAGGTTTTTGTAATGGCCACCTGGTTTTATAGCTACTGGTTTTTATCATTACGGTCTAAGTGACTCATTTTTGTATTCTCCTGAGTTGCAATTTTGCTCTCTCTAACAACTCTCTTCCACATGGAATACTTTTTTATTTTAATATAATATATTTTGTGGCTCTGCCACCTTTACCAAAAACAAAAGGAAAAGAAGCGCATTCAATGTTTTTGTAAGGCAGATTTCATTTATTCCAGTGGGATCTTCCATTGCCATTTACTGCCCTCAAATATGACTTTTCATCATTTGGTTCATCCTCCATTTAAATATGTTTTTAAATCTAGAATATACTTAAGAATTTACAATGCAATAGATAAACCCTTGTACATATATTTGCATATAAGGTTGTACTAGTATGTAATACCAGAGGAATTCTATTAGAAACAATGTTGTTTGTTATAAGTAGGAGAGAAAACAATGAACCTGAGATCAGCACAATACATTCATCAATAGTGTGGTAGGCTAAACAAAGCATAAGTGAAAGAAACAATAGTGTTGGAACCCAACTAAAGCTCCCTTCATTAAGATTAACATGAGCAACAATTTAGAGGGAACATGAGACATACTAGCTATGTAGTAGTGATTCTGCAATATTCAAATGCTCTGTGGAACATTGTCTCATTATCTATTTGCTAAGTTATTGTGAAGATAGATTTCAAGCTAATGGTTTATAAACTTAAAATACTCATCATTGGTAATTTGTTCCAACATTTTCAAATATAGTACGTTGGGTTACGAGTAAATTATAACAACAATCATTGGTAATTTGTTCCAATGTTCTCAAATATAGTACGTTGGGCTATGAGTAAATTATAACAACGATCATTGGTAATCTGTTCCAACGTTCTCAAATATAGTACGCTGGGCTACGAGTAAATTATAACAATGATCATCTTAGGACAACTCATAACATTCTAGCCAATGAACGTATACATCAAGGTTAGGAGGAATACTTATAAAGAGGGTTCCAGAGTCTACCTAGCCATTAGGTGACTAGGATTTTGTTATGCAAAGAAGATTAGTAGTTAAAACTTTCTAGGGGGAATATTAAGCGTGAAATCAGGGAATGTGGTGGTCATTATATGTACCTCCACCTTTCTCATTTTTTGCTAGGATTAAAATGTAGAGGGGTAGAGAGTGAGTACTTCAAGAGTCCATCATATATAATTTTATTGAATGCAAAGGTCAAAGGTATGGGTTTCAAGTATCATGCAAAGAGGATGATCAATTGTACCCAAAAAATATAAGATATAATAAAAAAAAAATTCTTACTTTTTGTACAAATTTCTTCAATCAATTTAATTCAAATTTCAAAAAATGTAGCTATTAAACAAGTAATTATGTATCTTTGATGTACTTGTTCAAGCTATTATTAATAAAAAAATAGTTCAAAAATTGTCTATTGACATCTATACTATCTAAAATTATTTTTTTAACTTATATTCACCACCCTATGTGAATAGTCTTTTTTGTTGGTTTCTTATCTTTTCAGTTGTTATGGGTGTCATCCAATTATCTTTTCCATTGTTGTGGATGTCATTTAAGCTACTGTATGTGTCATTTAGGGTTAATAAATGCAAATATGTATTGTGCTACTTGTCTTTCAACCTCTACTTAAATACAATTTAAAAAGTGATGAATTGTCCATGCATGTCGACTATGAATGTTCGGTTAAGTAGAAGATGGTAGGGTGGGAATGAATTGAAAAGCTACCACTGCTTTATGGCTGTTGTGTTCGATGTATGTTGTGATGGCATCATGTGTAGGGGTGGTAACATTTGCTTCCTTCTTATAAAGCAATCATGTAGTGTTAGATCTGTGCTTGCATTGAGAGTTTCATTTGCCTTAATATTTCTAGGCATGGATTGGCATTGAAGACTTGGATAAAAAAATATAGGACAAACAATCTGCTACAGGTATGTAATTTATTCTATTTTTTTGTTTGTTTCTTTACAATACTTTATGTTGTCATTAAATGGGTATTACCAACGTGTTTTTTCTGTTGGACTAGTCTATCATGTTTCACCATAGGTTATAAATTCTTAAACAAACATTTACTCACAAGATTATATTAATTGAGTAAAGACACTAAGATCACTTTGATTTGAAGTTTGAAATTAGTAATATTTATTATATTTTCTTGCAAAGTCCCTGCACTTTTTAGTTGCCTATGCATCCATTGTAAGATATTATTTCTCTTTTCCATGGAACTCCTTAGGGCTTTAAATAACTATACAATTTGTTTGTCATGTTAACTACAAATCTATTCATTGCAAGAGCCTCTATGACACCAATGAATATTTTTCTGCGAGAAAATCCTTGCACTTTTTAATTACTTATGCATCCATTGTAAGACATAAGTTCTCTTTTGCATTGAACTCCCTAGGAATTTAAGTAACTGCAAAAAATTTTCCATCATGTTAACTACAAATCTATTCATAGAAAGAATCTATCATGCTTGTACAATCCTTGTTGACAGTGGTGAATATTCTCGTGGAAGAAATACTCTACCCTATTTTATTGTATTATATTTTAAGATTTTTTAATTCACCTATCCAAGTTCCCATATTACTTTGTGGAGAAGACAAATATCTTAGATAGCGAATTTGATTTGTGTGTTTAAGGATTAGAAGAAATAAATGAGAAAAAGAATATGAAAATAAAGTTATCTTCAAGAGTGTTTGTTTGAAATAATTTTCTTGAGACTTTTGAGGCTTGCATTCCAAAATGTAATCTTATCAACATCAATTTGTGGGCTGTCTAATTTAGTAGTACAAAAAATTTCTAGTGTAGACATTATCTCCAAATCATCCATCTTTCTAGGCCAAGCAGCCATACAATCTCCCTAGAAAATTGATGGTGTTTGATTAAAGCTGCCCAAATCATGTCTAACATTTGGAGGTGATGAAATCATTTGGGTTAAATCATCTTGAAAATTCCTAGCTGCAGATGCTTCTCATCATTTCCATAACCATTTAGATAAAGGACATGTTGTGGCCTTCAAAACACTCCCCAAATTTTTGAACATTGGGTACCCTTGTGCTCTAACCCTTTTTTAATTTTTATTTTGATTTCACAATTTGGTTTAGGTTTTGTTTTGGTATGCTTATAAATGTCATGTCTAGTCTAAATTGTGTTCAAATATGTTACAGAGGTCCTGTGAAGTTGATAACTATTCACAAGTGCATTGGGAAATGCAAAACTAATATCATGTTTCCCTTCTTAATGACAAACTTAACTGCGTGAAGACTAATATCATGTTTTCTTTCTCAATGGAAACTCTACATCTCCACACCCACTTTACTTTTCATGAAATAAACTCTTGATTTGACATAGAATCCAAACTATTCATCCATCCTGACAAAATTCTATAAATTGAAATAATTTTCAATTTAACTTTGGGCAGTAGATGCTTGTTGAATGAGTGAGAGAAATGCAAGTATCAAACTAAAAATCATATCATTTTTTAATCTATCAGGTTTTCATGGTGTTAGAATAAATACTTTTACTTATTATTTTTAATTCTTATTTGTATTTCAATTCACCTACTTATAGTGTTGTTTATTGAATCTCTAGGAAGCTCTCTTTCTGTGTGAAGATGTTTTATACAATATGGAGGTGTCGAAGAATGTAGCATGAACAACTAATTAACTACTATCAATCTATACCTCTTTTACATTTAAAATGCATGTTAGAATAAGCAAAATTGCAGAACTAGCTACATGTCTAAAGATTGGTATTACAATAACAAAAGAGATTGAGATAAATAGGGAGATATGGTATACTCTTAGAAAAATTAATAATGTGAATTCTAGCTTAGTTGTTCACTCTAATAAGTGGGAGATTTAGAGAACTTGTTTGTAAACAATGGGAACATCATCTTAAACACCACAAAATTTCTTAATCCAATCAATTTTAGTAGTTGTCCCTACTCACTTCTCTCCAAGTTTCCTCTTTGGTTGCTCTAGGCCCTCATATGATACCAAACGTCCACTTCAAGATTCGTATCTACTTCAACTAGAATCCAGTTACCCAATGTAAAAAATTTCATTAGAATTTTGGGAACATGGGAGGGTCGATATATTGACTATCTACAAGAGCCTCCTTTGTTGTTGTAAGGAAAACATATTTTTTGAAAACATAATATTCGTCCCACTTTGCATTTACAACCTTATTACCAGAACATGAATAAACCTCCCCACTCCTAACTAACTTATTATATTCAATTTAATTTGATTGGATTTTGACACCTCCACAATGGTCTGCACCTTGGTCATAGGGAAGAACAAAACTAACGGGTATGTGTAGGATCATCATAGAAAAAACATGCCCTTAAGTGGCAAAAAATTTAAAAAAATCAAAGTTAGGCAACTTGACGTAAAAATTTGAATAAGTTATCTATATTATTTCAAAAATATGTAAGAATAGAATCTGTAGCAAATTAAATGTAGTTTCTAAACTACTAGGTTTGTTTAAAAAAACTGAAATCTATTTGGTGAAAATTTAAATTTTCAATGCAGTAGTACTTAAATTTCAGGGAAAAAATAGAAGTAGGTGTATTAACCACCCTAACCACAATAAAATGATAATATTTTTTTTATAATATTTTAGATATAAGTAGAGGACTTATGTCCCGATGTGATGCATAATTTTTTGTAATTTTTTTCCAAGTAAATAATTAATTATGATTTTTTTATTAAAAATTTTAAAAAATATAAAAAACTAGTGTGTCTGACCACCTTAACTTGGTCAAAACTTCATGAAATTCAATTTTTATTTTTTTAATCCAATACTATGCGAATCATAGAATGTGATGCATGTTTTGGATTCAAAAAATGTGATATCGTTTGAAAGCTATAGATGTTTTTCAATCATCCTATCAATCAGGACTTTATTCGTAATTTCAATAGAAAATGAATAATAATTACTTGTTAAATTCAAAGTAAAGCATAATTTATATTGGTAGAAAGCTAAGAATCTCCTTTAAAACACTTTTTATTTCATCAATTTTGGGTAAGAAAAAATTAGTCAACCATATACCCATTATATTGCCACATTTGGCCCATCATGATTGATGCAGGAGCATCTAGTGGTGTAAGGGAAATCTTGCATCACCCAAAAATAGTTAAATTTCAAGTTTCTCAATTTTTAGATGTTTTACATTTTTGGATACCTTTTTCGTTATAATGAAATTCCCAATTTATGGTTTTTATTTTCTATTCTTGGGTGGAAAGATATTGCAGTTTTAGTTTCCCAGATTTGCACCTAAAAATCAATCCAAGTGAGATTTGATGCACTTAGATTTCCTAGATCGGCCCCGAAACTTGCTGAAATTTTGAGCGCGTTGTTGACTTTGTGACCTTTCCAACGGTTCAAACGGTTTGTGAATCAGAGTCCCGAATCAAAAGTTATGGTCTCGGGAAGTTGGCGCACTTTCTAGAAGATACAATTGCAAATGTTCTTTTGAAATTTGAACTTCAAGTTGTAATTTTTCGGCGCCAAACTGCCTAAAC
>VDFB02270651.1:321268885-321315433 GCA_007258455.2 Sequoia sempervirens | reverse complement strand
TATATTAAATATTTCCTTTGAAATTCAGGGTGGCAATTTATTAGTCAGACTATGGGCATCAACCTTTTTAGCTAGGAAAGGAGACTTTGAACTTCTATGGCAGAGTCAGCTACTATAAACCATTACTATGACAATAGTGATGCTGTTCTAAGAAAATATTACAGGTTGTACAGGAGCAAGTGTCCTGAAAAAAGAAATCATGTTGCATAGAACCATTTTCACGAAAATTGGCCCAAATTTTACACAGCAACTCCTGCTGAGTGAATTATGATAGCGCCTCCATGAGACAATTTCTTTATAATTTTTCACATAATTACAAAATTTGATCATAATCTAGAAATTGTTTTCTTCAATTTTCCTGAGTACTTTTACATTTTGTACAAATCATTGCAAAATTGGATCTTAATCTAGAACTATTTCTAATTTTACTTAAGATCATTGTATTAATAATAAGACTTGGCAGCCCCATTTTGGCCTCAAAAGAGGCGGCCAAAAACATTTGGCAAAAAGTCAGTAAATTAGGTCAAACAATCACCCAAAAAGGAAATTTGGTTTTCACACGTATAAGGGCGGAATGCTTTTGCAGCAATAAATCTTTTATCATTCTTTATTTGGACGGATAACTTTGCAAGCAGAGTAGCATGTCTCTCTGTCGGGCTGGGCTTGCTATGGCTCACTAGGCATGGATTGTGGAAATTTTCCCTCTAAAAAACTATACGCTTGATTTTATACCAAAACAATAGGTAAAGAATAAAAAAAACTCTAAAATTTTCAACTAGGTGGGTTATCCACAGAAAAGCTAACCAATAGAGAAAAAAAACCTTACAAACATTTCAAATAAATATATATTCAGAATTTTGCACTTCACAGGTACAGTTAAAAAATCACTAATTTTTCAAACAGAAAACAAGGTTTCAGAGGAGGTATTGATAGAAGGCCAGTCCACACTCCTGGATAAATAGATATTAACCTGTACAAATACCTCATATTTTGCACTTTCTAAGTAAAGTTATAAACTTACGAGTTTTTCTATATAAAAAACACAAGGTTGAAAGGAATTTTTGGTAGGTAAATCCACACCTGGAAAATATAGATTTTAACACATACTCCATATTAACACTTAAGTAAAGTTTAAAAAACTCACGAAATTTTCAAAAACTAGAAAAGATTTCAAAGGACTTGTTGGAAGGTCAATCCACACTCCTGAAAAAAATAACCTGCAAAGGGAGGGTATGTAAGAAAAGGGTTCATAGGAATTGTTGGAAGTTCAATCGATACTCCAGGCAAAACAGAACCTGTAAGGGGCAGGTATGCTTGTGTTAGTGCCCTTCCAGGTTAAGATCTTAGCTAGTCCATACTTTTCAACATGAATAGAAACAGAATTCATTCTCAAAACGACAAGCATCTTTCACGAAAGAAAAAAAATGTATATAGCCAATTGGAATAATACTGTGCTATAAAAAACTACCTACCTGCAAGTGGCCTCGCGGAAATCAGTAACAGGGGAAAAATCAACGATGATAGGCCTTCCCGCATAAAACCTTCCCTGTAAAGCCTGCAAGGCGGCGGCCGCCTGTTCTTCCTGGCTAAACTGGGCATAAACATTTCCCACCATGTGATCCGCCAGATTGTCACACACATTGAGGTTCTCGATCTCCCCATACTTGCTTAGCTCCTCAAAAATGTCTTCGTAAAAGTCTTCGAAGTGGCGCTGAGTCTTACGTGGATCTGCGGCGGCGGCGGCGACCTGATTAGGGTCCGACGAGGTCGCGGGATCGAGTCCTCCTGGAGCAGCGATCATATCGGGTCTCTGATACATGTTCGATAAGAGAAGAGTGGGACTTATTGTGGGCCGGTTGTGCAGGCGGGCGCATCGATCGCCGTGCCTGCACACACCGATTTTGAAATAGAAGGGGCAGTTTACCCTGTCTTTTTCTGTGCCGAATATGGACGCCAAATGTTCCGCCATGGATGCGGCCTTTCAGCTTCTCCAAATAAATTGCTCAAATTTTACTCGAATGAAACCCTTGAAACCCTAAAAAATCTCCCCGGTGTTTGTACGAGTAATAAAGAAATCCAGCTCTGTGATATGTTGCTGGAAATTTGCTTAATAAAACCCTGCAAACCTTTGAATTTTGTTTTCTTGCGGGATGGCCGTGAAGAATTCCAAGTCCACAAAAATTGGTAAGATTACAGCTTCGAATTTTTTAACGAAACGAGCAAGGAAAATGTTTTAATATTTAGGGCTTCTCAGATTTTAATCATACGAAGGTTTTTTTTTTTTCCTTCCTTCAAGGTCCTTGGAAAGGAAAATTTGCATTTTTTCTTAAATGTTAACCAAGGCTAATTGAGTAAATACAAACAATTGAGTTTACAAATAAGCAGAAATCAGATTTAGATTAAATAGTAACACGGCTATTTTCGAAGTTAATAAAAATCATTTTGATTATGTAGAATTTTTTTCTCTAAGGTGTTTTAAACAAAAAACAATTCGACATAAATAAGTCTAGAATAAATTGAAATGATTAAAAGTCAATTTTTAAAAGTAGATGTGATGGAAAATATGGTATAGTGTTGAATTTTGGATGCCTCAAGATCAAAAAGGGACCATGATAGTATAGTTTTGCTTCAAAATCATAATATTATGTTCTCTCCACAAGGTTGACTCTAGGGATCAAAGTCAAGTCTATGCTCATGGAAATGTTGTTTGTATGTGGTAGCTTATACAACTCTTCTTCTCTACTTACTTGATTTGTGTTTGTTTTTTCTACCTTTTATGACATGAGAAGAGATAGTAATTTGTAGACATAGTTTGGTAGGGTTATTGTGTCATTAGGGCACACATTCTACTAGGTCAACCCCAAGAAATGTGTACACAAAATTTAAAAAACAATAATCTTTAGACATACAAATGATCCTAGAATGCTTTGCTCAAACCTAGATTACTTTCATTACACCAATTAAAGTGTTTCAATGCAAATGATATGCAAGCGATTCTTGAGATTCCTTGATATATAAATATAAGAATCCATTAAATACCTTTAGATGTTAGCAGATAACATAGAGTTTTTTTGCAAAATGTGTACTTAGTTGGCTTGAGGCAAGAATAAAAGGAGGTGACTTGGTCAATTTTACAATATAAATTTTAGAAAGGTGTGGGGCAAGTCCATAACTAAAGGGGTTGACCTCATAGCCACAAAATTGACCCTAAGTGGGGTGATGGTAATATCTAGGTGGACAATGGCTACATGGAGGTAGGTACATGAATAAGTGTAATAAAGGTTATAATTAGGTGAATGTATTGGTGTATATTCTTATATGGATAGTTGTTAATATATGAGGTGAGACTATTGCAATAAAGTATTTTGAAAGTGCATGCAAATCTAAAATGTGTTTATTCAATAAGGATTGTCATATAATTAAAAATTATATGATTGTAAAATTAGCAATAAGAGAAAAATCAAGAAACCATAGAAAACATAAGATTGTGTGGAGAAAACCTTTTAGAAAAAAAATCCACACAGGAAATAAGACATATATTAATCTTCAAAGGAGAGATGCATCTACACACTAACACTTTGATCTCTAATAGCACTCTGACACTATCTACGTGCTTGTAAACAATCTCATAAAACTAGAATCTCATGTCTCCAATTTATAAAGAAATGGGGGAGGAATACTACAAATGGTTTCCCAAAATAATTACAACCATCAAACCATGGTAAAATGCAAAAAACCCAACATCCCAAAATAAAGAGGCTCTTTGGAGAATAGTAAATGGGTAAAAGCACAAACTTGTGTCACACTTTCTGCCAACTAAATAGTTCTAAGTCAAAGGTTTTGACCTAAATAGTTTTGTCTGAAACCATATGGCCTATACATGGCATATAGAGTTTCAGGTGAAACCCTTTCACTCGAAACTCAAAAATTTGAATTTTTCGTTGTCGCTTTGAAATATGACTCATTTTATGTGTAAGGTTTCAATAAAAAGGGTTTTGGTCGAAACCCTTTCTACCAAAACTGTCTATGTGGCATCCTAGTTGGTAGCCAACTTAACCTTTTTCAAAATTTTCTAAAACTTTTAACTTCAATAAGAATGATATTTAAAAAAAATATATACAATTTTATAGAGCTGAGAGTGGTGAATCCAAATATGTAATTTTCTTGATATTTTGATTACTTTTAATATATTTTATTTTTAAAATTAATGCAAGTAAGTTGTTAAAGTTAAAAAAGATGCTAATTAAAAATTAAAAATAAAATAGTAAAACATATTAAAAAAATTAAAAAATATATGGTGCACTAGAGGAGAAAATCCTCTTCAAAAGGGAATAATTTTTTTTTTTAAACGATAAAAAAATAGACAATAGTTGATGTCAAATGAAAACTATCAAATTCTAGTAAGTTTGACTTTAAAACATTATTATGAGAAAAATAAACATCAAAATTTAAAAAAAAAATTCATGCACTAGATATTGAAGTTACCTATTTGGAGAAAAAAATTCAAGGGAAAATGAATTTTTTTTCTATTTGTTTCTTAACATCAATTGAATGTCACTTTTTCCTGAGATTTTTAGCATTTCAAAATCTGCTTTTAAATTGATAAAAATAATCAAAACAATTTTAGAAAAATCTGAAAAAATTACAAGAACAAACTTCATCAAGACTTCTACATTTCATTAGTTTACATCATTCTAAAATTCAAAACATAAAGACCACTTTTATGTGGTCGAAGTTGAGAATTTTTTTTGGTCTTGGCCAATTCCTTTATGAAGTGTGACATAGGTTTGTACTTTTACCCAAATGCAACTCTTAATATTCCATGAATAGGAAAAAAAAAGAATCTCCATACTAACAATAAACAACATCTTTGACTCATAACTCCTCCATAATAGCCCATATCCCAATGTAGGCATCCAAAATCATCACCCAAATCATATATAGGACCCACCAATAACATTCAAGATGCTCTATTACTCAATTATCATACCCAAGTTGAGATAAAATCATCACCCAACTCATATGGGACCCACAAATAACATTCAAGATGTTTCATTGCTTAATTCTCATGCCCAAGTTGAGAGATTTTCTATATAGCTTCATAACTACCTCTACCAATCTACCTCCATGTATGCCAATGACAACTAATATGAAGATTTTAAGAGAAACTTAATTACAAACTAATTTTAAATTATAGCATATGTGTTCAAGGATATTTTCCAAAAGTGATGGAGACACATGACTAATACATGGAATTGCAAGGATGGCACCTTAATCCTAACAATAGGTAGGAGTAATTATGCCAAAATGTGTGAGTATAGGGACATGTAAGGGATAAAGAATGAGCCAAACTTCACACAATATTAGCCCATTTATTGATATGAGTAGCAATACATTTCCTCAAATTGAACACATTTATAAATGGGAAATGGTAGAGGTACGTAATTTCACCATTACATGTTTTGGGTCTACTTTCATGGCATGTTTCCCTTTCTAGGTTGATCCATTCGCACTTCTTAAGTGTCCATTTATGATATTTTTTGTTTTTGTCTCACTTCATGTGGTTGAGACATGTGTACTCACCTCTTGAGACACCTGTCTCATGCACACTTACACGTTCTTTAACACTTGTAATATAGGCTTACATGTGTTGCACATTTGGAGGGGTAGTCATTTATTCAATCATACCTTCCTATATCCTCTACCTTGTCTATGTATGCAAGGCACTCATTATACATTTACACACTCTCATTTTATATGATAAACATACTATTGTGCTTTATTTTTCTCTTATGGAAGGCTATCTTGATGTTGCTTTCAGATATTTGCTTCCCCAACATGGTATTAGATCCATGATTTCACATCCCTTCCCAAATCAAGGTGATTGTGGCACCTAGCCCCATCATTGGATCGTTATGGAGCCAAACAAACATCACCATTGAGTCTTGAAGGCCTGAGAAATGAAAACAACATTTAGTTTGGAAAAAAATGTATAAATTGTAAGAAAAATGTAGAGCACCAAAAATCCCATATGTGATTCTCCATTTTGGTCAAATTTTAGTTTGTGTAGGTTTCATAAGTTTATTCACCTAATTTTGACTTATTTTTGGCCCTATATCAATTGCTTGTTTTGGGCATGATTTGCATAAAAAAAATTGGTTGAATTTTTCCCTAGGGACTATATAACAATAGTTTTTGTATGTTAGTTGTTGTTTGAATAGTATGGGAGGAGAACAAGAGTTGTCAACCATATCTCTAACTTTTGACTCATTGCATTCTTCATTTTGAGTTTTAAGTTTATTGTTATTTTTTAAGGTCCATTTGACCTATTTTTTCACTATTTACCAAGGTTTGATAGAACATTCAATTCAAAGACATTAGATTTCCACAATCCATGTCGATGACAGTTTTATTATTCTAGATTAAACTATGTTAGTTTTTGAATCAATGTTTTGGATCACACTCCACAATCCATCATCAAGATGCAAAAAGAGTTGGAGAAGAGTAGGAGGTTTCAGACCAAAACCAATTATAAAGGAGGAGGGTGAGGGGAAAGGTTGCACAAGAACCAAGATAAGAAGAAATTACATGTTGGGTAGAAACTAGAGGACTAAACCTAAGATGAAAAACCAAAAGGAGACTAAGAATAAATTGATAAGACTACAAAAAATAAGAAATACAACATTGCCATAATTACTAACAATCACACTTTGGTATGCAATGGGTACACCGAAGAAGTGTGGATGTTCAATTAGGGAATATTTTGGTTTATTGTTTATGTACATTTGTGTAGTATACATGAGGTCAATTGGTAGGCTATTTTAAAAATGATTTTGTTTGTGAAACAAAGGTCTCAATGGAGAAGTGATAGCTTCAAATCAAATATGCATCTACTTATAGGGATTTGAATACAACTAAAACAAAACCTTTGAATTGGGAAGATAATAAGGCTCCATTACCAATAGGCTCATGATATGTTTGAAATAGGGAGAGAGGAAGAGAGGGGGAGATATGTGGATAGAAAAAGGGAGAGATATATAGGGGGAAGAGAGAGAGAGGGGGGTAAGGAGATAGAGATAAAGAGGAAGTTAGAGATAGAGATGGAGATGGAGGAGAGGGATATCGAGAGAAGGAGATGGAGATATAAAGATAGAGATAGAGGAATATATATAATAATTTAATATGGAGAGATAGAGATAGAGATAGAGCTAGATATAAGGAGAGAGAAACAAGGAGTGTGTGTGTATGAGTAAGAGAGATATGGAGAGAGATAGAGAGGGAGATAGATAGGTATAAATAGATAGAGAGGGAAGTAGATGGAGGGAGAGAAATAGAGATAAGAAGAGAGAATTAGAGAGATATAAAAAGAGGGAGTGAGAGGGAGAGGGAGAGGAAAAATAGGGATATGAAGGAGAGATAGAGAGATAAATATAACTTAGGAAAGACGGAGAGGGTGAGAGAGAGAAAAAGACAAAGATAGAGAAAGATGGAATAGTGGAGGAAAGGAGAGGGAGGGAGATAGAAAGAGGGAGACAATGAAAGAGGAGAAATAAAGAGGAAAGAGGGATATAAAGAGAGGGAGGGAAAGATGGACTGAGAGATAATAAGATAGGAAATAGAGGAATGGAGATGGAAGATAGAAATGGTAAAGCAAAGAGACAAATGATGACACATGAAAATCAATCAGAGCATATTATATATGATGATACACATACACACATGCATATGTTTATTTATTATATGCCGAGATTACAGAACAGAGATGATAGGAGAGTGAGAGGGAGAGAGACATGCATAGAGTGACATGACAGAAAGAGGAAGACAGATTCTTATTGATAGTGGAAAGACAGAGTGGAAAATATTGAAAGATGCAAGATAAGGATGAAGACAGATAGAGATGGAGATGGAGATGGAGATGGAGATGGAGATGGAAATGGAGAGAGGGAGAGAGAGAAATAGAGATATAAATAGGGAGATACAAAGAGAAAGGGAGAGATGGGGGGATAAAAAGATAGAGATAGGAAGTTATATAGAGAGAGGTAGAGAGATATATAGAGAGAGAGAGGTAGGGAGAAGTACATATGGGGAGATATTATAGAGATATGTGAAAAGAAAGAGAGAGTTATCTTTATATCTTTGTCTCCCTCTCTATCTTTATATTTTTTATTATCTCTCTTCCTCTCTCTCCCTGATTTATTTCCATATTTGTCTTCCCTTCTCTCTTCCTCTATCTTTCTCTCATTTCTTCTCTATCTATTTGCCTCTCCCTATCTTTATCCCCTTACTATTTTTTTCTATCCCTATTTATCTCCCTCCTCTCTCCCGCTTTCCCTCTCTCTCTCTCTCTATATATATATATATGTATCTTTGTCTCATATTTCTCTTTATCTCTCTATCTCTCTATTTCTTTTTATGTGACTATATCTATCTGTCTCTCCTCTTCTCTCTTTTCCTCTTCTCTCTTTCTTTATCTCTCTTCCTCCTCTCCCTCTCCATATTTATTCATTTATATCTATACCTCTATTTTTGTATCTCTATCTCTCTTTTTATCTCTCTGTATCTCTTTGTCTCCCTCTATTTCTCTATTTCTCTCTCTTTAATTTCTCTCTTTCTTTCTCTATCTATTTTCCTTCTAAGTGTGCAATGGGTACACTGAAGAGGTTTTAAAGGTGAATTATAATATCCTTAACCAAATGACATGCAACATTGAGCATAAATCCCTAGGGCGTGTTATCCTTGGATTGTTGGTATGAAATGACTAATCAAAACTTACCTTCTCTCTCTCACTTTATAAATTTTAATTTATATTTTAAATTTTAAATTCATTTTTATTATATAAATTATAACAAAAATCCAAAATAGAATTATTCTACAATAATTAAATTTTTAATAAGATAACTAATTATAAATTAAATTAATTATAATATTTTTAATTATTATTTATAATTTCATAAAAAGACATAAATAATAAAAATAAATTTTAAACTTAAATCTAAATTAAAAACTAAAATAAAATAAGCTAAATGGAAAGTCAAAATATATCAGAATCTAAATATTAATAAACATAATAATTTTAAAAAATTAGTAACAAATAATAAACATATTTTGTTAATAAATGATTAAATAAAAAAGTAAAACTATTTTTTAAAATTTATTAGAATTGAAACAATAATAAAATATGTACCTAAAAAATATAATTAATATATCACAAACAATATTAACATAAACTCAATGAATTTTCTTTCTTCAGGTTGGATGGAGCGGGCGCGCGCGAGATGGAAGTTTGAAATTGGTGAGGGAGCAGATGGAGAAGACGATGGAGATCTAGATGGGGATCTTGTGGAGACTGTGCAGTCATTAGTGGCTATTGTTGGTGCTTGGAGGTGTGGGCTTGTTGTTTTTGGTATGGAGCGCAACTTTTCTTGTTGTTCCCTTCTGGCCTAGGTGTGGGGCCTTTTTTCTTGGCCTGTGGCTGTGAGTTTGGTGCGTGGGTGCTAGAGGAAGATGGGGCCTCTGCTTGTCCTTGACTTTCTTGGTGGTGATGAAGCTGCTTTGGGAGGGTGTAGTTGCTTGCACTCTTGTCCCTTTATGGGGTTGCCTTCTCTATTGGGGATGTGTGTTGGCTTTTCTGAGGGTCTCTGGTTGCATAATGGATTGTTTTTTGTTCCTATTCGGTGTAATAGGAAGGCTTGGTGTTTGGTGGTTCCTCATGCTGGTCTATTCTGTCTCTGGTTCCTCCTTGGGGTCTTTGCTCCTTGTATTTCTTGGTGGTGATGAAGTTGCTTTGGGAGGGTGTGGTTTCTTGCACTCTCATCCCTTTATGGGGCTGCCTTCTTTGTTGGGGGTGTGTGTTGGCTATTCTAAGGGTCTCAGGTTATAGAATGGACCATTTTTTGTTCCTATTCGGCATAATAGGAAGGCTTGGTGATTCCTCATGTTGGTTTTTTTTGTCTCTGGCTTCTCCTTGGGTGTCCATCGCTTTTGCCTACCGCTTGTTTGGTGGCTCTATTTTGGGGTTCTCTATTCTTGGTGTGGTCTTGGTGTTGTTCTCTATGTGGCCTTGCTCTCTCTAGCTAAGTGTCTTTGGTCCCTCTATGTTGAGGTTGTCCTTTTTTGTTGGGTTGCTTCCCATGTTGTTGATGTTGGGGTTTTTGGACTTATTATGGGATGAGATGCTTTATGTTGATATTTTGTTGGCTCAGTTTTTTGTGATGGATCTGAAGTGGGTGAGCAAATGACTACCTGTTGGGTTATTGTTCAAGCCTTCTTTTGAAACCCAAATGAGTTCTTATTTGAAAGTTGTTAAGGTGGACCTATGGTGTTTATTTGAGACTCTTTTCCTCGTCCACAGTTGGTTTTTGGTGCAGTGTTTTTTGATGGATGTTACAGATGCGAGTTGGGATTATACATTGGCTTTCTCCTTTGGTCCTATGGAGTTGGACCTCCCTTAGCTATTCTTATTGAGGTGGGCAGGTCTCCTATGGAGGTGGAGGGGGAGGGTGTTGGTGATTTCTGGCTGTGGTGGCTTGGTTGTTTTTTTTATCTCTTCTAAGAGTGGGGAGCTCATGGTTTTGGAGCTTTCCTGATTCAAGCAGTGGCTTTGTGCCCAGTGGTTTGTTGAGTTCTCCATCTCCCCTATTAAGGTGGGGTTTTTGGATTTTCTCAAGTTTTTGATTAGAGGTTTGTTGGTGTTTTACACCTTTATGCAGATTATCTTTCTTGGCTCAGTGGAGTCCTCCATGAGCGGTCAGTTTGCTGATGCCTGTAGATGCAGGTGGGATATGTGTGTTTCTAGAAGGGTTTCTGGTCCCGATTAAAACTGGGTTGTTTAAGGGTCTTAGGCCCTTGCTAGTTTGAAAGATGCAACTTGTGTTGTGTTGTTAATTTGTAGTGGCTGTTGTGGGGCTACTGTTGGTTGATGATGTATTTTAATTATAGCCTGCTTCTCTTTGTATTGGTTTTCAGGCCCCATCAAAACTCGTATTTTACCTTTAATCAAAAACATAAACTCAATATTAACAAATAAATAAAATATTATTAAATAAATAAATTTTTAAAAACTGATTTAATATTTGTAATGTTATTATTTAAAAAAAATATCTATTTATTAAAAACTTATGATTATTGTTTTAAAATTTTAAAAGAAAAAATCAATTCTTATCCTATCTTTTCTTAATTTAAAGGTAAAAATAGATAAGAATGGAGTTATTTTTTCTTTAATTATATATTATATTTTTAATATTTTAGAAAAATTGATGGTTGGTTTCAATAATCTTGCATCCTTCTCTACAATTTTCAACCGTTGATTTTCAAAAACAGGTTGTAAGTTGTTCACTTCATATAAGAAACACCTGCTTTCGGTGTAATTAATAAGTAAATAATAAAAATAATAAAATAAATTAGATAAAAGACAAACAAATAAATATGGAATAAAATGGAAGGAGGGAGATAAAATAATGTTTTAATGGATAACTTATGAAAAAGACTAAATTATTAAATGAATAAAAATAACAAATAAATAAAATAATAACTTAACAAAGAATATTGAAATCTAACTCTAAAAGAAAATAATCTCTTTAGATTAAGAAAATATATTCTTTAGAAAGAAAATAGAGGTGAACTAGTCTAATAAATGATTTAATAGAGAATAGAAAAGAAGAGAGAAATTAACAAAAATAAAGATCAAATAAATTATAAAGAAGAGAAAAGATAAACCAAGAAAATAAAATAAATAAAGAAGCAAAATAGAAGAAATAAAAAACAATAAATATTAAAGTTATATTTGTATTTTCTCTGCCAAGAAGTGTTATTTCAAAAGATGGGACTAGGGACTTCATGGTGGACTTACAAATCTAACTTTAATATTTATTATTTTTTATTTCTTCTGCTTTATTTATTTTATTTCCTTGGTTTAACTAAAAACAATAAAGCTCTCCATCCGAGGAAAAATCAAAAGCGATCCTAGCGAAAAATGCAATCCGATTAATTTGGGAATAGAACCTGGCATCACATTCTATGCAGTCATTACTATAAGAAGAACAAGAGCTCCTAGTAGCCTTCTTGAGAGAGAGATAAGTTAACTTTGCATGGAACTATGCCAACATGCCTGGGCTCATCTAGAGATTGTGGTCCATCACCTAGCAGTCTACTTCGAAGCAAAGCCTGTTAGACAAAAGACTAAGGAAAATGCATCCTCAAAATGCTTTATTGGTCAAGATGGAATTGAAGAAACTACTTGACGTAGGATTCATATGACCAATAGACTATCTAGAATGGGTGTCAAATCTAGTTCCTATTTCAAAACTTGATGGGGGAATTTGAATCTGCATAGATTTCGAAGATCTAAACAAAGCATGTCTAAAAGATGATTTCCCATTGCCTAACATTGACATGATAGTGGACATGACAACAAGACGTAAAATGATTTCTCTTGTGGATTGTTTCTTTGGGTACAACCAAATAATGATTTTCAAAGAAGACCAACACAAAATGACCTTCACTTGTCCATGGGGGACCTATTGCTGGAACATGATGCCATTCAACCTAAAGAATGCTAGAGCCACCTACTAAAGAGCTATGACGTTAATCTTTCATGACATGATGCATAAAACTATCGAAGATTACATTGATGACATACTAAAAAAATCCAGAAAGAGGAGAGATCACATAGCAACCTTGAGTGCTATTTTTGACAGGCTGGAGGAATACAAGGTCCACCTAAATCCAAAGAAGTGCATCTTCAGCGTACAATTAGGAAATCTACTAGGATACATAGTGTCAATGAGGGGTATTGAAATAGATCCTACCAAGGTAAAAGCGATCTTTGAGATGGAGGCACCCAAAACATTGAAATAGTTGAGAGGCCTCTAAGGTAGGCTTCAGTCCATCCACAGATTCATAGCACAAATAGCAGAAAATCAAAACCCATATTCTCACCTACTTCACAAGGGAGTAGCGTACAAATGGGATGACAAGTGTGAGGAAGCCTTCAACAAAATCAAAGAATATTTGCTCACACCACTGGTCCTCATGCCATCGATCCCAAGAAAGCCACTAATCCTCTATGTCAACAACAACAATAGCTCTTGGTGCTCTTCTAGCTTAGCATGATGAAAATGAGACAGAAAGGGCCATCTATTACATCAGCCACACAATGGTTGGGCATGAGTTAAACTACTCATTCATCAAAAAATCTTGTCTAGCAGTAGTGTTTGCTTCAAAAAAAATTAGACATTACATATTGGCACACAAAATCAAACTCATTGCAAAAATCGACCCCCTCAAGTACCTATTATCAAAGGCAATGCCCGCAGGAAGGATGGCCAAGTGGGTCATGATTCTATCTGAATACAATATCAAGTATGTGGAAGGAAAGGCAATCAAAGGCCAAGTGATAGCAGATCAACTTGCAGAAGCACCCATGTATTCAGAGAATCCACTCATCAGAGTTTCTTGATGAATCCATTTTCAATCTCAACATAGCTGACCACTAGAAACTCTACTTTGATGGTTCCTACACGCAACATGGATCAAGAGTTGGTGTCTTCTTCATCACCTCACATGGGTATTGTATACCTTGATCCTACAAATTGGCATTCCCTTGCACTAATAACATTGTAGAATACAAGGCTTTAACCATAGGTCTCAAAATAGTAGTGCAGTGGCACATCATGGCCCTCAGGGTATATAGAGACTCCCAGCTGATAATAAATCAAGTGAATGGTGAATACCAGATTAAGGATGATAAGCTGACTCCATACAAAAAGTTGGTAGAGAGCCTCAAAAAATCTTTCATTGATATCACATTTACAAAGATTTCTAGAGTAAACAATAGAGCAACAAACACCATGGCAACAATTGGATCCCTACTAGACATCCCTCACAATGTCCCAAACCATGACTTCTTGGTAGAGCTGCTTCTTGTTCCAGCATTCAAGGTGCTAGAGTTAGAATTTGTGTGTGAAATCATTGGTCCTAGTGATCCCTGGTACCATGACATTTATACCTACCTGTGAATAGGGGTCCTACCCATTGACTTACCCTCAAGCCTAAAAGGAACCTTTTTCAAGAAAGCATCCTGGTTTGTCATCTTAGAAAATACCCTTTACCTTAGGAGCATAGAAGGAACCCTACTATGTTGTTTAAAAATGTTGAGGAGAATCGAAGCTGCTTTAAAAGTGCATATTAATGATATTTGGTTTGCACTTTCGAGGTAGAATGATACAGCCAAGAAATTATGGCGAGATGGGATATTATTGGCCACAATGAAAGCACATCACTGTAATGAAATATTACTACAATGTCAGCGACATGGGGACCTCATCAATGCTCCAACTCAAGAGCTTTAATATTGTCACACTACTGGCACTTTTGTAGTGGGGACTCGATCTCATTGGAAAAATCACTCCCACTTCATCTAATGGCCACAAGTTCATCATAACTACCACTAAGTACTTTACCAAGTGGGTAGAAGCCATCCCCATGACATGTGCCACTGGAAAGTAGATATCAAAGTTCATCCCGAACTACTTAATATGTTGTCACGGTGTTTCCAAGCTATTATCTCGGATAAAGGGATACCTTTCAAAGATAGGATGTTGTTCATGATCTGTAAAATTCTAAAATCAACATTGCTTTTCCTCTATATTGTATCCCCAAGGCAATATGTGGCGGAAGCCACCAATAAAACCATTTTGAAAATCTAAAAGGCAGGTTAATGGTAGGTTGTAGTAGGCGGCATTTGTAGCCAAATCCTACCCTCTTGGCCTGCTCTGACCAACATTTGCACCAGCCATTGTTGCCCCTTCTCCCTAGTCTACAAATCAAGTGTGTATTACCCATTGAGGATCAAGCTCCCATCAGAATATCAACTAGCGAGGCACCATCCGCGGATGAAGAATACCCGGTATCAAGACTAAATGAGCTAGAGCTACTAGATGAGAGTGATGTATAGAAAGCATTGAAACACCTACGAATTCTATACAGGAATAGACTTAGAAGAGCTATAACAAGAAGATCATAGCATGACTTTTTAAAGTTGGAGGTGGTGCTAAAAGAGAATCAAAGAACACATCCCTAATTTGAACAACTCCCAAAGGAAAGTTTGAGAACCCTGGTGGTTAAGGACCATTCATCATCACAGTGAGCTACAAGTCAGGGGCATATCAGTTATCAACACCTGAAGGCGAACCTCTCCACGAGCCTATGAACAACTCCCATCTCAAAAAGTTTTATGCCTAAATCTTTGAAGGTATAGAACCAAAAAATAAAAAAAATTAGAAAATGTCCTAAAAAAATGGTTACCTTGATAAAAACCTAGCAAACAAACGTCTTGGTGACAACAAAATAAATAAATAAAATTAAAAAAAAGATTAAAAATAGTAAAGGGAAAAATCGTCCTCTAGTGAAAACCACTTCGATGGCACTTTGGGCAAATACCTTGGTGAAAACCTGGCAAATAGGCGTCTTGCATAAATAAGCGCTTTCCATCCACCAGGATCTTCATGACTTGTTTTATATCCATTACATTCCATATCTCCATCCATCACCCATCTGTTCGACATCTGCATCATAGCTTGGTCCTATGTTCGTGTCATGATCCCTCCTAGTACTACTTAACCCATTCTTAAGGTCAGTTTGTTCTTCCTTTATTGGAGTATTCTATTGCATCATCTTTGGGCATGTTCTCATCGGTGGATGGGTGTATATTCTTGAAGTACGTAAATCAAAAATCAAAAATATTGAAAAATCAAAAATCAAAAGCATCAGGAAAATTAGAAAATCCAAAATATCATAAAATCTGCAAAATCCCAAAACGATAAAACGTAATGTCGAAAATCCAAAATATGTCAAAAGTTAGTCAAAATTCAAAAATAGAATTAGATCTAGTTGAACTCTGGTCTGAGCCTTGAGCGTGAGCAAGGTTGATCTTTTGATCATTGAGACACTTAGGTGGAGTCCTCTAGGAATCCATCATAATAAACTAACAATCCATTTGTTCATATCTCATGAAATAGTGTAGGTTTGTGTCAATCAAACTACATAGTCTACAGTATTGGTATAATAGGCAAGGCTAATCTATAGATCAGCCCCACGAAGGGCCCTAGGATGAGTCTTTAGGTTAGGTGTAGCGGTCAAAATTTAAGAAAACCACAAAACGTTTGAAAATCAAAAATCAAAACATTTGAAAAATCTCAAAAATACTAAAAAAAGGCCTCAAAACATTTCAAAAAACATCAAAAACATCCAAATATTTGAAAAATATTTCTCATCTTGCTTTCACCCACAATAAACATCACTCACAATAAATTAAACATCATCCCAACCTTTGGTGAAATAGTCAGAAACAAGTCTGGCAGTTCAAAAGTGAGAACTCAAAATGTCAAACTCTCAAGTCTAGGTTAGTACGTAAACAAGTTAGACAACTCTTGGAATCAATAGCTCATCATCCAGTCAGTCCCATATCAAATCATTTGATATCATCATGTCCTAGGATGAATCCTTCCTACAATGGACATCAACATCAGGCGTCACTATAGTTTAGTCTTGGCTAGCGGTTTTCAAGAGCATCAACTTGTTTGTTTACTTTGTCTTTGTCTTTTGGATTATCTTATTGCGCTCATTCGAAGGTCCTCTTGATGATGTCTAATCAAAATATTTAGAGAGATAAGAATGGGGCAATGATCATTATCTTTTTATTTATAGTTCTTGTTGGATGTCTTTGTAAAATAACCTTGGCAAATACTTGCTTTATTAGGTGTGTATGGAAGGTGTTTTAATTATCTTGTTGACCACATAGGAAGGCTTTCCTTACTATGTTTTGGTCCGAGATGTTTGAAGTACCTGAATTGCATCCTATTAAGGCTTCCATATGCTAGGTGTGAACAAGGATACTCCTATCTAATTGTCAAGTCAAAGTACATCACACTAGGTGCAGTGCCATCAGGTGGTTCTTTATACCTTGATACATCATACTTATATGTGTAATCAAACATAAGGTAATTGGCCCTTTGAAAATCCCAACTCCTCAGCAAGAAAATCATCATCATTATCATCGTCTCATGTCTTGTTGGAATCTTTTGTTTTTTTCTTTTCGGGCTAACATGGTACCATGACAGTTAATCACAAGTCATCATCATCATTACATTCATCCTACATCCAAAAAACCATTAGCATATTGCATTATACATCTCATATCATATATAATTTCAAAATCATGCCTATGCATTGCATCTCCATCATATATAATATAGATTGGTTATTCTAAGCATCTCATAAATCATTACATTAGTCATTTGCATAACATTACATAATCATCCCATACATGAATATCATAAACATCATTTGCATCCATCATATCATAACATTATATAAGAATCCATCATATCATTACATATACATCATGTATTCATACCATAAGCATCATCACATATAATAACACATATCATCATTATATCACATCATCATAAGTGCACATCATATAATTGAAAGGAACACCACAAAATTTTGCATACATCATGAAAAAGTGCATCAGAAAAAGTAATGAAAAGAGAAAAAGATTGCATTGGCATCATCACATAAAATATAATACACATCGCATAATCATTGTATCACATCATAAAACATCATCATCATAGAATCAAAAGATAGAACATCATTGCATAGCATATAGAACATAAAGATCATCCATAATGCATAAATAAGATAGGACATATCGCATATCATCGAATCAAAATCATCATCTCATATATCATCAAAATAATATACTATCATGGTATAAAAATATTGGATCATGTACATGTGTATATCAATGAATACAATGGTCCATGGGGCTATCAAAAATGATCCCAAGGGGCACAAAAAGAATCCTATCTTGATCAACAATAGGCCTAGCCCTGCTAGCTATTGCCCTCACCACCTACCCTCTTGCCATGGTCCTTTATCGGCCTGTGCCCTGTCCTATGTGAAAAATTATGTTACCCGAGCTACTTGTGGTACAACCTAATAATAATAAAATTTGTAATAATTGGCCTCCTAAACGACCTCCCTGTAGGCCTGAAGTGATACTGTGCTCTAGGAGGAAGAGGTGGCCATGCTCTCTAACTACTACCAGCAACCCATCTTGGCCATTGCCTGTAATTCTTCCGCCTATCTTTATAGGACCGCCTGGTCCCGCTTGGCTCATAGCTAATCCCTCTTAGCTAGCAATGCTTGTACTTGGGCCTGCAACTGCAAAATTTTCCTGTCTCTTGGATCTGGCTATGGGGGTGGTTGTACTGAGGGCTGATCCTAATCCCCATCTCTTGGTGGCATCAGGATCCTATCCTAGTGTCCCAGATCCTAGTCCTGTTGGGGGCATCTTGTCTCTACTCTCCAACCTCTGGATCTTTGGGTGGCTGATCTAGTGGCTCATGATCCTGAACCTAGTGAACTAGTGGTGGCCCACCACCACCCTGATCTTGATCCCCGTTCCCCCAGCACTGTCCTGCTCCCCTACCCTTGGTTCTCTATTGAGCAGATGGTATCCCTAGAACTGTCAACTGAAGCAGTGGCTGAAACCAGTCTTGGTATGCCTGTGTGGTCCTTAGATCTGCTTGTCCCTAGTCATATGGCCATGGCCTGGCCACTAGCTATTGAAAGAGTCAACTACCTCCTGGGCTAGTATGTAGTGGCCCTAAGAGCTCTAGGTCACTATCCTTACAAAAATTTCCATATACTAATTGTTAGGTCGATCTTGTACCTCTCTGAACTGCCTTTGTACCCTGCCTGGTAGGTACATCTCGAGCATCGTATGCTCTCACTCTTGCATTAGTTACTCCTGGCTAGCAAAGAACAACTATTGGACATCATCAAACCAGGTGGGTTGTCCAAGGTATGGCCACCACGTAAACACTCTCATGCCATCAAGGATTCTCTACCAATGGGGAATCCTGTGCTATCCTGTATGGGTGAATGAAACACCCCCTCGATATTGCCAAACAATCAGATCATCTGGCTCCATGGGAACCTAAAAAACTCAAGGTCAAAGCATGACGATGTGCTCCCAAGCACAAACATGTAGAAGTGTCACACCTACCCCAAGTGCTCGGCCATCTAGGTAGGAAAACTTGTGTAAATCCCTTTATAAGAAGGCTAGAAGAACTAGCCCCATGCAAACAATGTCTATCACCAAACCATCTACTCCCAAGCAAGCCCCCATCTAGGATTGAAATATCAGCCACGCTAATTTGGTGTCACAAGACCTCAAATAAAAGCCGCGATAACTAATCAAAATCCAAAAACAATAGGCCTATAGCACTCTAACTCAATCTACCCATCACAAAACACAAGTTGCTCAAGGCCCATGATGTCATTGCATGCATCCCTCCTGACATTTGAACCATAAATAACATGCTTGCCATGAACAGGTAGTCTATAGATGCACCACACATCCTCCAGCATGACTGTAGCCTCACCTATCGAGAGGTGGAAGGAGGAGGTCTTGCTGTGCCATCATTCAGTGAGTGCTGTCAACATCCCCAAGTGAGTACGAATAGGTGGCACATAGGTGATGTACCAGAGGCCAATCCACCCTAGGTGCTCCTATTGTCGTTTAGTCAGCTTGCCCAAAATACTAAAAATCTCTCAAGACCTATGCTCATGTGAGTAGATATCTCTCGCCTCCTGCATCAAGAAAAGTCACAATGTTAAAATTCATTGAAAAAGTCCTAGTCCTAGCTTGTCTCAGCATCCCAAAAGTAACTCCAACATCGCTACCTGTGAAGGTGGTGTAGTTTGCAAATTTCAAACTGCGACACTAGAGCCTTAAAACTCCTAAACTGCATCGCGACGTTGCAGTTTGCAAAAGCATTGGAGTTTAGCAAGAAACACTAAGTTTAAAATACAACACGACGGTGCACCTTGCAAAGGCAGTGAAATTTGGAATTTAACCCTAAACTCAAAACTACACTGCGGTGTCGCTACCCACAATGACGACGCAATTTAACATTGAGAGGTGTTGATTGAAATTTCTAGCGGCGCAATATAGCCCCGCTCCAAGAGACCTAGTTTCCTAATGCATTAAATGAGCACAAAAATCAAAAAACAAGCTTGGGTCAGGTCGACTCATTGGTGGTCCAGTGTCGGAAGTCTTTGGTGCATCTGTACTCTAATGGAAATATGCATGGGAAGTTGTCATTGTGCTATTTCTCCAAAAGGTTAGAGCTCAAAATTATAGAAATTATAAAGGCTAAATGTGAAAATAAATTGGAAGTGGCCCCCCAAGGCCTATTTAAGCTTAAAATATTAGGGTTTTTTAACCCCATTTAGTCATCTAGGAGGGGTCTAGGTCCCTGTCATAATTTTCCAAGTGAGTCCTACCTTGAATACATCTCCTTCTCTTCGTGCATATTTTCTCCATTTTTTCCCATGTTGCTCCATATCCTTCATTGAGTCATGCATAATTCATATCTGGGTCTGTGTCAGCATGACAATATCGAGGTCTCCCCGATCTGTTTTCTTGCTTGCAAACATCTGTGTTGCCTATCAGTAAGACATTTCTTTTGTCACAGTGATTAGAGTTTATTCATAGGCGGCTTTTGGCAAGACTTTCTCTAGGTCTTGGCGACAAAGGATGATACACATATCAACAAAGGTTTTTGTTTTCGGTGAAATGTCATAACGATATCTTTCTGTCTCACTGACAGTGTGCAAAAGGATTATATCGGCAAGAGTTGCGGTGTCGTTATATGGTCATAGCGAACTCTTTTGGTCTCACCGACAAGTGCATTAAGGTTTCACTTTGGTAAGACTTATGAGCTTTGGAATATAGTCTTGGCGAGCCCGTCAGGTCTTGCCGACAATGTTTAATGAATGGATTTCGGTGTGATATAATATTGTGTACAAGAGGTCTCCCCAACAGTTGCAAGTTACAGTGACAAACATGGGATTGATGGTTTCTGTCGGTGTGAGATTGGCATTCTCTTGGTGATCTAAAGTAAACTCGGGGCTTTCGGTGAAACAAAGGATAGTCTATATAACCTCTCCTCGATTTTGTATTGTCTTGGTGAAGGCAAATGATGGGCACTCATCGGTAAGAGATATCTTGTGTCATGACGAATGGAAAGCACATAAAGAAACACATATCGATATAACATTGTGTAGCCTGTGAGATGTCTCACCGACATCACAAGGTCACGATGGGGCACAATGAACATGGGGCGATTAACCAACGATATTATTGCCTTTGACATACTTTCGATATTGTCCTGGCGACTGGTTCACTAGTGATTAACAATTTTCAAATGTTGTGGGCTAACATATGAAGATTTCTAAATGCTGTTAGAGACTGACATAACTGAGCCCGATTTCTATGATGGCCCACATAATTTCAAAGCAATATGATTCCTAATGCTGGTGTATAAATATGCCTTCCCAATTGTAATTCATATCATCAGATTTTAGATTAGATACAGTAGATTAGGAATGGATACATTAAAATAAATTTCTCAGAACAAAGGCTATGTTGCATGCTGTCAAATGGTGATTTCAATGAAAGTCAGTCGATGTGGCAAGTTATTTCTAGTGTCAATTGTCTATTGATTTTATTGAAAGTATTGCTAAGCTGTCTCCAGGTTTATTCTTTCTGGTTATTTAAATTGAAATAACAAGCTTATTTTCAGTTTACCAGTGCACATTTGTTGTATCTGTGTGATTAATCTATTGGTTCTCTCAAGTAGAGATTAAATCCTTTTGTTGATCACAGTAATCAAGGGGAATTCATCTGGATTATTAAAGTAGAGCTTAGTAGTCATAATATTTCATGTTTGTACAAGTTACAAAAGAGATATATGCCAGCAATTCGAGTTTCTGCCAGAATAATTTGCCGATTTCTGTTTCATTCGACTCCGCATACCCAATAATGCACTGGTCTCTACACTTCATCATTTTGAATTCATTCAATTTTCTTTATATCTGTTAATTCAGTATTTTAGGATTTAGATCAGAATATTACCACTGCTTTCAAGTTTGATTCGTTCACTTCCATCTGCCATTGTGGAGAAATCATTGCATGAAGGATCATCATAAGTCAAGTCTACTTCATTCAGATAGGTACACCCACCTAGGTCTTGCAACACCTGAAGAGTAGAAGGTTGAAAGCTTGTGACCTTGTCTGTTACCCTAAAGCGTATCAAGAGATTGGAAACCTCTTGAGGCATTCCGCCTGCATTTTTGAGAGCTAACAAATTGGAAAATCTACTAGGGATTACATCAAAGAATTTGGTTGAAGACCATCTTATAGAGTCATTGAAGAAGAAGTTGTAATTTGAGAAGTTTCAGAAAGAGTGATTCTGCTGGGGAGAAGATCAGAAAAGAATCATTTTCCTACTTTTGGAAAAGTAGGTGGTGACTATGAAAAAGGTTTAATGAAGAATGAAATTTGTATATGGAACAAATGAGTACACAAATGTAGGTAGGCATTGGATTCCTCAAATACCCTGTAGTATAATTGGAAATTTTCACAATGGAGGCAATGCATATCATGCACAACAGAATATACACTCAACACAGCCACCTCATGGTCAGCAGTATGTGCCATATTATCATACACAATGCAATGGTCCACTGTACCAGCATCAGTACGCACCTGGCACCCCCCTCATCAATACACAACAATGATCAGACAGTTTGATTTGGCAAGGATTCAATTATCCCCTTATCCAATGGATGGCAATTAGAGAAGTCTTGTTCCAATGTTTACAAGGAGTAATGCAATTACTGCTGAAGAGCATTTAAGAAGTTTCAATGCTTTCATCCAAGATTTGGGTGTGCCATATGAAGATTTACACATGAGGCTATTCATGATATCACTTATTGAAGATGCCAGGGATTGGTTCAACAGCTTGCTAGCAATCTCTATTGATTCTCTCTAGGGATTTTAGGATCAATTCCTTGAGCAATATGGGAATCCAAGTGCACCAGATGCTGCTCTTCATGAATTAATACGAATTCAAAAAGATCAAAATAACATAATTTATGATTTTAATCGTAGATTCAATAAATTGCAGAATAAGATACCTCGTGGATCAAAGTTGCCAGATTCTGTAGCACTGAGTATTTACTTGAATGCATTTGATCCTAAAACAGGGTATGAAATTAGAAATAGATTCCCAAGAGATTTGGCTGAGGCTAAGAAGATGACACAGACAATTGAAAACAATAGGAGGGCTGCAGGAATAATGGATAAAAGAGACAATCCTAAGGTTCGTCAGCAAAGCAGTAGTTATTAGTATCGACAAGAGAATACTTATAGGAATGAAAGGTCGAGGTTGCATGACATGCCTTATAATACAGACTGGAAGGATGGGAAACCTATAACAGCTAGGCCTGGAAACAAAGAAGCTCCTGATATATCGAGCAAGAAGGGAACCTATATGGTAAGTAACAATTACTTCTGTGAATTTTGTGATAAGCCACATTCCCCAGATCATTGTGTTGTAGCCCAAAGAATGCAAGAGGAAGGAATGTTGATGGGAGACAATATAGAAGGTCACACAATATATTTGACTTCAAACACTTTTCACCATGTTGTGGAGAGGAACTCATCTTCAGAGGATGAAGGTTATCAGCATGATGTTTCAAATCAGAAATATAATGTTCATATGCCTGAACAGTAGGTCCTTTCTGATTCTGAAGAAGATTATACAAGGCCACATTCTGTTGAGGTAACTGCTCAATACAACATGAAGAGACTTACAGAAGAAGAGATAGAGAGACTAATTGTTGCTGATCAGAAGGAAGAGAACAAAGGAGAGACATTGGAGCAAAAGAAAAGGATTAAGGCAGAAAGCCCCTCTTTTAACTTCATTCAAGCATTATCCCACGGAATAAGGTATGAGAATGTTATCATGGAATCTAGCAGCGCTCATTCCACGGATAACCCCCCTACGAAACTTGTCCGTTTCCTAGGATTCGTGAAGTTCAAGTATGCATAACGAAGTGATTTTCAAACCACCTCGAAATGCGTTCCAAAGTCTTGAATAGTCAATTTGAGCATTCCCCCATGTTCACCTCGCGAAGACCTTCGAAACGAGCTCCTTCGCGAAGTCTCACTGTTCGTACTTAGCGAATTGTGAAAAATGCAGTGGCACTGAAAAAGTGCGCTCCTGCCCTGAAGCCAAAATTGGCTAAGTCTGGAAAATGCAAGGGCGCTAAAATTTAGCGCCCCTGCATGAAGTGACTTTTTCCAAAATGTAATAGCTCTAAATTTTAGCGCCATTACACTTTTTCCTGACACTTAAACTTTTTCTGGCCCTGGCGCGTTTCTTCATCTTTTTCGCATTTTTCATCAATCGTGCCACTTTTCGTGCCTAAATTTATTGCTCGACTTGAGTTAGGTTTTCAATTTTCTCTTTGCTTAAGGTGTTTTAATTAGCCATTTTGATTGTTGTAATTTTTGTTCTTCCTCTCTTCATACTGGGCGAGTTTTCTTCAAACTGCAAATACATTTTTTGAGTTTTTTGACATCCCTCTCCAGCGTTTTTTGCGTTTCATCTTTGTAAGTTGTTACCCTTGCTTTCTCTTTATTCTCCAATTTCAATGGCAACTCCATGCAGACAAACACTTTGCAAACCTCGAGCACCGTTTTCATTCACCATTACATCCATTTTCCAAAATCATGTCTCAGATGCAGAAGTGCTAAAATTTAGCGCCCTGACATGTTGCAATAATGAAATATTTTCTTCACAGAAAGGGTGCAGCTAAAATTTAGCCCACATCAAAGTCATTTAGAGATGTAAAGAGCTGAATTTTAAGCTACACTTTTCACGGAAATCTTTCGGACTTAGTCATTTTGATACTGTCGTTTGAATTTTAGCACCTTGCGCACTATCAGTTAGTCATTTTTGTATGATAGGTGAATTTTAGCACCTTTGCACTTTTTCCAGACGTCATTTTTTGTGCAATAGTGCTGAATTTTAGCACCTTTACACTTTTGACAGTTTTTATCTTAGTCTTTTCAAACTTGCTCTATTTCCATTCCGAACCCCATTTCTTCGCTTCCACATCGTTTTCCATGCCTAGTTGCTTTCGTTCAGCTTGCCAACATCATTTCTAAACTACTCGCTTCCCAATGCTACTTTTACGCTAGCATTTATTCACCATCCTTGCAGTTTCTCTCTAGATCTCGTCAAGTGATTCCGAAGGTGATGTCCTTTGATCGTGGTTCTTCCAAATAAAAAGTTCATGCAGGAGACCAGGAAGAAGTATGAAGACTCCGTGCCCAAGCAAAGAAAAATGAAGAAGCTTCCTGTTCTCCAGTGTTAGACATTTTCGGTGCATCCCATTATGCATCTTGTAAATATTTCTCGACATTTTCAAATGTCATTTTGTAAAGTAATTACACCAAGTTCGAAGATGTAATATTTTCAAAACAAATTACACTGACTTTGGTCAAAGTTAGGTGAGATTTCCTAAAATCGCTCACCTAACTCTCCCTGATTTTCTCAATCTCTTTCCTTCTTTTGCTCATCCCTCTTTCTATATAATGTGAGGGATTTTCATTGTAATAGGATCTTTTAGTCTTTTGCAACGAAGTGCTGCCCTTTTGTAAACAAACTTGTGAAACTTTGCGTTCATACTTTGTGAATGAGATTCAATCAATAAAGAAAAGGATTGCAAGCCAGACTTTGCGTTGGATTCAATACTTTTGTAAGTTGATTTGATTTGGTAGTAATTAGTTCGAGAAATCTGAAAGACTCTAAGTGATTGATGTAAACTTTGTGTTACATCTACTATTTAGATTGCATTGTTATTTTGTTTATCATTGGTTGAGTGATCTATAAGACTTTGCGCTTATAATCATTTATACTCTTGCATGTTCTTGTTGGATAATCTATAAGACTTTGTACTTATAATTATTCATTCCTACTGAATACTTTATTAGAAGATCCTACGGGCTTTGTGTTTAGTGCTGGTGAAATTTTTGTTTGGTCACGGAATGTTGCTTGTGGCTAGTTCATCTTTGTTAGAAGAATTGATGCGTCTAAAGACTTTGTGCTTCTAACATAGCAAATGAATGCGTTTATCTTGAATCAGAGCATTGATAAAGCTCTGGAGCGACTTTGTGCCTTAGTGAGCTTTCCCATTTTCTTTTGTTTGTTGTTGATTATACGGTATCTCACAGCAGCTTTGTGAGAGATAGAGATATTGGCATTACTATTTGGTTGTTAGTTTTAGTTATCAGAATTGAACTTCCAGCGTGAAACATTGTAAACATCTTCTCACGAAAAGAGAAGGATAAGATAACAACCCCCCGCCGTGAATTTAGGTGTACATTGTGTAATTACTTTGTGATTTACTATTGTTGCTCTTAGCGGTAAGAAGGTGCCTCCCTTTCAGGAAGGAGATTCATTTCTCACATAAATTTGTGGTGAAGTCAAGTTATGTCTGTCGAGAAGTTGATTACATAATTTTCACCGTAGAGTTTTTTGGTGACTCTATTGGGGACACAATACGCATTCTAAAGCCTCATGCTTTCATTTCAAGTATACCTATGTCCTTTTTTATTGTAATTTATTTTCTTGTAAGTTTTTCAAGCTTTCACCAAGGACATGTAAATGGTTGCTCAAGGTCCTTGGGGAAATGCTTTTGGTCCGTTGAGCCTAGTTCTACCCCTACATGCTCTTCCTGAAGGCTCACGGAAGAACTTTCCCAAGTTTTTTGGTGATGGACAACATCCTGACGAGCACGTTGCTGCTTTCTACATTGCTTGTGGAGTTCATGGTGTTGAATACGAAGACGTATCTGTAAGGCTGTTTGTGGAGACTCTCCAAGGCGTTGCTGCAGATTGGTTTTATCATTTGGCGCCAAGTACCATCACAAATTGGGCAAATCTCATAGCCAAGTTTGAAGAAAGGTTCAAGCCTCCTGAAGATGCTCATGCTTTGTTGGCTTAGCTCACCCAGTTGAAGAAGGAATCTCACATGCCCATGCGCGAGTTCATTGCTCACTTCAACAAGTTGACACGAAGAATTCCAACTGTTGCTCAACCTACAGCTGAGAACTTGAAATGTTTCTTTGTAAATGCTCAAGTGCCTGAGGTTGGTTTCCTATTGAGAAGAGCACCTCCAGCTACTCTTGCAGTTGTGCAGACCTTGGCGACAAAAATTGAAGATGATCTCATTCTTGCTGGGCAAATAAAAATTGACTCAGATGAATCTGAAGAAAGATCTTCTTTGGAGTTATTTTCTTCCATCACAAGGAGGGATCCTATGGTGCAAAGGTTGGCAAATGAGCTATTTGACCTCAAAAAGCAGTTAGCTCAAGGCATGTTTTCTGTGCCTTGCAAGGACGTACCAAGGAGGTCAATTTCAAATACTGCTCATAATTTTGTTGTTGGTAATCAACACAAGTTATCTTCACCTCCAAAGAGGCTTGCTCTTGAGGTACCATTAGTAAAAGGAGCAGTGAAGCATCCTGACTCCGATCCAAGTGATCTCGCTGTTCTCTTCCGAGAAAAGGAAGTAGACATAGCTGGCGACTCCCAATTCTGGTTTATGCAGTCTCAGAAAGCCATTGATGAAGAGCAAAATGATGAAAGTCATTTTGTTGAAGTTCAAGTGAATGAAAATAATCTTTTCTTGAGATCTGAAAAGATGGACATGCATGCAGGTTTCAGTCAAGTTGAAAAGAATGCATCTGTGTCACATGAGGACCTTCTTATAAATAATTCAGATTTTCCCAAGTCTGAGGATGGTGAACATCATATTGAGGTATGCAATGCAATCATATCTTCATTTGAGTCACATGAAGGAGATCATCCCAATCAGCATGAGGTTTCCATGGTTGATGAATCAGTTGTTGAGGTAGCAACTGGCAAGAAGCATTCAATCTTTGATCGATCAAGGGAATGTCCCATAAGACATCTTGCTTGGTTGGAGGCCAGTGGGAAGACAGAGGTTCCACTTGCACCTGAGCATGAAGATAAACTTGAGGATGCAGTTAAAGATATATTTGTAGATGCCCAGAAGCAGCCTGGATTCAATGATTTATTTTGGAGCAGCAGTATATCCATAATATTTTCAAAGGTAGCTGAACCTGTTCATCTCTTTCATGAAGCAATGCTTCAACCTCATCTACATGTAGCTGCTAATGATCATGGAAGGCCTTGCAAGCTGCTGAAGAAAGGCAACTATTTTGTTGAACCTGTGAACAGTTTCATTTGACAAGGTCTCATTAATGGCTAGTTTTAATTAGGTAGGTTTTTCCCTTTTCAATAAGTGCATTTGCATAAGTTTGCGTCTTGTTTTCGTAAATTTGTTTTTCATCATTGTCACTTGACTCCGTAGCCCAATGGATAAAGGCACTTGAATTCTGGAGTTCTTCTCCCTTCATTCGTTTCAAAGAACGGTTGAAGGAAGATCCCCAACAGGAGCCAGCTGTTATCATGGAATCTAGCAGTGCTCATTCCACAGATAACCCCCCTACGAAACTTGTCTGTTTCCTAGGATTCGTGAAGTTCAAGTACGCATAACGAAGTTATTTTCAAACCACCTCAAAATGCATTCCAAAGTCTCGAATAGTCAATTTGAGCATTCCCCCATGTTCGCCTCGTGAAGACCTTCGAAACGAGCTCCTTCGCGAAGTCTCACTGTTCATACTTAGCAAATTGTGAAAAATGCAGTGGCACTGAAAAAGTGCGCTCCTGCCCTAAAGCCAAAATTGGCTAAGTCTGGAAAATGCAAGGGCGCTAAAATTTAGCACCCCTGCATGAAGTGACTTTTTCCAAAATGTAATAGCTCTAAATTTTAGCGCCATTACACTTTTTCCTGACACAAACTTTTTCTGGCCTTGGTGCGTTTCTTCATCTTTTTCGCATTTTTCGTCAATCGTGCCACTTTTCGTGCCTAAATTTATTGCTCGACTTGAGTTAGGTTTTCAATTTTCTCTTTTGCTTAAAGGTGTTTTAATTCGCCATTTTCATTGTTATAATTTTTGTTTTTCCTCTCTTCATGCTGGGCGAGTTTTCTTCAAACTGCAAATACGTTCTTTGAGTTTTTCGACATCCCTCTCCAGCCTTTTTCGCGTTTCATCTTTGTAAGTTGTTACCCTTGCTTTCTCTTTATTCTCCAATTTCAATGGCAACTCCATGTAGACAAACACTTTGCAAACCTCGAGCGCTGTTTTCATTCACCATTACATCCATTTTCCAAAATCATGTCTTAGATGCAGAAGTGCTAAAATTTAGCGCCCTGACATGTTGCACATGTCGAAATATTTTCTAACTCTGAAAAGTGCAAGGGCACTAAAATTTAGTGCCCCTGCATCAAAGTCATTTTTCTGAGATGTAAGGGCGCTGAATTTTAGCGCCCTTACACTTTTCACAATCTTTTTCCAGACTTAGTCATTTTTGTGCAATGGAGCTGAATTTTAGCACCTTTGCACTTTTCTTCCAGACTTAGTCATTTTTTGTGCAATGGAGCTGAATTTTAGCACCTTTGCGCCTTCAACTTAGTCATTTTTGTGCAATGGTGCTGAATTTTAGCACCTTTACACTTTTGGCAGTTTTTAACCTAGTCTCTTCAAAATTGCTGGTTTCCATTCAGTTTCTTTGCTCCAGCATCGTTTTCGTGCCTAGTTGCTCGTTTCACGCTTGCTCAACATCGTTTCTCGCTTCATGCTTCCAATGCTACTTTTTTGCTAACGCCTGTTTATTCACCATCCTTGCAGTTTCTCTCCAGATCTCGTCAAGTGATTCCGAAGGTGATGTCCTTTGATCGTGGTTCATCCAAATAAAAAGTTCATGCAGGAGACCAGGAAGAAGTATGAAGACTCCGCGCCCAAGCAAAGAAAAATGAAGAAGCTTCCTGTTCTCCAGTGTTAGACATTTCTGGTGCATCCCATTATGCATCTTGTAAATATTTCTCGACATTTTCAAATGTCATTTTGTAAAATGTAATTACACCAAGTTCAAAGATGTAATATTTTCAAAACAAATTACACTTTGACTTTGGTCAAAATTGGGTGAGATCTCCTAAAATCGCTCACCTAACTTTCCCTGATTTTCTCAATCTCTTTCCTTCTTTTGCTCATCCCTCTTTCTATATAATGCGAGGGATTTTCATTGTAAATGATCTTTTAGTCTTTTGCAACGAAGTGCTGCCCTTTTGTAAGCAAACTTGTGAAACTTTGCATTCATATTTTGTGAATGAGATTCAATCAATAAAGAAAAGGATTGCAAGCCATACTTTGCGTTGGATTCAATACTTTTGTAAGTTGATTTGATTTGGTAGTGATTAGTTCGAGAAATCTGAAAGACTCTAAGTGATTGATGTAAACTTTGTGTTACATCTACTATTTAGATTGCATTGTTATTTTGTTTATCATTGGTTGAGTGATCTATAAGACTTTGCGCTTATAATCATTTGTACTCTTGCATGTTCTTGTTGGATAATCTATAAGACTTTGTGCTTATAATTATTCATTCTCTTGGATACTTTGTCGAAAGATCTACAAGACTTTGTGCTTGTAATCGTTCGTGCTCGTTGACATTTTGGTTGGATGATCTACAAGACTTTGTGCTTGTAATCGTTCATGCTGTTCGAAGAATTGTTGCGTCTAAGAAGACTTTGTGCTTCTAACATAGCAAATGGTACGTTTATGCAGATCCGACATTGATAAAGCTACGGAACGACTTTGTGCCTTCGTGAGCTTTCCCATTTTATTTTCTTTTGTTTGTTGTTGATTACTTCTGGTATCTCTACGCTTCGCTTTGACGAGATAGAGATATTGGCATTACTGCTGGTTGTTAGTTTTTAGTTATCAAGAATTCGGAACTTCCAACACGTGAAACATTGTAAACATCTTCTCTAAAAAAAGAGAGAAGGATGAATGTAACACACCCCCTCCACTTCGTGAATTTCGTGTACATTGTGTAATTACTTTTGTGATTTACTATTGTTTCTCTTAGCAGTAAGAAGGGTGCCTCCCCTTTCCGAGAGGAGAGATTCATTTCTCACATAGCTGTGGCTGAAGTCCAAGTTGTGTAATCTTTCGAAAGTTGATTACATAATTTTCACCCAACAGAGAACACTATCAATGCGGAATCCAATAGTTGTGTTTCTGATGAGTGTAGAGAAATTGATCAGATGATGCATCCAATAGAAGATAAAACATGTGCAAGTCAAGATGATTCTTGTGATAGCTTGCATGAGAAAGATGAAGGTACAAGAGATTTCTCTTGCATAATAGATTGTGACAAGGAAACTAGTGTATGTTGTGAGGAATTCAGTGAATATTCAGATTCTAATAATGAATCAGAGGATTTTGACCTGCAATCAAAGGATTCTTCTACCTATCATGAAGATATAGCTGATGAAGAAGAGGTTTATACATTTGAAAATGATCTCCAAAATTTTTCAAACCCATTGTAAAATGAAGAGTTAAATGAAGATTAGATGATATTCTGCAGAGGTATGCCCATAAATGAACTTCATGTATTTTCAAATCCACTTTATGAAAGAGAGGAGATAATTTCAGACAAGCAAAATGATGAAATAAATGACTGCGCTGATAATGTTTCTGATTTCCCATTCTCTGATGGTCTTGGATTTCTTTTTTATGGTGACAAAAGTGAAGAGTATAACTGTAGTGATGAAAATGTTGAGACTTGTTCACTTGTCAGTGAATAGATTGCAGATTTGTTTACTCTTGAATGCCAGGATTGTGCACATGAATGTGATCTTGAAGTTTTGTGTCCAGCTTACAATTGTTTTGATAGTGAAAGATCTTTGTGTAAAGATTCTTATGGCTCCTTGTGTATCTCTTGGAATGATGGTTAAACCTTTGGTATTGATTAGAGGTCTGTGTCCATTCAAGATGAGGTATGTGATTTTGAAGTTTTTAACTCATATGGAGATGTTTGTTTGCATGCTAGGGATGATAGAATTCCAGATTTGATTGGTTCATATGTGCCTGATATTGATGATATGAGTCATAATCCAGTATTGTATCCAAATGGTAGTGTCAAAGAGGTGCAAAAGGTTTTAGATTTGTTTGTTTCAGACAATATTGATATGACATAATTTTTTGCTGCTCAAGAGAAGCACTCTGATGATCAAATTTTAGTACATCTGGGAGAATGTTTCATAATGCATAACAGTGAGAAATATAATGAGGAATTTTGCATTGAGTATGCATATACTTTGTATGTTGAAGTTGATAGATGTTTGTTCCATGATAATGGAGAATTTGAACTGTTGAATGATAAAGGGAAGTTGGGCCAAGCTGAGCATAGTGATTCTCTAAAAACTTTCAGTGATAGGGAATATTGCATGTTTGTCTTCAAGAGGAATCTGATGAACTCAAGAGAAAATCAGGTATTTGACAGGGGAAAAGTAGGGTTGGAGTTTCAAATCGTAACAACTCAAGACAAGTAAAGTTAAAACACAGAGTTGCCAATGCATGGACAACTCTTTCTTGTCCTCTTTAAAATTCTTTTCCATTCATAATAGTTTAGGGTTTTGGTTCACCTCCATCTTGCATTCATTCTACATTCTTTCCATCATGATTCCTGCCCATTTCCATGTTGCTCATTTTGTGTTTGGTCTAGTCTGCTCACCCAAAGATTCTGGATCCTTACAATGATCTTACTATCATTCATCCCTAGATGGAGCCACTGTTGGAACTGTAAAAATCTTGTGAATTTTACATGTTGTCTAAATTCATAATTTTCCAAGTGAGTCCTACCTTGAATACATCTCCTTCTCTTCATGCATATTTTCTCCATTTTTTCCCATGTTGCTCCATATCCTTCATCGAGTCATGCATAATTCATATCTAGGTCTGTGTCGGCGTGACAATATCGGGGTCTCCCCGATCTGTTTTCCTGCTTGCAAATGTCTGTGTTGCCTATCGACAAGACGTTTCTTTTGTCACGACGATTGGAGTTTATTCATAGGTGGCTTTCGACAGGACTTTCTCTTGGTCTTGGCGACAAAGGATGATACACATATCGGCAAAGGTTTTTGTTTTCGGTGAAATGTCATAACGATATCTTATTGTCTCACCGACAGTGTACAAAAGGATTATATCGGCAAGAGTTGCGACATCATTATATGGTCATAGCGAACTCTTTTGGTCTCACCGACAAGTGCATTAAGGTTTCACTTCAGTAAGACTTATGACCTTCATAATATAGTCTTGGTGAGCCCGTCGGGTCTTGCCGACAATGTTTAATGAATGGCTTTCGGTGTGATATAATATTGTCTGCAAGAGGTCTCCCCAACAGTTGAAAGTTACAATGACAAACATGGGATTGATGGTTTCTGTCGGTGTGAGATTGGCATTCTCTTGGCTATCTAAAGTAAACTCGGGGCTTTCGGTGAAACAAAGGATAGTCTATATAACCTCTCCCCGATTTTGTATTGTCTTGGTGAAGGTGAATGATGGGCACTCATCGGTAAGAGATATCTTGTGTCACAGCAAATGGAAAGCACACAAAGAAACGCATATCAAAATAACATTGTGTAACCTGTGAGATGTCTCACCAACATCACAAGGTCACGGTGGGGATAGTGAACACGGTGTGATTAACCAACGATATTATTGCCTTCGGCATACTTTTGATATTGTCCTGGCAACTGGTTCACTGGCGATTAACAATTTTCAAATGTTGTGGGCTGACATATGAAGATTTCTAAATGTTGTTAGAGGCTGACATAACTAAGCCCGATTTCTATGGTGGCCGACATAATTTCGAAGCAATATGATTCCTAATGCTAGTGTATAAATATGCCTTCCCGATTGTAATTCATAGCATCAGATTTTAGATCAGATATAGTAGATTAGGAATGGCTACATTAAAATAAATTTCTCAGAACAGAGGCTATGTTGCATGCTTTCAAATGGCAATTTCAATGAAAGTCAGTCAATGTGGCAAGTTATTTCTGGTGTCAATTGTCTGTTGATTTTATTGAAAGTATTGCTAAGCTGTCTCTAGGTTGATTCTATTTGGTTATTTAAATTGAAATAACAAGCTTATTTTTAGTTTACCAGTGCACATTTGTTGTATCTGTGTTATTAATCTATTGGTTCTCTCAAGCAGAGATTAAATCCTTTTGTTGATCACAGTAATCAGGGGGAATTCATCTGGATTATTAAAGTAGAGCTTAGTAGTCATAATCTTTCATGTTTGTACAAGTTACAAAAGATATATATGCCAGCAATTCAAGTTTCTGCCAGAATAAGTTGCCCACTTCTGTTTCATTCGACTCCGCATACCCAATAAGGCACTAGTCTCTGCACTTCATCATTGTGAATTCATTCAAGTTTCTTTATATCTGTTAATTTAGTATTTTAGGATTTAGATTAGAATATTAACACTGCTTTCAAGTTTGATTCATTCACTTCCATCTACCATTGTGGACAAATCATTGCATGAAGGATCATCATAAGTCAAGTCAGCTTCATTCAGATAGGTACACCCACCTAGGTCTTGCGGCACTTGAAGAGTAGAAGGTTGAAAGCTTGTGACCTTATCTGTTACCCTAAAGTGTATCAAGAGATTGGAAGCCTCTTGAGGCATTCCGCCTGCATTTTTGAGAGCTAACAGTCCCCTCATCTCATTTTTGTCCATTTAAGGGCCATTTTGTTTGATTTTTTTGTGTTTTATCTCATTTTTTTGGCCTCTCGAAGCCCTTTTGCACCCATCAGGCACCTTGTCCTCTTTTTTCATGAGATCACCCAAAAATCAAACTTTTTGTTTGATCTCTCAAGGGGGACGTATATTAGCATGTTTTCTCTCACTGGGGTAGCAGTGGGGCAAGTTTTGAAATCAAAATTTTTTTATCTTTTGATCGAGACAATTTATTCTTTGAATCAACACAAGTGTACTGCTTCAAAGAGGGGCAAAATGTAGACACGTAAAATGTACTAATTGGCATTACATGCTTGATCCTGACTACTAAAATCGTTTCATCCTTAATCATCCCTTAGTCTAACCATTTAATCGAACAACCTTATTTGATTAAATTCATCAATTTTCCTCTCTTAATTAAATAAATCATTTATTTGATTAAGTTATTCTCTCTCATTAATTAAATCAATCAATCCAATCTAATTAACCTTATCTCCTTTATTTAATTAAATAAATCAATTTTTATTTAATTAATCTCTAAGGTCTATCTCTATTAAATTAAATAAATTAAAACCTTATTTAATTTAATCTAACCAATCATCCCCTTTAGTTAAATAAAATAAATACTTATTTAACTATCTCTAAAATCACACTCCTCTCATCTTTGATTTAAATCAACCCATAAATCTAAGTCAAATTTATCACATCATCTAATCCATCATTAAATTAATTAACCCTTGATTAATTTAATCCTAATCCATGTCCCATCCTCTAGATTTTGCCACTTGCACATGAAAATAGATTTAATTCATTTATTAAAACCCTATTTTCTCTCAACATGGCATAATAGAGGAATATTCTTCCAATTTTGAAATCCTTCCAAGTGGACTTTGTCCTTCCAACAAGACATTTATTTCATCTTTGCATTGAGCCAAGTGGCATTTAAGACATTCCTTTTTCCCTCTTACATGTCATTTTATTATTTTCAAATTCCACCTAAATGCATTTATGGGCACATTCATCAAAATGTGCACATCCCTCATCCATTCTCATCTTGACAAGTGGCACTTGGCCATTGGTTGAAAGTTAGTCCCATATTGCTTCATTTTGGGCATTTTTCCATCTTTTATTTCTATAAATAAGAGGCCTCTTTCCTCATTTCATCATCCACAATTTGAGAAAACTTACTATACTCAAATCCATACTCAAGCATTGCAATTCTCATCCATTCAATCAAGTCTTAGCTAGTTTATGCAGGTTTTGCATCTTGGAGCACACTTGAATCTTCAAAAAAGTGTATCAATCACCATCAAATCATCAAGAGCTTGCATAGGAGTTGGGAAAGGGCCAATTTCCACATCAAATTGGCACCAACTCCCCCATAAGATCAAGAGTTTGCATGTTTTTAATAGGATTTAATCTATTTCATTGCTTTTTCATTATATTCTTGCTTTCATTCCTATTTTGAAAATTGTTAAATGGATTTTATGGGGAACTTTGATCTTAACTTGCATTTTAATCTTCAAATGTGTTTGTTTGTTGTCTCTTTTAGGTATTAAGATCTTGGTTCTACACAACCTAACATGTCTTTCAGTTGAAGGGTTCTTTTTTAAGTTTGTGTGACATTCTTTATGAATATTGTGTTTGGTGTGTCGATTGAGAAAACAATACTTATGATATCAACCAAAGAATTGTTTTTCATGTTCTCAATTTCTCTTGTTGGTGTAAAATGGAATTGTTGTTTTGGTATAAATCTATCCTCCTCCAAACACAACTCAAAAATCAAATTTTTTTCTAATAAGATTTCCCATTCATTCTTAATTGGTTGAAATTATTTTGTGTAGGTTTGAGTCTCCCTTTTGAGATGATATAAACAATTTTCCAGTTTCTATACAATCCTAAAACTTTTCTACAACTGCATTAAAACATGTTACTCTTATTTCACCACCACATGAATCAACCAAGTCAAAATTAAACACTTGTCCATCTCCTTTTGCATTGTTAAAATGATGAAGTTGACCCTTTCTAGTGACTCTTGCCTTTATTGACCATCTATTCTGGTACGGATTCAGTACTGCAATAGGAATAGTTCTTGTAGGAGGTTCATTTTTTCTAGAAATTGGGTCATTATATGGATTTTTGGTAGGATTCATGCCTACATCATTATCATATAAGAAACATAGTATTCAATAGAATTCAAACACGACAAAAAAAACTGGAAGAGTAAATGGAAACAATTATAATTTGTTGAATTTTTCATATAGTAGAAGAATTGAATGTAGCATAAAACTAAATATCATACACATATATTACATTTTGGAATTTGACAATCATGGAATAAAAATTGAAGAACATATGCATGTTACATCAAGTATCTTCTAATATTTTCAATCTATTTTCCCCAGCCTTTCTCTTGGCAAGTTGTCTACCATTTTTCATTTTTCATAACGGTCATATGTGAACAATGGCATAATTCTTAAGCCTTCAATGCATTTTACATGGGATATAGCTACAACTATCAATCCTATTCTTTCTCTTGGTCCTATATCAATAGTAGCTTTTGATAGAATCAAACCCTGTGATTTGTGAATTGTCAATGCCCAAGCCAATCTTAACGAAATTTGGATTGTCCTGCCCCTCTATATTGCTATAATTGGAATTGTATTTGGGTTACAATCATCAAATGGTATTCTTGAATAGTTGTCAGACACAACCATTATATATGTTGGTGGTTTTGGTGGACTGACTCGAGGTTTGTATACAATGTTTCATATATATTCTAAAGCTGCATTGACAAGGCCTGCTTGTATCAGTAGATTTGAGGTTAACATAACCCTGACATCTTTACATATCAATAATTCTAGATCTAGCTCATCATTTGAGCATTCTTCTACCACATTACTACTTCCTAATTTTGTTGTAACACTATGTGCAACAAGATGCTTCAATGAGGATATCATTTTCTTGTTATGCTTATTAACATTTTCATTTGAGGAGGATAAATGCACACCACTATCAAACTCCTACTTGCTTGCTACATCTAATGTAATAGTGGTTCTTGTCATAAGTAATTTCCAATCATTGATTGGGGTTTGCATCTCTCATATTTATCAAAAGTTGATGAAATCTTTGTTGATGGATGTTTTGTCCATCTTGTCTAAATATTTTATCCAGAGTAACCACAATTTTGAATTCTTCCCATAACAACTTAGCTCGTGTGTTGCTATCATATTCTCATTCTATCATTAATAGGAGGTAACTAACCCAAATCTCCAACAAAAATGATAGATATGCTTGATAGAAAATTGATAACAATTATTGTGAATACTATAGAAATTTATAGTTATATAATTGTCATTTACATGATTTTTTTGTATTTCAATATCAAATAATTAATTTGGTCAATCAAATAGATATCTACCTCCAAAGTTATGATTTTCATTTTGTGGGAATGCTTAGCAGAGCTAAGAATCAACGTTTTCCAACAAGTTTTGACCAATGAAGCTCATTTAATCAATTAGAATGTACTTGATGTTTGCTATTTCTTCTTGAATACTTGTGAGCCTCACTCCTTCCAATTGAGAAAAATATCTTATTGGGATTCAGAGTTTTGAATGAATTGTGGATGCTCTTATGTTGAATGCTACAACTCCAGTTGGTGCAAGTAATAGAAGAGGAGAAGGACTACGATATGCTACATTTTGAAGAGCTTGGCTAATAGCACCAATTAGATATGACTTTAATGTCCCTAATGTTCCTTGAATTATCATCAATAAGGGTGATGCATTTTGATTATTATAGGTAGTGTGCCATGATTATGTTGAGTGCCTTTTCTTGTTTTTCATTAAGGGTTGTGTAGTTCATAAGTGGTGGTATTTTGTCATGTATGAGACATCCATGTTCTCTCATGCTACTAATAAAGTTCATTGCTTGATTCCTATACATCTCACCATGATATTCATTACACCAATCTGCTTGTCTATCAAAATCTCTCCTTCCCAACATATCTATTTCAGAAACTTGTATATTTTGACCATGATGTAGTCCAGATAGTATTTCGCATGCATGCTTGGTAGTATTTTTTTGAAGAGCTTCATTGTCTTCAATTTCAACATCACTAATGTTTTCATCATGTTCTTCAATTTCTATTCGTTCCACGTGCTAAGGGTTATAAAGGAATGACTCCTAGTTTTGTCTTATTGAATCATCATCATGACCAATATCTCAATCCACATCATGAAAAGGTTTGTACAACAATAATTTTGAATAAAAAAAACCAATCCATTTATCTGACTCACGTGGAGGAATGGATAAAAACTTAGGATATAATCTAACAATATCTACTTTTTTTCTTGGCTCCCTTTTGTTATCTCTTCTTTTAGGATTATATATCCATGATCTGACTGCATCAATTAGTGTAACACCTTCCATAGACAAAGGCCTTATTTTATATCCTTGAATGAAAGATGTTTGTTCTTCATTGTTTTCTTCATCATTTACACTTAGGGGTTTGAAGACCTCACGTGACACATTTAGATTGATAAACCTTCTACTGCTCTCTATTGATGGAAGTTCAAGTAGCATGTGGAATGTGTCTTGAGCTCCAATGTCTCTTGCTATGCAAGTCTCAGTCAAAAGTCTTCTATATGCTTTTGCAACCAAATCATCTGGATTTTCCATGTTTGCAAGACACATTAACATCTATTGGTATGTTTCTGAATTTTTTTTGCTTTTGCTGCATACTTTGCAATATATTTGATTATAATGTGTTTGGAAAGAACAAGTTTCCAATCTATGCTTGCTCTCCACAATTGCAATATGTAACGATTGTGTGAGTTTACTTTGTCATCATTCCTAGCTGGCTTGATTTTTTTTTTCACCTTTTCAATGTCTTCATATAATTTGGATCCCTCCAAATTTAATGCCCAAGGAGCATTATACATATAATGAATATGAATCAGTAATGTATTTTAGTAGTTTAAATAGATTCATATTAAATTTGATTTGAATCTAAATATTTTAACTTATGAAAATTGTTACCTGCAAACCATTGTTCCTCCTTTTTTTTCGTAGGCATCCACCCTCCCTACAGACGGTGTGTCTCTCTACAAAATTTAGTAGCTCTTCATAGTCATGATCAACATTTATCTCTGCAAGTTATCTTGTATTTTTTAGACATGGATGTTGAGGAAAATTTTGAAATGCCTACAATTGGATATACAAATAAATTGATTACTTATGTGATAAACTACAAATCATTTACGACATATATGATATGCATATGTTTTACAATTTTGAACATGCCTGGATGTTGTGCTGATGTGGATCTTGTCTAGGATTCCATGCTTGAACAATAGAATGGAAATATATTTCTACACTTTTTTGTTGCTCTTGATTTGACCAATCCAAGTGGTCCATATTTGGTGCTCTATGTATCCAAATGAATCAATGCACATGTGGTGAGCCCCTGTGTTGCCACTCTATCTAGACCAAAAATCCCTAATTTTCATTCATTTTTCTAGTATTTATGTTCTAAACATTGAATGTCTTAAATGCATGTACTATGTGACAATATGAGGATAGTCAAAAACATTTTTTTTTCACCATATTTGAGCCTCTTGTGGAGTAGTTGGTGATGTTCTTGGAATTAGTGCATGCAAATTAGGCCAATACAAATTTGTTGCACTCAAAGTGAAGAATATTGTAGGAGAGCCTATTGAATGAAGCATGTCAATCAATTTTACATGACATTGTGTCCAATATGACCTTGTACCTCTCAATGTTGTTCCAAATCACATTAACCTATCAGCTAGATGGGATTGTGGCATGTTTTCCATATGCTGATGCAACTCGTTGATGGTGATTGGCATGTCTTGAAAGCTTCTTTTGACAAATACAACTGAAGAATTTTGTGCACGGTGTCTCATTATCATGTTCATCATAAAATATCAAAATATTGGATGCCGACCAAAATGATGGTCCCTATAACACAATAAATGCTTAAAAAATTCATGCAGATACACTCTCCTCATTCGTGGTTCTAAACAATTATATTTACCATTAGGGAACAATGTTGGGAATGCCATATCAAGTAATCTTGGAGTGACATATTCATTGATAGGAGATGAATGAATTCCTGACCAATCAATCAATGTTGTTGAATGTGCATTAGGGTTATTAACCCATACCCGAATCAATTCCATTTCTAACTCCACATCACAACTTTGACAATAAATAAAACATCAAGATTCAAGACCTTTGTGAAGAAGAAGACATTAGAATGCCTTGAATTGGGTAGAAGCATTTTTATTTTTAAATGAAGTTGAGTCCTTATAGCGAGACTTAATAGCTTCTTGTCAGCAAAATACAAGAAAGATAAAAAAGAAAGATGAAAACAACTGAAGAAACAAATCATGCTTATAAAAAATATTATTTTTTGAATGAGCGTAACATCAAATTCCACATTTACAAGGAAAAAAATAAACCAAAAAATTCGCTAATTGGTTTATTGTGCAATGTCAAGGGGTGTCTTAATGGTTCGATGAAAATTAAGATGCCTATGCGAACACTCAAACTCATGTTTCAAGCATGTAGAATGTGACATGTTTGGATTTGATTAGATTTGATGAGATAGTTCGACCAAGACACCAAAATGCATAAGACATAAAGCTTGGCCTATAGAGTCTTTTGTCATTAATCGTACAATATTTCATTTACATTTAATTTAGTTTCTTTTCATGCAAATGAGTAAATGAAATCCTAACTTCCTTTGATTTCCTTTGGCCAAACTTAAAATGATCAATTGTGTGCTAATTAAATAGTGCTAACTGATTGATACTTTATTTGAAATATGTATAAGTGGAATTTATTCATTTCTCACTAGGGAAAGGTGGGATTTCCTTTCAAAATACAATTCTTCTAAATTCTAGCATTTGGCCATTTAACATACATTATTTTATGTGAGTAGGAACAATATGAACCAACTAATAAAAATGCACTATCGAGACCATCTATTTAACCTGTAATCAACTATTCTATTCTATTTTACCTCTCAACTAAGGTTCATAGTTCAAGCATAACAAAATTCAACACAATTGTTTAAGATACATGTAACTTTTTGATATGGATTTGGGCATAAATACCTATACTTAGAGCCTCACTGAAATGCCAACCAAAAGAGCACAAAATATGTTTTCTATACAGATCTACAAATAGATAGAATTTCAAATCGGGCCTTATTCAACCAATTTCAAAATAGTAAAATTTTCATGGTTGCAGAAACATAAGCTTACCTATGCTTGATGTATCTCTAAAGATGTTGGTTCAAGTATTTGGGGACAACTTCCTCTTGTTGAAGTTAAAAATTAATTATCCCCTCTGCTAGTCAAAATATGCCTTTATAGTTGTTATTGCAAAAGGAAGAAATCAAAATATTGGTTGTATCTCATGTCAAATTTTTAGCATCTACTACAAAGAAAGGAAAAATTCCTCACATTTTCAAAAATGACAATACTCAACAGATAACATGCTATTACCAAAGGAGTGTACATAATTCATATATTAACAGTCAACATGCTATTACCAAAGGAGTGTATATAATTCAATCAGTAGACTCTTTTGAATGACTACAAGCGGTTTTTAGCGTATGATAATAGATACAACTTGAATGTTTTGGAATTTAAATAGATATTTCATTTATTGACCATTATGATATCAATATACATTCATTCACACATAAAAATACCGAACACATGCAATTGATTTGTAACCGATCACATAAAGAACTTCATCATCTATAATCACTAATGGTTGTAATTGAACATTAACTATAATTCGCCTATGATATGTAATTGATCATCATTGGATATGCTAGGCATAAATAGGTAAGATTAGAAATAAATCTAACGCATGACAAGGATCTCAATATTGAAATCATTTTATTGGTAAGAGCTTATTCGACTGCCAGTTAACGAAAAAAAAGACTACAAAGAATGCATGATATACATAGCACTATATCTATATTTATATATTCTTGTATAGGGAAAGCATGAACCGGACCTTTTAAATAGCATAATGGCATATACCTACATATCCTGCAATCCCAATAAATAAATTATGTTTTAACATTAAATACAAAATTCTAGCATATCTTAATTTGCACATTATAAGTCTATATATACATAATTCGTGTATACAATTATGTAAATGTCCATTGAACTAAACTCGCAACTATGATGAAACACCCAAAGCCTCCTCATATCCAATATCATTCTTGACTATCATATATGTTACCTATTTTTCACTTCGAGCTCAAATAGGTAGAGCTAAATGAAGTTCATCGTTTACAGGTACATAAAATTTTCATGTTTTGTTGATTAAGTGTTCATTGATCATCATTGAGATCATCTTACATATGAATCGTAGTTTTATTGTGCAAACATTTAAAATAGAAAATTGAGAAAATTTGCATAGTAATGCTTTTATTCATTTTGTAAAAAATGTTGAATCCCACACAAGCCGTGGGAGTAACTCATTTTGATTTTTACAATCAAATAAAGGATGCATAGGCAATGGTATGATATACAACTAAAAATAATGAAAGCATAGGGTAGAAGGTGATTCATCATTGCCTGGAATGATGAATCGTTGACAGTTGAGGTTTTTAGTTGTGATGTCAGTTCTAGCTCCATTTCCAGTTTCAGCTCCAGTTCCAACTCCAAAAGCATCTGTAGGAAAGATAAAAATGATGTTAGATATGGTCTCTAAGCAATGAAAAATTAAATCCTATCATATACCTATGCTACCAACAGAAATATAGAATACAATCGATCAGGCATCCATCAGATAATTGCAAAAAAATCAAGAGGAAAAACATAATTCAATGGAAGCTTTTAGCTTCTTTTATTTTGCTAACATGTTTGTTTCAGTGTGCAGGTATAGATTCATCATGTTCGTGGTTATTTTATTATATATGTTGAGCACAAGGGTCTCCCACAAGGGTTGATATCAACATATCAAGGAGGATATATTCACAAGTTTCATACAAAGTTCATGAATATTGATAACAACCATTAAATCCATCAATGTTGCACTCATCAATTTCATGTTCTGTTCAGCTCTACTTTATATTTTTCACATTACATTTAAATGAAGTATAGAGCCTCTTTGCATTGAAGAGAAATAGAGTATTTGAGCATTGGAATGCTTTCATAAACCATATCACCATACATGACAGATTTGCAATAATCCAATTCTCTACAAGTTCTTCAACAGAAAAGCAACAAATTATGGCTTAGACAACATTTAAGGGATATGCTTTTACAAAATCTGTAAGGCGTGTAACTTAATAATAACAAAATACAATGATCAAGTTACAGTTCATGCATCAATTGCTATGAGAAGCAATAGATTTGAATGCAAGAATAACCTTTCATTGAATATGACAAAAGTTCATCTCATAAATGATTCAAGTAAACTATGATAGAACAGTCCAATATCTCATTACCAAATGTTTGACAAATGATGAGAATCTGTACAAGGCTATTGGCTAGTTAATTAAATGCCCAAAGGATTGCCATCCATATATAACAGAGAGTGCTTAACATGTGTGCCAAGCAAAGTTCAAAGGAAGTTGTTAGGGATAGAAGCTCATGCTGAGGAAGAATTGAATGCTAATTTTGTTGCATATCAATGTGTATTACTGTCTGGGTAATTCATGAGGTATGCTCATACGAAAGGAACATCAAGCTATTTCATTGTTGAGTTGTGATATGACAGCTAATGACAGGTTACATAAAAGCATACAACCACAATAGCTTCAAATATATCAACAAGAAGTTAAGAAGGCATTAAAATGGCAGTCCTTTGGAGGCCTCATAGGACAAGAGTATTTAAGCAAGGAGCGTTGGGACCAAAAGCATTGATAGGAATAATATGAGGAAGTAGTCATCAAATCACATTATTTGGAGATTTTTATTAATTCTTTCCTATCATAAGATGATTGCAAAAAAGAAATCCTACAGAGTTCTCAAATGCAAGTAACTTCAGATATCACAGTTTCAAATCAAGAAGATAATAGAATGGAGGTAAATAAGTAGAATAAAATAAAGATAATCATCGAGCTTGAGCAAAAATACAATTCCTTTTCCTTATAGAGAATGATTTTCAAAGACAACAAGAAGGAGATAAGGAGTTTTAGAAAAAATCATTAATGTTCTCTCAAGATGCAAACTAGGTGTTTTCATGATACAAAATAAAATACCCACAATGAAAATGTTATAGTGTTTACTCCAATCTTGCTCAGAAATGTTTTTATAATGGTAAAGAGGCAGATTTATTTTTACCCATAGGTTTTTGTTTTCAAATGCAAAAATTCAACAAAATTGAAAGACTCCAGCCAAGGCGTCCATGGCAGCCAAGTAACAGAAAATGAAGGCAGTAAGGAGAATGCATCAAGAATTGATTATGGCTGCAGCTGTAGAAGCCATGGAAAGATAAAAAAATGAAGAGGAACTAACTTATCCAACAAGCCAAAGTGGATATTTTGACTTCTTGGCAGAAGATTCAATTTTTCTATGAATGAAATGGCCCAAACTTACCCAACATGGTGGCGGCTTTACAACAAAGAGAAGACACATAATATATTAGATTTATGAACAGCCGCGCCTTTTAGGCCTCAAGATCTTATTCAAATGCTTAAAAAGAATCAGATTTGAGACAAAACGAGCTCCATATTACCTGTTATATTCAGAATATCTCAAGAGATCATCAAAAATTGACAGGGAATGGCCAATTTCAAGCTTCAAACCCTCCATGGTGGCGGTTAATGATTTCTTTAGGAAGCTTCTCAAGTGTGGTCGAATGGTAATGATTTAGGGTTGAATGTTGTTTTTTCCATTTGCCCTAAATCCATTTTTGGTATTTTTGTGAATGATTTTCGATAATCATTGTGTTTCTTATGCTCCCCATGGCCATGACTCTCAAGTCAATGGGCCTAGCATGGAAGTCGACCTTCTCAATGATGAAGTTTGGTGCTTAGGTATTATGGTGGAAAGTTTTCCAAGTTATTTTAATGGTATATGGTGGTCGAATTATACCCATGGTGATTTTTAAATGGTGAATGTTGAATGTATATTTTAAAATAGATGCCAAGTATAAAGTTGTTGAATAGGATTCAACTTTTGATTTGATATTTATCTTTTATTTTTTTCATTTACCAATGTAAGCTAATTAATTAAATGATGGATTATAAGTCATTTAATTAATTTAGCATTTTAAGGTGCAAATAAAAGATATTATGGAATTCCATGCAGGTTTGGGTAAAGTTGACTGGAAGAGTTAACTTGAATTTTACTTCAGTTCTACATTAGATTGTCAACTGGAGATTTATCATGAGAAAGATGGACTTTAAAATGTGCATGGGCAGATTGATAAAAATGAGGTGATTTTCACATGCTTTAGTCCACCTTTTCAGGGATTTCAGTTCAGTTCGAGTTGCAGATCAATTACGTGCTTTATGACTGCCGGTTCAAGATTGAGTTCACTCATTTTTGCATGAGTTTGAACCACATTTCTAGGGATTTTTTACTTGTGCTCAGATTTCACTTTGGAGTTGTCATTTTTCACTTTCAGATCACTTTCAATGGCTTATTCATGCACTTTGAAGTGCATTCATTGTATAAATTGAAAAAGTTTACCTTTTTCAATTTAGTTCTTATTTTTCAGCCTTTGCACTCTGCAAAGTGAATCATCTTGTAACTCAGCATTCATTTACAGATTAATACAATAGTGTTTTTTACAAGTTCAAAAGTGTGTAATTGCAAAAGATTCCTTTGAGTTTCAGTACTTTAGAGTTTTCCTTCTAGATTTCAAGCATCATTTTTGTGAAGAATTTGATCGAAGAATTACTAAGTTTCAGTTTTGAAACCTCTGATTTT
>VDFB02270651.1:321183984-321268785 GCA_007258455.2 Sequoia sempervirens | reverse complement strand
TTGACCAAATTTAAAAATAATACTCTTTTAGAAATGTGAGGGAACCAAAAAACAAACTTAGACAATGTTTGACACGATTTTAAAACATGCGCAAACAATTTTTTTTGCAACTTAGCTCAATGTTTTTACCCAGAACAACATTTTTTATCAAAATACCATTCTTAACTCATCATCAACCCAAATAAAACATAAATGGGAAGAATAATATTAGATATATAATATTAATGCATTTAAATATAAAGGGTTTTAATAAAATAACTTTAAGAACAACACATGAGACCTCGCAATGGTCTAACCTTCTTAATTAATGTTTTCATTAAATACTTAGTGGAAAATTTCCCATTCCCAAGTAAATATTTTAAAGACCTAACTAATAATTTACATTTCTATTTAGTTGTACATTTATTGATTTCCATTTTTTAGTTTTTTTTAAATAATAAAATAAGTTACATTGAGAAACAATCTATGAGCAATACTTTGGTAATAACAAATATAATCTTCATTTATACTCCAAAACTTGCACATAGATAGATAAGGAAACATTATTTTTCAATGGCCAATGAGAGCTCACCTCCCACTCTTAGGATTATAACACAATCCACCCACAAGCTAGGGGTGACATTAAAAAATTAGGTTTGCATAGAAAACACAACACAACACACTATAATTATTAATACATAGCTTCACATAGACATGACGGTTTTATGACATCCACAACATATATAACATAACCTATAATAACATAATCAACCCATGCATTTTACACATAACAATAATTCTACATGAGAATCCTATTTGGGGAGAGTGGGTATTCAACCATTTGAGGAAATAAGAGGAAATATTCTATAACATAAGATGTTTGCACATACTCCAATTCCCCCAAGTTCTCCCAACATATATTTCCTTCTACAACCTTCCACTATTCATTATTTAAATCATAAGTTACTATGATGGGGTACTCATATCCATGATCTTTTCATTATTTAAATCATAAGTTACTATGATGGGGTACTCATACCCATGATTTGTTCATTATTTAAATCATAAGTTACCATGATAGGGTACTTGTACCAATAATCAAAATTAATAGATAATTGTACCCAAGATCTCCCAAATGGGAGCCACACCCTCTCAAACCTCCTTACATGGAGGACCCTGTACTCTTCATAGTGAGTCTACCCCAACACATATTCACAACGCACATATAACATAAAAAATTGCAACATAACCTTTCCAACATATGCAACATAATCCACTTGTGAAGAAAAAATCACTTTTCTCATGAATTTACAAATTTTAATAATCATAACAAAATTTAACAATAATACTACTACACACTCATACAAATTTTATTTTCAAATGCAAAACTACTACAAGGAATTAACTCATACCTTGAGAAAGCTTTTCCCAATACACTTGATGAAACATTTTTGATGCCCAAGGCTCCTCTAAGCTTTTCCTCTCCTCCTTGTTAGAGTAATCATGCATTAGCTAATAATTAATTAATCTTTAGTTGATGATTAGTCTAATTTATTCTCATGTGCACTTAAGCTAAACTTATGAATTATTTTTTACGTTAAGTGAAGTGAGCTATTATTAGATCATTCTGTCTCATTGCATATGATGCTGACACTTGTCATGATATAATCTATTTATCATTTAGGGTTGCTCCTATATAGCACTCAACCCTTCATTGTATTATCTCAACCTTTGAGAACTCCACAAATATCTCTAGAGATTCATGGAAGCTTTTCATTTTATAATTTTTTCTAGTTGAGAATATTGCATATTATTATTTCTAGATCTCTTGCATGGAAGGTGTCTTTGTTCATTGTTTGATCTCATGTCTCATTTTTATTCACAATTATTTCATGGTATTAGAGTGTGGATTTAGCAAGCCCCTTCTACATTTTTGAGCTTTTTTTCTCAACCATGGTTACAAGATCAAATCTGGAATTTTTAGTGTATTTTTTGCAATTTTAGAGGTGGGAAAATTTTAGGAGAATTTTGGCATGAGATGGACCTTTCCATTGTGTTTAGGAGGTTGATTCAAATAATTTTGACATAAAATTTTCCTACTTTTGGTGATAGGGTTCAAGAAGCAAAAAAAATTTACCAAGGGCCTTGGTACGATCCCTATATCCAGGCCCTGTATGAACGAAATAAAAAAAATAAAAATATATAAGTGCACAATGCTTATAGTGCTACACACATATATTTAGGCACTTTTCTACCCTTGAGTGGCATCCACAGGCGACACCACCCATAGTCGCCACCTACCAAAAATTCATTGTTGGTGCATGCAACCCCTAAGCCCTTACTCCTAAGTGCTCGGTCACTTTAGTGACCACCACAACACCAACCCCTAAGGGCTTATGCCGACAGTTCTGTGATCACATCAGTGACCAAGGGCTTCACCTCAACCCAAAGTCTCCAACCCCTTAGTCTGCTATAGGACCAAGGGCCTATTTTTGTAGCCCCCAAGCCATCCTAAGGGCCAAATTCAAAAAATTTGAGCAACTTTCACTAAATTGGGTGTAACTTAGGTATACGGTCTCTATTTTTCAAAAACTTTATATCGTCAAAAAGCTGGTTTTGAGCATGTTCAAGATCTATAGGTATTTTTTCTTGATTATTTTCTAAGAAAATTTTACATCAAGTTGAATTTAGATCATATTTTTTGCACTTTTGAGGTCATAACTTAGGAATAAAAACTTCATATTTTGCAAAAGAATAGGCATTGGAAAGATGTTTCAATACTCTACACAATCATGCAGTCCATTTTTCCAAAATATTTGCTAGGTATGGAGAGATAGATCTCTAATGTAATTTTTTAGTTTTTAAGCTTTTTTCTCTCAAAGTCTCACATTTTATGTATGTTGGAGTTAATTGTTCCCCCTATATTTAGAATTGTATGTCTCACAAGGCATTGTGACATATGACTCCTGAGGAGGCTTGGTCCCCTATCAAGACTAATGTATCTTCATTCGTAGTCTTTGGTAGTGATGGCACAATGAAGAGCCATGGAGAGGAAGAGTTGACCACTTGTATTTGTTGGCTATTGTGAGGATGTTAAGGCATATAGGTTGATTGATCCTGATTCCATAGATTCCTTGTTTCAACGGGATGTCTAGTTTGATGAGTGCTTTCCTTAGATGGATTCTCCATCCCCAAATTCTCCCTCATAACTTACTACTCACTCCTCATATGTTGAGTATTTCTCATCTCTTGAGGATGAGGATGATGCTTCAACTATCCTTCAATCTCCAAATATTCAGCCCTTACTCAAATGGGCCTACAATACTATGATGTAGTTGGAACTTTAGTAGGTGATCCTTCAAAATCTTGTCACACTTGTGCACAAATATTGGATGTTATTCTTTTGAGTCATATAATTTTGGATGATCCTCAAAATTTTTCAGAGGTGGTTGGTATTCATGAGTGGGATAATGCTATGGAAAATGAGTAAGTATTCTTCTCTGATGAAGAATAATACTTGGTATATTTTTCCTCTTCCTAAGGGAAGAAATTTGGTTTGATGCAAGTGGGTTTACTATTGCCAAGATGAATTCTATTAACCTTTTATTTTCCCTTGCAAATTCATAGGGATGGTCAATATTTTAGATGGATATTAAGAGTTCCTTCATGGTGATCTTCATGAGGAGATTCATATGGAGCATTCACATGGTTTTACTGAGGACTCTTTGTTAGTTTGAATAATTCATCATTCATTATATAGTCTTAAACAAGCCCCTTGGGCTTGGTATGAGAAGATGGAAACTTTTCCGCTTTCTTCTAATTTCACGCAATATCATTATGATCCCATACTGTCTATTCAAATACAAGAGGGTGATATTTTTATCCTTGTGCTATATATGGATGATTTGATCCTTATAGATGATTCATCATCCATGATCCAAAATGTTCAATGAGATTTGATGGAGCAGTTTGAGATGACATATCTCGACCTTCTACACTACTTTCTTGGTTTATAGGTTATTCAATCTTCAAATGGGATTTCCATATTTTAGCAGAAGTATACTCTTGACATGCTTTAGAAATTTGTATTCTTGATTGCAAGCTTGGCCCCACACCATTCCAGTCATGTTTTGTATTGTCTTCCACTTGTACTACTCCTTAGTAGAGGGTGCTACCACAATAATGGGTTACACTTTCTGGGACATCCTAATTTTTGTTGAAATCACATATTTTTAGAAAATATAATGATTTAAGCCTTGAAAAGTTCCATTTAAAGGATTCCAATTGAAGAGGGTTTGATCAAACCCCCTTGGATAGAACCCCACTATTTTTAAACCATACATATAATGGAGTCTCCTTTACACTTATCAAAATGTTGATAAAAAACCACTTTTAATTTACCTTTTGGGGGATCAAATGAATTCATATAAAATATTTTTTTTTGTAAATATGTAGTCCTTATTATAATCTTCCCAAAAAGTATAATTTTAAATATATTTAACTTGATTATTATATTTATTTTTATTTCTTGTGAATGTAGTTTTTTCACCAAAAATCAAGCTCTTTGTTCTGCACACGTGGAAAAATAGTAGATTACCAAAAAAAAAATTTGAAAAATATCTATGCCCTCGATATTGATGTCCTTTATCCAACAAAAAGGAAAAACTAAATTTTGATACATACAAAAAAATTTATGTGTTAGCAAGTAAACCTATGTCTAAATTACATATGTATACTTCAGGAAACCAAACTTGGTTCAAACAGGAGAAGATTCTCTTTAGCAAGAAAATGAAAGAATGGAAAATGTGTGGGGTCAATGCAATGGGACCCTCGGGTGTTCTCATGATCTTATGAAAACCACAAAAAATGTTGGTTGAGGAATCAACAACTAACAGACATTGGATCATGTGCGAGGTAAGAAGTCTGGCCTCCAATTTATCCTTTTTTCTCATTAATGTCTATGGTTTTGTTAGCTACATCTAGAAAAGGCAATTTTGGGAAGAACTAGCTCCTATATGCAACAACTCAAAGGCTGAGTTTTGCATCATAGGTGGGGATTTCAATGCCACAGTAAGATCAGAGGATAAAAAAGGTTTGGTTGCAAGAAAACTATAGTCTTAGATTGATTTCAAAGACTTTGTGGAAAGAAATATGTTAGTCAAACTGCAAATGGGGAACGAGTGCTTCATGTGGACAAATAGGAGAAGGGACTTCTGCAACATTGCAGAGAAATTGGACTATTTTTTCTTTAAAGGGTATATGGGACTATTCTCGTTTACGTTGGAGTGCAAAATTGGCCATGGAGCAGGCTTAGATCATTATCCGGTCATTTTGGATATTGTTGGTGAAAGGGGTCCTACTAGATGCCCTTTCAAATTTGAAAATATCTAGTTCAAGGATTGAAACTTTATGGACCTGGTGGTACAATGGTGGTCAAGTTTCAATCCAAGTGGTTCAAATATATTCAATATTGTTATCAAATTGAAAGCATTTCAAAGAAGAATATCAAAAGTTGGAACAAACACTGCTTCAATAATATATTTGAAGAAAAAGGAATATGGAGGAAGAATTGAAGGGTTTCTTGACTAAAATTGTTAGGGATGGTATGGATGAGTAGAGCTTCTTAGAGGAGAAACTACTATTAAGAAAATTGAATGACATTTTGGCCAAGGAGGAGATACTCTGGAGTCAAAATTCTAGGGAGATTTGGTTAAATGTAGGGGATAAGAACACCAAATACTTCCACAACTCTATAAAGGTATGCAGTGAAATCAATAGGATCACTTGCATCAAGTCCCTAAAAGGAAGAATACTATAAAAAGTGGAGGAAATAAAAGTGGTAGTAGTTGATTACTTTTACAATCTCTTGAATGATTGGGAGGACTCCAGTCTTGAGGCTTAGAAGGAATCGTTAATGGGAATCTCGACAGGTGTGAATGATTCCCACAATGCAATGCTAAACAACAAATTTATGGAACAAGAATTAAAGGAGGCATTGTTCCAACTCCATTCGGATAAGGCGTCAGGGCCAGATGGCTTCCTCATTTCCTTCTTTCAGAAATGTTGGTATATAGTCAGCAAAGAGGTCACTGATGTTGTTAAGGATTCAAGGTGTTCAGGGTTGGTGCTCAAAGAAATGAACAATACTTTTTTTTCCCTTATTGCAAAGAAAGAAAGATTGGAATCATTGGAGAAATTCAAGCTCATTGCTTTGTGCAATACCATTTACAAGATTTTGTCCAAAGTGGTAGCTAATAGATTGAAAAAGCTATTGCTAGAAATTATCTTAGAAGAACAAATGAGTTTCATCCCTAGGAGGTCCATTCTATATGGGGTAATCATAGCTCAAGAAGTGATCCACTTCATGCACAAATTAAAAAATATAGCCATGCTAATCAAATTGGATATCAAGAAGTCTTACGATTAGGTCAATTGGAATTTCTTGTTTAAAGTTATGGAGGCTTTCGGGTTTCAAAAGGTTTGGTTAGACTAGATCTTTGGGTGGGTGGCTAGCCCCAAATATTCAATTCTTGTGAATGGATCTCTAGAGGGGCTTTTTAATGCCTCTCGTGGTCTCCGTTAAGGGGATCCTTTGTCCCCATTTTTGTTCATCATTATGGCAGATGCCATGGGAAGGTCCATCAACAAGGGGTGGAGAGAGGGCAAGATATCAGGGCTATAGGTAACCAGTGCTCTACCAAAAATTACACATTAGTAGTTCATTGATGATACAAGGCTATTTGACACAGGGTAGGAAAGGGAAGCAAGGAACTTCAAGCATATCCTAGAAAAGTATTCTTCGACATCGGGCCAGGAGGCGAGTTTAGAAAAATCTGAGCTTTTCTTTTTCAATACTAAGGCTGATAGAGAAATTAAAATTTTAAGGATCTTGAAATTTAGAAAGGGGGCTCTTCCTTGCAAACATTTGGGACTACTGCTAACCAAGGGACTTCAGCTTGGAAACACTTGGAACTCTCTAATAGAAAAAGTGAAGAAAAAATTATCCTCTTAGAAGAGTCAGTGGTTATCCTGGGAAGGTAGGCTTACCATGCTCAAGTTGGTCATATCGACCTTAGATCAACTTACTTAATCTGATGTCTCCCTCTATCGGCTGAAGCATGCAAGTCTATTAATTAGAAAATGGGGAATTTCTTTCGGCAAGGAAATTCAAATCAGCATAAGTTCCCACTAGTGAGCTATGAAAATATTTGTAAAAGTAGAGAGGAAGATGGCATTGGCATAAAGGTTTTATTTCTCCAAAACAAAGCTTTGGGGGTGAAGCTAATTTGGGCCATTCACTCAAAGCAGAAGCTCAAGTGGGTCAAGATTGTGAAGGAAAAATATTTGGGTAATGATACAAACAACATTTTCACATCCCGCTCCCTCCCTAAAGGATCAAGAATTTGGAATTTTATAAGGAATTATAGAATTCTTATAAAATACTTCCTCACATGGGAACTTGTGGATGAGAGAACTGCTTCCTTCTAGGAAGACTCCTTAGAAGGCGGCTAGAAACTAGAAGAAAATGTTGCATTTGCAGAGGCCAAGAGAGTCACAAAATAGGTATGGGGGGATAAGGTAAGAGATTACTTGGAAGTATCAAGTCAAAATGGTATTCTCAGCTATAATTGGAAAAGCATTCACAACTTTGGCTTGGATGTAGAGGTTGTGGAGATATATCAGGATTTGTTAAAAAATAGCAACATTTTTCTTAGGTAGGGGAGTGATAGGTTGAGGTGGAATGCTTCGACTGACAGTGAATACAATACAAAGTGTGGATATAATTTTTGGAAAAAATTGGAGTCACAAACACAAATCTACCAACTCACTTATGTTAGAGCAAAGAGTGCTTTCCAAAGGTATGGATTTTCACATGGGCAACAACACAAGGCAGTGCATTAACTGCTGACAGGCTAAGAAAATTGGGATATCAGGGGCCCTCACGTTGTAGTCTATGCAAACAAGCCAGAGAATATGGGGATCATCTTTTTTTAAATTTCTCATCCACTCAATCATGTTGGTATTGGCTTCTCTCCAAGTTGCAATGGAAAACCGTGCTCCCAAACAGGCTATTAGAATTCCTCACAAGATCGCCAATCATTTATAAACAAGTAATGTTTGGAAAGTTTTGGGTTGCAAGTCCATATATTGTGGTTTGGGAGATATGGAAAGAGCACTACCACATAATTTTACAAGACAAAGAGTTTTCAATTCAATTTTTAATAAACAAAATCAAGACTTGCATAGTGGAACTGGTCAACTTAAAAACTAGTGAGCAGGCATCAAAGAATATCAATTTCATAGTCTAGGATGCCTCTATATGAAACACCCGGCATGGTATTTGGATCCTGACCTTTAGAGGAGAAGGAGGACTCAAAATGAAAGAAATAAAGCAAGGTGGTGCCCTCCGGCCATCGGGTGGTTAAAACTCAATTTTGACGGTGCCGCCAGGGGAAACCCAGGAACCTCTAGCTCAGGTTGCATGGTGCATGATTGGAGTAACAAGATAGTTGGTAGATTGGCCTCTCCCCTCACAGTGGGAACAAACAATATGGCAAAATTTAAAGCATTAATTCAGGGTGTCAAATTTCACCATGAATTAATGGCAACAAAGGTAGAAATTGAAGGTGACACCACATTGGTGATAAATGCCTTACATTTAAGAAAGGTGATAAACTAAAATTTGGGAGTGCAATAGGACATTGCATTGAGCTTGGTGGATAGGTTTGAGGTGATCATGTTTAATCACATCCTTAGGGAGGGTAACTCAAAAGTGAACTATTTATCCAACTAGGGTGCGGATGACATATCTATTAGGGAAGTTTTTCTTTGAGGAGAGATTACTTGTGGGTGGCTAGGTGGGTGGCTCACCACAGTAGGTGATGTGGTAATCCAATAATCATGAGATTACCTATCTATTAGGTGATATTGGATGATTGGGAAGTATGGTTGGCAATCCTTTAAGGAAAAATAGTTGGCAGGCTCTCCACGGGTTGTCTGAGGTGGCATATTGGGTTCTGGTGATTATATTGGGTGCCAAAGTGGCAGTATGGCTACACTATGACAGGGTATAATCAAATAATCAATGTGAATGTGCTTCAATGGAATGGCAGCATAATTGAAAGCCTAATCTTGTTGAGGGTACTACTTGGTGTCAAGGTAATTACAAAGCACACAATTTGGTGATCAGATGTGTCATTTCATTCTCACGAAGGCTAATTCCCATAGGTGATTTAGATGACTTGCATTACTATCTAACTGGTATAATTCTTTGGATTCATACGGTGTAATTATGGTGCATTAAGGCTTCAACATCAGGTGAGGAAAACAATAATATATCAACAAGCAGTTTCCATTCTTTCTCATTTGTTTCAGGTTTTTTGTTTGACTCTCACTTTGGTCTATAGAGAACGATGGGTGAGCACTTGAAGTTCATCATCCAAATGTTAGTTGATACCTTGACAATCATTGGGGTTGACACCTCCATAATGTTGGATAGCACAGTAAGGCAAATGGCTTTCTGTGACATCTCAAATGCCTGCTAAAGAGGAAGTATGATCCCCTCATTTTGGTCATGGTTAAAATGATTTTGGGGCTGAGTTTTTTGAACAAAAAGGATCCATTCAGGGTGGACACTACCATCACCTCTCATTTTCTTGTAGTCTTGCTCAAAATTTGTATGGAAATGAAAGATGTGGAGGCATTGGTCAAAAGGCTCTTCCTAGCAGACTATTTGGTGGGGATTGAGGAGGTTCTTAAGATTGCCATATTTAGAATGGTCATACCACAACCAAATGACTATCCACGGTTCTACAAGCCCAGGGAGGTTGTGAACTATTACCCATTCATTTGGGACTTTAAGGGTATGGCATTGGTGGAGCACAAGCAAATTGTAGAGGTGGGCGCGAACTATCTACAAAGGACATTCAATCTCAACCCTTTGTTTGGTGACCATTGGATCCTAGACTTCAAGTCCTTTTCCTTGGCCAATGGATTCCTCGGTGCAGCTGGAACTTCCTAATTTGCAAGCTAAGATGCCAATTGTATGGTTTCCTTTTTTGGTTTGTTTCAATTTCCAATCTTTCTATTAGTAGTTGCTACTATTGGGTGCAGTCAGTATGGTTATGGTAGTATATGCTTAGTTAAATGCAACTGAATGTTTGGGCTGAAGTTAGTCTTTGGGTGGTATATAAATGTAAATTCTTTGGGTTTGTGTCATGCAATTAATCCTACAATTTTCTCCTGCTTTGTAGACAATATGTAAATCCTTTTTTGAAATCAATATACCTAGACTCTTATGTATCAAAAAAAACCTATGTCTAAATTATAATTTGTTTGACTTCAAAACTTAATTAAGAAAAAATATTCAACAAAAATAGTATGAAACCAAATGCATGCCCTAGATATCATAATTACAAATCTAAATTCAAAAAAAATAGAATTTTATCCTTCATAGAAAAAAATTGTGTTATCAAGTACACATCACTCTCTAAAAATGGTGTTTACTGTTAAAAGCTAGTTATCAAAGGAGATGGAAAAAGTGCAATTTGATTTCAATTTTTTTTAGAAAAATATACTTAGAATCTACAGATAAAATGTCACAAGTCACTAGTTTGCATCATCTTCAAATTCCTCATGGTTTAGCAACTATAGGTGTCTGAAAGTGAAGAAAAAGTTAAAAAATTTCATTTCAATGTCAGGTTTGGCCAAAATGTGTAACCCACTATGGTGGGATCACTTTAGATGCTACATTATATAGTAAGTTGGTTGGTAGTATTTTTTACTTGAGACATTCACATCCTGATCTTTCATTTGCAGTTGGTCTTGTCTTTTGATTCTCATATGATCCACATGAGATTCATTGGAAAGATTCCAAACAAATTTTGAGATATATTCAGGTACCTCATATTATGGTATATACTATACATCAAGAGATCCTTGGATAATTGGCTTCACCAACTCAGATTGGGTTGGTGATGTCAATGATATGAAGTCCACTTCTAGCTTTATTTTTTGCCTTAGTTTTGGCCCCATAACATGGTCTTGCAAGAAGCAATATTCTATTGCATTATATCCAATGAGACTGAGTATCATGCAATGGTTTTGGCTAGCTACCTAGGAGGTTTTGTGGATGTCATTCATTGAATGAGTTCAGTTTGTATTTTGATAGTACCACTATTATTTGGTGTGACAATCAAAGTTCCATTCAAACTTCTTGTGATCTAGTGGAGCATCAACGTACTAAGTACATAGAGATGCACATACACTTCATACAACAATTGATTCAGGATGGTTTTCTCACCTTGGAGTACATGCCTATAGAGGAGTAGGTTATTGACATCTTTATGAAACCTTTAGCATTTCCTCATTACCTCTAATTTCAATCGATACTTGGGGTGAAGGAAGTTGTCCTTCGATTTTCTACATGAGGCCTCCCTTCATTTTTTTATAATTCTTTCATCTCTCTTTAGGAGAGGGGTTATTCCCATGAAGTTTTCTCCTTTTCTCTAGTTATGAGAGATTTCTTTGATTATATTGGGTACCTCATCAATCCTAGTTGTTGGGACCTATTCATGCTTTCTTTTCTGTTTATGCATTGGTATTAGAGTTTTTAGCTACTCCTTAAGGGAGGGGGGGTGTTAGAGTAATCATGTGTTAGATAATAATTAATTAATCATTGATTAATTATTATCTAACACATAATTACTTTAACACTCTTAATCCTTTTTTTCCTATTATCTTCTCCCTTCTCTCATCTTAAAAAAAAGATTACTAAAATGAAGCCCCCCAAAATAATGTGTTTTCCATCCTCAAGAGAAATGCATAAATAGGAGATAATTCTTTTCATCTTATGAAAAGTGTCATCTCCACAAGAGATCTTAACTTCAACTAATTTGAGAAAGGGATGAGATAATGCCAACTCTTTGGGCAACCACTTCAAGTTGCCTCCAAATTGTCTATTTTTAAATGGTGGTTTTAGGAGGTTAAAATTTAATTAAAATAAAACTTCCTACACTTCAAAATACTCATTACCCATAGTATTCATACTTAGATACTTAAAATTAACCAAAATAAATAAAAAAACACTCATTAAAACCCATTCAAACATTTGTAATATAAAATACAAAATTTAAAATTTGAGGGACTTAAATTAATTAAAAAGACTTAAATTACCCACTTAAACCCCTTTTAAACTCATTAGAAAAGGATTACCATAAAATCAACTTTCAAAAGATAAAAAATCTATACATATTTTATCACAACCAAATAAATTCACACCATAAACCATAATAAATTCACATTAAATTATATTCACGTCATAGTATTGCACATACTACACATGACCTTAGTTCCTCTAAATGAACTAAGATCAACTTAACTAATAGAACATAAATTTGGGTTTACTATGTGATCTCAATTCCCATTGGCACTTCACTTATACACTTAATGTAGATATTAGTTTGTTATTTACAACTATCATAGTTTCAAAGCATAAATAAGTAACACAAACAAATTTTGCATATATCAACTATACATTTCTAATCATATATTCTAATACATTCACATTTCATATTAAATTAATTACATTTTTTTATCTATGATCCCATTGATCGTGATAGAAACATTTTATTTTCCCAAAAACATTTTCTAGAATATAAAAACATGAATCAACATATGCATATGGACCATGACTATTGAAGCTTATCCATCACATAATTCAAATGGTCATCGAAAACACATTTGACAATATTGAAATTCACTAAGAGCAAAATTTATAAGCATTTTATCATAATCATTCATAAACTTGTAGTATATCATAATGCATTATTAAATATCAATTCATCACTTCAACTACTTATGTGAATATCATAAAAACGTAAAATAGCCTTATTTAATCAATCAATTAGAAAGTATCATCTTGACATGTTCTAGATAATATGTACAAGAAACCTATCAACAATCCATAAAAATAGAAAAATAGAATATCAAACATCATCACTATCAGGCATGGCATGAAATGTACATCAATTTGAGACTCAACAACTAATCTATCCAAATTACATCCTTCATGTAGACAAGATCCACACTTTTACAAATATTTTCATGCTACCTAATATTTTGAGGTAAGGTATGAACATACTAGAGAGGGGTGATCTTACACCCCAAACAACCTACTAGGGTCCCCTTTCAAGATAATAAATCAATGCAAATAAAACTTCAAATACACCAGCAGTGGTAATAAAGAATAGAGCTCAAAAAATATAAATCTCAAATGAGAAGGGATTATGAAATATCATATGAATTGACTATATACATTACATCATATGGTTAGTAAATAAATTAGATAAAAAAATTATCTTCATTTTTTGGAACATGTAATTATTTATAGTTCAATATTCATCCTTGATTTAGATGCTATCTACATTAAGAATGTAAGGATTAACTTGTATACTATAGATTAACATGTTTGAAATTTTCTTACCAAATAGACTATATTATTATAGGGAAAATATTCATTAGGTATGCAATCTATATGAGCCTTATTTTTCCACCAATAATGATGTTCAAGATTCCATCAAAATAAAATTAAATCTAGTGCACTCATATTAATTTTAGTCACAAGAGTAAGATAACTCAATATATATCAAATTCAAGAATTGTGATTCATTAAACTTAGTGTTGACCATAGCTCATCCATTCATGGCTCATTGCATTCATTGGTAAATAAAAAATCAAATAAATGAAATATATATATAGGCTCATCCTTCATTATATATTTGTCTTATTTTCTGATGAAATACTTAACAATAACATATCTCCCAAGAGATATATGACACATATTTTATCATGGTAATTTAATACACACATAGTCTTGACCATGAGCATTATAAACAATGTTAATTATTCTATGATACTAAATGTTGAAAGGAAAATTTTAGCATTTAGAAAATCTTTAGATGAAAGCTTGTAGGTTTGAGAACCCAATATTATTGTCAATACAAATGGAAATACTGCAACACTACTAAACAACTATATGGTATTTATCTCTTTTAGGGAAACCCAATTTTAATTCATTATTCCAAGATAAAGAAATAGAATCGTGTTCTCATGGGACATACATTATTTCATATATTTCATAGAGATTTACTAAAACCTTAAATTAAATTCCCAATTAAATTTATTCACGATCTCTATGTATGCTAGGAAATCTATTTATTTTCACTTAGATACTAAGTTTATTACACTGAGAGGCGTATTGCAATGGCATCCATCAAAAAGCAATGTGTAAGGAAAAACTTTTCAGCTAGAAATTGATGTTCAAATGGCATGCACTATAGAATACAACACTATTTTAAATTGTAATCATCCATCAAAAAGCAATGTCTAAGGAAAAACTCTTTAGCTAGAAATTGACATTCAAATGACATGCACTATAGAATACAACATTATTTTAAATTGTAACCATTTTTTTTATGTTTGTACATAAAATCAAAAAGCATGGATAGAAGAAAAGATGAAAATGCAACTCTTATTTAAATTAAAGAGATTTAAATCAAAAACTTTCCTATGCAAATGATTTTATAATTTTTTTAAATGCATTTTTAAGTATCATTTTAGAAAATGAAATGATTGACATGCAAAAAGAGGAAAAAAATAAAAATAGAAAGATTATTTTTATATCTAAATTTAAAATGAATATGAAATTTTATTTAATTCATTTGTATAGATAATCACTACACCTTAATTAATTATTTAAAAACTAAGTAATACATAAAATAATTTGTTTGAATGGATAGGGTTGCTTTTTGCAAAGGAAGTGTCTGATGGTTTTTCTATTAAATTGTTCTTTTCATGCATTTGTTGTTCATTCCAAAATAAGTTTGGTTTATCGTGCATTTAAGTTGATCATGTACTGGCTACGGATGAGATGTGTGACAATAAACCAATCAAATAATTCTATATGACTACAATAGTATTAAACAGTCTTAATCCATTTAGCAGTTTGTGCTAAATTATCGCTAAATCTGAGTCGCAATAGAGATAAATTTGAAGCGGTACACACCTTAGACCGATTGAATTCAATTATTTGATTCATTATGTGTGGGATATTATATATTTAATATAGTTACCATTTTTAGGAATTAAATGAATAAGGGTAGGGCTATATCATATGTCAATATAGTTATCACAAGATGTAGAATAGGCATAGGTCCTTGCCCTATACTGGAGTTTTCCACAGTGATCATAGATATTGCAAAGACATTAGGCTATAACTTATTTTTGTCTTATGATGTTCACACAAAGATATTTTCAAGTGGTTCCAGAAAGCTTGAGTTGTGATTTTCTTCCATGGTGCTCATTGCAAGAAGATTACCAATAACCACCCCCCCAAAAAAAAGCATGGCATTTGTCCAATGTTGGCAGCAACAATTTCTAAAGCAAATCCAAAAAAGGTGTATGTGCAACTTCAAAACACAGAAAGAGAGGCAAATAAAAGAAATGGGCAGTCTCATCAGCTACTTTTTTAAGAGAACATTAGAACTATTCCTTTGTTCCATTTCATCTCTGCTTGGTTTTGATTAATTTTTGCCTACAACAAACAATTCCTATTAGAATATGAATTTCTTTCTAAAATCATATTACTTAAATACAATAAACTATCAAATAAATCATATATACTAAATGAAAAAAGCATTTGTAACAAGTATATGATGGTTTGAGAAAAGCTTTGTTTTTATTGCAATTTCTATTTTCTGCCTTTACAAACATGTTTTTAGGATTTATGAGCTATTTACTGGTTTGGGTTTAGAAGGTTAGAGGTTCTTTTTTTTCTTTTCCTGGGTTTGGTACGTTTAGATTTCCTTGTTTTAGTTTATGTTTTTAGTTTTAGCTTTTAAAACATTCTAATGTTGCAGTTTGTATACTACAATAGTTTCCTTAATTTAGCTTTGTTTTAAAGCTTTGTTTACCTTGCATCATAAAAGCATGCTTTGCTTTTTAAGTTTTTTTTGGATAGCAGCTTTGATGTGTTGCTTTGGAACTCTTTATATAGAGTATATTGTAGTTGATTATACACAGTTTTGAATATACAAATATTTATTTTCAATGCTGCAGTTTTTTAGTTTTAGCAGTTAAATAATATTGCAGTGTTAATCTTTTTCAATTTGTTGTTCAATTTTCCAATCTTTGTTAAACTAAAATGAATGTGTGATTTCTTCAACAAACATTTTGGATTCTTCGTCACTGAGGCATTCTTTAATCAACTTCATCCTTGATTTAGAAGACATAGATAAGGTAATTTGTTGGGTGGTAAAGACTTTGCAAGGATTTGCATTGGAAACATTGGGAGGCTACACAATAATGGATTCCATGCAGAACTATTCATGTTTAGTTGGAAAGAGTTGTAAGAAAATCTAATTATTGTACATCCCATTCTTTTTTTTCTTTTAAACAAAAAAATACAATATTGATTGAATGTTTGGTGTACAGGTGATACCAATAATACTGGTAATACATATGAAAGTCATAATGATGTTGTAGACAACACCGGATTTTATTTTTCTCTATTACATGATCTTCATAATATCGGTAACTTAAAATTTGATGAGATGCTTAGACAAGGTTTGCTAGATTATTTTCTCTTTGATGTGCGATGCCAAGCAAGGAGATTTTGTGATAAGATTGACCAAGCCTATGATGCATATGATGAGGATGGAGTAGAATGTCGACATAAATGCCCTTGTCTCACTGCACAATAAGAAGGCTATGACGGAGACAATGAGAATGAAGTAGAACGTCGATATAAACATCCTCATCTCACTGCAAAGCATACATAGCTCATCTGAAAACCTTATTTCATCTTAAATAAGATGTGCATGTCGAGAAGGATAACTCTCGGCATATTATATATATTAATAATTAATATATGTATGTTAGTTATAAAAGTATTTAAAGAATGCCATTTTACAATCTTTACCTAATATACAACAATCATACTATTGAATGTAACATTAAGGATACGAAATAAATATGCTAACACATATTAAAATTTCATGGAGAACTTGAAATTAATGGGATATTATGCATGCGAGAATCTATAGGGAGTTAACCTTGAGTAGCCTTACAATTTCTACCTAAATTGTAATTGGAATATTGGGCCACTAATGTTTGACTTGTAGAACTAGGAAGACAATGTATAGATGAATAAGTTTGGTGATGAAGGGTACTCCCCTTACAACCTAAACCAACAACAACAATAGATAATTGCACAAACAAAATGCAAGAAGGAAGCAAAGATTCTCTATTATCACTAAAATGAAAAATGAAATTACAACATTACAACTGCCATCACATGGGATTTTGATTACATAAATCTGAAAATCTACAAATCGGAGCCACATTTTGTACTCTTCTTTTCCCTCCATCTTTGTAATCCCCTTTGCATCCTTTATGTGGAATGTGTAACCACCCTGAATCTTCTAGAAAGTGTAACCCCCACAAGAAAAAATTTCAAATTTTTTTATTCATTTTGGTAGTGCAACTTTATGGGGTTATAACTTTCGATTCGACTATTGTATTTTCAACTATAATACCTTTTTGGAAAGCTCGTGAAGAGGTCTACAACTATTTTCACCAAATCTAAAAGATCAAAAATTTTGCACCCTGTTTCGAGGCTCCGAAGGGCTTGAAATTTGACTTCAAATATTTTAAACATGATTTTTGGAAATTGAAATTTTAATCTCACAAATGACAAAATATATTGAAGTGATTTCTTCACCATTGGCTTCAATTCACCATTCTGGAGGTCTATGTAATATTTTATATCCAACTGTGCATAAATGCAAACTTACTAAAAATAGTAACCCTAGCAAATTTAGCCTTTATTAAAAAGAAACAACTTTTTTTTGGTGATGCAAGATTGCTCTTACATCCTGGATGCTCTTGCATCATTTGGTGTGTTCCCTAGTAAGATGCTAATAAAAAATCAAATTTTGGCATCTTTATGACACAGGAGCATCCGGGTATAGGTACAATCAACATCGACCAAAAATATTACTATTTGTCATGGAAAGTTTTTGTTTTAATTTTTGCATGAAATTTAATCTAGGTTTGATGATTGATATTGACATAGATTAAATGATATTATCATCAATGGTTGACAAAATGTCGTGTTTCAATTCTAATTTTGCACAAGCATTTGATGGATTTGAATTGGTTGATTATTACCTTAAGAAAATTATATTTGTTCAATTCCTCCAAGAGTTTTAATATCAATTTGATCATATTGAACGTTTGATTTTTGGTTGTTTATGTTTAAAATCAATTCAATTTTATTAATTAATTATTCGTGGAGTATGAATATTCAGAATGGAAGAAATAAAGTCCAAAAGAGATAAGGTCATTGGCAGAGCAAGGGTCGCATATGGAAGAGGAACTGTGCAAGGAGAAATGAAATTACGTTTGGGAATTTTGATTCTTTCTCAAAATTGTAGCACATGAATAAAATCCAAAATTAAATCAATTATACATTGACAACTTACATGAATAAGAGAGGCTGATAGGGGAAAGAATGTGAAGGGGCGGTTTGAGAGCTGAGGACAATAGGGGCTGTGTGGATGATTTAAGGAAGAGGCAGCTGCATGGAAAGAGAATGGAGGGACTGTTGCACCCATCTTTATAACAGTTTTTTTAAATTGCTACAACAGATAGAATGGAAGGAGAAACATGGTAAATAGAGAAGAGAAAGACTTCGTAGAGGCAGATTAGAGAGGAGAACATTAACAAAATTAAGGAATATAATGTCGATGTAGGAAGTGAAGTGAATTGAGGGTTGTATAAGGGAAACTAGAGGCAAGTGTAGAGGGGGTGTACCAAATTTTAATACCATTGCATAGGTAAATTCATATGAGGTCATGGTATATGAAAGAGAATAAGAAGAGTGCAAAATCAAAAGTTGTGGGTCAAGCAGATGCATGGAGTAGTATAGATAAATAAATGAATAAATTTTAAGAATTGTAGACATTTACAAAGGAATGAAGACATTTACAAAGGAATGAAGAAGTTGTAAAATTTTCCAATGTAATATAATGTAAAGACTTCCATAGCCTTACTAATATTTCTACCAAAATTAATTTAATCATAATATAATAATTAACAAAATAAATAATCATATCATGTAAATTTAATTACAACTCTTCTTGTAATCAAATAAATAAATTAATACCTCATAAAGTACCTTTCCACAAATGTACATTTATAACATGAAACAAAAGATTCCATTACAATACAAATGATTAATATATCAATACATGTGCCAAAACCTCTTGGTCTTCATGCAAATCGAGGGACAAGATCATAGTTGAGGTGCTTTTCTTCCCAACCATGAAGCCTTATCTTCTTTGAAGTTCTTCCTAACATGAAGAACCACCGACCTTGCTCAAAGTTCCTAGCAACCTAAAGACAAGTAGTAGTAGGGAACTCTTGGTGCAAGTCTAATCTACATGCATATTCCTAACCTTGAATGTGCTATGATAATCAAGATGTGGCAGAGAATAAATAAATAAATATGCTAGGAAATTTCATCTTTTTCAGTGAACCCTTGACTTTGGCCAAAGTACATGCAATAAAACGTGAATCCAAAAAGAGGTTCACATTCTTAGTGATTCCACATTCGGCACCCTATCTCGGAGCTAAGCTTTCCAAACACACATACATAGAAAAAGTAACTCAAATGCACAATTACACATGCATGTGTAGAAAAAACAAAACACTTGCACAATTAGACATACACAACACACAACTTAGTGAGCTTTTTTTTATTCAATAGCATAGCATGCAATGCATTTTTTTATGCATTTAGTATTTAGCCAGCCAAATAGTTTATGGAATTTAATTATCATTAGGTGTATTGATGATATTTCTAATTAAGTACGAAATATATGCATGATGGATTTTTTCCTATTCATTCAATTGCACAACATGCATGGTTGTAGGTAAGGATTAAATATCTGCAACAATTTTGAGAATGGTGTTGATAAAGAATGAAAGAAAATTCATCAATCAAATTACGAACAACAATAAAAGAGTAAAAGGAAACCAAGATTTTTACATACAAAATTAATACACAAATATACCTTAAGTATAATAACTAGACTTTCCACAACAAATCAACTCCTTTCTATGGCTGATAATATGTTGAATATTGTCTTCAACCTACATATTAAAGGTTTTTATTAGTACTTGTCGTAGGCAATACTATTGCAATGAGTTTTGTTTTTTCTATTTAATTAGTTATTAATAAGTTAGCTTTCAACCAATCAAAAATAATATTTTTTAAAAAAATATAATAAAATTTAATTTTGTAAAGTTAACTTATAAAATATTTAACTTTATAAATTAGAAAAATTATTTTTTGTGAATATGATTGGCTAAAAATTTGGTGTGTTATTGACCCATTTTTAGGAAAAGTGAAACTATTATTTTTCCTATTTTAGTAAAGTGAACTATTATTTTGCCTATTTTAAATTTAATTTTGTAAAGTTAACTTATAAAATATTTAACTTTATAAATTAGAAAAAATATTTTTTGTGAATATAATTGGCTAAAAATTTGGTGTGTTATTGACCCATTTTTAGGAAAAGTGAAACTATTATTTTTCCTATTTTAGTAAAGTGAACTATTATTTTGCCTATTTTAAATTTAATTTTGTAAAGTTAACTTATAAAATATTTAACTTTATAAATTAGAAAAAATATTTTTTGTGAATATGATTGGCTAAAATTTTGGTGTGTTATTGGCCCATTTTTAGGAAAAGTGAACCTATTATTTTTCCTATTTTAGAAAAGTGAACTATTATTTTGCCTATTTTAAATTTAATTTTGTAAAGTTAACTTATAAAATATTTAACTTTATAAATTAGAAAAATTGTTTTTTGTGAATATGATTGGCTAAAATTTTGGTGTGTTATTGACCCATTTTTAGGAAAAGTGAACCTATTATTTTTCCTATTTTTCAAAAAGTGAAAATTGAACTATTCTTTTGCCATCTTGCCTATTTTTAAGAAATTGAAAGCTTCTAAAGAGATTGTACAAATTTATGGAAAAGCACACAAAGAGGGTAGGTCTCCTTAATGTATTTTAGATTTCCAAAACATTTCCAACTTTAAGTATACGTTGAGTAAGTTGTACTTTTGATATATGTAATTGAAATTTCAAGCTCGGTTACAATAGATTTAATTTAATAATTATTATTTAATTATTTCTTATAATAATATTATATAATTAGTTCATTTTATTTAATATAAATAAATAAAAAATTATTATTTAAATTTACATTATATAATCAATAAATATTAGTTAATATAATATAATCAATAAATTTATATTATATTATACATATTGGTATGTAACATAATTAGTTCTTTCTTGTGGAATGATAATGTGGGTGGTAAAGAAAAACTCCCCCTTATTGCTTGGGAGAAAGTTTGTTTACCTAAGTACCTAGGTGGCACTGGTATCCGAAATCTCAAATTTTAGAACGCTGCCCTTGGTGCCAAGTTCATTTGGAAATTATATCAAAATCCAGACTCTAGATGGGGGAAGTTAAAATTTGCCAAATATTTGTACCCACATCCTAGGGAGTGTATTTTCAAGGCATCTTCCCTCCCTAGTGGATCTGCAATGTGGAATTTTATATCTTCTTGTAGGTCGGTGATCCTTCCTCACCTCTCCTGGGTGATTCAAAATGGTAGGAAAGCTAAATTCTAGGAGGATATCTAGAATGGGTATCCTACTTTGTCATCTTTTTTAGATTGGGGTAATTTAATGTCTCTACTTAAAAATGCTTGGGGCTCTTATGTGGCTGACTACTTTAGTGTTGTCCACATAGACTCCATCTATGTTGTTTCATGGAAATCAGTTGCCAATTTTGATATTCCTCAATCTGTAAAAGAAGCTTTTAAAGAAGAATTGGATAAAAGGTGCATTGTTTTCTCTGATAAAGATGATATACTAATTTGGACAAAGTCAAAGTCGGGGAATTACTCTGTGAAAGAAGGTTACAACTCTCTTTTGGAATCTCAAAACCATTATGATCTCCCCCACACTCTCTTCTGGGATGATGCCTGCCTCCCTAAGGAAAGTTCCTTTGCATGGATTGCAGTAAATGGGAGAGTCTTAATAGCTGAAAGACCTGATAGACTGGGCCTTGTGACGGCCTTCCCATGTGTTTTTTGTGGCTATTTCATTGAATCTGTAGACCACCTTTTCACTCAATGTCCTTTCACAATGCAATGTTGGTATTGGGCTTACGCAAAGTTGGGTTGGTGCTCATTGGTTTTTCCTTCCTTAACTTTGCAATTTAAATCTTGGCCTTTATTGAATGGCTCCTCCTTTTTTCACTATCTTTGGAGAGTAACTCCTTCCTTAATCATCTGGAAAATTCAAATTGAGAGGAACAATAGAATTTTTTGGAACAAAGGCTCTTCGTTAAAGGAAATGCTTCAAAAACTTGAACACTCAATTTCAGAAGTGGAAAAATCTTATATCCTTAAAAAAATGGAAAGCTTAAATTTTTTCTCAAGCTGGGATGGTTTCATTATCATAAATTGGTCCCTGCTCAAATCTTTTCCCTTTCATGGGTCTTTTACTGGTAAGGTGGATAAAGTGTTGGCACAAAGAGAGGCTAAATGGGAGCCTCCTCTTGCTAATTTTTTCAAAATAAATTATGATGGGGCCTCAAGGGGCAACCCTAGTAAGTCTGGGGCTGGGGCAATAATCTCGAATTCAAATGGCAACATTATCAAAGCTTCCTGTAAGGCCCTTCCCCCTGGCACTAATAATAAGGCTGAATTGGAGGCCTTGAGTCTAGGCTTGGATCTCGCTAGGGGCCTTCACTTGGATTCTCTAATTATTGAGGGTGATTCTATGGTAATCTTTCATGCAATTATTAATCAAAAGTCTCAGGTTTTGCATTTACAGTACTTGTTAGATAAAGTTCTCTTGCAATTGAACTGGTTCAAATCCTATTATGTATCTCATGTGTATAGAGAAGTAAATCACTTGGCTGATTGGTTGGCTAACAAGGCAATTAGTCCTCGTATAAAGAATTTAATAAAGAAACCCTTCCTTTATTTCATTAAATCTGTACTATTAGCCTCAAATTGTGAATACGGGGTATATGTATTGATATATATGCACACATATACATTTGTGTTGCACCAATTACCAACCAATATAAAAGTTTAAATTCATTCTAGATAGCTGGGTTTGCAATGTATGCAGATCAAGCATAAACAAGGCACATGAACTGTTCAAAATAATTCCTTAAAGTCGATGTCATCTCATCAAATGTGATGATTGCAAGTTATTCATAGACTATATTCATTGATAAGGTTTTTGAAACTTTCAAGCAAATTCAAACTGAAAACATTATAGTCTTTGGTACCACTACACAGATAATATGAGATTGGTCTTCGGTGTGAACTCTTACCGAACTCATTATGTCTCGCCGACCGGCACAAAGAACTTTTCGGTGAGAAAATTTTTCATTGAAGTGAGGTCATGGCGAAAAGGTATATGTCTTGCCGACCATGTGCGCGTGGAATTGTTTCGACCAAACCAAGGGTCTTCGAAGTAATGTCATAGCGATCTAGTCAAGTCTTGCCGATAAAGTCTAATGAATGGTTTTCAGTGAGTGTTTGTTATTGTCTCAACAAAATGTTGGTGTCACGGGATGTTTCATTATGACTCAATGGATTCTTTGGTACCTCTCCCCAATTATGAATTGTCTCAGCATAAGCGAATGAAACAAAAAAGATACGTTTACACTCGGGAAGAAGAAAAACCAATAAATTTTGTTCAAAGTGGCAGATTAAATTATTATAGACTTTATTGAAGTACTCTGATGTAAGTCATGCATCCATTGAAGCGGGGTCTTCATTACTTGTTTGTTTTTCATAGAATATATTTTATTGATAAGGCTTTTGAAACTTTCAAGTAAATTCAATCTGAATTTATGGCAGTGGGAAAAGTTTTTTCTCATAAAATCCAATTTATAATTGATATATGGTGTTTTCCCCTGGTTTTCTCTGCATGGGCTGAGGGTGGCTCATACAATCAAAATGAAAGTAAATTCCTCGGCAGCCTCATTGACTAATGAAATTTTTGTTTGAATCATGTTTATCTGTTGTTGTGCTCATTCAGTTATGCTCCTCTTTGGTTGTGTGGTGGTATTTTCCATGGTTGTGCTTTGGTACTTCTGTTTATTTTCCCCTCTCTCTACTACAAGCATGGTTCATAAATGGAATTTTAAATCTATTTTTGTGGCCTTCTTGTTTGTGGCCACATTCTTGTTTGTGGAAAGATACATTTATCACTGGTCAACGCCAGTTCATTGCTCTATTCATGGTTTTGGCTCCTTGTTAGTGGCTTGAAGGGACCGAACTGCCTTTGCACTTCCATGTGAATGGGATTCTTGGTACTTATTTTGGGGTTGTTCTTACTCTGGTACTGGCTATGCATGTTCTTATCTATGTCTTGGCTGGCTTCCCCTTCTTCATGTTTCTTCATCTGTTTGGATCTTCGTGAAGCTTCTAAACTTGCAATATTTTGATCTCTCCTCATTGAAGGTTTTCTCATATGAATGCATTCCTTTCTAACAATTGTTCTTGGAGCTCTTCTATCTGGTTTTTTTCAGGTCAGGTTTACGTGGTTTTTCCTTGGTGGAAACTATTCGAGGTGTTTCCTGTGCTTGGAAAACCTTCCTCTTGTGACTCAGTGGTGTTATCTTTCCTGGCATTACATTGTCTGCTTGATGTTGTTGATTAGTTGTTTCAACTGTGACACTTCCTCCTCTGAAGAAAGAAGACAAATTCTCTTTGGATCTTGGATCATCCACTGCTACTGTCTTTCTATGTTATGCGGATCCACCTACTTTGGAGATATGTTTTTCTTTGGGTTTCTGGTTCCATGAAACTGTGTATCCTATTCCAGGGCTTTTTTTGTGGGGGGCCTCTCTGGGGGGTGAAATGATATTATTGTATTTGGGGTTTCTGTCTGGGTTTGGTTGAGGTTCTAGGCTTGTTTCTTTCTGTCTTTTTCTTTTGGAGCTATAACCATAGGTTTTCTTCCCTGATTCTTTCCTGCTGGTATGCTCCTTTTGAACCAGGGGGTGTAAACTGTATTTTTAATCAATAAAATGTTCAATGGCATAGCCACTTTTATTTTATTTTATTTAAAAAAAAAAAACAAATTATTATCTAAATTTTATATTTATATAATAATTATAATTTTTTTCTAATTATATTATACTATCATTTGATTTTATTTGATATTTATATTATTTTTGTAATATTTAAAATTTTAATATGTAATTATTTTTATATAAGATAATTGATTTTTATATAATATAATTAAGATAAGATTAATAATTATTAATATTAACATAAATACATTTAATTATCTTTTATTATATAGGCATGCATTATCTTACAATTTACATTATAATTATTAATATATTATTATAGTTTTAATAAAAATTAACATTAATGTGACATTTTAAAATGATTATGTTAATACTATAATTAACAAAATTTGAATTTAATTTTATTCACATTGATAAAGACAACTACTAACCACTACATGACACTTGTTTTATTTTAAACTTGATAAATAGTTTTTTTTTTTTTAAATTAAAAACTTAAAACGAAAACAAAATGCAAAATATTGTTTTATCTTTATCTTCTAAATCCCAAACATATCATCCTCTTACCAATTTTTAATCTTTTTCCATTTTTATTATATTGTTTTATCTTTATCTTCTAAATCCCAAACATATCATCCTTGTTTTATCATTATCTTAAATTTATTTAAAAAAACACATTATCTCTTGCATATTAAATAATAAAGTGTTTTACTATTTATTATGTAAATAAAGTATTTGTCTTTGTTTTAATTACACTTATTTAAAAAGTGGCTAAAATGATAATATTAAAATAAATATAATATATGATGTAAATTATATCATTGATATTTAAATTATGTGTTTCAATAATAATCAAATGATAATAATATTAATAATAATAATAAATTATAATGATTTTACTAATATAATAAAAACTCTAACACATTTAATTTGATCTGAAGAGTCACTTCATTTTATGTTTAAACAAATTTAATTTGACATGAAAACTAACTTCATTTTATGTTTAAATAACTAAACCTTTTTTTATGTGAAGAAATTTTCCATTTACTGAAAATTTATTTTATATTTACTTCAAGAACTATTTTTATAAGTAGGTTACTTTGAATATATGAAAAAAAAAAGTTCAAATAAAATATATAAACTTCCAGATCTATTTTTATAAGTAGGTTACTTTGTATTTTATATTAAAAAAAATCAAATAAAATATATAAATATACATATGAAAAATAGAAATATTAAATTTATTGAGATTGTTTAATACACATTTTTATATTAAAATATATTTTAATATTTTGCAAAGATTAAGTTAAATAAATTTAATATTTCAAAAATGTCATTTTATTCATGAAGTAAATTAAATATAAATTAAATATTTGAAAAATACCATTGAATATACATATTAAGGTAACATTTTCAATATTTAATTTTATAATTGAATGCATATTTTAATACATATTTTTTATATTAAAAATATATTTTAATATATATATATATGATATATAAGATTAGTATTTTATTGATAGTAAAAACATAAATACAAACGTCTGCCATGCAACTAAGAAGGCGATCTGTAAACACACTAAACCACCAGTCCACAAAAACAACTACAAAAACCTACCAAAATGCTTCACCGAACCATCGAGAGCCCAACCAAAATTATCAAAGCTAAACCATTTTAATGGAATTTACGTAGCCATGGCTACCAAAAACCCATACAAACCAGAACTTACACCTACAAACCAATAAAAAATGAGCCACCACCCAACTTACATAAATTTGTTCAACGTAGTGAAATCTTTGAATACCGCTTTCCACTCCACACTATCAACCACCATTAGCCCAAAGAACTTATTCAAAAAAACCACAACAACTACCACAATCAATCGATGTTGTATCAAACCCAGTCCCTGCAAATCCAAAAGGAAAGGAAAAATCTTCACTGTGTCCTCCAAGCTCACCTCTCCATGTCGTAAGGCCTCAAACATCCCTTGCCTTCAATCACCACATGAAGAACCTTGTCCACACCTTCAACCAAGTCTGCTCTGAATAGTTTAACCAACAAAATTTTTGCTTCTTCCTTTGACTCCAAATTATCTAGAAGAGAGGCAAGGAAATGGAAAGAGACATGCAAATTGTCTCTCTCGTACTCCCTGCACTCTAAATGACTAGAGCCCAACACTATTTTCATGGCTGCCAGCACCAACCAATCATAATTCAACAAAATCCATTTTAATCTTTAATTTGTGACCTCCCTGAAAGAAGCCTATTTCATTGACAACCGCAGAGAGATGGGAGTGTCAATCCCAAACCGAGCAAGGCCCACTAGTGAAACCTCGATAATAAATTTAGAGCTCTTTTCCATTCTTGCCCCCACATCGAAAGCACCAAACTTAAGAGATAGAAAAAAACCATAGATGTCACACTTTTGCAGAGAAAGCTTAATGCAAAATAAGAGCCAAGATTGCAATAAATAAACCCGGACCACGAAAACACCGCCAACCTCCATAAATCATACTCCCTTCCTACGTGCAAGATGTCTTAACAAAGAAGGGAGCTCACATTTCCATTATTAACATTCATTGATACGAGTGCCAAATCTATCTTTCACCATACACTCAACTTGTTGACAAGACAAGCCAACTCCATCCTGCCAACACTTTTGTCAACTTGGCTCGAAAGACCCCCAACCATCTGCCACCATGGCAACCCATGCCACCTCCCTTCACCACCATGGAGGGACACCTACCCTTCCACCCACATATTTTAATATATTTTTAATACATATTTTTTATATTAAAATATATTTTAATATTTTGCAAAGATTAAGTGAAATAAATTAAATATTTCAAAAATACCATTCAATATACATATTAAGGTAACATTTTCAATATTAAAAATACCAACTAGGGTGCAAGATTCCTAGTGATGGTGCATAGATTGGCCCAACCAATTCTAGAGGTAAAAGGTGGGGAAATTTTCTAAAATGGGGGAGAAAAGATTGGACAAGAGTAAAAACCTTCATAATGGCTCTCAAAATGGGTTCTTGATATGGGATTAAAAACAAACAAACAAACCAGCCAAACCAAAACCAAAACCAAATTCTCAAAAATGGTTCTTGATATGGATTTGTTTGTTTGGGCAATAGGAGGAAGCATAAAAATTCTAATGCCATTTTTAGCTAGGAAAGAAATACTTAAGAGACACAACAGTGGTTTGAGTGTGGAGAGCTGAGAACAATTTATGTCTAAAGAATCGAAAGTCTACTATCAAAGATTGCCAATAGCTAAGGAGAGATGATTCTGGACTTCTAAATCACCTACTAATGAACACCATTTTGAGCTTCAGGTAATCACATTGGTTATACTTTAGAAAATAATCTAATATTCAACTGTAGGGTAAGCTTGTGTATGCTTATTTATGTACACCATTATTTGAATGTTCATAATGGTATAAATGTGGAAGTTTGGGTATAATCTATGTTCATTCAACATACTTAAAAGCTTGGAACATAACCGAAACCCCTCTTTTATCAATCAACCATTTCCTAAATAAACTCACAGGGAACTATATCTACCCAAGAGATCTTTGGGTACTAGCATAGTTTTTAAATGAGATTATTCCATTTTGAAGTGTGTCACATTTGTTAATGCTTCCATTTTAATTTGAGTATTCAATTTAATGGTGTCCCTATACCACGGTCAAATCTTGTGATTTTCTTTATCTTACCTCTTGATTGAGGTCGTTGAAAATAAGCTTTCTTTTTTGGTTTAGTTGATGGTATATTCAATGTCAATCGGCTTGTCTTCGAAAGGTGAAGTTTCTCTCGAGTCACAAGCGTAGCTCTCTCTTCCTTTTAGACTCTTTTATTGCTATAGATTGTCTGTGGGATTTAATCATTTGTTCCACATGGTTGATGTGTTTTGAATCCTTGGATCTAAAGGAAATTTCCTCAACATAAATACTACTAGGGAAACTCTTTTCAGTAGATATTGTTGTCAATCAGATTGCACCCGTACGCTTGAATAATTAAATTCAGCAATCTGTTGAAACATGGAATGATTCTCAGGCTTGTGGGTTGCCTAATTTTGAGAATCAGTCTCCAGAGAGGGTTGGTTCCCTGATGAAAACCTCCTAAAAACTAACTGACTTGGCTGGGAAAGAGATAGAAAGCTTGCCTGAATTGAAATCCTAAAGCTACGAGAGGTGATTGCACCTAAATGATAATGACTTGAAATTATGACTCACAATAAACTTCTCAAAAACTCTAATCTGCACAACCTGATTTAATAATTTTATCACTTGAATGATTGAAACAGAGGCTTTGATCTAATGCAATATTGAGGGAAAACAAGGTTTTCACAACAAAATTTATTAATCAATTTATGATCACAGTGCATAACCAGTGAACTTAAACTAAATTGCATACGGATATGTGAAAAAGATAGAGAAAATCAGAGGTTTCAAAACTGAAACTTAGTAATTCTTCGATCAAATTCTTCACAAAAATGATGCTTGAAATCTAGAAGGAAAACTCTAAAGTACTGAAACTCAAAGGAATCTTTTGCAATTACACACTTTTGAACTTGTAAAAAACACTATTGTATTAATCTGTAAATGAATGCTGAGTTACAAGATGATTCACTTTGCAGAGTGCAAAGGCTGAAAAATAAGAACTAAATTGAAAAAGGTAAACTTTTTCAATTTATACAATGAATGCACTTCAAAGTGCATGAATAAGCCATTGAAAGTGATCTGAAAGTGAAAAATGACAACTCCAAAGTGAAATCTGAGCACAAGTAAAAAATCCCTAGAAATGTGGTTCAAACTCATGCAAAAATGAGTGAACTCAATCTTGAACCGGCAGTCATAAAGCACGTAATTGATCTGCAACTCGAACTGAACTGAAATCCCTGAAAAGGTGGACTAAAGCATGTGAAAATCACCTCATTTTTATCAATCTGCCCATGCACATTTTAAAGTCCATCTTTCTCATGATAAATCTCCAGTTGACAATCTAATGTAGAACTGAAGTAAAATTCAAGTTAACTCTTCCAGTCAACTTTACCCAAACCTGCATGGAATTCCATAATATCTTTTATTTGCACCTTAAAATGCTAAATTAATTAAATGACTTATAATCCATCATTTAATTAATTAGCTTACATTGGTAAATGAAAAAAATAAAAGATAAATATCAAATCAAAAGTTGAATCCTATTCAACAACTTTATACTTGGCATCTATTTTAAAATATACATTCAACATTCACCATTTAAAAATCACCATGGGTATAATTCGACCACCATATACCATTAAAATAACTTGGAAAACTTTCCACCATAATACCTAAGCACCAAACTTCATCATTGAGAAGGTCGACTTCCATGCTAGGCCCATTGACTTGAGAGTCATGGCCATGGGGAGCATAAGAAACACAATGATTATCGAAAATCATTCACAAAAATACCAAAAATGGATTTAGGGCAAATGGAAAAAACAACATTCAACCCTAAATCATTACCATTCGACCACACTTGAGAAGCTTCCTAAAGAAATCATTAACCGCCACCATGGAGGGTTTGAAGCTTGAAATTGGCCATTCCCTGTCAATTTTTGATGATCTCTTGAGATATTCTGAATATAACAGGTAATATGGAGCTCGTTTTGTCTCAAATCTGATTCTTTTTAAGCATTTGAATAAGATCTTGAGGCCTAAAAGGCGCGGCTGTTCATAAATCTAATATATTATGTGTCTTCTCTTTGTTGTAAAGCCGCCACCATGTTGGGTAAGTTTGGGCCATTTCATTCATAGAAAAATTGAATCTTCTGCCAAGAAGTCAAAATATCCACTTTGGCTTGTTGGATAAGTTAGTTCCTCTTCATTTTTTTATCTTTCCATGGCTTCTACAGCTGCAGCCATAATCAATTCTTGATGCATTCTCCTTACTGCCTTCATTTTCTGTTACTTGGCTGCCATGGACGCCTTGGCTGGAGTCTTTCAATTTTGTTGAATTTTTGCATTTGAAAACAAAAACCTATGGGTAAAAATAAATCTGCCTCTTTACCATTATAAAAACATTTCTGAGCAAGATTGGAGTAAACACTATAACATTTTCATTGTGGGTATTTTATTTTGTATCATGAAAACACCTAGTTTGCATCTTGAGAGAACATTAATGATTTTTTCTAAAACTCCTTATCTCCTTCTTGTTGTCTTTGAAAATCATTCTCTATAAGGAAAAGGAATTGTATTTTTGCTCAAGCTCGATGATTATCTTTATTTTATTCTACTTATTTACCTCCATTCTATTATCTTCTTGATTTGAAACTGTGATATCTGAAGTTACTTGCATTTGAGAACTCTGTAGGATTTCTTTTTTGCAATCATCTTATGATAGGAAAGAATTAATAAAAATCTCCAAATAATGTGATTTGATGACTACTTCCTCATATTATTCCTATCAATGCTTTTGGTCCCAACGCTCCTTGCTTAAATACTCTTGTCCTATGAGGCCTCCAAAGGACTGCCATTTTAATGCCTTCTTAACTTCTTGTTGATATATTTGAAGCTATTGTGGTTGTATGCTTTTATGTAACCTGTCATTAGCTGTCATATCACAACTCAACAATGAAATAGCTTGATGTTCCTTTCGTATGAGCATACCTCATGAATTACCCAGACAGTAATACACATTGATATGCAACAAAATTAGCATTCAATTCTTCCTCAGCATGAGCTTCTATCCCTAACAACTTCCTTTGAACTTTGCTTGGCACACATGTTAAGCACTCTCTGTTATATATGGATGGCAATCCTTTGGGCATTTAATTAACTAGCCAATAGCCTTGTACAGATTCTCATCATTTGTCAAACATTTGGTAATGAGATATTGGACTGTTCTATCATAGTTTACTTGAATCATTTATGAGATGAACTTTTGTCATATTCAATGAAAGGTTATTCTTGCATTCAAATCTATTGCTTCTCATAGCAATTGATGCATGAACTGTAACTTGATCATTGTATTTTGTTATTATTAAGTTACACGCCTTACAGATTTTGTAAAAGCATATCCCTTAAATGTTGTCTAAGCCATAATTTGTTGCTTTTCTGTTGAAGAACTTGTAGAGAATTGGATTATTGCAAATCTGTCATGTATGGTGATATGGTTTATGAAAGCATTCCAATGCTCAAATACTCTATTTCTCTTCAATGCAAAGAGGCTCTATACTTCATTTAAATGTAATGTGAAAAATATAAAGTAGAGCTGAACAGAACATGAAATTGATGAGTGCAACATTGATGGATTTAATGGTTGTTATCAATATTCATGAACTTTGTATGAAACTTGTGAATATATCCTCCTTGATATGTTGATATCAACCCTTGTGGGAGACCCTTGTGCTCAACATATATAATAAAATAACCACGAACATGATGAATCTATACCTGCACACTGAAACAAACATGTTAGCAAAATAAAAGAAGCTAAAAGCTTCCATTGAATTATGTTTTTCCTCTTGATTTTTTTGCAATTATCTGATGGATGCCTGATCGATTGTATTCTATATTTCTGTTGGTAGCATAGGTATATGATAGGATTTAATTTTTCATTGCTTAGAGACCATATCTAACATCATTTTTATCTTTCCTACAGATGCTTTTGGAGTTGGAACTGGAGCTGAAACTGGAAATGGAGCTAGAACTGACATCACAACTAAAAACCTCAACTGTCAACGATTCATCATTCCAGGCAATGATGAATCACCTTCTACCCTATGCTTTCATTATTTTTAGTTGTATATCATACCATTGCCTATGCATCCTTTATTTGATTGTAAAAATCAAAATGAGTTACTCCCACGCTTGTGTGGGATTCAACATTTTTTACAAAATGAATAAAAGCATTACTATGCAAATTTTCTCAATTTTCTATTTTAAATGTTTGCACAATAAAACTACGATTCATAGGTAAGATGATCTCAATGATGATCAATGAACACTTAATCAACAAAACATGAAAATTTTATGTACCTGTAAACGATGAACTTCATTTAGCTCTACCTATTTGAGCTCGAAGTGAAAAATAGGTAACATATATGATAGTCAAGAATGATATTGGATATGAGGAGGCTTTGGGTGTTTCATCATAGTTGCGAGTTTAGTTCAATGGACATTTACATAATTGTATACACGAATTATGTATATATAGACTTATAATGTGCAAATTAAGATATGCTAGAATTTTGTATTTAATGTTAAAACATAATTTATTTATTGGGATTGCAGGATATGTAGGTATATGCCATTATGCTATTTAAAAGGTCCGGTTCATGCTTTCCCTATACAAGAATATATAAATATAGATATAGTGCTATGTATATCATGCATTCTTTGTAGTCTTTTTTTTCGTTAACTGGCAGTCGAATAAGCTCTTACCAATAAAATGATTTCAATATTGAGATCCTTGTCATGCGTTAGATTTATTTCTAATCTTACCTATTTATGCCTAGCATATCCAATGATGATCAATTACATATCATAGGCGAATTATAGTTAATGTTCAATTACAACCATTAGTGATTATAGATGATGAAGTTCTTTATGTGATCGGTTACAAATCAATTGCATGTGTTCGGTATTTTTATGTGTGAATGAATGTATATTGATATCATAATGGTCAATAAATGAAATATCTATTTAAATTCCAAAACATTCAAGTTGTATCTATTATCATACGCTAAAAACCGCTTGTAGTCATTCAAAAGAGTCTACTGATTGAATTATATACACTCCTTTGGTAATAGCATGTTGACTGTTAATATATGAATTATGTACACTCCTTTGGTAATAGCATGTTATCTGTTGAGTATTGTCATTTTTGAAAATGTGAGGAATTTTTCCTTTCTTTGTAGTAGATGCTAAAAATTTGACATGAGATACAACCAATATTTTGATTTCTTCCTTTTGCAATAACAACTATAAAGGCATATTTTGACTAGCAGAGGGGATAATTAATTTTTAACTTCAACAAGAGGAAGTTGTCCCCAAATACTTGAACCAACATCTTTAGAGATACATCAAGCATAGGTAAGCTTATGTTTCTGCAACCATGAAAATTTTACTATTTTGAAATTGGTTGAATAAGGCCCGATTTGAAATTCTATCTATTTGTAGATCTGTATAGAAAACATATTTTGTGCTCTTTTGGTTGGCATTTCAGTGAGGCTCTAAGTATAGGTATTTATGCCCAAATCCATATCAAAAAGTTACATGTATCTTAAACAATTGTGTTGAATTTTGTTATGCTTGAACTATGAACCTTAGTTGAGAGGTAAAATAGAATAGAATAGTTGATTACAGGTTAAATAGATGGTCTCGATAGTGCATTTTTATTAGTTGGTTCATATTGTTCCTACTCACATAAAATAATGTATGTTAAATGGCCAAATGCTAGAATTTAGAAGAATTGTATTTTGAAAGGAAATCCCACCTTTCCCTAGTGAGAAATGAATAAATTCCACTTATACATATTTCAAATAAAGTATCAATCAGTTAGCACTATTTAATTAGCACACAATTGATCATTTTAAGTTTGGCCAAAGGAAATCAAAGGAAGTTAGGATTTCATTTACTCATTTGCATGAAAAGAAACTAAATTAAATGTAAATGAAATATTGTACGATTAATGACAAAAGAATCTATAGGCCAAGCTTTATGTCTTATGCATTTTGGTGTCTTGGTCGAACTATCTCATCAAATCTAATCAAATCCAAACATGTCACATTCTACATGCTTGAAACATGAGTTTGAGTGTTCGCATAGGCATCTTAATTTTCATCGAACCATTAAGACACCCCTTGACATTGCACAATAAACCAATTAGTGAATTTTTTGGTTTATTTTTTTCCCTGTAAATGTGGAATTTGATGTTACACTCATTCAAAAAATAATATTTTTTATAAGCATGCTTTGTTTCTTCAGTTGTTTTCATCTTTCTTTTTTATCTTTCTTGTATTTTGCTAACAAGAAGCTATTAAGTCTCGCTATAAGGACTCAACTTCATTTAAAAATAAAAATGCTTCTACCCAATTCAAGGCATTCTAATGTCTTCTTCTTCACAAAGGTCTTGAATCTTGATGTTTTAGTTATTGTCAAAGTTGTGATGTGGAGTTAGAAATGGAATTGATTCGGGTATGGGTTAATAACCCTAATGCACATTCAACAACATTGATTGATTGGTCAGGAATTCATTCATCTCCTATCAATGAATATGTCACTCCAAGATTACTTGATATGGCATTCCCAACATTGTTCCCTAATGGTAAATATAATTGTTTAGAACCACGAATGAGGAGAGTGTATCTGCATGAATTTTTTAAGCATTTATTGTGTTATAGGGACCATCATTTTGGTCGGCATCCAATATTTTGATATTTTATGATGAACATGATAATGAGACACCGTGCACAAAATTCTTCAGTTGTATTTGTCAAAAGAAGCTTTCAAGACATGCCAATCACCATCAACGAGTTGCATCAGCATATGGAAAACATGCCACAATCCCATCTAGCTGATAGGTTAATGTGATTTGGAACAACATTGAGAGGTACAAGGTCATATTGGACACAATGTCATGTAAAATTGATTGACATGCTTCATTCAATAGGCTCTCCTACAATATTCTTCACTTTGAGTGCAACAAATTTGTATTGGCCTAATTTGCATGCACTAATTCCAAGAACATCACCAACTACTCCACAAGAGGCTCAAATATGGTGAAAAAAAAATGTTTTTGACTATCCTCATATTGTCACATAGTACATGCATTTAAGACATTCAATGTTTAGAACATAAATACTAGAAAAATGAATGAAAATTAGGGATTTTTGGTCTAGATAGAGTGGCAACACAGGGGCTCACCACATGTGCATTGATTCATTTGGATACATAGAGCACCAAATATGGACCACTTGGATTGGTCAAATCAAGAGCAACAAAAAAGTGTAGAAATATATTTCCATTCTATTGTTCAAGCATGGAATCCTAGACAAGATCCACATCAGCACAACATCCAGGCATGTTCAAAATTGTAAAACATATGCATATCATATATGTCGTAAATGATTTGTAGTTTATCACATAAGTAATCAATTTATTTGTATATCCAATTGTAGGCATTTCAAAATTTTCCTCAACATCCATGTCTAAAAAATACAAGATAACTTGCAGAGATAAATGTTGATCATGACTATGAAGAGCTACTAAATTTTGTAGAGAGACACACCGTCTGTAGGGAGGGTGGATGCCTACGAAAAAAAAGGAGGAACAATGGTTTGCAGGTAACAATTTTCATAAGTTAAAATATTTAGATTCAAATCAAATTTAATATGAATCTATTTAAACTACTAAAATACATTACTGATTCATATTCATTATATGTATAATGCTCCTTGGGCATTAAATTTGGAGGGATCCAAATTATATGAAGACATTGAAAAGGTGAAAAAAAAAATCAAGCCAGCTAGGAATGATGACAAAGTAAACTCACACAATCGTTACATATTGCAATTGTGGAGAGCAAGCATAGATTGGAAACTTGTTCTTTCCAAACACATTATAATCAAATATATTGCAAAGTATGCAGCAAAAGCAAAAAAAATTCAGAAACATACCAATAGATGTTAATGTGTCTTGCAAACATGGAAAATCCAGATGATTTGGTTGCAAAAGCATATAGAAGACTTTTGACTGAGACTTGCATAGCAAGAGACATTGGAGCTCAAGACACATTCCACATGCTACTTGAACTTCCATCAATAGAGAGCAGTAGAAGGTTTATCAATCTAAATGTGTCACGTGAGGTCTTCAAACCCCTAAGTGTAAATGATGAAGAAAACAATGAAGAACAAACATCTTTCATTCAAGGATATAAAATAAGGCCTTTGTCTATGGAAGGTGTTACACTAATTGATGCAGTCAGATCATGGATATATAATCCTAAAAGAAGAGATAACAAAAGGGAGCCAAGAAAAAAAGTAGATATTGTTAGATTATATCCTAAGTTTTTATCCATTCCTCCACGTGAGTCAGATAAATGGATTGGTTTTTTTTATTCAAAATTATTGTTGTACAAACCTTTTCATGATGTGGATTGAGATATTGGTCATGATGATGATTCAATAAGACAAAACTAGGAGTCATTCCTTTATAACCCTTAGCACGTGGAACGAATAGAAATTGAAGAACATGATGAAAACATTAGTGATGTTAAAATTGAAGACAATGAAGCTCTTCAAAAAAATACTACCGAGCATGCATGCGAAATACTATCTGGACTACATCATGGTCAAAATATACAAGTTTCTGAAATAGATATGTTGGGAAGGAGAGATTTTGATAGACAAGCAGATTGGTGTAATGAATATCATGGTGAGATGTATAGGAATCAAGCAATGAACTTTATTAGTAGCATGAGAGAACATGGATGTCTCATACATGACAAAATACCACCGCCTATGAACTACACAACCCTTAATGAAAAACAAGAAAAGGCACTCAACATAATCATGGCACACTACCTATAATAATCAAAATGCATCACCCTTATTGATGATAATTCAAGGAACATTAGGGACATGAAAGTCATATCTAATTGGTGCTATTAGCCAAGCTCTTCAAAATGTAGCATATCGTAGTCCTTCTCCTCTTCTATTACTTGCACCAACTCGAGTTGTAGCATTCAACATAAGAGCATCCACAATTCATTCAAAACTCTAAATCCCAATAAGATATTTTTCTCAATTGGAAGGAGTGAGGCTCACAAGTATTCAAGAAGAAATAGCAAACATCAAGTACATTCTAATTGATTAAATGAGCTTCATTGGTCAAAACTTGTTGGAAAACATTGATTCTCAACTCTACTAAGCATTCCCACAAAATGAAAATCATAACTTTGGAGGTAGATATCTATTTGATTGACCAAATTAGTTATTTGATATTGAAATACAAAAAAATCATGTAAATGACAATTGTATAACTATAAATTTCTATAGTATTCACAATAATTGTTATCAATTTTCTATCAAGCATATCTATCATTTTTGTTGGAGATTTGGGTTAGTTACCTCCTATTAATGAGCATATGATAGCAACACACGAGCTAAGTTGTTATGGGAAGAATTCAAAATTGTGGTTACTCTGGATAAAATATTTAGACAAGATGGACAAAACATCCATCAACAAAGATTTCATCAACTTTTGACAAATATGAGAGATGCAAACCCCAATCAATGATTGGAAATTACTTATGACAAGAACCACTATTACATTAGATGTAGCAAGCAAGTAGGAGTTTGATAGTGGTGTGCATTTATTCTCCACAAATGAAAATGTTAATAAGCATAACAAGAAAATGATATCCTCATTGAAGCATCTTGTTGCACATAGTGTTGCAACAAAATTAGGAAATAGTAATGTGGTAGAAGAATGCTCAAATGATGAGCTAGATCTATAATTATTGATATGTAAATATGTCAGGGTTATGTTAACCTCAAATCTACCGATACAAGCAGGCCTTGTCAATGCAGCTTTAGAATATATATGAAACATTGTATACAAACCTAGAGTCAGTCCACCAAAACCACCAACATATATAATGGTTGTGTCTGACAACTATTCAAGAATACCATTTGATGATTGTAACCCAAATACAATTCCAATTATAGCAATATAGAGGGGTAGGACAATCCAAATTTCGTTAAGATTGGCTTGGGCATTGACAATTCACAAATCATAGGGTTTGATTCTATCAAAAGCTACTATTGATATAGGACCAAGAGAAAGAACAGGATTGATAGTTGTAGCTATATCCCGTGTAAAATGCATTGAAGGCTTAAGAATTATGCCACTGTTCACATATGACCGTTATGCAAAATGAAAAATGGTAGACAACTTGCCAAGAGAAAGGCTGGGGAAAATAGATTGAAAATATTAGAAGATACTTGATGTAACATGCATATGTTCTTCAATTTTTATTCCATGATTGTAAAATTCCAAAATGTAATATATGTGTATGATATTTAGTTTTATGCTACATTCAATTCTTCTACTATATGAAAAATTCAACAAATTATAAATGTTTCCATTTACTCTTCCAGTTTTTTTTGTCGTGTTTGAATTCTATTGAATACTATGTTTCTTATATGATAATGATGTAGGCATGAATCCTACCAACAATCCATATAATCACCCAATTTCTAGAAAAAATGAACCTCCTACAAGAACCATTCCTATTGCAGTACTGAATCCGTACCAGAATAGATGGTCAATAAAGGCAAGAGTCACTAGAAAGGGTCAACTTCATCATTTTAACAATGCAAAAGGAGATGGACAAGTGTTTAATTTTGACTTGGTTGATTCATGTGGTGGTGAAATAAGAGTAACATGTTTTAATGCAGTTGTAGAAAAGTTTTAGGATTGTATAGAAACTGGAAAATTGTTTATATTGTCTCAAAAGGGAGACTCAAACCTACACAAAATAATTTCAACCAATTAAGAATGAATGGGAAATATTATTAGAAACAAATTTGATTTTTGAGTTGTGTTTGGAGGAGGATAGATTTATACCAAAACAACAATTCCATTTTACACCAACAAGAGAAATTGAGAACATGAAAAACAATTCTTTGGTTGATATCATTGGTATTGTTTTCTCAATCGACACACCAAACACAATATTCATAAAGAATGTCACACAAACTTAAAAAAGAACCCTTCAACTGAAAGACATGTTAGGTTGTGTAGAACCAAGATCTTAATACCTAAAAGAGACAACAAACAAACACATTTGAAGATTAAAATGCAAGTTAAGATCAAAGTTCCCCATAAAATCCATTTAACAATTTTCAAAATAGGAATGAAAGCAAGAATATAATGAAAAAGCAATGAAATAGATTAAATCCTATTAAAAACATGCAAACTCTTGATCTTATGGGGGATTTGGTGCCAATTTGATGTGGAAATTGGCCCTTTCCCAACTCCTATGCAAGCTCTTGATGATTTGATGATGATTGATACACTTTTTTGAAGATTCAAGTGTGCTCCAAGATGCAAAACCTGCATAAACTAGCTAAGACTTGATTGAATGGATGAGAATTGCAATGCTTGAGTATGGATTTGAGTATAGTAAGTTTGCTCAAATTGTGGATGATGAAATGAGGAAAGAGGCCTCTTATTTATAGAAAGAAAAGATGGAGAAATGCCCAAAATGAAGCAATATGGGACTAACTTTCAACCAATGGCCAAGTGCCACTTGTCAAGATGAGAATGGATGAGGGATGTGCACATTTTGATGAATGTGCCCATAAATGCATTTAGGTGGAATTTGAAAATAATAAAATGACATGTAAGAGGGAAAAAGGAATGTCTTAAATGCCACTTGGCTCAATGCAAAGATGAAATAAATGTCTTGTTGGAAGGACAAAGTCCACTTGGAAGGATTTCAAAATTGGAAGAATATTCCTCTATTATGCCATGTTGAGAGAAAATAGGGTTTTAATAAATGAATTAAATCTATTTTCATGTGCAAGTGGCAAAATCTAGAGGATGGGACATGGATTAGGATTAAATTAATCAAGGGTTAATTAATTTAATGATGGATTAGATGATGTGATAAATTTGACTTAGATTTATGGGTTGATTTAAATCAAAGATGAGAGGAGTGTGATTTTAGAGATAGTTAAATAAGTATTTATTTTATTTAACTAAAGGGGATGATTGGTTAGATTAAATTAAATAAGGTTTTAATTTATTTAATTTAATAGAGATAGACCTTAGAGATTAATTAAATAAAAATTGATTTATTTAATTAAATAAAGGAGATAAGGTTAATTAGATTGGATTGATTGATTTAATTAATGAGAGAGAATAACTTAATCAGATAAATGATTTATTTAATTAAGAGAGGAAAATTGATGAATTTAATCAAATAAGGTTGTTCGATTAAATGGTTAGACTAAGGGATGATTAAGGATGAAATGATTTTAGTAGTCAGGATCAAGCATGTAATGCCAATTAGTACATTTTACGTGTCTACATTTTGCCCCTCTTTGAAGCAGTACACTTGTTGTGTTGATTCAAAGAATAAATTGTCTGGATCAAAAGATAAAAAATTTCTAATTTCAAAACTTGCCCCACTGCTACCCTAGTGAGAGAAAACATGCTAATATACTTCCCCCTTGAGATATCAAACAAAAAGTTTGATTTTTGGGTGATCTCATGAAAAAAGAGGACAAGGTGCCTGATGGGTGCAAAAGGGCTTCGAGAGGCCAAAAAAATGAGATAAAACACAAAAAAATCAAACAAAATGGCCCTCAAATGGACAAAAATGAGATGAGGGGACTGTTAGCTCTCAAAAATGTAGGCGGAATGCCTCAAGAGGCTTCCAATCTCTTGATACACTTTAGGGTAACAGATAAGGTCACAAGCTTTCAACCTTCTACTCTTCAGGTGCTGCAAGACCTAGGTGGGTGTACCTATCTGAATGAAGTTGACTTGACTTATGATGATCCTTTATGCAATGATTTGTCCACAATGGTAGATGGAAGTGAACGAATCAAACTTGAAAGCAGTGTTAATATTCTGATCTAAATCCTAAAATACTAAATTAACAGATATAAAGAAAATTGAATGAATTCACAATGATGAAGTGCAGAGACCAGTTCCTTATTGGGTATGCGAAGTCAAATGAAACAGACGTGGGCAACTTATTCTGGCAGAAACTCGAATTGTTGGCATATATCTCTTTTGTAACTTGTACAAACATGAAAGATTATGACTACTAAGCTCTACTTTAATAATCCAGATGAATTCCCCCTGATTACTGTGATCAACAAAAGGATTTAATCTCTGCTTGAGAGAACCAATAGATTAATAACACAGATACAACAAATGTGCACTGGTAAACTAAAAATAAGCTTGTTATTTCAATTTAAATAACCAGATAGAATCAACCTGGAGATAGCTTAGCAATACTTTCAATAAAATCAACAGACAATTGACACCAGAAATAACTTGCCACATCGACTGACTTTCATTGAAATTTCCATTTGAAAGCATGCAAGATAGCCTCTGTTCTGAGAAATTTATTTTAATGTAGCCATTCCTAATCTACTATATCTGATCTAAAATTTGATGTTGTGAATTACAATCGGGAAGGCATATTTATACACTAGCATTAGGAATCATATTGCTTCGAAATTATGTCGGCCACCATAGAAATCGGGCTTAGTTATGTCAGCCTCTAACAACATTTAGAAATCTTCATATGTCAGCCCACAACATTTGAAAATTGTTAATCCCTACTGAACCAGTTGCCAGGACAATATCAAAAGTATGCCGAAGGCAATAATATCGTTGGTTAATCACACCGTGTTCACTATCCCCACCGTGACCTTGTGATGTTGGTGAGACATCTCACAGGTTACACAATGTTATTTTGATATGCGTTTCTTTGTGTGCTTTCCATTTGCTATGACACAAGATATCTCTTACCGATGAGTGCCCATCATTCACCTTCGCCAAGACAATACAAAATCGGGGAGAGGTTATATAGACTATCCTTTGTTTCACCGAAAGCCCCGAGTTTACTTTAGATTGCCAAGAGAATGCCAATCTCACACTGACAAAAACCATCAATCCTATGTTTTTCATTGTAACTTTCAACTGTCGGGGAGACCTCTTGCAGACAATATTATATCACACCGAAATCCATTCATTAAACATTGTCGGCAAGACCCGACGGGCTCACCAAGACTATATTCCGAAGGTCATAAGTCTTACTGAAGTGAAACCTTAATGCACTTGTCGGTGAGACCAAAAGAGTTCGCTATGACCATATAATGACGCCGCAACTCTTTCCGATATAATCCTTTTGTACACTGTCGGTGAGACAATAAGATATCGTTATGACATTTCACCGAAAAAAAAAACCTTTGCCGATATGTGTATCATCCTTTGTCGCCAAGACCAAGAGAAAGTCCTATCGAAAGCCACCTATGAATAAAATCCAATCATCGTGACAAAAGAAATGTCTTGCCGATAGGCAACATAGATGTTTGCAAGCAGGAAAACAGATCGGGGAGACCCTGATATTGTCACGCTAACACAGACCTAGATATGAATTATGCATGACTCGATGAAGGATATGGAGCAACATGGGAAAAAATGAGGAAAATATGCATGAAGAGAAGGAGATGTATTCAAGGTAGGACTCACTTGGAAAATTATGAATTTAGACAACATGTAAAATTCACCAGATTTTTACAGTTCCAATAGTGGCTCCATCTAGGGATGAATGATAGTAAGATCATTGCAAGGATCTAGAATCTTTGGGTGAGCAGACTAGACCAAACACAAAATGAGCAACATGGAAATGGGCAGGAAGCATGATGGAAAGAATGTAGAATGAATGCAAGATGGAGGTGAACCAAAACCCTAAACTACTATGAATGGAAAAGAATTTTAAAGAGGACAAGCAAGAGTTGTCCATGCACTGGCAACCCTCAATCCTCTGTGTTTTAACTTTACTTGTCTTGAGTTGTTACGATTTGAAACTCCAACCCTACTTTTCCCCTGTCAAATACCTGATTTTCTCTTGAGTTCATTAGATTCCTCTTGAAGGCAAACATGCAATATTCCCTATCACTGAAAGTTTTTAGAGAATCATTATGCTCAGCTTGGCCCAACTTCCCTTTATCATTCAACAGTTCAAATTCTCCATTATCATGGAACAAACATCTGTCAACTTCAACATACAAAGTATATGCATACTCAATGCAAAATTCCTCATTATCTTTCTCACTGTTATGCATTATGAAACATTCTCCCAGATGTACTAAAATTTGATCATCAGAGTGCTTCTCTTGAGCAGCAAAAATTTATGTCATATCAATATTGTCTGAAACAAACAAATCTGAAACCTTTTGCACCTCTTTGACACTACCATTTGGATACAATACTGGATTATGACTCATATCATCAATATCAGGCACATATGAACCAATCAAATCTGGAATTCTATCATCCCTAGCATGCAAACAAACATCTCCATATGAGTTAAAAACTTCAAAATCACATACCTCATCTTGAATGGACACAGACCTCTGATCAATACCAAAGGTTTAACCATCATTCCAAGAGATGCACAAGGAGCCATAAGAATCTTTACACAAAGATCTTTCACTATCAAAACAATTGTAAGCTGGACACAAAACTTCAAGATCACCTTCATGTGCACAATCCTGGCATTCAAGAGTAAACAAATCTGCAATCTATTCACTGACAAGTGAACAAGTCTCAACATTTTCATCACTACAGTTATACTCTTCACTTTTGTCACCATAAAAAAGAAATCCAAGACCATCAGAGAATGGGAAATCAGAAACATTATCAGCGCAGTCATTTATTTCATCATTTTGCTTGTCTGAAATTATCTCCTCTCTTTCATAAAGTGGATTTGAAAATACATGAAGTTCGTTTATGGGCATACCTCTGCAGAATATCATCTAATCTTCATTTAACTCTTCATTGTACAATGGGTTTGAAAAATTTTGGAGATCATTGTCAAATGTACAAACCTCTTCTTCATCAACTATATCTTCATGATAGGTAGAAGAATCCTTTGATTGCAGGTCAAAATCCTCTGATTCATCATTAGAATCTGAATATTCACTGAATTCCTCACAACATACACTGCTTTCCCTGTCACAATCTATTATGCAAGAGAAATCTCTTGTACCTTCATCTTTCTCATGCAAGCTATCACAAGAATCATCTTGACTTGCACATGTTTTATCTTCTATTGGATGCATCATCTGATCAATTTCTCTACACTCATCAGAAATACAACTATTGGATTCTGCATTGATAGTGTTCTCATACCTTATTCCCTAGGATAATGCTTGAATGAAGTTAAAAGAGGGGATTTTTGCCTTAATCCTTTTCTTTTGCTCCAATGTCTCTCCTTTGTTCTCTTCCTTCTGATTAGCAACAATTAGTCTCTCTATCTCTTCTTCAGTAAGTCTCTTCATGTTGTATTGAGCAGTTACCTCAACAGAATGTGGCCTTGTATAATCTTCTTCAGAATCATAAAGGACCTACTGTTCAGGCATATGAGCATTGTATTTTTGATTTGAAACATCATGATGATAACCTTCATCCTCTGAAGATGAGTACCTCTCCACAACATGGTGAAAAGTGTTTGAAGTCAAATATATTGTGTGACCTTCTATATTGTCTCCCATCAACATTCCTTCCTCTTTCATTCTTTGGGCTACAACACAATGATCTGGGGAATGTGGCTTATCACAAAATTCACAGAAGTAATTGTTACTTACCATATAGGTTCCCTTCTTGCTCGATATATCAGGAGCTTCTTTGTTTCCAGGCCTAGCTGTTATAGGTTTCCCGTCCTTCTAGTCTGTATTATAAGGCATGTCATGCAACCTTGATCTTTCATTCCTATAAGTATTCTCTTGTCGGTACTAATAACTACTGCTTTGCTGACGAACCTTAGGATTGTCTCTTTTATCCATTATTCCTGTAGCCCTCCTATTGTTTTCAATTGTCTGTGTCATCTTCTTAGCCTCAGCCAAATCTCTTGGGAATCTATTTCTAATTTCATACCCTATTTTAGGATCAAATGCATTCAAGTAAATACTCAGTGCTATAGAATCTGGCAACTTTGATCCACGAGGTATCTTATTCTGCAATTTATTGAATCTGTGATTAAAATCATAAATTATGTTATTTTGATCTTTTTGAATCCGTATTAATTCATGAAGAGCAGCATCTGGTGCACTTGGATTCCCATATTGCTCAAGGAATTGATCCTAAAATCCCTAGAGAGAATCAATAGAGATTGCTAGCAAGCTGTTGAACCAATCCCTGGCGTCTTCAATAAGTGATATCATGAATATCCTCATGTGTAAATCTTCATATGGCACACCCAAATCTTGGATGAAAGCATTTAAACTTCTTAAATGCTCTTCAACAGTAATTGCATTACTCCTTGTAAACTTTGGAACAAGACTTCTCTAATTGCCATCCATTGGATAAGGGGATAATTGAATCCTTGCCAAATCAAACAGTCTGATCATTGTTGTGTATTGATGAGGGGGGCGCCAGGTGCGTACTGATGCTGGTACAGTGGACCATTGCATTGTGTATGATAATATGGCACATACTGCTGACCATGAGGTGGTTGTGTTGAGTGTATATTCTGTTGTGCATGATATGCATTGCCTCCATTGTGAAAATTTCCAATTGTACTACAGGGTATTTGAGGAATCCAATGCCTACCTGCATTTGTGTACTCATTCGTTCCATATACAAATTCCATTCTTCATTAAAACTTTTTCATAGTCACCACCTACTTTTCCAAAAGTAGGAAAATGATTCTTTTTTGATCTTCTCCCCAGCAGAATCACTCTTTCTGAAACTTCTCAAATTACAACTTCTTCTTCAATGACTCTATAAGATGGTCTTCAACCAAATTCTTTGATGTAATCCCCAGTAGATTTTCCAATTTGTTAGCTCTCAAAAATGTAGGCGGAATGCCTCAAGAGGTTTCCAATCTCTTGATACGCTTTAGGGTAACAAACAAGGTCACAAGCTTTCAACCTTCTACTCTTCAGGTGTTGCAAGACCTAGGTGGGTGTACCTATCTGAATGAAGTAGACTTGACTTATGATGATCCTTCATGCAATGATTTTTCCACAATGGCAGATGGAAGTGAACGAATCAAACTTGAAAGCAGTGGCAATATTCTGATCTAAATCCTAAAATACTGAATTAACAGATATAAAGAAACTTGAATGAATTCAAAATGATGAAGTGTAGAGACCAGTGCATTATTGGGTATGCGGAGTCGAATGAAACAGAAATCGGAAAATTATTCTGGAAGAAACTCGAATTGCTGGCATATATCTCTTTTGTAACTTATACAAACATGAAAGATTATGACTACTAAGCTCTACTTTAATAATCCAGATGAATTCCCCTTGATTACTGTGATCAATAAAAGGATTTAATCTCTGCTTGAGAGAACCAATAGATTAATCACACAGATACAACAAATGTGCACTAGTAAACTGAAAATAAGCTTGTTATTTCAATTTAAATAACCAGAAAGAATCAACCTGGAGACAGCTTAGCAATACTTTCAATAAAATCAATAGACAATTGACACCAGAAATAACTTGCCACATCGACTGACTTTCATTGAAATCACCATTTGACAACATGCAACATAGCCTTTGTTCTGAGAAATTTATTTTAATGTATCCATTCCTAATCTACTGTATCTGATCTAAAATCTGATGATATGAATTACAATTGGGAAGACATATTTATACACCAGCATTAGGAATCATATTGCTTCGAAATTATGTCGGCCATCATAGAAATCAGGCTCAGTTATGTCAGCCTCTAACAACATTTAGAAATCTTCATATGTCAGCCCACAACATTTGAAAATTGTTAATCACTAGTGAACCAGTCGCCAGGACAATATCGAAAGTATGTCAAAGGCAATAATATCATTGGTTAATCGCCCCGTGTTAATTGTGCCCCGTCATGACCTTGTGATGTCGGTGAGACATCTCACAGGCTACACAATGTTATATCGATATGTGTTTCTTTATGTGATTTCCATTTTCCGTGACACAAGATATCTCTTACCGATGAGTGCCCATCATTTGCCTTCGCCAAGACAATACAAAATCGAGGAGAGGTTATATAGACTATCCTTTGTTTCACCAAAAGCCCCGAGTTTACTTTAGATCACCAAGAGAATGCCAATCTCACACCGACAAAAACCATCAATCCCATGTTTGTCACTATAACTTGTAACTATCGGGGAGACCTCTTGTACACAATATTATATCACACCGAAATCCATTCATTAAACATTGTCGGCAAGACCCGACGGGCTCGCCAAGACTATATTCCGAAGCTCATAAGTCTTACCAAAGTGAAACCTTAATGCGCTTGTTGGTGAGACCAAAAGAGTTCGCTATGACCATATAACGACGTCGCAACTCTTGCCGATATAATCCTTTTGCACACTATTAGTGAGATAGAAAGATATCGTTATGACATTTCACCGAAAACAAAAACCTTTGTTGATATGTGTATCATCCTTTGTCGCCAAGACCGAGAGAAAGTCTTGCCAAAAGCCGCCTATGAATAAACTCCAATCGCTGTGACAAAAGAAATGTCTTACTGATAGGCAACACAGACGTTTGCAAGCAGGAAAACAAATCGGGGAGACCCCGATATTGTCATGCTGACACAGACCCAGATATGAATTATGCATGACTCGATGAAGGATATGGAGCAACATGGGAAAAAATGGAGAAAATATGCACGAAGAGAAGGAGATGTATTCAAGGTAGGACTCACTTGGAAAATTATGACAGGGACCTAGACCCCTCCTGGATGACTAAATGGGGTTAAAAAACCCTAATCTTTTAAGCTTAAATAGGCCTTGGGGGGCCACTTCCAATTTATTTTCACATTTAGCCTTTATAATTTCTATAATTTTGAGTTCTAACCTTTTGGAGAAATAGCACAATGACAACTTCCCATGCATATTTCCGTTAGAGTACAGATGCACCAAAGACTTCTGACACTGGACCACCAATGAGTCGACCTGACCCAAGCTTGTTTTTTGATTTTTGTGCTCATTTAATGCATTAGGAAACTAGGTCTCTTGGAGCGGGGCTATATTGCACCGCTCGAAATTTCAAACAACACCTCTCAATGTTAAATTGCGTCGTCATCGTGGGTAGCGACACCGCAGTGTAGTTTTGAGTTTAGGGTTAAATTCCAAATTTCACTGCCTTTGCAAGGTGCACCGTCGTGTTGTATTTTAAACTTAGTGTTTCTTGCTAAACTCCAATGCTTTTGCAAAATGCAACGTCGCGATGCAGTTTAGGAGTGTTAAGGCTCTAGTGTTGCAGTTTGAAATTTGCAAACTACACCACCTTCATAGGTAGCGATGTTGGAGTTACTTTTGGGATGCTGAGACAAGCTAGGACTAGGACTTTTTCAATGAATTTTAACATGGTGACTTTTCTTGATGCAGGAGGCGAGAGATATCTACTCACACGAGCATAGGTCTTGAGAGATTTTTAGTATTTTGGGCAAGTTGACTAAACGACAATAGGAGCACCTAGGGTGGATTGGCCTCTGGTACATCACCTATGTGCCACCTATTCGTACTCACTTGGGGATGTTGACAGCACTCACTGAATGATGGCACAACAAGACCTCCTCCTTCCACCTCCTGATAGGTGAGGCTACAGTCATGCTAGAGGATGTGTGGTACATCTATAGACTACATGTTCATGGCAAGCATGTTATTTATGATTCAAATGTCAGGAGGGATGCATGCAATGACATCATGGGCCTTGAGCAACTTGTGTTTTGTGATGGGTAGATTGAGTTAGAGTGCTATAGGCCTATTGTTTTTGGATTTTGATTAGTTATCGCGGCTTTTATTTGAGGTCTTGTGACACCAAATTAGCATGGCTGATATTTCAATCCTAGATGGGGGCTTGCTTGGGAGTAGATGGTTTGGTGACAGACACTATTTCATGGGGCTAGTTCTTCTAGCCTTGTTATAAAGGGATTTACACAAGTTTTCCTACCTAGATGACCGAGCACTTGGGGTAGGTGTGACACTTCTACATGTTTGGGCTTGGGAGCACATCACCATGCTTTGACCTTGAGTTTTTTAGGTTCCCATGGAGCCAGATGATCTGATTGTTTGGCAATATCAAGGGGGTGTTTCATTCACCCATATAGGATAGCACGGGATTCCCCACTGGTAGAGAATCCTTGATGGCATGAGAGTGTTTACGTGGTGGCCATACCTTGGACAACCCACCTGGTTTGATGATGTCCAATAGTTTTTCTTTACTAGCCAGGAGCAACTAATACAAGAGCAAGAGCATACGATGCTCGAGATGTACCTACCAGGCAGGGTACAAAGGCAGTTCGGAGAGGTACAAGATCGACCTAACAATTAGTATATGGAAATTTTTGTAAGGATAGTGACCTAGAGCTCTTAGGGCCACTACATACTAGCCCAGGAGGTAGTTGACTCTTTCAATAGCTAGTGGCCAGGCCATGGCCATATGACTAGGGACAAGTGGATCTAAGGACCACACAGGCATACCAAGACTGGTTTCAGCCACTGCTTTAGTTGACAGTTCTAGGGATACCATCTGCTCAATAGAGAACCAAGGGTAGGGGAGCAGGACAGGGCTGGGGGAACGGGGATCAAGATCAGGGTGGTGGTGGGCCACCACTAGTTCACTAGCTTCAGGATCATGAGCCACAGGATCAGCCACCCAAAGATCCAGAGGTTGGAGAGTAGAGACAAGATGCCCCCAACAGGACTAGGATTTGGGACACTAGGATAGGATCCTGATGCCACCAAGAGATGGGGATTAGGATCAGCCCTCAGTACAACCACCCCCACAGCCAGATCCAAGAGACAGGAAAATTTTGCAGTTGCAGGCCCAAGTACAAGCATTGCCAGCTAAGAAGGATTAGCTATGAGCCAAGCGGGACCAGGCGGTCCTATAAAGATAGGCGGAAGACTTACAGGCAATGGCCGAGATGGGTTGCTGGCAGTAGTTAGAGAGCATGGCCACCTCTTCCTCCTAGAGCACAGTATCACTTCAGGCCTACAGGGAGGTCGTTTAGGAGGCCAATTATTACAAATTTTATTATTATCAGGTCGTACCACAGGTAGTTTGGGTAACATAATTTTTCACATAGGACAGGGCATAGGCCGATAAAGGACCATGGCAAGAGGGTAGGTGGTGAGGGCAATAGCTAGCAGGGCTAGGCCTATTGTTGATCAAGACAGGATTCTTTTTGTACCCCTTGGGATCATTTTTGATAGCCCCATGGACCATTGTATTCATTGATATACACATGTACATGATCCAATATTTTTGTACCATGATAGTATATTATTTTGATGATATATGAGATGATGATTTTGATTTGATGATATGCGATATGTCCTATCTTATTTATGCATTATGGATGATCTTTATGTTCTATATGCTATGCAATGATGTTCTATCTTTTGATTCTATGATGATGATGTTTTATGATGTGATACAATGATTATGCGATGTGTATTATATTTTATGTGATGATGCCAATGCAATCTTTTTCTCTTTTCATTACTTTTTCTGATGCACTTTTTCATGATGTATGCAAAATTTTGTGGTGTTCCTTTCAATTATATGATGTGATATAATGATGATATGTGTTATTATATGTGATGATGCTTATGGTATGAATACATGATGTATATGTAATGATATGATGGATTCTTATATAATGTTATGATATGATGGATGCAAATGATGTTTATGATATTCATGTATGGGATGATTATGTAATGTTATGCAAATGACTAATGTAATGATTTATGAGATGCTTAGAATAACCAATCTATATTATATATGATGGAGATGCAATGCATAGGCATGATTTTGAAATTATATATGATATGAGATGTATAATGCAATATGCTAATGGTTTTTTGGATGTAGGATGAATGTAATGATGATGATGACTTGTGATTAACTGTCATGGTACCATGTTAGCCCGAAAAGAAAAAAACAAAAGATTCCAACAAGACATGAGACGATGATAATGATGATGATTTTCTTGCTGAGGAGTTGGGATTTTCAAAGGGCCAATTACCTTATGTTTGATTACACATATAAGTATGATGTATCAAGGTATAAAGAACCACCTGATGGCACTGCACCTAGTGTGATGTACTTTGACTTGACAATTAGATAGGAGTATCCTTGTTCACACCTAGCATATGGAAGCCTTAATAGGATGCAATTCAGGTACTTCAAACATCTCGGACCAAAACATAGTAAGGAAAGCCTTCCTATGTGGTCAACAAGATAATTAAAACACCTTCCATACACACCTAATAAAGCAAGTATTTGCCAAGGTTATTTTACAAAGACATCCAACAAGAACTATAAATAAAAAGATAATGATCATTGCCCCATTCTTATCTCTCTAAATATTTTGATTAGACATCATCAAGAGGACCTTCGAATGAGCGCAATAAGATAATCCAAAAGACAAAGACAAAGTAAACAAACAAGTTGATGCTCTTGAAAACCGCTAGCCAAGACTAAACTATAGTGACGCCTGATGTTGATGTCCATTGTAGGAAGGATTCATCCTAGGACATGATGATATCAAATGATTTGATATGGGACTGACTGGATGATGAGCTATTGATTCCAAGAGTTGTCTAACTTGTTTACGTACTAACCTAGACTTGAGAGTTTGACATTTTGAGTTCTCACTTTTGAACTGCCAGACTTGTTTCTGACTATTTCACCAAAGGTTGGGATGATGTTTAATTTATTGTGAGTGATGTTTATTGTGGGTGAAAGCAAGATGAGAAAGATAGATTTTTCAAATATTTGGATGTTTTTGATGTTTTTTGAAATGTTTTGAGGCCTTTTTTAGTATTTTTGAGATTTTTCAAATGTTTTGATTTTTGATTTTCAAATGTTTTGTGGTTTTCTAAAATTTTGACCAAGACCTAACCTAAAGACCTATCCTAGGGGCCTTGGGGGCTAATCAACATATTAGCCTTGCCTACGTTATACACACAGAGACCACATAGTTTGACAAACACAGACTCAATTATTTGATGAGATATGAACAAATGGATTGTTAGTTTATTATGATGGACTCCTAGAGGACTGGCCTAAGTGTTTCAGGGGATGATCAAAGATCAACCTTGCCTATGTTCAAGGCTTAGAGACCCGTAGTTTGACTAGACGACTCTATTTTTTACTTTTTGACTAAATTTTTGACATGTTTTGAATGTTTTGGGATTTTTGTGATTTCATGATATTTTCTGATTTTCTGATTTTCTGATGTTTTTGGATTTTTTTTATTTTTCAATGTTTTTGGATTTTTTGATTTAGGGACTTCAAGAATATACACGAATCCAATCTAATGAGAACATGCCCCCAGTGTGATGCAATAGAATACTCCAATAAAGGAAGAACAAACTGACCTTAAGAATGGGTTAAGTAGTACTAGGAGGGATCATGACACGAACATAGGACCAAGCTATGATGCAGATGTCGAACAGATGGGTGATGGATGGAGATATGGAATGTAATGGATATAAAACAAGTCATGAAGATCCTGGTGGATGGAAAGCGCTTATTTATGCAAGACGCCTATTTGCCAGGTTTTCACCAAGGTATTTGCCCAAAGTGCCATCGAAGTGGTTTTCACTAGAGGACGATTTTTCCCTTTACTATTTTTAATCTTTTTTTTAATTTTATTTATTTATTTTGTTGTCACCAAGACGTTTGTTTGCTAGGTTTTTATCAAGGTAACCATTTTTTTAGGACATTTTCTAATTTTTTTTATTTTTTGGTTCTATACCTTCAAAGATTTAGGCATAAAACTTTTTGAGATGGGAGTTGTTCATAGGCTCGTGGAGAGGTTCGCCTTCAGGTGTTGATAACTGATATGCCCCTGACTTGTAGCTCACTGTGATGATGAATGGTCCCAACCAATTAGGTTCAAACTTGCCTTTGTTGTCTAAATTAGGGATGTTCTTTTGATTCTCTTTTAGCACCAGTTCTCCAACTTTAAAAGTCCTACTTCTGATCTTCTTATTATAGCTCTTATTGAGTCTATTCTGATAGAATTGTAGGTGGTTCAATGCTTCTATACATAGCTCATCCAATAGCTCTAGCTCATTTAGTCTTGATACTCGGTATTCTTCATCTGTGATGAGGTTCTGTAGTGATATTCTCAGTGATAGGAGCTTGATCTCAATGGGTAATACAACCTCTAATCCATAGACTAGGGAGAAGGAGGTGGCACTTATTGGTGTGTAGATGTTGGTTTGATAGGCCAAGAGGGTAGGGTTTAGCTGTAAATGCCAGTCACAACCTACGTCATTGACTGTCTTCTTAAGAATTTTAAAAATGGTTTTATTGGTGGCTTCTGCTTGGCCATTGCCTTGGGGATAATACAAAGTGGAAAAGCGATGTTGGATTTTAAATTTTTTACATAGATCATGAACATCCTGATTCTTGAAAAGTGTCCCATTATCTAAGATAATAGCTTGGGAAACACTATATCAACATATTAAGTAGTTTAGGATGAACTTTGATATCTGCTTTCTAGTGATGTATGTCATGGGGATGACTTCCACCTACTTGGTAAAGTACTTAGTGGTGATTTTGATGAACTTGTGGCCATTAGATGAGGTGGGGGTTATCTTTCCAATGAAATCGAGTCCCCAATGCAAAAAGTGTCATGGTGTGACAATAGGATGAAGCTCTTGAGTTGGAGCATGGATGAGGTCCCCATGCTGCTAACATTGTAGGCACCTTTTGACGTAGTCATGTGCTTCTCTTTCCATTGTAGGCCAATAATATCCCATCCTCAACAATTTCTTGGCTAGGGTCATTTTGCTCGAGTGTGAACCATAAATACCGTTATGCACCTCAATTAAAGTGATTAATGCCTCCTCAACGTTTAAACAACATAGTAGGGTTCCTTCTATGCTCCTCAGGTAAAGGGTATTTTCTAAGATGACAAACCAGGATGCTTTCTTGAAAAAGGTTCCTTTTAGGCTTGAGGGTAAGTCAATGGGTAGGACCCCTATTCACAGGTAGGTATAAATGTCATGGTACCAGGGATCACTAGGACCAATGATTTCACACACAAATTCTGACTCTAGCACCTTGAATGTTGGAACAAGAAGCAGCTCTACCAAGAATTCATGGTTTGGGACATTGTGAGGGATGTCTAGTAGGGATCCAATTGTTGCCATGGTGTTTGTTGCTCTATTGTTTACTCTAGGAATCTTTGTAAATGTGATATCAATGAAAGATTTTTTGAGGCTCTCTACCAACTTTTTGTATGGAGTCAGCTTATCATCCTTAATCTGGTATTCACCATTCACTTGATTTATTATCAGCTAGGAGTCTCTATATACCCTGAGGGCCATGATGTGCCACTACACTACTATTCTGAGACCTATGGTTAAAGCCTCGTATTCTGCAATGTTATTAGTGCAAGGGAATGCCAATTTGTAGGATCAAGGTATACAATCCCCATGTGAGGTGATGAAGAAGACACCAACTCTTGATCCATGTTGCGTGTAGGAACCATCAAAGTAGAGTTTCTAGTGGTCAGCTATGTTGAGATTGAAAATGGATTCATCAAGAAACTTTGATGAGTGGATTCTCTGAATACATGGGTGCTTCTGCAAGTTGATCTGCTATCACTTGGCCTTTGATTGCCTTTCCTTCCACATACCTGATATTGTATTCAGATAGAATCATGACCCACTTGGCCATCCTTCCTGCGGGCATTGCCTTTGATAATAGGTACTTGAGGGGGTCGATTTTTGCAATGAGTTTGATTTTGTGTGCCAACATGTAATGTCTAATTTTGTTTGAAGCAAACACTACTGCTAGACATGATTTTTTGATGAATGAGTAGTTTAACTCATGCCCAACCATTGTGTGGCTGATGTAATAGATGGCCCTTTCTGTCCCATTTTCATCATGCTAAGCTAGAAGAGCACCAAGAGCTATTGTTGTTGCTGACATAGAGGATTAGTGGCTTTCTTGGGATCAATGGCATGAGGACCAGTGGTGTGAGCAGATATTCTTTGATTTTGTTGAAGGCTTCCTCACACTTTTCATCCCATTTGTACGCTACTCCCTTGTGAAGTAGGTGAGAATATGGGTTTTGATTGTCTGCTATTTGTGCTATGAATCTATGGATGGACTGAAGCCTACCTTAGAGGCCTCTCAACTATTTCAATGTTTTGGGTGCCTCCATCTCAAGGATCGCTTTTACCTTGGTAGGATCTATTTCAATACCCCTCATTGACACTATGTATCCTAGTAGATTTCCTAATTGTATGTTGAAGATGCACTTCTTTGGATTTAGGTGGACCTTGTATTCCTCCAGCCTGTCAAAAATAGCACTCAAGGTTGCTATGTGATCTCTCCTCTTTTTGGATTTTTTTAGTATGTCATCAATGTAATCTTCGATAGTTTTATGCATCATGTCATGAAAGATTAACGTCATAGCTCTTTAGTAGGTGGCTCTAGCATTCTTTAGGTTGAATGGCATCATGTTCTAGCAGTAGGTCCCCCATGGACAAGTGAAGGTCATTTTGTGTTGGTCTTCTTTGAAAATCATTATTTGGTTGTACCCAAAGAAACAATCCACAAGAGAAATCATTTTACGTCTTGTTGTCATGTCCACTATCATGTCAATGTTAGGCAATGGGAAATCATCTTTTAGACATGCTTTGTTTAGATCTTCGAAATCTATGCAGATTCAAATTCCCCCATCAAGTTTTGAAATAGGAACTAGATTTGACACCCATTCTAGATAGTCTATTGGTCATATGAATCCTACGTCAAGTAGTTTCTTCAATTCCATCTTGACCAATAAAGCATTTTGAGGATGCATTTTCCTTAGTCTTTTGTCTAACAGGCTTTGCTTCGAAGTAGACTGCTAGGTGATGGACCACAATCTCTAGATGAGCCCAGGCATGTTGGCATAGTTCCATGCAAAGTTAACTTATCTCTCTCTCAAGAAGGCTACTAGGAGCTCTTGTTCTTCTTATAGTAATGACTTTGCATAGAATGTGATGTGTGGTGTCTCCTTTGTTCTCAAATTAATTGGATTGCATTTTTTGGCTAGGACCACTGATTTTTCCTAATGGAGATCTTCGAGAGGAAGATTGAATCCCCCATCCTCAGGCGTCTCAAAGAGGTTTGCATTGTTGGATGCATCCTAAATCTTTTTGCTATTTTCAGGTCAGAGAGTGCCATAGTGTGGTTTTCACTCAAGGACCTAGAGATTATTCTCAGTTTTTCACTTTTACGACTAAGGGATTCAATTGTTTCCCCATAGTATGCCCGTGTGTCCAACTCAATGATGAATCCTACTTTATGATCCCCACATGGAATATTATACCGCAATCCCATGAATTTTGAGAACACCTCATTGCTTTCAAATGTGTCTAGAATTGGTGGTCCTTGTTGGTCATAATCGATGAGTTGTGGGTAGACTAGATGGATTTCATGGTTTGATGCTCATTTGTCTCAAAAGACTCAGTACTAAGCATAAGGATAGAGGAGTTTTCAAAGATCCTAGGAAAATCAGTTATGGCATCTTCCTCATCACTATTGTTGTAGACATCAGTTATGTCGAATGTGAAGTTATCTAAGGGTAGGCCAGTGGATACGAGCAACTGAAGGGTGGCTACCATTTGCTAAGGAGTTTTGATGTTTTTAACTGAGGGATTTTGGCCATGTATGGTTATACTCAGAGGGGTACATCCAAGGCCAAGATTTTTCAATTGCATCTAAGGAATAATAGGTATTAGAAGCCCGTTGTCATTTTGGCCAAGCTTTTTGTTTCTATCATAACCCATGGCGAGCATCATTTGTAAACCCTTACTGTTGTCATCCATAGGTAGATCAACTTCTGGTCTATTATCTTGGTACAGGAGGTGGGATGGATCCTCTTTTATTATCTCCCTACCTAGATCTCCCCAACTTCAAAAGTTGGAAGAGCCTGCTATGAATGTTTGGGATGATGAAGCATCCTTTGATTGTGGTTGTCCTTGTGACCTAGGAGATTGTGGTAACTCTCCTACCACAAAAGTATTCTTTGGGATAGTATCGTACCCACATCTATTATCCTGGATAATAACCTTGATGTCTGAGATGGCGAGGATGGTGGGTGTCTTTGTCGCAAAATTGGAAGCAAGAGTGGTTGGGTTAATGTATGGGGTAGATGGGCCTTCATCATTCTTTGGCAGTTGGGGGATTTTGTAATATTTGGCCTCTAGGCTCTTGTAGTAAGAGAATGGTTCAAGATCCCCATGTATAGTGACCTCCTGGCCTAGATATGTGAATTTGACACACTGGTGGAAGGTTGATGCGACTGCTTGCATCCCATGGATCCACAGGTGTCCCAAGAGAATATTGTAAGGTAAATCAAGATCGAGGACCTAGCAGGTGGTTTTCATTATTGTTTTCCCCACTTGGACGAGGATTTGGATAGTGCCCTAAGACACTCTCTCTTGATCATCGTATGCCCTGATTGTGATATCTTTGCCTTTGTCAATGGTATCCTTAGAGATTCCTAGATTCTTTATTAGCTTAAGGGAACGAATGTTTAAACCTGCACCTCCATCCACCAAAACCCTCTTGAATTTGTTCTCATATACTAGGACTTCCAAATGGAGTGCCCAATTATGAGATGGTTGGGTGAGGAAGTCTTGATTGGAGAATGTGAGAAGATTTGGTGTAATGATATTCAGTTGATCAATGACATTATAACCACTGGGAACAGATCTTGGGTTGGAATGGGGTGCTCTAGGAGGCTGAGATGACCCTGCGATGGTGATTTTCCCACCTCTTGTGGTGACTCCACAATCAACGTGGGCTCCCTTGATGGTGATAACCGAGCAATACTCATCTAGGGCTGCAATGACATGGTCGTATACATGGTTGACACTTTTGAATGTTCCCTTCCCCTTATCATTATTGTTGTTCCCTTTATTGTTGTGATTAGCCATTAGATTTGTGTATATTTTGAGATTTTGGTTTCTGGCTCACAGCTCTACATTTATGATTTTTTGATCAATGAGGTCCTGGATTAAGTTTTTTAACCTCATGCAACTATTAGTGGTATTCCCTTTGATTTTGTGAAAGTAATAGAGATGGTTTTCGTTGTACCAGGGTGGTTTCACTTCTGGCTCTTGGTAATTCTCATAGGTGGGAGCCTTGATGAGGTTTTCGTTTATCAATTTCTTCATGATTACCTTGAGTGGTTCTCCAAGGGCTGTGTACTTCTACTTGGTGGGATTTTTGTTTCGCGAGGGTGGTCCCCCTTGATTATTTAGGTTATTAACCTGATTGTTGTTTGGTTGGTGTTGGGATACTATGTTGATTTGGGTGTTGTTCTGATCATTATTTTGTGGTTGTTGATAGGTTTGATTGTTTTTCCTCAGAGCACTGATCATGACCTTAGCATCAACCACACCATCATTTGTGACATTTTTGTTCCTTTCCCATGTGTGAGGTTTCTCGTTATAGCTATTGGATGGGTGATTGTTTGGTTGTTTTGGATACGTGGGTGTCCCTCCTTTTGAAATAAGGGCTCGTTCAATGTTAAGCGCCTTAGGGATCAATTGATCATATGTGGTGATCCCTTGCACCTTAAGATGGAATTCTAAGGCTGTTTCGAGGTTGGAGATGATTGTGCACACTTGTTTTTCTTTTGGCATGGCCCATTTGCTCCTATTGGCCTTGGATCACCATCATTGTAGGAAAGATGCAAATGATTCGTTATTTCCTTGTTTAAGAGTTGATAGTTCCTTGAGACTGACATCCATACTAATATTAAATGCATAATTTTTAATGAATGTGTCCACAATCTCTTAGAACTTCTTGATGTCAAGAGGAAGGCGAGAGAACCACTCCATGGCATGGCCAACCAAATTTCTCGAAAATAGCTGCATTAGATAGGTATCGCCATATGCGACTTCCATGCAATGAACTTGAAATTCCTTGATGTGATCTTCAAGGTTTCCCATCCCATGGTATTTATCAAATTTGGGGATCTCAAATTCATTTGGGAATAGTTTCATTACAAGGCTCCTATCAAACAGATAGGGACACAAGTTGTTGGGTGTTTTTATGGTTCTCCCTAATTGAAGATCAAGTACTTGTTGTGAGAGTAACTTGATCTGTGTTGCTATATCATTTTGTAGATCAGGGGGTGGGATGAAAGTGTTCTATGATGGTTCATTTGTTGGAGGGATGGGTGGATTGGTTGGTGTGTTGATGGATGGTGTTTGCACATTCTATTGTGCCAAGTATGCTTGTAATTGTTGCTATATTAAAAACACTTGTTGATCCTATTGTTGTGCTAATATTACTTGTTGTTGAGCTTGCTATTGTTGTTACACCAACAATGCTTGTTGTTGGGCTGCTTCTCACTATTCTTGGTATTGTTTTAGCACTTGTTGGTATGCTTGTTGTTGAGCTGCTTATTGTGGTGTGAGGTAGTGTGCTTGCGCTTGTGCTTGTGCTTGTGCCTAGGCCTGTTGAGCCTGGTATTTGGATCGAGCTTGCACTTGTGCCTGTGCTTGGGTTTGTGCTTGGGTAGCTTCTTGTTGTTGTAATAGGGCTTGGGATTGAGCAGCCTTTTGTGCTTGTTGTGCTTGTTGCACTTGTTGTGTGGCTAGAGTGGCTTACACTGTGTGTTGTGCTACTTGAGCTGCTTGTGCGGCTTGTGCTACTTGAGCGGCTTGCACTGCTTGAGTGACTTGTTGTGCAGCTTGTCAGTTTTGGATTTGCTAAAGTGCCTTTTGATAAGCAGGTTGTTGAGTAGCTTGTAATGCAATGATATATTGGCTTGATACATTTGTGTTTGGTGGTGGAGGTGGTGGTGGTGGATTTGGTATAGTGTTTGTTGTTATGGTGAGAGGTATCGTTGTATTGATGATTGGGATTATGGTGGTGGATAGTGTAATTGATATGCTTGGTCCTTGAGAGACCATGTTTTGAGATACCTAGGGGATGGTTGATGATGTGATGGTGGTGGCTTGTGTTATCGAGATGGTTTCCATCTGTTGTTGCAATGTTGATGACAAGATATTTTGATTAGCAATTGAGGGTTGATTTGATTTTATTGATTGATATTTGGTAAAGGGGGAATCCCTAAACCAAGAGATGATGTGGATATTGATGGAAAGGGGGGGGAGTGGTGGAAATGTGAGTGGCATGCTCCCTTAAGGGAATGATGAAGATGTAGTGTCAAAGAGTCTCATCATGATATTAATGATTCTATGATTCTTTGGGTTTTGGACCATCTCAGTGATTTCATCTTGTGTCATTCCAAAGGCATTGCTAGTGATATCCTCTACTTGACTTTCTTCTTGAGGATTTCGTGATGATGAAGGAAAGTTAGTTAGAGGATTGCTTGTTCCAACTAGATTTATCTCAAAAAAATTTGGCTTAGGTCACTTGAAGTGGATGTTTGTTTGTTGGCTTCGACGTTCCTCTTGTGTTGAGATCTAGTTTGCACCATAAAATAGGAACCAATTTTAAAGAATGTGGGAGATGAATCTCTAATTCTTTGGATTGATCTAACTTTAGGTACAAAAGAGAAAATTTAGGATGATTTAAGGATCAAAAGTATGATGGTGACATGAAGGATGGATGATATGGATGATTTAGAACTCTTGAGAAATTTTGAAGGAGATGTTAAACTTTAGGACTTTGGATTTGATGTTTGATTTAGATTTGGGATTTAGATTTGATTTGATTTGGATTTGGATTTGGATTTGTGAACTCATAAACTCTAAGAGGTTAGATGTTGTCCTAGAGTGAATTTTTCCTCAAGATGCTAATTTGACTAAGTGTGAGAAGAAGGATTCATCTAAACACACCTAACCAAACAAGATGATTTTTTTGATTGGGTTTTGATTTTGGATTATGAAGTCCTAAACCCCAAGATGCTAGATTTTATCAAGGGATATATTTGTCCACAAGGTTGATAATTTGACTTAAATGTGTGGAGAAGGATGCATCTACACACATCTAATCAAACAAGATGATTTGGATTTTGTTTCAAATGATTTTCCCAAAGTTTAACATGAAGGATTTTTCCAAGATTTTCAAGAGTTGATGATGAGATGATTTTGGTTTGATGTTCAAAGATGGATGAAGGTTTGATTTTGATCCTATGTTTACCTAAAAATACACTTGCTTACTAGACCTTGGTTCTGAAGAACATGCTTTACTCTAGACAAGGTCTTCAAATTCCTGAAAAAGATTTGGATTTTGTTGATAAAAGAACTCATACAAATTTGGGTTGTTTCTTGAAGCTCTTCTATAAAAGTTAAAAAGCAATCTTCATCTAAATTCATATAGCATTGAGAGACACTTTTGGTGATCTTTTGGACTAAGAGCTTTTATATTTGGTTTCTTGATCTTGATCTTGCGTGAAATCCTTTGAGACACGTGTGGGATTCAATTGTTTTTGGTCTTTGCTTAATGACTTCTTTTTACCACAAACACTTCTTGATTAGGTTTTGAAACTAGATGTCTAATGTTTTAATTTCTTCTCATCCCACAAAGTGTATCATGTGCAAATCGAGGAAATCAAAGCAAGAGTTACCTAATGTTTACTTTAGTAGGAGAAAATTGAGATAAAATTCAAGTGCCTAGAAACCTCTAAGGATATGAATCCCAAGGGCAAGCAAGGGCATGTGAATTTGTTCAAAGGATATTTGCTTGTCCTAAAGGGTTTGAGATTTGATGCTCATGTTAAATGTTTGTTTTCCAATGTTTTCAATCAAGCAATGTGTTTTTATTTCAAGAACATGTACAACCCTATGGATATTTGAGACAATATTTGTTGAGTCCCCACTTGGACAAGTCCAGCTACGCCTACTTTCAGCGGATGATTAGATGCTTGAGCCCACTAGATCCTCTCCACGACTCAACACTTATTTTTGGGTAGCCAAGCATCAGTACCCATGAATCTCTCATGGAATACTTTCCATCTCTACTAAAATTTGTAAAAGTGTGGGGCGGCTTTAAAATGACCATTCTTGCACCAACAAATAGATAGGGATTTTAGTCTTTCTACACAAGGGTTTTAATGTGAGAATTCCATTCGTGGGGTACCATCCATGTGGTGAGAGACCATTGTTTCCCTTCTCATTGGAATAATCCTCATGATATTGGACTTTGTTCCAAAATCCACACTTATATCCTTGGTGGAAGTTGTTTGGCTTTAGTGTGTTCCCAGTTGGGTTGTTCCCTTGGGTGAGTACTTTTTCTCACATGGCAGGCCCTCTAAGATAAACAAAAGCAAGCAAACATATTTGTAACTTGATCAATATTTGTTGCGAACCAAAGAGAGAGAATGTACACAATATGCTCCACTCACACTCGCAAGATTTGTTCAATTTTAAAATCCAAATTGAAGTGTGTGGGTAATTATTTATGCAACTTGATATCACCAAGAGGCCTTTTGATTCTCAAGATCACCATGAGGCATGAGAGAAGTGCATACATCCTCTTAATGATATTAATTTGAGTAACTAATTACAAAACAAAGAAACATTTGTTCATTTTAAGGCCACAAAGCAACGATTTGATTCTTTTTAGTGCACCAAAATAATATGGAATTTTCCTTATTCAATTGTTAATCCTCAAACCAAATCTAGTGAGTTTGTCCTAATGTTCTTTTTAAACCCCTTTGTAACAAAAAATCAAATGTTCTTTTTAGAGCCCAAAAGGAATTTAGTGGATCCTAAGCTTGTGAAAGATAACAAATTTTTAAGAGAAATTGTGAATTCTCTAAAAGTGTTAAACAAACCCTAAAGTGCTCAAAAACACTTGGTATCATGAGAGAGTGATATCATTGTGCCTCTTTCAAAATTGTTTTTCTCCTTCACTTTGATTAAACCAACCTATAAGAAAACCAATTAGATTTGCAAAACAAAGGTCAAGAAATCAATTAATAATCGAAATTATTAGAATTTAAAAAATCGCATGTCATAAAAAATTGAAATTTGACTTTTTCTTTTACTCCAGCGACGAAACCTACATAGGTGGTGTAGTTTAAAGAACCTAGTAGTGCTATATGGCACCACTTGTCAGTTAGTGTTGTTCTACAACAAGGACAAAGAGTGTGATTGTGTTGCTCTTTTCACCAACAGTACAGTTTGGAATTTAAAAATTCCAGCGCATGCAAATAGGACCAATGGTGCAGTTTAAAAATTTGAATTCTAGGCAGGAACACTAGAGCATCAGAGCTTGAAATTTTCAGCGGTGCTATATGGTGATGCTAGTAAGGTAGCAGTTTTGAATAGCAACACTAGTTTGCTAGCGGTGCACTCTCCTATAGACACCAAAAAAAAGACAAAAAAAGCATAGAATTTTTGATAAAAACATGATTAGAAAATGAAATCTGCCCTCCTTCTAGTGCCAAAATGTAGAACCAGGATCTTAATACCTGTAAGAGACAACAAACAAACACATTAGAATATAAAAATGCAAGTTAAGATCAAAGTTCCCCATAAAATCCATTAACAATGTTCAAAATAGGAATGAAAGCAAAAATATAATGAAAAAACAATGAAATAGATTAAATCCTATTAAAAACATGCAAACTCTTGATCTTATGGGGGAGTTGGTGCCAATTTGATGTGAAAATTGGCCCTTTCCCAACTCCTATACAAGCTCTTGATGATTTGATGATGATTGATCTACTTTGTTGAAGATTCAAGTGTGCTTCAAGATGAAAAACCTACATAACCTAGCTAAGACTTGATGAAATGGATGAGAATTGAAATGCTTGAGTATGGATTTGAGTATGGTAAGTTTGCTCAAATTGTGGATGATGAAATGAGGAAAGAGGCCTCTTATTTATAGAAATAAAAGATGGAGAAATGCCCAAAATGAAGCAATGTGGGACTATCTTTCAACCAATGGCCAAGTGCCACTTGTCAAGATGAGAATGGATGAGGGATGTGCACATTTTGATGAATGTGCCCATAAATGCATTTAGGTGGAATTTGAAAATAATGAAATGACATGTAAAAGGGAAAAAGGAATGTCTTAAATGTCACTTGGCTCAATGCAAAGATGAAATAAATGTCTTGTTGGAAGGATTTCAAAATTGGAAGAATATTCCTCTATTATGCCATGTTGAGAGAAAATAGGGTTTTAATAAATGAATTAAATCTATTTTCATGTGCAAGTGGCAAAAGCTAGAGGATGGGACATGGATTAAGATTAAATTAATCAAGGGTCAATTTAATTTTAATGATGGATTAGATGATGTGATAAATTTGACTTAGATTTATGGGTTGATTTAAATCAAAGATGAGAGGAATGTGATTTTAGAGATAGTTAAATAAGTATTAATTTTATTTAACTAAAGGGGATGTTTGGTTAGATTAAATTAAATAAGGTTTTAATTTATATAATTTAATAGAGATAAACTTTAGAGATTAATTAAATAAAGGAGATAAGGTTAATTAGGTTAGATTGATTGATTTAATTAATGAGAGAGAATGACTTAATCAGATAAATGATTTATTTAATTAAGAGATGAAAATTGATGAATTTAATCAAGTAAGGGTATTCGATTAAATTGTTAGACTGAGGGATGATTAAAGATGAAATGGTGTTAGTAGTCGGGATCAAGTGTGTAATGCCAATTAGTACATTTTATGTGTCTATAGGTGGTATGGTGGAATTAACAATGTGGAGTGGTTTCTATAATAAGGAAGGTCAACAACTCCAAAAAATGTGCAATGTAGGAACTTTCCCTATTCTTGCTATAAAGGTTGCATGAATTAGTAATTTTGGTGGGAAAACTGTGGGAATAATTACTACAACCCAACTCCTTATAAATTTAGATCTTCCAAACTCACATCGATTGGGATTGTGGTTTGATACAAAAGGGAAGAATCTCCATTCTCATTCTATTACAAAGGAAATCTCATCTGTAACAGAAGAAAGAATGTTAAAAAGTATCTCACAAATACAAGATCAAGACCTTGGTAACTTTGGTAAACCTTATTAGATAGTGATAAAAGCTACCTTATCTTTCATAAAGGTAGACAATTTTTGTTATATAGCTTGCCCCTTGAAAATTGGAGGTAGGCACTGCAAAAAGAAGGTAAACACTAATGAAAATGGTAAGTGGTATTGTGGAAGATGTGATAAAACTCTCCCTGAATATGATTATAAGTATATACTTCAATGCAAAGTGCAAGACCATACTTCTTTCACTTGGATTACTTCTTTCTAAGAAGCAATAGAAGAAATTATGGGTGTTACAGCAAAAGAATTAAACATTTTGAAGCATGGAGAACAAGATGATGTTAAGTTTGCACACATTATACAAAAGGCCCTTTTCAACAGATACATTTTTAAACTTCAAGTGAAAAGAGAGACTTATAATGATGAACAAAGGATTAAATGCACAGTCATAAAAACAACAAAGTTTGATTATTCATCTAAGAGCAAAGCTTTATTAGATTCAATTGCAAAGCTTGAGGTTTAATGACATTCAAATGCTTGAATGTATATATCATGTAAACAATGTATTCAAACATTTAGAAAAAACCAATGGATATATCTAATTTAGTTGATATGATTTTTGTCATGATATTGTTCTTTGTTGTTTTCAATACTAAATCTGATGATTGATTAAAAATTATGAATTGATAATAATAGAGTTAAACTAAAAAATAAACTAGCATACATGTATTAATTAAACACATTAAAATTATTTGACTCCTAATTAAATGGAAATGGTAGATGTTGATGTTATGTTTTGTTATATACAAGCTAGTATTATTTTAAATTTGAATGTGTACCCTTATATATGAGAATTGAAATAAACAATGATAGAAACCATAATGAAATCATATATATTACTTTGGAAATTCATGCTAATGAAAATGTAAACCTTTTTTCTCAAGTCAATAGGCGCCTCTATCATGATAACTCTTAGCATTCTTTGTTGTTTTCAATACTAAATATAATGATTGATGAAAATTTATGATTTTAAATTTATTGTTCTTTGTTGATTGTTGTTATATATAAGTTGGTATGATTTTAAATTTGAATGTGTAACCTTATATATGGGAATTGAAATAAATAATGATAGACACTATAATGAAATCATATATATTGCTTTTGAAATTCATGTTCATGAAAATGTAAACATTTTTTCTCAAGTTAATAGACGTCTAGATAAAGATAACTCTCAGTGTGTTTTACATATATTATTAATTAATATAGGTATGCTAGTTATATCACATTAAAAAGAGTTGTAAGTGAAGAGTAGGAGACTGCTGACCAAAATCAATTATAAAGGAGGAGGGTGAGGAGAAAGGTTGCACAAGAATCAAGATAAGAAGAAATTATAGATTGGGTAGAAACTATATGACTAAACCTAAGCTGAAAAACCAAAATGAGATTGAGAATAAATTGATAAGACTTGAAAAAAAGGAATACAACATTACCATAATTATTAATAATTAAATAATAAAATAAATTGGATAAAATAGAAATAAATAAATATGCCAATAAGATTGAGGGAGGGAGATAAAAATAGCGTTTCAAGGGATAACCTATGAAAATGACTAAATTATTGGATGAATAAAAACAATGAATAAATAAAATAATAACTTAACAAAAGAATAGTGAAAGCTAACTCTAGAAAGAAAATGATCTCTTAAGATTAAGAAAATATATTCTACATAAAGAAAATAGGGGAGAATTAGTCTAATAAAAGATTTAATAGAGAATAGAAAGGAAGAGAGAAATTAACAAAAATGTAAGAGAAAAGATAAACCAAAAAAATAAAATAAATAAAGAAGCGAAACAAAAGAAATAAAAAACAATAAATATTAAAGTTATATTTGTAAGTCCACCAAGAAGTCCCTAGTCCCATCTTTTGAAATAACACTTATTGGCGAAGAACATACAAATCTAACTTTAATATTTATTGTTTTTTATTTCTTCTATTTTACTTCTTTATTTCTTTTATTTTCTTGGTTTATCTTTTCTCTTCTTTATAATTTATTTGATCTTTATTTTTGTTAATTTCTCTCTTCTTTTCTATTCTCTATTAAATCATTTATTAGACTAGTTCACCCATATTTTCTTTCTATAGAATATATTTTCTTAATCTTAAGAGATTATTTTCTTTTAGAGTTAGATTTCACTATTCTTTGTTAAGTTATTATTTTATTTATTTGTTATTTTTATTCATCCAATAATTTGGTCTTTTTCATAAGTTATCCATTAAAACATTATTTTATCTCCCTCCTTCCATTTTATTGCATATTTATTTGTTTATCTTTTATCTAATTTGTTTTATTATTTACTTATTAATTACACCGAAAGCAAGTGTTTCTTATATGAAGTGAACAACTTACAACATGTTTTTGAAAATCAATGGTTGAAAATTGTAGAGAAGGATGCAAGACTATTGAAACTAACCATCAAATTTTCTAAAATATTAAAAATATAATATATAATTAAAGAAAAAATAACTCCATTCTTATCTAGTTTTACCTTTAAATTAAGAAAATATAGGATAAGAATTGATTTTTTTCTTTTAAACTTTTTAAACAATAATCATAAATTTTTAATAAATAGATTTTTTTTTCAAATAATAATATTACAAATATTAAATCAGTTTTTAAAAATTTATTTATTTAATAATTTTTTTTATTTGTTAATATTGAGTTTATGTTTTTGATTAAAGGTAAAATACAAGTTTTGATGGGGCTCAGAACCTAATACAAAGAAAAATAGGCTATAATTAAAATACATCATCAACCAATAGTAGCCCCATAACAACCACTATAGATTAACAACACAACACAAGCTGCATCTTTCAAACTAGCAAGGGCCTAAGACCCTTAAACAACCCAGTTTTAACCGGGACCAAAAACCCTTCTAGAAACACACAGATCCAACCTACATCTATAGGCATTAGCAAATTGGCCACTCATGGAGGACTCCACTGAGCCAAGAAAGATAATTTGCATAATGGTATAAAACACCAACAAGCCTCTAATAAAAAACTTGAGCAAATCCAAAAACCCCACCTCAATAGGGGAGATGGAGAACTCAACAAACCACTAGGCACAAAGCCACTGCTCAAACCAAGAAAGCTCCAAAACCATGAACTCCCCACTCTTGGAAGAGATGAAGCAAACAACCAAGCCACTACAGCTAAAAATCACCAACACCCTCCACCTCCACCTCCATAGGAGACTTTCCAACCTCAATAAGAATAGTTGAGGGAGGTCCACCTCCATAGGACCAAAGGAGAAAGCCAACGTAGTAACCCAGCTCGCATCTGTAACATCCATTAGAAAACACTGCACCAAAAACCAACGATGGACGAGGAAAAGAGTCTCAAATAAACACCATAGGTCCACCTTAAAAACTTCCAAATAAGAACTCATTTGGGTTTCAAAAGAAGGCTTGAACAATAACCCAACAAGCAGCCATTCACTCACCCACTTCAAATCAATCACAAAAAACTAAGCCAACAAAATATCAACATAAAGCAGCTCATCCCATAATAAGCCCAAAAACCCCAGCATCAAGAACCTAGGAAGCAACCACAACAAAAAGGACAACCTCAACATAAGAGGGACCAGAGACACTCAGCCAGACAGAGCAAGGGAATAGAGAGAACAACACCAAGACCACACCAAGAATAGAGAACCCCAAAATAGAGCCACCAAACAAATGGTAGGCAAAAGTGATGGACACCCAAGGAGAAGCCAGAGACAAAAAAAAAACAACATGAGGAACCACCAAGCCTTCCTATTACGTCAAATAGGAATAAAAAATGGTCCATTCTACAACCAGAGACCCTTAGAATAGCCAACACACACCCCCAACAAAGAAGGCAGCCCCATAAAGGGATGAGAGTGCAAGAAACCACACCCTCTCAAAGCAGCTTCATCACCACCAAGAAAGATAGGGAGCAAAGACCCCAAGGAGGAACTAGAGACATAATAGACCAGCATGAGGAACCACCAAGCCTTCCTATTACACCGAATAGGAACACAAAACAATCCATTCTGCAACCAGAGACCCTCAGAAAAGCCAACACACATCCCCGGGTGCTGCCACAATAGTGGTTTACAATTTCTGGGAGGAACTAATTTTTGTTGAAATCACATATTTTTAGAGAATATAATGATTTAAACCTTGAAAAGTTCCATTTAAATAATTACAATTGAAGAGGGTTTGATCAAACTACCTTAAATCAAACCCCCTTGATAGAACCCCGCTAGTTTTAAACCATACCTATAACAGAGTCTCCTTTACACCAATCAAAATGTTGATAAAAAACCACTTTTGATTTACCTTTTGGGGGATCAAATGAATTCATTTAATTTTATTTTTTTTCAAGTATGTAGTCCTTATTATAAGCTTCCCAAAAAGTATAATTTTAAATAAATTTAATTTGATTATTATATTCATTTTTTATTTCTCGTGAATGTAGGTTTTTCACTGAAAATAAAGCTCTTTGTTCTGCACATGTGGAGAAATAGCAGATTATTAAAAAAAAAATTAAAAATATTAGTGCACCAGATATTGAATTCATTGATCCAACAAAGAAAAAAAAATGAATTTGATACATACAAAAAAAATTACGCATTATACGGTCATGCTATGTCTGAATTATAATTGGTTTGAATTCGAAACTTGATTAAAGAAAAAATATTCAATAAAAAACTATCTAACCAAGTGGAAGCACTAGATATCAGAGTTTCAAATCTAAATTCGAAAGAATTAGAATTTTATTCTTCATGGAAAAAAAGTTATGCATTATACGGTGAGCGTCACTTTTTAAAAATGTTGTTTTATGAAAAAAACTAGTTTTTGAGGGAGATGGAAAAAGAAGTACAATCTTATTCAAAAAATTTTGAAAAAAATATATTTAGGATCTATAGAAAAAATGTCACGAAACTCTCGTTTTCATCATCTTCAAATTCCTCATGGTTTAGCTGCTATAGGTGCCCGAAAGTGAAGATTTAGTTAAAAAAATATTTCAGTGTCTACTTTGGCCAAAAATTGTAAACCACTATTGTGGGATCACCCCCCTAGTAGAGAAGGCAACCCCATAAAGGGATGAGAGTGTAAGTAGCTACATCCCTCCAAAGCAGCTTCATCACCACCAAGAAAGTTAGGGACAAGCAGAGGCCCCATCTTCCTCTAGCACCCATGCACCAAACTCACAACCACAGGCCAAGAAAAAAGGCCCCACACCAAGGCCAGATGGGAACAACAAGAAAAGTTGCACTCCATACCAAAAACAACAAGCCCACACCTCCAAGCACCAGCAATAGCCACCGATGACTGCACAGTCTCCACGAGACCCCCATCTAGATCTCCATCATCTTCTCCATCCGCTCCCTCGCCAATTTCAAACTTCCCTCCTGCGTGCGCCTGCTCCATCCAACCTGAAGAAAGAAGATGATGGAGATCTAGATGGGGGTCTCGTGGAGACTGTCATTTGGTTAAGGATAGCATGTCCTAGGGATTTATGCTCAAGGTTGCATGTCATTTGGTTAAGGATATTATAATTCACCTTTAAAACCTCTTTAGTGTACCCATTGCACACTTAGGAGGAAAATAGATAGAGAGAGAAATAGAGAAATTAAAGAGAGAGAAATAGAGAAATAGAGGGAGACAAAGAGATACATAGAGATAAAAAGAGAGATAAGATACAAAAATAGAGGTATAGATATAAATGAATAAATATGAAGAGAGGGAGAGGAGGAAGAGAGATAAAGAAAAAGAAAGAGGAAAAGAGAGAAGAGGAGAGACATGGATAGATATAGTCACATAAAAAGAGATAGAGAGATAGAGAGATAAAGAGAAATATAAGACAAAGATATATATAGAGAGAGAGAGAGCGGGAAAGCGGGAGAGAGGAGGGAGATAAATAGGGATAGAAAAAAATAGTAAGGGGAGAAAGATAGGGAGAGGGAAATAGATAGAGAAGAAATGAGAGAAAGATAGATAGAGGAAGAGAGAAGGGAGCACAAATATGGGAATAAATCGGGGAGAGAGAGGAAGAGAGATAATAAAAAATATATAGAGAGGGAGACAAAGATATAAAGAGAACTCTCTTTCTCTTCACATATCTCTATAATATCTCCCCATATGTACTTCTCCCTACCTCTCTCTATATATATTGCTCTCTACCTCTCTCTATATAACTTCCTATCTCTATCTTTTTATCCCTCCATCTCTCCCTTTATCTTTGTATCCCCCTATTTATATCTCTATTTATCTCTCCCTCTCTCCATTTCCATCTTCATCTCCATCTCTATCTTTCTCTCTATCTCTCTCCCCATTTTTATCTCCTTACCTCTCCTTACATCTCTTTCTCTCTTTTCCCTCTATCTTTCCCACTATATATATCTCTCTATCTCTCCCTCTTTCTATCCAGATCTCCCCCTCTTTCTATACATATATCTCCTTCTCTCCCTCTCTCCCTATCACTCTCTATTTCTATATCTCTCAACTTTTCTTTCCTCTCTCCCTCTCTTTCTATCTATTTATATATATATCTCTCTATCTCTCATCCTCTCTCTCTCTATTAATTTTCTCTACATCACCTCCTTTATCTCTTACTCTTGCCCCCTCCATTTCTATCTTCCCATATCTCCATATTCCTCTCTCTCTCTCTTATTTAGTTCATATTTCCCTCCATCTCTCCTACTCTCTCTTTATATATATGTCCCTCTCTTTACCTCTCTCTATTTATCACTTCCTATATCTTTATATTTCTCTCTCCATCTCATCCTCTTTAATTGTCTCCCTCTTTCTATATCTATCTCTCCCTCTCCCTCTTTCTCTCCCCTTTCATCTCTCCCTTTATATTTATCTTTCTCCATCTTTGTCTTTTTCTCTCTCTCACCCTCTCCATCTTTCCTAGGTTATATTTATCTCTCTATCTCTCCTTTATATCCCTATTTTTCCTCTCCCTCTCTCTATCACTTCTTTTTATATCTCTCTATTTATCTCCCTCCATCTACCTCCCTCTCTATTTATTTATACATATATATCTCCCTCTCTATCTCTCTCCATATCTCTCTTACTCATACATGCACTCCTTATTTCTCTCTCCTAATATCTATCTCTATCTCTATCTCTATCTCTCCATATTAAATTAATATATATATTCCTCTATCTCTATCTCATTATCTATCCATCTCTCTTTACCCCTATATCTTTCCCTCTCTACCCCTCTCTATATATCACTTCCTATCTCTATCTTTATATTTCTATCTCCCCCTCTCTCCCCCTCTCTCCCCATCTCTATATATTTATATCTTCCATCTATATCCATACCTTTTCCCTCTCTTTATATCTCCATCTCCTTCTCTCGATATCCCTCTCCTCCATCTCCATCTCCATCTCTAACTTCCTCTCTATCTCCTTACCCCTCTCTCTCTCTCTCTTCCCCCTATATATCTCTCCCTTTTTCTATCCACATATCTCCCTCTCTCTTCCTCTCTCCCTATTTCAAACATATCATGAACCTATTGGTAATGGAGCCTTATTATCTTCCTAGTTCAAAGGTTTTGTTTTAGTTGTATTCAGATCCCTATAAGTAGATGCATATTTGATTTGAAGCTATCGCTTCTCCATTGATACCTTTGTTTCACAAACAAAATCATTTTTAAAATAGCCTACCTATTGACCTCATGTATACTACACAAATGTACGTAAACAATAAACCAAAATATTCCCTAATTGACCATCCACACTTCTTTGATGTACCCATTGCATACCAAGGTGTGATTGTTAGTAATTATGGCAATGTTGTATTTCTTCTTTTTTGTAGTCTTATCAATTTATTCTTAGTCTCCTTTAAGTTTTGCATCTTAGGTTTAGTCCTGTAGTTTCTACCCAACATGTAATTTCTTCTTATCTTGGTTCTTACAGTGCAACCTTTCCCCTCACCCTCCTCCTTTATAATTGGTTTTTGTCTAAAACCTCCTACTCTTCTCCAACTCTTTTTGCATCCTGATGATGGATTGTGGGAGTGTGATCCAAAACATTGATTCAAAAACTAACATAGTTTAATATAGAATAATAAAACTATCATTGACATGGATTGTGGAAATCTAATGTCTTTGAATTGAATGTTCTATCAAACCTTGGTAAATGGTGAAAAAATATGTCAAATGGACCTTAAAAAATAATAATAAACTGCAAACTCAAGATGAAGAATGCAATGAGTCAAACTAGAGATACGGTTCACAACTCTTGTTCTCCTCCCATACTCTTCAAACAACAACTAACATACAAAAACTATTGTTATATAGTCCCTAGGGAAAAATTCAACCAATATTTTTATGCAAATCATGCCCAAAACAAGCAATTGATATAGGGCCAAAAATAAGTCAAATTTAGGTGAATAAACTTATGAAACCTACACAAACTAAAATTTGACCAAAATGGAGAATCACATATGGGATTTTTGGTGCTTTACATTTTTTTTACAATTTATACATTTTTTTCCAAATTAAATGCATTTCTCAGGCCTTCAAGACTCAATGGTGATGTTTGTTTGGCTCCATAGTGATCCAATGATGGGGCTAGGTGCTACAATCACATTGATTTGGGAAAGGATGTGAAATCATGGATCTAATACCATGTTGGGGAAGCCAATATCTGAAAGCAACATCAAGATAGCCTTCCATAAGAGAAAAATAAAACACAATAGTATGTCTATCATATAAAATGAGAGTGTGTAAATGTATAATGAGTGCCTTGCATGCATAGACAAGGTAGAGGATATATGAAGGTATGATTGAATGAATGACTACCCCTCCAAATGTGCAACGCATGTAAGCCTATATTACAAGTGTTAAAGAACATGTAAGTGTGCATGAGATAGGTGTATCAAGAGGTGAGTACACATGTCTCAGCCACATGAAGTGAGACAAAAACAAAAAATATCATAAATGGACACTTAAGAAGTGTGAATGGATCAACCTAGAAAGGGAAACATGCCATGAAAGTAGACCCAAAACATGTAATGGTGAAATTACATACCTCTACCATTTCCCATTTATAAATGTGTTCAATTTGAGGAAATGTATTGCTACTCATATCAATAAATGGGCTAATATTGTGTGAAGTTGGGCTCATTCTTTATCCCTTACATGTCCCTATACTCACACATTTTGGAATAATTAATCCTACCTATTGTTAGGATTAAGGTGTCATCCTTGCAATTCCATGTATTATTCATGTGTCTCCATCACTTTTGGAAAATATGCTTAAACGCATATGCTATAATTTAAAACTAGTTTTTAATTAAGTTTCTCTTAAAATTTTCATATTAGTTGTCATTGGCATACATGGAGGTAGATTGGTAGTGGTAGTTATAAAGCTATATAGAAAATCTCTCAACTTGGGCATGAGAACTAAGTAATGAAACATCTTGAATGTTATTTGTGGGTCCCATATGAGTTGGGTGATGATTTTATCTCAACTTGGGTTTGATAATTGAGTAATAGCGCATCTTGAATTTATTGGTGGGTACTATATATGAGTTGGGTGATGATTTTGGATGCCTACATTGGGATATGGGCTATTATGGAGGAGTTATGAGTCAAAGATGTCGTTTATTGTTAGTATGGAGATTCTTTTTTTTTCCTATTCATGAAATATTAAGAGTTGCATTTGGGTAAAAGTACAAACCTATGTCAAACTTCATAAAGGAATCGACCAACACCAAAAAAATTGCTCAACTTCGACCACATAAAAGTGGTTTTTATGTTTTGAATTTCAAAATGATGTAAACTAATGAAATGTAGAAGTCTTGATGAAGTTTATTCCTGTAATTTTTCATATTTTTCTAAAATTGTTTTGATTATTTTTATCAATTTAAAAGTAGATTTTGAAATGCTAAAAACCTCAGGAAAAAGTGACATTTAGTTGATGTTAAGAAACAAATAGAAAAAATCTTCATTTTCCCTTGAATTTTTTTCTTCAAATAGGTAACTTCAATATCTAGTGCATGATTTTTAAAAAAAAAATTGATGTATATTTTTCTCATAATAATGTTTTAAAGTCAAACTTACTAGAATTTGATAGTTTTCATTTGACATCAACTATTGTCTATTTTTTATCGTTTTCAAAAAAAAAAGTCCCCTTTGAAGAGGATTCTCTCCTCTAGTGCACCATATATTTTTATTTTTATTAAATATGTTTCCTCTTTTATTTTTAATTTATAATTAGCATCTTTTTTAACTTTAACAACTTACTTGTATTAATTTTAAAAATAAAATATATTAAAAGTAATCAAAATATCAAGAAAATTACATATTTGGATTTGCCACTCTCAGCTCTATAAAATTGTATATATTTTTTAAAATATCATACTGATTGAATAAATTTTCAATTGAAGTTAAAAGTTTTAGAAAATTTTGAAAAAGGCTGAGTTGGTTGTCAACTAGGATGCCACATAGACAATTTCGGTAGAAAGGGTTTCGACCAAATCGCTTTCTATTGAAACCTTCACATAAAATGAGTCATATTTCAAAGCAATAACGAAAAATTCAAATTTTTGAGTTTCGAGTGAAAGGGTTTCGCTTGAAACTCTATGTGCCACGTATAGGCCACATGGTTTCAGGAAAAACTATTTAGGTCAAAACTATTTGACTTAGAACTATTTAATTGGCAGAAAGTGTGACACAAGTTTGTGCTTTTACCCACTTACTATTCTCCAAAGAGCCTCTTTATTTTGGGATGTTGGCTTTTTTGCATTTTACCATGGTTTGATTATCGTAATTATTTTGGGAAACCATTTGTAGTATTCCTCCCCCATTTCTTTATAAATTGGAGACATGAGATTCTAGTTTTATGAGATTGTTTACAAGCACATAGATAGTGTCAGAGTGCTATTAGAGATCAAATTGTTAGTGTGTAGATGCATCTCTCCTTTGAAGATTAATACATGTCTTATTTCCTAAGTGGACTTTTTTTTTCTAAAAGGGTTTCTCCACACAATCTTATGTTATCTATGATTTCTTGATTTTTCTCTTATTGTTAATTTTACAATCATATAATTTTTAATTATATGATAATCCTTTTTGAATAAACACATTTTAGATTTGCATGCACTTCCAAAATACTTTATTGCAATAGTCTCACCTCATATATTAACAACTATCCATATAAGAATATACACCAATACATTCACCTAATTCTAACCTTTATTACACTTATTCGTGTACCTACCTCCATGTAGCCATTGTCCACCTAGATATTACCATCGCCCCACTTAGGGTCAATTTTGTGGCTATGAGGTCAACCCCTTTAGTTATGGACTTGCCCCACACCTTTCTAAAATTCATATTGTAAAATTGATCAACTCACCTCCTTTTATTCTTGCCTTAAGCCAACTAAGTACACATTTTGCAAAAAGCTCTATGTTATAGGCTAACATCTAAAGGTATTTAATGCATTCTTATATTTATATATCAAGGAATCTCAAGAATCGTTTGCATATCATTTGCATTGAAACACTTTAATTGGTGTAATGAAAACAATCTAGGTTTGAGCAAAGCATTCTAGGAGCATTTGTATGTCTAAAGATTATTGTTTTTTCATTTTTTGTACACATTTCTTGGGGTTGACCTAGTAGAATGTGTGCCCTAATGACACAATAACCCTACCAAACTATGTCTACAAATTACTAGCTCTTCTCATGTCATAAAAAGGTAGATAAAACAAACACAAATCAAGTAGAGAAGAAGAGTTGTATAAGCTACCACATCAAATCCACATACAAACAACATTTCCATGAGCATAGACTTGACTTTGATCCCTAGAGTCAACCTTCTGAAGAGAACATAATATTATGATTTTGAAGCAAAAATATACTATCATGGTCCCTATTTGATCTTGAGGCATCCAAAATTCAACACTATTCCATATTTTCCATCACATCTACTTTTAAAATTTGACTTTTAATCATTTCAATTTAGTTAGTATGAGTTTTCCATAATCCATGAAGTTGTGATGACATAAAAAAAATATACAAGAGTTTAATCCAAAAGCTAACATCACATTTAAATTTAATCTAGACTAATTTATACTCAATTGTTTGTATTTACACGAAAAGCTTAGAAGGGGAAAAAATTCCATTAAAAAAAAAAAATTACTTATGAAAAATAGTGTTGTCATTATTTAATCTAAATCTGATTTCTGCTTATTTGTAAACTCAATTGTTTGTATTTACTCAATTAGCCTTGGTTAACATTTAAGAAAAAATGCAAATTTTCCTTTCCAAGGACCTTGAAGGAAGGAAAAAAAAAAAACCTTCGTATGATTAAAATCTGAGAAGCCCTAAATATTAAAACATTTTCCTTGCTCGTTTCGTTAAAAAATTCGAAGCTGTAATCTTACCAATTTTTGTGGACTTGGAATTCTTCACGGCCATCCCGCAAGAAAACAAAATTCAAAGGTTTGCAGGGTTTTATTAAGCAAATTTCCAGCAACATATCACAGAGCTGGATTTCTTTATTACTCGTACAAACACCGGGGAGATTTTTTAGGGTTTCAAGGGTTTCATTCGAGTAAAATTTGAGCAATTTATTTGGAGAAGCTGAAAGGCCGCATCCATGGCGGAACATTTGGCGTCCATATTCGGCACAGAAAAAGACAGGGTAAACTGCCCCTTCTATTTCAAAATCGGTGTGTGCAGGCACGGCGATCGATGCGCCCGCCTGCACAACCGGCCCACAATAAGTCCCACTCTTCTCTTATCGAACATGTATCAGAGACCCGATATGATCGCTGCTCCAGGAGGACTCGATCCCGCGACCTCGTCGGACCCTAATCAGGTCGCCGCCGCCGCCGCAGATCCACGTAAGACTCAGCGCCACTTCGAAGACTTTTACGAAGACATTTTTGAGGAGCTAAGCAAGTATGGGGAGATCGAGAACCTCAATGTGTGTGACAATCTGGCGGATCACATGGTGGGAAATGTTTATGCCCAGTTTAGCCAGGAAGAACAGGCGGCCGCCGCCTTGCAGGCTTTACAGGGAAGGTTTTATGCGGGAAGGCCTATCATCGTTGATTTTTCCCCTGTTACTGATTTCCGCGAGGCCACTTGCAGGTAGGTAGTTTTTTATAGCACAGTATTATTCCAATTGGCTATATACATTTTTTTTCTTTCGTGAAAGATGCTTGTCGTTTTGAGAATGAATTCTGTTTCTATTCATGTTGAAAAGTATGGACTAGCTAAGATCTTAACCTGGAAGGGCACTAACACAAGCATACCTGCCCCTTACAGGTTCTGTTTTGCCTGGAGTATCGATTGAACTTCCAACAATTCCTATGAACCCTTTTCTTACATACCCTCCCTTTGCAGGTTATTTTTTTCAGGAGTGTGGATTGACCTTCCAAAAAGTCCTTTGAAATCTTGTCTAGTTTTTGAAAATTTCGTGAGTTTTTTAAACTTTACTTAAGTGTTAAAATGGAGTATGTGTTAAAATCTATATTTTCCAGGTGTGGATTTACCTACCAAAAATTCCTTTCAACCTTGTGTTTTTTATATAGAAAAACTCGTAAGTTTATAACTTTACTTAATAAGTGCAAAATATGAGGTATTTGTACAGGTTAATATCTATTTATCCAGGAGTGTGGACTGGCCTTCAATCAATCCTTCCTCTGAAACCTTGCCGTCTGTTTGAAAAATTAGTGATTTTTTAACTGTACTTGTGAAGTGCAAAATTCTGAATATATATTTATTTGAAATGTCTGCAAGGTTTTTTTTCTCTATTGGTTAGCTTTTCTGGGGATAACCCACCTAGTTGAAAATTTTAGAGTTTTTTTATTCTTTACCTATTGTTTTGGTATAAAATCAAGCGTATAACTTTTTAGAGGGAAAATTTCCACAATCCATGCCTAGTGAGCCATAGCAAGCCCAGCCCGACAGAGAGACATGCTACTCTGCTTGCAAAGTTATCCGTCCAAATAAAGAATGATAAAAGATTTATTGCTGCAAAAGCATTCCGCCCTTATACGTGTGAAAACCAAATTTCCTTTTTGGGTGATTGTTTGACCTAATTTACTGACTTTTTGCCAAATGTTTTGGGCCGCCTCTTTGGAGGCCTAAATGGGGCTGCCAAGTCTTATTATTAATACAATGATCATAAGTTAGAAATAGTTCTAGATTAAGATCCAATTTTGCAAATGATTTGTACAAAATGTAAAAGTACTCAGGAAAATTGAAGAAAACAATTTCTAGATTATGATCAAATTTTGTAATTATGTGAAAAATTATAAAGAAATTGTCTCATGGAGGCGCTATCATAATTCACTCAGCAGGAGTTGCTGTGTAAAATTTGGGCCAATTTTCGTGGAAATGGTTCTATGCAACATGATTTCCTTTTTCAGGACACTCGCTCCTGTACAAACTGTAATATTTTCTTAGAACAGCATCACTATTGGCATAGTAATGGTTTGTAGTAGCTGACTCTGCCATAGAAGTTCAAAGTCTCCTTTCCTAGCTAAAAAGGTTGATGCCCATAGTCTGACTAATAAATTGCCATCCAGAATTTCAAAGGAAATATTTAATATATTTGTATCTGCTTACGATAAATTTTTGATTGTGCTGCCTGCACAGGAAAATAGGATTTGGTAGTCCTCTCCATTGCGCTCTTTAAACTGACTAACTTTTTTTCAACAAATTGAGATTTCATTGTTGGATAAAAAATGTGCCAAGACTTTTAACTAGCAAAGCTGGGAATGTAATATTGAAATAAATTTTTCAGATTTTGCAAAGCTCTAAAAGCTTCCTTGATTTTTTTTTTCAGAAATTGAGAGTTTAACTTTGAAAAATATTTGCAAGAACAACTGCTAAAATCTATTTTAAATTAACTGCTAAAATTGTTTTCAAAATTTTCCTGTATTGTAGGCAATATGAAGAAAATTCATGCAACCGAGGTGGCTATTGTAATTTCATGCATGTGAAGAAGATTAACAAAGATTTGAGAAGAAAATTATTTGGGAGGGTAGGTAGGAAGTTTAACAGGCGTAGCAGGAGCAGGAGCAGGAGCAGGAGCCGGAGCAGGAGCCGGAGTCGGAGCCTTAGCCCTAGGTCACATGGTGGGCGGTCTGGTTATGGAAAGGGTCGGGATTATGAGAACTTTGACCGCCGTCGGGAACCAAGAGGCAGGTTCAGGGGGAGCTTTGGTGGGAGGGGTGGTGGGCAGGGTCATAGGCGTCACCGGAGCCCACCGGCTAGAGAAGGCAGTGAGGAGAGGCGGGCTAAAATTGAGCAGTGGAACAGAGAAAGAGAAGAACGAGACACAGCAAATCAGGGTTAACCTTGTCAAATGTGGCGGGTTTTTAAATTGTGTGGTATTTAAATTTCAGTTTTTTTGGATGAACAGAGGTAAATGGAAACAAAATTTTCCCTTTTTTTGTGAAGATAATCTAATTTTTTTTTTTTAGAACTTAGATCATGGCGTTTTGAGAAACATATCTGCCTGTTTTATGTACAAAACTCATGTAACATCCTTCACCAGTGCACTGTGGCTAGTGGTAGGATGGGGAGTGATTGCCATGATCCTGGGTTCAAATCTCACTGGTCTTTTGGCACCGACAATGCACGCTGCTTCCTAATTGCCTAAAAGGAAAAAACTATTAGAAGCTTCCTTCTGCTTGTCATCCCACAAAGGAATCGGCTTTCTTGGCCAAAATCATTCATTAACTGTCCTTGACATTCAGCTGTGCAAATCTAGCCAGGATTCAAATCACACAACCATCTGGTTTGATCCTTGTGTACATTTATTGGATTAATTGTCCTTTTGATTATTAAGCTTTTGAGAAACAAATTACAACTTATTTCAAATTTCCAATCAAGATCCATTGACCTTTACTGGGTTCAATCTTATGATGGGTTTTAGTTCACATGTTCTTGATCCAGATGTATAATATCTCTATATACATGCTTTGTATTTTGAAATTATTAATCTGCAATAAGTGCTTGTATTATTCCATTTTTATGTAGATTTTTCACGCTTTTGCAGGTTATGCAGGTTTATCAAGCTTTTCTTAATTCAAAATCCCATCCTTTCTAAATGTGTGGTTCTTGAGATATCACTTTCAATACAGGTACTTTTAGTGAAAAATATGAAATGGATTCTATCCAGACATGAAACTATTAGTTTACCTTTGGGATGTATGATTTCCAAAGACTTTTGTTTGGTCTGAAGTATTGTGGTTTGATCTTGTCTATGTTCAATTTTCTGGACAGTCGGTTTTATATTTTGAAGATTCTGTGAAGATTGAGCTATGCACAGACAAATGTTTTTTTGTGTGAATTTTTTTGCAGTGAAATTCAATATACTGTTTTGCATCAGTGCCCTCATAACTTATTGTGTTTATTATATAATCTGTATTATGCCGTTTGCTCTTAAATATAATGTTCTTTTGCTTTCTGATGAACAGTGTACGAAATTTGTTTTATGTGTATGAGTGTAGATAACAAACCTAGTTAGGAGATCTGATAGCCTAGGCTCACTGGTTGATATGGGGCATCACGAGGTAAAAGGCCCAGGCTTGAGCTCTGGTGGTTTGTCCCTTTAATTTCTTGAGGGAAAAAGATTTCTCCCCTTATAATCTAGAAAGAAAGGCCCAGGTATATATCACTTCATATTTTTGAACCCTATATTAGAGGGTAAGAAATAAATATTTTTGAAAAACATAGGAATGTCTTCCATATATATAGCAAACTTGTATAGTCGGATGTTTCTTTGTCTTAATTGGGTCTTATAAACCAAGTAATAGGCCAGATTTATTGTAGACAGCTTCACGATTGATTATATCAGCTTTAGATTGAGGCTGTGCTGGATATTTTAATGTGAGATTCATACAGAACCAATCCCTTTAAGGGTTACAATTAGTTATCATTTTATATCCGTTTGCTAAGCAACCTGTAGAATAGTGATATCAAGAGCTTAAACTTAGACCAGTCTAAAGCTTTTTGTACTTGTTTGATTTAAGCTTAGTTGCTCAACTAATTGTTTTATGACACTGATGTTTCCCTTGATCTCCTTCATTACAAGTTATTGAAGGCATCACCTAGATTTTCAGATATTGAGAGCTCATGTCTGCATATTTAAGGCTCGGACGATCTGTATGAAACCAAAATCTCTGCGGTAGCCTGTGCACATGGGCTGTAAACTGGCAAATACCATTCAACTTTTGATTAGGTTGCTCTTATGGCCTCTTTGAATCAGCTATAATATTTAATATGATGTAGTTTTGGTTGTTAGGTAGATTTGTAGCTTGTAATTCAAAAAAGTGAAGCACTTTTTTTTTTTTAATATTTTAAACCAACCTAACTATAATTTAGCTATATAATTTTGCATTACCATATAGTATTACTCAGCGAAATAGCAATACAAGCGACCAATGTGTCTTCTATTGAAAAAAAAGGTCAAAAACTTTAAGTTCATTCACATTTTTTGAGCTTAATTGTATTTCTTAAAAATTCCTCAAGTAATTAAATTTTTAATATCCCTTGTTTGGAGACTAATTGAATTTGGATTCTACTTAAGATTGAGGTCATTTTCTTTTTTTTCGATTGGTTGAATATAGTTTTGCATTACTTGTAGTATTACTCTACAAAGTTGCAAATGCTAAGCTACGTAAAATGCCCACTGAAAAAAGCAGGATAAAAGATCATGTTAAGAAGATGTAGATCAAGCTTAAACGCATCTCAATTTCCTTAAGGAAGGAAGACAAATCTTTTAGTTAAAGCTTGTACATGCAACAGATATAGCTCTTTTTCAAGAGAAAAGTGGAAGATGAGCTTAAGATGCTTCGAGGAGTGTATCAAAACCCAAGGCTTGGAGTAGATTATCATAATATCTAGTAACATAGGCAGGGAAAAACTGAATCAATTAGAAAAGATGTTTATTGAAATTAATTTATATCAATAGGCTGAAAGAGAAAAGCATCATGCAGATCATTGTGGTTTCAGCATGTTCCATACTAGAGGAGAGAATAATGGCCATGATTTAGTGAATAGGAACTATTTATTAATATGTATTTTTGGGGTTCTTGTCATATACCTTTTGAGGTGCGTTTTCTGTGAACTAAGAAAATTTGTATTTAACGCCTAGTAGCCAAATATGAAAGCTGATTGCGTTCTCGTCATAAGAGTTTCAAACTCTACGCATTGCGAGTTGACGGCAAGCTGCCATTTTCCATTTATTTTTCCTTTATAATAAATTTGGTCGTGCCATATTTGCTGGATGCGGAGGTCAAAACCCCATCCATGCTCAATAAGAGAAATTTGAAAGTAAGCAATTAAAAATAAAAAAAATATGAAGGAAAAAGAAAAGAACATGTAAAAATGGGATAAAATCTAGAGCAGATGTCTACTGTTTAGTAGTAAGTAAAACCATTTGAAAGCTAACTACTTAATTCTCGTCATTGTGAAAACATGGGACTACTGTTAGTGAAAGATATTACAGGTTTTTTTTTTAACTAACAATGTTTATTTGTGCAGTTGAGCATCTAGTATGTAAGATAATTTTCCCTTCAAATCAAGTATGAAAAAGGTTGATTAATAAGACTGTTGTATATTAAACTGTCGTTTTGAATTGATTTACTTTTAAGCATATTTTAAATGAAAAAAGATCAGTCTTAAAAAAAAAAATTAGTAGCATCATCTAATTTATATAATTTACCCCGTCATTTTATGATTCAGTCGTGCCATTCTATTAAGTTATGCATATCATTATTGGATGTAAGCTACACTTAAAATTGACAAGAAAACTAAATTATCAGCCAAGGGCACCCATGTTTATTATCTTTTACAATAACTGAAATATAATTTCAATAATAT
>VDFB02270651.1:321102874-321183884 GCA_007258455.2 Sequoia sempervirens | reverse complement strand
AGTTTTTAATTAAGTTTCTCTTAAAATTTTCATATTAGTTGTCATTGGCATACATGGAGGTAGATTGGTAGTGGTAGTTATAAAGCTATATAGAAAATCTCTCAACTTGGGCATGAGAACTAAGTAATGAAACATCTTGAATGTTATTTGTGGGTCCCATATGAGTTGGGTGATGATTTTATCTCAACTTGGGTTTGATAATTGAGTAATAGCGCATCTTGAATTTATTGGTGGGTACTATATATGAGTTGGGTGATGATTTTGGATGCCTACATTGGGATATGGGCTATTATGGAGGAGTTATGAGTCAAAGATGTCGTTTATTGTTAGTATGGAGATTCTTTTTTTTTCCTATTCATGAAATATTAAGAGTTGCATTTGGGTAAAAGTACAAACCTATGTCAAACTTCATAAAGGAATCGACCAACACCAAAAAAATTGCTCAACTTCGACCACATAAAAGTGGTTTTTATGTTTTGAATTTCAAAATGATGTAAACTAATGAAATGTAGAAGTCTTGATGAAGTTTATTCCTGTAATTTTTCATATTTTTCTAAAATTGTTTTGATTATTTTTATCAATTTAAAAGTAGATTTTGAAATGCTAAAAACCTCAGGAAAAAGTGACATTTAGTTGATGTTAAGAAACAAATAGAAAAAATCTTCATTTTCCCTTGAATTTTTTTCTTCAAATAGGTAACTTCAATATCTAGTGCATGATTTTTAAAAAAAAAATTGATGTATATTTTTCTCATAATAATGTTTTAAAGTCAAACTTACTAGAATTTGATAGTTTTCATTTGACATCAACTATTGTCTATTTTTTATCGTTTTCAAAAAAAAAAGTCCCCTTTGAAGAGGATTCTCTCCTCTAGTGCACCATATATTTTTATTTTTATTAAATATGTTTCCTCTTTTATTTTTAATTTATAATTAGCATCTTTTTTAACTTTAACAACTTACTTGTATTAATTTTAAAAATAAAATATATTAAAAGTAATCAAAATATCAAGAAAATTACATATTTGGATTTGCCACTCTCAGCTCTATAAAATTGTATATATTTTTTAAAATATCATACTGATTGAATAAATTTTCAATTGAAGTTAAAAGTTTTAGAAAATTTTGAAAAAGGCTGAGTTGGTTGTCAACTAGGATGCCACATAGACAATTTCGGTAGAAAGGGTTTCGACCAAATCGCTTTCTATTGAAACCTTCACATAAAATGAGTCATATTTCAAAGCAATAACGAAAAATTCAAATTTTTGAGTTTCGAGTGAAAGGGTTTCGCTTGAAACTCTATGTGCCACGTATAGGCCACATGGTTTCAGGAAAAACTATTTAGGTCAAAACTATTTGACTTAGAACTATTTAATTGGCAGAAAGTGTGACACAAGTTTGTGCTTTTACCCACTTACTATTCTCCAAAGAGCCTCTTTATTTTGGGATGTTGGCTTTTTTGCATTTTACCATGGTTTGATTATCGTAATTATTTTGGGAAACCATTTGTAGTATTCCTCCCCCATTTCTTTATAAATTGGAGACATGAGATTCTAGTTTTATGAGATTGTTTACAAGCACATAGATAGTGTCAGAGTGCTATTAGAGATCAAATTGTTAGTGTGTAGATGCATCTCTCCTTTGAAGATTAATACATGTCTTATTTCCTAAGTGGACTTTTTTTTTCTAAAAGGGTTTCTCCACACAATCTTATGTTATCTATGATTTCTTGATTTTTCTCTTATTGTTAATTTTACAATCATATAATTTTTAATTATATGATAATCCTTTTTGAATAAACACATTTTAGATTTGCATGCACTTCCAAAATACTTTATTGCAATAGTCTCACCTCATATATTAACAACTATCCATATAAGAATATACACCAATACATTCACCTAATTCTAACCTTTATTACACTTATTCGTGTACCTACCTCCATGTAGCCATTGTCCACCTAGATATTACCATCGCCCCACTTAGGGTCAATTTTGTGGCTATGAGGTCAACCCCTTTAGTTATGGACTTGCCCCACACCTTTCTAAAATTCATATTGTAAAATTGATCAACTCACCTCCTTTTATTCTTGCCTTAAGCCAACTAAGTACACATTTTGCAAAAAGCTCTATGTTATAGGCTAACATCTAAAGGTATTTAATGCATTCTTATATTTATATATCAAGGAATCTCAAGAATCGTTTGCATATCATTTGCATTGAAACACTTTAATTGGTGTAATGAAAACAATCTAGGTTTGAGCAAAGCATTCTAGGAGCATTTGTATGTCTAAAGATTATTGTTTTTTCATTTTTTGTACACATTTCTTGGGGTTGACCTAGTAGAATGTGTGCCCTAATGACACAATAACCCTACCAAACTATGTCTACAAATTACTAGCTCTTCTCATGTCATAAAAATGTAGAAAAAACAAACACAAATCAAGTAGAGAAGAAGAGTTGTATAAGCTACCACATCAAATCCACATACAAACAACATTTCCATGAGCATAGACTTGACTTTGATCCCTAGAGTCAACCTTATGAAGAGAACATAATATTATGATTTTGAAGCAAAAATATACTATCATGGTCCCTATTTGATCTTGAGGCATCCAAAATTCAACACTATTCCATATTTTCCATCACATCTACTTTTAAAATTTGACTTTTAATCATTTCAATTTAGTTAGTATGAGTTTTCCATAATCCATGAAGTTGTGATGACATAAAAAAATATACAAGAGTTTAATCCAAAAGCTAACATCACATTTAAATTTAATCTAGACTAATTTATACTCAATTGTTTGTATTTACACGAAAAGCTTAGAAGGGGAAAAAATTCCATTAAAAAAAAAAATTACTTATGAAAAATAGTGTTGTCATTATTTAATCTAAATCTGATTTCTGCTTATTTGTAAACTCAATTGTTTGTATTTACTCAATTAGCCTTGGTTAACATTTAAGAAAAAATGCAAATTTTCCTTTCCAAGGACCTTGAAGGAAGGAAAAAAAAAAAACCTTCGTATGATTAAAATCTGAGAAGCCCTAAATATTAAAACATTTTCCTTGCTCGTTTCGTTAAAAAATTCGAAGCTGTAATCTTACCAATTTTTGTGGACTTGGAATTCTTCACGGCCATCCCGCAAGAAAACAAAATTCAAAGGTTTGCAGGGTTTTATTAAGCAAATTTCCAGCAACATATCACAGAGCTGGATTTCTTTATTACTCGTACAAACACCGGGGAGATTTTTTAGGGTTTCAAGGGTTTCATTCGAGTAAAATTTGAGCAATTTATTTGGAGAAGCTGAAAGGCCGCATCCATGGCGGAACATTTGGCGTCCATATTCGGCACAGAAAAAGACAGGGTAAACTGCCCCTTCTATTTCAAAATCGGTGTGTGCAGGCACGGCGATCGATGCGCCCGCCTGCACAACCGGCCCACAATAAGTCCCACTCTTCTCTTATCGAACATGTATCAGAGACCCGATATGATCGCTGCTCCAGGAGGACTCGATCCCGCGACCTCGTCGGACCCTAATCAGGTCGCCGCCGCCGCCGCAGATCCACGTAAGACTCAGCGCCACTTCGAAGACTTTTACGAAGACATTTTTGAGGAGCTAAGCAAGTATGGGGAGATCGAGAACCTCAATGTGTGTGACAATCTGGCGGATCACATGGTGGGAAATGTTTATGCCCAGTTTAGCCAGGAAGAACAGGCGGCCGCCGCCTTGCAGGCTTTACAGGGAAGGTTTTATGCGGGAAGGCCTATCATCGTTGATTTTTCCCCTGTTACTGATTTCCGCGAGGCCACTTGCAGGTAGGTAGTTTTTTATAGCACAGTATTATTCCAATTGGCTATATACATTTTTTTTCTTTCGTGAAAGATGCTTGTCGTTTTGAGAATGAATTCTGTTTCTATTCATGTTGAAAAGTATGGACTAGCTAAGATCTTAACCTGGAAGGGCACTAACACAAGCATACCTGCCCCTTACAGGTTCTGTTTTGCCTGGAGTATCGATTGAACTTCCAACAATTCCTATGAACCCTTTTCTTACATACCCTCCCTTTGCAGGTTATTTTTTTCAGGAGTGTGGATTGACCTTCCAAAAAGTCCTTTGAAATCTTGTCTAGTTTTTGAAAATTTCGTGAGTTTTTTAAACTTTACTTAAGTGTTAAAATGGAGTATGTGTTAAAATCTATATTTTCCAGGTGTGGATTTACCTACCAAAAATTCCTTTCAACCTTGTGTTTTTTATATAGAAAAACTCGTAAGTTTATAACTTTACTTAATAAGTGCAAAATATGAGGTATTTGTACAGGTTAATATCTATTTATCCAGGAGTGTGGACTGGCCTTCAATCAATCCTTCCTCTGAAACCTTGCCGTCTGTTTGAAAAATTAGTGATTTTTTAACTGTACTTGTGAAGTGCAAAATTCTGAATATATATTTATTTGAAATGTCTGCAAGGTTTTTTTTCTCTATTGGTTAGCTTTTCTGGGGATAACCCACCTAGTTGAAAATTTTAGAGTTTTTTTATTCTTTACCTATTGTTTTGGTATAAAATCAAGCGTATAACTTTTTAGAGGGAAAATTTCCACAATCCATGCCTAGTGAGCCATAGCAAGCCCAGCCCGACAGAGAGACATGCTACTCTGCTTGCAAAGTTATCCGTCCAAATAAAGAATGATAAAAGATTTATTGCTGCAAAAGCATTCCGCCCTTATACGTGTGAAAACCAAATTTCCTTTTTGGGTGATTGTTTGACCTAATTTACTGACTTTTTGCCAAATGTTTTGGGCCGCCTCTTTGGAGGCCTAAATGGGGCTGCCAAGTCTTATTATTAATACAATGATCTTAAGTAAAGTTAGAAATAGTTCTAGATTAAGATCCAATTTTGCAATGATTTGTATTTGTACAAAATGTAAAAGTACTCAGGAAAATTGAAGAAAACAATTTCTAGATTATGATCAAATTTTGTAATTATGTGAAAAATTATAAAGAAATTGTCTCATGGAGGCGCTATCATAATTCACTCAGCAGGAGTTGCTGTGTAAAATTTGGGCCAATTTTCGTGGAAATGGTTCTATGCAACATGATTTCCTTTTTCAGGACACTCGCTCCTGTACAAACTGTAATATTTTCTTAGAACAGCATCACTATTGGCATAGTAATGGTTTGTAGTAGCTGACTCTGCCATAGAAGTTCAAAGTCTCCTTTCCTAGCTAAAAAGGTTGATGCCCATAGTCTGACTAATAAATTGCCACCCAGAATTTCAAAGGAAATATTTAATATATTTGTATCTGCTTACGATAAATTTTTGATTGTGCTGCCTGCACAGGAAAATAGGATTTGGTAGTCCTCTCCATTGCGCTCATCCTGAATTTCTTTAAACTGACTAACTTTTTTTTAACAAATTGAGATTTCATTGTTGGATAAAAGAGGTGCCAAGACTTTTAACTAGCAAAGCTGGGAATGTAATATTGAAATAGATTTTTTTAGATTTTGCAAAGCTCTAAAAGCTTCCTTGATTTTTTTTAGTTTAACTTTGAAAAATATTTGCAAGAACAACTGCTAAAATCTAATTTAAATTAACTGCTAAAATTGTTTTCAAAATTTTCCTGTATTGTAGGCAATATGAAGAAAATTCATGCAACCGAGGTGGCTATTGTAATTTCATGCATGTGAAGAAGATTAACAAAGATTTGAGAAGAAAATTATTTGGGAGGGTAGGTAGGAAGTTTAACAGGCGTAGCAGAAGCAGGAGCAGGAGCAGGAGCCGGAGCAGGAGCCGGAGTCGGAGCCTTAGCCCTAGGTCACATGGTGGGCGGTCTGGTTATGGAAAGGGTCGGGATTATGAGAACTTTGACCGCCGTCGGGAACCAAGAGGCAGGTTCAGGGGGAGCTTTGGTGGGAGGGGTGGTGGGCAGGGTCATAGGCGTCACCGGAGCCCACCGGCTAGAGAAGGCAGTGAGGAGAGGCGGGCTAAAATTGAGCAGTGGAACAGAGAAAGAGAAGAACGAGACACAGCAAATCAGGGTTAACCTTGTCAAATGTGGCGGGTTTTTAAATTGTGTGGTATTTAAATTTCAGTTTTTTTGGATGAACAGAGGTAAATGGAAACAAAATTTTCCCTTTTTTTGTGAAGATAATCTAATTTTTTTTTTTTAGAACTTAGATCATGGCGTTTTGAGAAACATATCTGCCTGTTTTATGTACAAAACTCATGTAACATCCTTCACCAGTGCACTGTGGCTAGTGGTAGGATGGGGAGTGATTGCCATGATCCTGGGTTCAAATCTCACTGGTCTTTTGGCACCGACAATGCACGCTGCTTCCTAATTGCCTAAAAGGAAAAAACTATTAGAAGCTTCCTTCTGCTTGTCATCCCACAAAGGAATCGGCTTTCTTGGCCAAAATCATTCATTAACTGTCCTTGACATTCAGCTGTGCAAATCTAGCCAGGATTCAAATCACACAACCATCTGGTTTGATCCTTGTGTACATTTATTGGATTAATTGTCCTTTTGATTATTAAGCTTTTGAGAAACAAATTACAACTTATTTCAAATTTCCAATCAAGATCCATTGACCTTTACTGGGTTCAATCTTATGATGGGTTTTAGTTCACATGTTCTTGATCCAGATGTATAATATCTCTATATACATGCTTTGTATTTTGAAATTATTAATCTGCAATAAGTGCTTGTATTATTCCATTTTTATGTAGATTTTTCACGCTTTTGCAGGTTATGCAGGTTTATCAAGCTTTTCTTAATTCAAAATCCCATCCTTTCTAAATGTGTGGTTCTTGAGATATCACTTTCAATACGGGTACTTTTAGTGAAAAATATGAAATGGATTCTATCCAGACATGAAATTATTAGTTTACCTTTGGGATGTATGATTTCCAAGGACTTGTGTCTGGTCTGAAGTATTGTGGTTTTATCTTGTATATGTTCAATTTTCTGGACAGTCGGTTTTATATTTTGAAGATTGAGCTATAAACAGACAAATGTGTTTTTGTGTGAATTTTTTTGCAGTGAAATTCAATATACTGTTTTGCATCAGTGCCCTCATAACTTATTGTGCTTATTATATAATCTGTATTATATGCCGTTTGCTCATAAATATAATGTTCTTTTGCTCTACGTTAAACAGTGTACGAAATTTGTTTTATGTGTATGAGTGTAGATAACAAACCTAGTTAGGAGATCTGATGGCCTAGGCTCACTGGTTGATATTGGGCATCACGAGGTAAAAGGCCCAGGCCTGAGCTCTGGTGGTTTGTCCCTTTAATTTCTTGAGGGAAAAAGATTTCTCCCCTTATAATCTAGAAAGAAAGGCCCAGGTATATATCACTACATATTTTTGAACCCTATATTAGAGGGTAAGAAATAAATATTTTTGAAAAACATAGGAATGCCTTCCATATATATATCAAACTTGTATAGTCGGATGTTTCTTTGTCTTAATTGGGTCTTATAAACCAAGTAATAAGCCAGATTTATTGTAGACAACATCACGATTGATTATATCAGCTTTAGATTGAGGCTGTGCTGGATATTTTGAATGTGAGATTCATACAGAACCAATCCCTTTGAGGGTTACAATTAGTTATCATTTTATATCCGTTTGCCAAGCAACCTGTAGAATAGTGATATCAAGAGCTTAAACTTAGACCAGTCTAAAGCTTTTTGTACTTGTTTGATTTAAGCTTAGTTGCTCAACTAATTGTTTTATGACACTGATGTTTCCCTTGATCTCCTTCATTACAAGTTATTGAAGGCATCACCTAGATTTTCAGATATTGAGAGCTCATGTCTGCATATTTAAGGCTCGGATGATCTGTATGAAACCAAAATCTCTGCGGTAGCCTGTGCACATGGGCTGTAAACTGGCAAATACCATTCAACTTTTGATTAGGTTGCTCTTATGGCCTCTTTGAATCAGCTATAATATTTAATATGATGTAGTTTTGGTTGTTAGGTAGACTTGTAGCTTGTAATTCAAAAAAGTGAATGCACTTTTTTTTTTTAATATTTTAAACCAACCTAACTATAATTTAGCTATATAATTTAGCATTACCATATAGTATTACTCAGCGAAATAGCAATACAAGCGACCAATGTGTCTTCTATTGAAAAAAGGTCAAAAAATTTGAGTTCATTCACATTTTTTGAGCTTAATTGTATTTCTTAAAAATTCATCAAGTAATTAAATTTTTAATATCCCTTGTGTCAGGAATTGTATGCAGAAAATATCAATTAAATGCAAATTGAAAATTAAACAGAGGAATGAAAAACACAAAAATAATAACAGCAAAAGACAATATTTAACGTGGTTAACCCAAACTCGGGCTAAATCGAATTGATTACAACTAGTAATCCTTGCAATTCAATACAGCTGCAAATGCTACAATACAATGTCAACATAAACCCAAACCCTTAGTCTTTTATCAAGATTTATGTCGGTTACAAAATAGGGTTTTTTTATGTCGGCAAATAGAAAAATAACACCCGATGCCTTTATAAAATAATAAAAATTGCTGCAAGGGGCGCTGCCCATTGACCCTGTCTTAGGGGTGTTGCTCCGAAACCACCGTTAAATGATTTGGGGGGAAACCGCACCGATAAAAGTGAGGAAAATTTAACCTCCAAGTTTGATTATGCGACATATACCAACACCTTGTTTGGAGGCTAATTGAATTTGGATTCTACCTTGATTGAGGTCATTTTCTTTTTTTTCGATTGGTTGAATATAGTTTTGCATTACTTGTAGTATTACTCTACAAAGTTGCAAATGCTAAGCTACGTAAAATGCCCACTGAAAAAAGCAGGATAAAAGATCATGTTAAGAAGATGTAGATCAAGCTTAAACGCATCTCAATTTCCTTAAGGAAGGAAGACAAATCTTTTAGTTAAAGCTTGTACATGCAACAGATATAGCTCTTTTTCAAGAGAAAAGTGGAAGATGAGCTTAAGATGCTTCGAGGAGTGTATCAAAACCCAAGGCTTGGAGTAGATTATCATAATATCTAGTAACATAGGCAGGGAAAAACTGAATCAATTAGAAAAGATGTTTATTGAAATTAATTTATATCAATAGGCTGAAAGAGAAAAGCATCATGCAGATCATTGTGGTTTCAGCATGTTCCATACTAGAGGAGAGAATAATGGCCATGATTTAGTGAATAGGAACTATTTATTAATATGTATTTTTGGGGTTCTTGTCATATACCTTTTGAGGTGCGTTTTCTGTGAACTAAGAAAATTTGTATTTAACGCCTAGTAGCCAAATATGAAAGCTGATTGCGTTCTCGTCATAAGAGTTTCAAACTCTACGCATTGCGAGTTGACGGTAAGCTGCCATTTTCCATTTATTTTTCCTTTATAATAAATTTGGTCGTGCCATATTTGCTGGATGCGGAGGTCAAAACCCCATCCATGCTCAATAAGAGAAATTTGAAGGTAAGCAATTAAAAATAAAAAAATATGAAGGAAAAAGAAAAGAACATGTAAAAATGGGATAAAATCTAGAGCAGATGTCTACTGTTTACTAGTAAGTAAAACCATTTGAAAGCTAACTACTTAATTCTCGTCATTGTGAAAACATGGGACTACTGTTAGTGAAAGATATTACAGGTTTTTTTTTAACTAACAATGTTTATTTGTGCAGTTGAGCATCTAGTATGTAAGATAATTTTCCCTTCAAATCAAGTATGATAAAGGTTGATTAATAAGACTTGTATATTAAACTGTCGTTTTGAATTGATTTACTTTTAAGCATATTTAAATGAAAAAAGGTCAGTCTTAAAAAAAAAAAATTAGTAGCATCATCTAATTTATATAATTTACCGAGTCATTTTATGATTCAGTCGCGCCATTCTATTATTAAGTTATGCATATCATTATTGGATGTAAGCCACACTTAAAATTGACAAGAAAACTAAATTATCAGCCAAGGGCATCCATGTTTAATTATCTTTTACAATAACTGAAATATAATTTCAATAGTATACTTTAGGTCATCTATCATTACCAGGAAATTCTAATACAAATACACTACATCTTTTTAGAGTGAAAGGGATAGGTCTTGCAGGCAACTATGAACAGGTTTGGGTCTCCACAGGAATGGTATTTGATATGTGCTGAATGTACGCATCAACCCCCAAGTGAGTAAAAGCTCACAGTTGCAAGTTGATATGTACATTACTCATTCCAAGGTTGAGTTTCTTCACTCAAATTAAGTGTACAATGGTTAAGCTTAAAATGATCTCACTTCAACATCTCTTAAGATTAGCTTAAAGAATGTAAAGAAAAAAAAGGGTATGCAAGATTTCCTTCCTTAGGGATAACCATTTGTCCCACTTAAACGATTAGTGAGAATCAAGGGGAGTGAATACGCCTAAAAAACAAGGGTTTGATGCGCCTCTTGAGGCTTGGAAAGGTAATTAAAGACGGACAAGAGTTAACTATTAGAAAAGGTCCACTTGTAATGAACAAGATGCCTTTCCTTAAAAAGAGACATGCAAGGAGATGTAGGTGGAAAGTCTTTCCATAGCAAAACCATTCTTTAAATGTGGTGGCAAAGAGATACTAGAACACATGTGGAAGAGCGGCATCAATAAAGAACTAGTTAATAGAGATGAATTCTCCAAGCATTTAAATTTTTCACAATAGGAGGGTCATCAACAAGTACCTTCAAAGCATTTGAAAAAGATTCACATGACAAGGTGGATCATTAAGCAATAAAGGAGGGTACACAAGAAGTACTCTTCGTATATCCGTGTAAAGAGGATTGATAAGACAAGGCGGATCATAAAGAAGTTGTCGATGGAGTTCCAAAATTCATTTGGGAAGGATCATTAAACAAAAAATTGACTTCTCTAAGAAATGAGGACAAACATCCAATTGAGATTCAACAAAGAGATGAGCAATGCCCATAGAAATTAGAATCTTGGAAAGGTGAGGAGTGTCATCAAATAATAAAATAATGTCCTCCAAACAACGAGGACACATTAGTGTAAGATTCAACAAAGAAACAACAATGTCAAACAAACAAATCCTAGAAATCTAGTTTTCTTTTGAGGGAAAGATTGTGCAAGATGGTGTCAAAAAATACATTGAAAATTTGTAAGGGCAATAAAGTATTATGTGAGGACAATATTATGAAGTAGAAGCATGTTCTATTGGCAACATTTCTTGTATGGCCTGAAAATTATAATTTTTTTTAGTTTGGTGCCCTTTTTATTGCCTTGTCCATACCTTCTTCACATTTCTGCAATGGGCTTCCTTGATTAAATTGTTCTTGAAATGTGTTTTCTCCCCTTTGATTACTTAGTTGTGTGCTTATATTCCAAAAATGTCAAAAATCTTAAAGTGTCAAAGCATTTGGGTAGATTGGTTTTGGGTAGTGTTTTCTAAGGTTTTCTTTACCTTTTTACTTGTCTTGATCTTTCCCCATTCCCTAAACCATGCATAGTCTTCTCTATTGGGTTTTTAGATTTCTCCATGATGGCATCCTTTTCCTTGCTTTCCTAATTCCCCATGCCTTGGTGATCATTCTTTCCCCTTTATAGGCTGCCAAGCTTTCTCTTCCTGAGTTGTTCCTTCAAAACATGCATCCTCAAATTTAGCCTGCCTTTATGTTATTGGGCTCAAGCCTTTGGGGATCTTGTTAACTTTATATCACTTATGTGGTAATCTTGAGGTCTAAACCTCGATGTCTTGTTGCATATGTTGCTTTTGATCCTTTATTCACATTTTTTACCCCTCATTTGGATCCTATACCTTTGCCTACCATTTTCTCTTGAAGGGATGCAACATCATGCAACCTCAATTGTTGATGGGTTCCTCTTCTCTCTTTTGTTTCGTTCACATTAGTGGTATTAGATTTATTCTATCCCCAATCCCACTTCCTTTTCCTTTAGTATCAGACATTCCTTTTTGTTGATCTTGACCACTTTCACTACTATTATAGGTTTTTGAGTCTTTTGATCCCCTAATTGCCGAAGTGCACCTTGCACTTGGTAATTTTAAAACTAGACCCCTACTCTTCTTCATGCCTTCTTCCCTCAAATCATTGAGGTTTTCCTTTCCATCCATCTCCTTCACAAATCTTACATGAGGTAGTCAAAACTCTTAACCTTTCTAGTGAGACAAACTTTACAATTCCCTTTATTTTCAAAATGGATTGGTAGTGATAGTCCTAAAATCCCAACCTCGAGACTTCAAAATGTTTTTCCCATTAAACCTTTGGGACCCCAAAATTCCTTGTAGATACCCCAAATTCACCACTCATTTTTGTCTTACTAATTCCTACAAGTTAATTAAATATGTAATTATTTAATTAATTATTCCTACAATTAATCTTTCTTCATTAATTATTCCCTAAATTTAATTAATTAAATCAAATTAATTGATTAATATTAAGCCCTATTTTCTCCAACTAAACCAATTAATTTAGACAAATTAATCTCCATTACCATTTTCTTCTAATATTAAATTCCACCTCATCATATGTGAATAATTTTTTGTTCTCTAATCCTAGCCATCTAATCCATTCAAATGGATCAAAAGATAAGCCATCCATCATCTAACATGTATCCTCAACCCACTTCATGCTCCCAAATGTGTGAGCATGTTAATTCATCTCACTTCTTGTTCACATGTGTGAACAAGCTAACTCAAAGGCATGCTAGCTCTACCATAACCCACTCTATGCTTCCATGTGTGACCATGTTTGACTCATTCCACTCCTTGGTCACATGCATGTTTGAGCATGCTAACTTGGAGGCATTCTATCCATCCACCTCATCCCTTGACCTTGACTCTGCTCCTCCACCTTTCTCAGATGTGTGAACATGCTCTTCACATGCCACCTATGTGCTCACACATGTGTGAGCATGCTTGATTTTCCACCTTATCTCTTGATATTCTTCCACTCGCTTGACATCTCCTTGCTTCTCATGATTTAATTAAATCATATCCATTGATCTTGAATCTCTCATACTTGTGACACTTGTCACAAGGCTAATAATCCTCTCCATGCAATTCAATTTAAATCATCTTTGCATCTTAGCACATCAATTTTTCACTTGGAATATTTACTCAATGGAGGTTTGCTACCCTCATTCTATCATCTAATTTCATTCTATCCATATGTTGTCATTTTTATAATCAACCTTCAATTTGCACCCTTATGTTGTTTGTTTGAGTAGCAACTGTAAAGAGCATCCATATTCATCAAGTTGGAGTACATCCAAATATCACAATAAAGGTATAAATGCTGGTTTATCTATTTATTATCTTGTATTTATCATTATCTTCATTATTTTTTCTATCTTGATTGTGGACTTTTGTTTGACTTTTTAGTTTATATCTATTGCTAATCCATTGTGTTGGGCTCAAATAGGGGTTCTACATCTTTGACACATTCACTAGGACTCTTGTTTTATCGTTAATCATTGTGTTCTTTGATTGTTTTGTGAGTTTTTGAAGAATTTTGAAATTCTTAAATGTGTTCTAGGTCCTAGGTGTTTCTGCCTTAAGGAGTTGTGTTTAGCTTATTACCACCTTTCAACATAGATGAAACTAAAAGTGGTGCATGTGGTGGTTTCCTAGCACGTGTTGTTCCAATGGTGCCTATGCACACAAGATGACATTTGTGCATAACTAGTGATGTCTATTCTTTGGTTTGTGATGATTGTGTCATTTTCTCTCAATTTTGGCCCTAACATTGTTTGTTTATAATTTTCCAAGCTTCTAGTGTTTCTCTTCTACCATTTATTTAACTTTTTAAGACTTTATTATAGGGTACTTGTCATTTTATTAGTCTTTTCATCAGGGCTTCATAGTTTTCCCTTTGCAATATTTCTCCTTCATTTGGCTTTATTTCACTTTTTGTTAACTTTGTTTTCCTTGCATGTTGTTCTCACTATCATCACTAACCTATGTTTTTAAGGTTTTCTGACTCGTTCGACACAAACAACACAGACCTATGGCACCTATGTATGCCCTTGGTTCTTGTGCACATATTGTGGCATCCCTTGGTTTGTAGAATTTTTATTTGTCTTGGCGTTTCTATCTATTTTGTAGCGGTTGTCTATTTAGTGACATTTGTGCCTATCATGTGGCATTTTTATCCTATGTTGGGATTTGTGTCATTGCATTTTTTTTGCATTGTTTTTCCACATTTGTTATTAATGTGGAATCCTCCCCCCAACTTAAAGTGTTAGTTTGTCCTCAAATGACATGGTATGTGGGAGGTATGGAGGGGATTATGTTTAAAACATTGTGGAGATGTATATATTATAAAATAAATATTGCTTGAATGTGAATCATAGATAAAAGAAATATAATTAATGCCAATTTAGTTGATAATTTGAAAAATACCTGTAGTTACTGCATTGATAGGAAAGGTGGCATGTGCCAATTGATGCAAACGATCATTGAGAAGCAACTAGGTGAGATAAGTATGATGATGGAAGTAAATGGATGTGACTGCAAGAAGTTTGTTGTATGGAGAAAACAAGTGAATGAATGAAACATGTCCTTGTAAAGACATATATGAAAGAAAGGCTGTGGCATGCATGGAAATGACTGGGAGTGAAATGATATGATGCATGTAATTGGTGACAAACTTGGAGTGGCTGCATGAAGATGAGATGAAAGTGATGTTAGGGAAAATTGATGGTTGTTATGTGGTGAATGGAAGTGAGCTTGATGTAGTTGTAGATAGTAGTAGAATAGGTCCCTTATGTAAGTGTCACGGGGATGTTGCTACAAGTCATGTGAGGAGTTACATGTAATAGTGTTATATGTAGGTGTAAGTGGAGATGTAGTGTGTGCATGTGCTTTTTTTTAAAAAAATTTGACCAAAATTTATACCTATGAAATATTAGTAGGTGAGTTCGTTGGCTCATCTATAGATGTAGCACTGAATGATTTAGTGGTTTTTTCATGATTGATAATCAATTTTGAGTCTAGAAATCCTGACGATGGTGTAAATTGTTGTTGCAAGTGTTGTAGAAATTGCTCTTTATGTAATGGATTTTTATAGAGCTTAAGATGGTGTCCATTTACCATCAAAGAGAATTTGATTGAATCAATCTTGGTTAAATGTATTGCTCCATTTTGAAAGACTTTTTTTATTTCATAAGGACCTAACCATTGTGTTTGTAATTTACCTTTATGGTCTGTGTATCTTGAATCATAGAGCAATTCGCAGTCCCCTTCATGAAATTCTTTAGTCTTGATGAATTGGTCATGTCATTTGATTCTCTATTTTTGTGTGATTTTTGTATGATGGACTGCTTCCATCCTTAACTCACTAAAGACTTGAGATTATGTAGTATGCCCTTCTAAGCTTTAGAGAGATCCATTCCAAGTTGCACTGCTTCTTTGAGTGTTTTATGTTTAAATTCAAAGGGAAGGATAACCTTTTCCCCATATACTAATTCATATGGCGTAAATCCTATGGTGGTTTTCCAGGCCATCTTGTACACCTAGACAAATTTTGGTAACCTTGATTCCCAATCCTTTCTATGCAATTTCACTATCTTGGTTAGGATGACTTTAATTTCTCTATTTGTAACATCAACTTTCCCATTTGATTATGGTTGGTAAGGAGTTTGAATTCTTATGTCTAATCTCATATTCGTTGACCATATGGGTGATCATATCTAAAGTAAATTGTGGTCACTGATATGTAACTATATCCCTAGGAATGCCATACTTTGTGAAGATTTCCTCATATAGGAATGTTGCAACTTTGCTATCTTTAGAAAATTGTAATGCTTTAACCTCTCTACTCATTTGGTTAGATAGTTAGTACAAACTAGTATATACTCCTTATTGTTGGAAGTGGCATCTATTAGTCCAATGAAATGAAGACCCCACTTATCAAATGGTGTAATGAATAATTATGGTTGTAGGGGAATTTCATTGCTCTTGGTAGGTCTACCAATCCTCTAACACTAATCACATCTTGTACACTTGACTGCATCTTTATGTAGCATTGGCTAGTAGTATCCAATATTTAGGATTTTGAGGGTGTTGTTCTTTTGGTTGCAACTTGTGTCCTCGAAAAGGCTCATCATGACAAGTCTTCAAAATATCATAGAATTCATCTTCCCTCATGCCTCTCCTAATAATATTATCAAGTCTTGTGTAGAGTAGATAACCAGCCACCCATGATTATGGAAAGTTGCATTTAATTAATGTCGCCTTTCTCTTGGTGAATGATGTGGGTGTGTCCTTTCTACAACCAAATAGTTGGTTATATCTGCATACCAAGGTGTATGCACTATTAAGAAAAATTGATGTTCATTGGGAAAATAGTCATCCATAATTTCTTCTTCTGTTTTGATATTTAGCCTTGAGAGAAATCAGCTACCACAATTTCTTTGCTCGATTTATCTACAATAGTGATATCAAATTCCGGTAGCAATAATAACCATATAACAAGGCATCCACCAACCATTGGTTTGTTCATCAAGTATCTAATTGTTGTATGATCAATGTGAACAAAAATAGGATAACTAGTGATATAGTGTCTAAATTTGTTGGTTGCATACACTATGGCTAACATCTCCTCTATAATAGTGTAATTAAGTTCAACAACTTGTATGTTTTTGCTTATGTAGTAAATAATATACTCCAAATTAATTTCCTTCTGTATTAAAATGGCTCCTATAGCAATGTCAAAGGACATCTATATGTATGTGAAAATGAACTATCCAGTTAAGTCCTCTCAAAAGAGGTGTCCTTGTGAGAGATGTTTTAAGAGCTTCAAAAGCTTCTTGAAAGGAAATGGTCCATTCAATCTCATTGTCCTTAAATAGGAGGACAAACAGGGGAGTTGCTATTTTACTGAAATTATTAATGAATCTCCTATAGTATCTTGCATGACCAAGAGAAATTCTCTCATATTTTTTCTTCTGGGGTGTAGGTAGATTGGAGCACACTTCTATTTTATTAAAAATCCACTTTAATTCCCCTTCTTGACATAAAGTGTCCCAAAACCACTCCTTCAATCATAATCATGAAACATTTCTCATGACTAAGAGAGAGATTGTGGTCTTGGGACCTTTGAAGGACCTTCTCCAAGTTTTCCAATGCTTCTTCATAATAATTTCCATAGGTGGTGAAATCATCCATATACATTTCCATAGAATCATGGGAAAATTTTGAAAATATGCTTAAAACAACCATTTGGAAGGTTGTAGGGGCATTACATAGCTCAAATGACAAGATTGGGCATTAGGTACCCCATGGAAATGTAAAGGTTGTTTCATCCTAATCTTTTGGAGGTATTTTAATCTGATTGTAGCCACTGAACCCATCTAAGAAAGGAAATTATTTCTTCCCTACCAACGAATCTAACACTTGATCCATGAAGAAAAGAGGGAAATGATCCTTTTTTGGCTATATTTGATTATTTTATAGCAACACATAATTTCCACTTGCCTCCTTTCTTAGGTACTATTACCAATGGGGAAACCCACCATCTGTCTGATACTAGATATATAAACCATGTATCCAATAGTTTTTGCAACTCTATTTTTGCTATATCTCTTATAGTTGGGTTCATCCTACATTGTGGTTGTCTTACTAGTTTGTATCCCTCATTGATATGGATTATTTGCAAAAAGAGATTAGGATCTATTCTCTTCATATCATGGTATTCCCACGAAAAATGTTGTGTGAGCTTACAAAATTTTAAGCAATTTAGATTGCTAGGAAACTGTCAATTGATTATTGACATTAAGTGTTCTAATAGGTGATATTTCCGTTTGTATTGTAGAAGTCATGACAAAAGCAACATCTAGCCTTGATAAATTAGATTACAACTATGTGGAAGTAATGTATGGAATAATTGTGAGGTAGATTCAAAGGTTATTGGATATATAATATTATGTAAAGGGGAATTCAACTATACTAGACACTGTTCTTGCTGTGGGTCCATTCCATAAGAGTTTTGTATAATATTGGCAATAATTTTTTCCTCATCTTGAATATTGACCATTGGGTTTTGTTCAATGGTCATGAGTGTTTGCAAAGAATATTGGTCATCATCTTCCAAGTTTGGTCAAACACGCTATTATAGGTTAGCATGAGATTGTGTAGGTGGGTAGAAGACCATTTTTTGTTACATTCTGATTGAAAATTATCATATTTCCCAATCTACATCCAATAAATGCATCTTCTATGGCTAATCATGGTATTCCTAAGATTAATGGGTATCCTCCTAGGTTGGATTTAGGTTGCAAGTGGGTATTCCCATGAGTCTAGTGTGATGACTAAATCTCCAATGATACCTTTTGGTTTGACTATTGACCTATCTTCAAGCTGTAAAACTGTGGGTGTAGGCCTTAGATCCATTAGTTGAATATTTTCATTGTTTCTCTTATCATCATGTATATTGCTACTCTTAGATCAATTAGAGTATTCTTGATGAGTGTGCCATTAATTCTCACATCTACCATAGGACTACCAAGGTCTACACACTTTGGGAAAACCAAGTTTCCCAACATAGTGTTAGCCAACTACCCTATAACATGGATAGTCTAAGGAACCTTTCATTTCCTTCCTAGATATTTGAGGCATAGTTCCCTCACAATTTTTGTACAAATGCACACTTCCTTGATAACATGGACCAAGGGAGTTTTGACACATTCCTTAGTTGAATCAAGAAGTAAAATTTAGGTTCAAGGTAAGATTTTTGAGTGGTCAACCTCTCTGGAAATTGTGGTTCCTTGTTTGTTATTTCTATATGTGGCTTATTTTTTTCAGGGTACTCATTCGGATGGTTATTAGTTTCAATTTTTTGTTCTTCATCAAGAATTTTTGTAATATGTGGAGATGATAACACAACAATAATTTTTTCTGAACATAGGTGGACATCACTAACCTCAACCACATCAGTGGTTATTGGATGAGTTCACTAGTATAGTCTTGTTGAAAAAAATTATTGTTAGGGTTTGGTGCAGGCTGAGAAAGAAATTGTGACACTCTTGGCTGTGTTGGGCCAGACATGACTAGGTTTGGTATACTAGGTTTGGTATACTGGTTAGTTGTTTCTGCAAAGATTGTTGTGGCTACGTGTAGCTTACATTTGAATTTTTCCAATGTTGGTTTCCATGCCATTGTGGTGACCATGGGTTTTGAGAGGGTTACCAATATGGACTATAATTTTGGGATTGATATGGTTATTATTGTCACATCCCCTATTGTGGAATCTAATTAGATGATTGAACATTTGATAATGGTTAATTTGGCATGTTATTCCAAAGTGGGTTGTTCTAGTTAGGGAAATTTGAATTGACCCCAGGAAAAGAAACACTGTAAGAAAATAGGTCTTGAGGCATACCTTGTCTTTTTTGCCTTGGTTTGCATTGTGAAATACAGAATACTTGAACTTCCTCATCTTCTAGGGTATAGAATTTAGGTTTTCCTTTCTTCTTGAAAATACTAACAGTCATTTTGCACTTGCAATTAACCCTTTTCTCATGACATTGTGAACAATATTTTGTGAGAGTAGCCTTTGCTTCTTGTTTTTTTGATGTGTAGAGTGTCCAGCTGGGTTGCAAGGTGGTTGATTATATCTTCCTTCATATTGGACATAAGGTTGTTGAGTTCTACCCTAGAAACACCTGTAGATGTTTTGGTGGAAGAAAAAGCTCTAAAAACCCTAATTTTCTTCATAGTTAATCTTGAATAGTTTCTACATATTTGGTAGATTTCATAAAAAATATTTTGAGAGATATCCTATGCTCCAATAAGGTTTAATGCATCCAAAGAATCTACATTCAACCCTTGTAAAATACCAATTTTAGGGACTATAAGGAGAGCATATTATGGTGTGAATTTTTGGCATAATTGGAATCTTTCAACATAGTCCTCAAGGGGTTCATACTTCTTCTGTGACATTAGGAAGATATCATCTCTTTTCATATCTTCTTGCTGACAATAATCTTGGTATTTTTTGTAAGAATTTTTCCTTCATTGTTTCCCAAGTTGGCACTGTATTTCTACCTAGCTCGATGAACCACTGCAAAGCAACATCTTTCAATGTGGTAGGAAAGAGTTTTAGCCTATGAATGCCTGTGGTATAGTCATAGCTTCAACATAAAACATCAAAATAAAACATGAATATATCAAGGTCTTCTATGATTAAACTATAGAAATTAGGTAAGGATGAAGGAGGTATGTTCTTTAGGGTAGATTCCTGCTCTTGATTTGTTATGGGGAATTTGAATGTAGCAGGTTCAACCAGATTGTATATATCTCATTTTCTATTATGTTGCTTAGATATCTTATGGTGATTCTTGTAAAGTATAAAATAGCTACTAGTGTGAGGGGTATTTCTATGTCATTGATTCCCTTAGTCATTTATTTTGACGGTATTAGTTCTTCCTTTGTGCCAATGTCTTTAAATAATTCCTCTTGATTCTGATTGATGGAAGAAATCTTCCTAGAGCATCTGTCTACCACCGCATGCAATAGTGAATTGAGATTTATAGCTTTTCTTGCACATATTTAGTAAGTACTTCGATATTAATTTATAGGTTATATTGGTCTTAATTGTAAAATTAAAAAAAAAAAATTAAGAAAGTGATAGAGACAGGGTTGGATTGAGTCAATCTCTGGCTCAATGCTCTGGGTCTCTAGTTGAATAACCCCTTGGTGTTTCTCTCCACCACTAAATCTATAGGTCCTAAAGGTTATTAGGCACCCCTGGTCTTCTCTGCCAACCCTGCTATCAAGTTGCAAATCATTCACCAAGCCTCACTTGATGCGCTTCCTCTCTTTCACCGCCTAGCCCTTAATCACCTTAAAGACTAACCATGCTCAAATGTTTCCTAACTCTGTTACAGGGGTGTGTGTTGCCTTCCAAGGCTTCCAAAATCATCTTCTACAGGTGCTTGAACAAACACCAGGCTCCAACTCTCCATCGTTTTCATAAAATCTCTGTTCTAGGGTTTGGGTAGGGCTACAAGCCTTGAGCCCCTTTTAGCCCTCTCAACACAAGAAATAGTTTAGAACTCTTTTATTTCAAAAACTTGTGCCAAAATTTCTTCTGACACTCTGGATCTTTTTCCAAGCTCTGACATATTTTTGGCATTTGGGACCTTTCCTGCCCGTACAGAGGTACAATCTAGTCTTGGTGGAAACTAGGGTTTCTTTAGACCTTTCCTTGGTCTGTTTTGCTTTTTCTAACCTCCAATGCACTGATGAGTCTTCTAATTTCTTTCCCACACCTTCTCAGAGCTGCCTGCATTCATAATACATCTTTAGATATTAATGATGTCACACCCTTGCTACATTAGGGTTTTTCCTTTTTGACTGTCTTTCCTAGCTGGGCTTTCAAGCTCGCCTAGGAACAATCTTATAGCTTGCTTATTGAACCTTTAATGACCCCTATATCTACATTATTTACAAGAATGGAGTTTAGTATTGTTTCCTCTGCGTCCATTCTTCTTGGTAAGGTTAGAAACAAACTAAAACTCCATTTTTTCTGAGATTACCAGTAAAAAATAATAGGAAAGAAAACACAGAATTTTATAAATCAGATTAAAGCGATGGAAAACTATCTAAAAGTGCCAAAAAAAAACTACCAGAAGCTTTATTACATACTATCAACACAATAAAATGCCACTTTCAAATCATCTTTCAATTGTCTCACGGTTAAGAACAGGAAACACAAAATTTTGCACACAGAAATCACTGTATTTTATTCTTTTCAGTAGAAAATTTCATACTCCAAAACATCCAACCTATAGAAAAGGTCGAGAGATTCCTTTTCAATACCAAGAAACAGTTAGGTTTTTCTCCCTCGAGCTCAAAACGACCAAAACATTTGGTGTTAGAAAACACAATGTGTTTTGTAATCTTCACAAAAACTTAGGAATCAGCCTCACAAAGGATTACCAACTTATTAAAATTTTAACCTAAGCACCAAAAGGTCCTCAAACACAATCTAAATGGTATTTGAGACCTTACCAAAACAAAAAAAAGGATTTGAAACAAAAAGCCTCAAAATAAGTTTGCACTTAAGCACTTTGGCAGGTGATTATGCACCAGAAAGAAAATTATAAGTGAACAAAATAAAAAAAACTTTAAAAATTCTGAACTATAACACCATCCCCAGAAGCGAGACCAAAAATTTCTAGTTCCATCTATGTTCAATCAACTGATTCAAGAAATGCATGGATACAACTCAATAGACCAACAAATCCCTTGTTAATTAATTCAATGACCTATATGTACCACATTTAATTTAACAACTAGGGAATCATAATTTCTTGGATGATGCTGACATTGTATGCACAGCTAAGAATTCTATGTTTGTCCCAATCAATTGTGTATAGAAGAGTTAACAAAAGAAACTTCATCTGAAAGCAACTTAATTGAAAAAACTTTATCTAAAGTAAACCTAATTGAATAACAATTGCTACGGGTAAAAGCTTTTATAAGAACAATGATTCATGAATCAAATATGGTGCAAATACTTAAAGTAACTATGATAATGATTAATTACTACTTCAATAATTCATTTCAACTTTGACGAAGGGAACTCCCCTTACAAATCAAAACTCACAACAATAATAGAAAATGACATAGCCAATGCCAACAAAAGCAAATATCTTCTATTATTATTAACTTCATTACATGGGACTTCCAATTACATCATTTTCCTAGCCATCACATGGGATTTGGTTACAATCATTTGTAAGTCTACAAATCTAAAACAAATTCACTCTAGGCTCTTAGCTCTTGCCACCAAACCGTTTCAGCTAACTCCCTCTAGTCTAGCCTCTTTCACTTCCTTGTCGGCTCTCTCATCTTTACCAAACAATCCTCCTCCTCTCTTCTTCCTTCTTTTCTCTTCTCATCGACTTATATTCTCCCTCTATCTTACCCAACAAGAAATCTCTTTTCCTTCATTGTAACCATGTTGACTATCTAGTGTTTTTGTAATATGATCTTCATTTAATTCCCTCGCTCATCTTGCCTTAGTACCGCCTCCATCGCCTACCTAGCTTTTCAAAATTGTTTCCTCATTGTCTGATATCACACCACATTCATGTCATGAAACCTTCCTTGCTATCAAAAACACATACGTTATCAGGCTAATATAATTTCATGTCACACTGATATTCACCTCTCTCGTTGATACCTCATCACCATCCTGTCACCATTTGCAATTCACAACAATGATGCGAATTGATCTGTCGTCTAATTGTATTCCACCATCTTTCTTTCCACATCATCGCCACTTCCCTATTAGGTCCCACAAAAGTCATTGCCATGTCTTTGTTGTGTCAAGGGGATTCCAAATCAACTCTCCCTAAAATTTGGAAGTCTCACCGATTAAGTTCCCATCGGGTCATCAAAGAGACTTTGAAGAAATTCACACTGAGATCCCAAAGTCTCACCAATTTTTTTTTGTCCTAACATAGTCAGAGTGTCGAACAGACTCCATAAGATGTCCCACCAATATACACCTATCTCCCCAATGGGATGCAAAATTGGAATGTTGAAGGGACTAACATCTAGGTCCCACTGATATGTGCATCTCCCTTTGAAGAATCCTTTGCAAATGTCCACCACTACCAACACCTTCCACTGTCACCATATCAAAGGGACATGAAACAATGTCTCCTTGAAATCCGCATGTCACCTTGATTGTCAATTTCTTGAATGCCTAAATGCAATGCCTTAACACAGGTCATTGGGGTTCCGTCATGCCTATGCCTTAACACTGAATGCCTATGCCTATGCCGAAAATTCAGTAGACCTCCATACTCAACGAATTCAAGCTGATTCAACCCTTATTGAAATGAATCTACACTATTTTTTTAGTTGATGCAAGATTGTTCGTGCACCTTGGATGCTTCTCTATTAGACACCTGGGGTAGGAAGAATTTTGAGAATATGGATTCAAAAAATGGAGTTGAGTGGTAGTACCACCCTTTCATACTGCAAGCAATCCTCATCCAACCCCATTGTTGAAACTGGTACCAACAATTGCTTCTTCTTTCTCCTCTTCAAACACTTAGCTCAAACAAGCAACCTCCTCAAACTCTTTTCTGCACTCAACTTCCTGAAAGCATAATCAATTCCACAATAGACCAACCACCTTCTTCAAATGTGTCTCTCATTCACCTCTAATCTTGTGGGATTCAACCCACCATAGTCCATCCACCTCCACCCATTTGCACCTGTACTTAACTCTGCAACACCATATATCTATCCTCCTCTACATACCAATCATCCCTAACATGGTCTAACTAAACCATCTCATATGCATTCACTAACTCATCCATATCCACATGGAAATCATATTTCTTAGATTCATTAAGAAAACATTTTACCTTCTCATCACTTGTTGCAACTTCATTTGCTTCCTTCATGCCTTTGATGAGACTTACAACTATATCACCTTCTTGTCCTATAATCACTGCATCATACTCTTTTTCATCCACACAAAACCCAATTTCATCTTCATGACATAAATTAAAAACATTATGCATTACCTCCTCTGGTAACACTACATCCACTTGTTCATCATCACCCTCAAGTTGATCTATGGATGCAATGGATTTTCCCATTGCTACGTATTGATCCTAATTGGAACATACACCAAAATCTGGATGAACTTCATCACCTTCTGTTGCAACTTTCACTATTGCAATCCTTCCTTCATTATCACTCTTTTTTTCAATTGCTACCACTTGGATTTCCTCTTCTTCAAGGCCCTCCACTTCTTTCCATCTTTCTGTAGTTGCTACCACCTCTGTACCTTCATCCTTCATGTCTACCAATAGACATCCCTCAACTTTAGGCTCAAGTTCCTCAATCTGTTCGTACTTATCCTCTTCCTCAATGTCACATGCATGACACTCTAATGCATCCTATTTCTCTCCTGTAGTCAAAACATCATTAGAAGGATAATAAAAATTACCTTCAACTCTTGTCTTCTTTTGTTTCCTCCTTTTAATTACATCCTCCAATTCTTTTATTTGCTACTATATCTCTATCCATTCTCTTTCTCTACTCTTTTGAAATCTCTCTCTAATTTCCTCTAATTTGGGAATCCTTAGAATCCATCTAATGAAAAAGTCTTTTTTCCCTTCCTATGTAACCAAGAGAACCTCAATTTCTCAATCCACTAAAAATATCTTCTTGCAAGTTGCATATCCATCTACAAGCAAGATCCACACACCCTCAATTCCTTAACAAAGATTCTTCAAACCCTCAGGTTTTGCCTATGTAAACTGCTTCACATTCAATGATCTATTTACATATCTTCTGACTCACACAACTACCCTCTACCCAAAAAAGACTCTGGAAGATGCTTCCTCTATCCATACTCTCTTAATGGAGGAACTCTACACCTTCTACCCAACTTTATCTCTATTGGAGGATAACAGTCATAGACCCTCTTTCATGCGTGCAACAAACATACTTTTCCACAACTCTCTCTCTTGCAACGTCACCTTATCACTCTTCACCACTCTTCACCTGTAGGTCCTGGTGCATACTCTGCACTCTCAAGATCTTTTGGCTCTGATACCACTAAGGAAGGGAACTCCCCTTATAGACCAAAACTCACAACAATAACATAAAATGGCACAACCAATGCTAGCAGAAGCAAAGATCTTATATTATTATTATTATTATTTTATTTTTTTGATAATCTAGTGGTATCCCCATGTCTCAGCCCAGTGTCTCCACCACCCTTTCCCTGGGCTTACCTTTTTTTTCCAGGTTTTGGGGCCCAGAGGAGGCGAGCTGAGGTGAGACTAGTCCATTGGAGGTGACAGCCTAGGGCCGCACGAAGTTGCCACCACTTGAATATGGAAGGAGTGAGTCAAACCTTGGACCTACATGGGACAGACCCAAAGATCTTCTATTATTATTAATTTCATTACATGTACCTTCCAATTACATCATTTTCGTAGCCATCACATGGGATTTGGTTACAATCATCTGCAATTTTGCAAATCTGAAACAAATTCGCTTTAGGCTCTTAGGTCTTGCCTCCAAACTATTTTAGCTGACTCCCTCTAGTCTAGCCTCTTTCACTTCCTTGTTAGCTCTCTTCTTTCCCAAGCACTCTCCCTCCTCTCTCTTCTTCCTTCTTTTCTCTTCTCTTCAACTTATATTCTCCCTTTGTCTTCCCTAACAAGAAATCTCTTTTCCTTCATTATAACCACATCAAACATCTAGGGTTTTTGCAATTTGATCTTCATTTAATTCCCTCACTCGTCTTGCCTTAGTACTGTCTTCGTCACCCAACTATCTTTTCAGAATAGTTTCCTCATTTTTTGTTATCACACCACATTCACATTATGAAACCTACCTTGCTATTGAAAACACATTACATTATCGAGCTGAGACAATTTCATGTCACACCGATATTCACCTCTCTCGCCAATACCTCATCACCACCTTGTCACCATTCATAATTTGCAACAATGATGCAAATCAACCTATCATCCAATCACATTCTGCCATCTTTCTATCCACGTCATCACCACTTTCCTATTGGGTCCCACAAAATTCATTGCCATGTATTCATCGTGTCAAGGGGATGCAAAAGCAACTCTCCTCGAAATCCAAAAGTCTCACCAATTAAGTTCCCATTGGGTCATTGGAGAGACTTCGAAGCAAATCACATTAAAATCCCAAGGTATCATTGAAAAAATTTGTCCTGACATTGTCAGAGTGTCAAAAAAACTCCATAAGACATCCCACTGATATACTCCTGTCTCCTGATAGGATGTGAAATCGGAATGTCAAAGGGACTAGCATCTAGGTCTTGTCGATATGTGCATCTCCCTCTGAAGAATCCTTCGCAACCGTCCATCATTGCCAATACCTTCCACTGTCACCATGTCAAAGGGACATGAAACAATGTCTCCTCAAAATCTCCATGTCACTCTGATTGTTAGTTTCCTGAATGCCTAAATGCAACACCTTAACACAAGTCATTGGGGTTTTGCCATGCCTATGCCTTAACACTAAATGTTAATGTTCGCTTGTATAACCATAAGTAAACCTCAAGCCTGAACTTCAGTAAACCTTTGTACTCAGTGAATTCAAGCCGATTCAACCCTTATTGAAATGAATCTACACTACTATTTTTGGTTGATGCAAGATTGCTCTCATACCGTGGATGCTCCTGCATCAGACTTTAAATTATGAAATACAACTTAGAAATTTATTCTACTATTAGTAATAACCTAAACTAAAAAGAGAACTAAAATCACCTTAAATGGCCTTTGCATGAGTCACTATAATTCCCATGAAATACCTCTTAAATATTAACTAATAATTTCATGGAAAAGATTGTATTTAAATTTATTGAAAATTGAACAAATAAACTAAGAACAAAGTATCAATAATTGGAAAGAAAAATACTTATATCCAAATCTGCTAACACAAGAATGCTAGATCCTCAATCTCTCATAAGATATAACATATATACAAGATCTAGAGAGTATAATTATTTGTGGACTCAAAACAACTTGAAAACAATTGTCAACTCTCTGAAAAACATAGAAAGATGACTTTTTCTTATTCTAAACAGTAATGAAAAACTAATGGAGGTGAGAGTGTCAAAATCACATTAAGTTTCTGCATCATAAAGAAGACAATTATAACTAAAAATGTGCTCAATAGGGTATAACTTATTGTGAGTCATGACCATTATTATTACAAGTATCTTCTTTCCTCCACAACTATCTCTATTTGGTGACAACATAAAGAAAAAATATAGAATGATCTATAAATAAATAATTTCCACAATCTTTTACCACTACCTCCATTAGCTATGGAAGACTACATGTGTTGTAGGTGATCATCTGCTTGGCTACGGGTTGATAAGCATCCTTTGCTATGGGCTGATATATAATTTGTTCCAATTTGACAAATCCTTTGCCACGAGTTGACAAATCCTTTGTTGCAAGGGTTAGTTTATTTCAAATACATCTCATCATTAATAACCATAATCAACGTAAAACTCTATTTAACTTTCATAGACATTCAAAGGTTCACACAATCATATAGAAATATAATATATAACATCCTTATGCTTTAAATACTTAAAAAAAGTAGTAAGGTCTAGATAATGTATTTGAAATCATTAGACATATCATGAAAAGTATGAAAATTAAATAAGGAAAAGAAGTTTCTGAGACTCATCAACAAGCTTTGGAAGATCCCTCAAAGAGAGACTTGAAAAAACTGTAGAGAAATGCAATAATAAATTTGAAATAGTCAAGAGGATAGTTTCATTCACTAATTTCTTAGAAATATAGAAAAGGAGGAATACAAAAAGAATACATTCAAATGACCAGCAAAATGATGAGAAGAGAGTATTGCAACATAAAATTGCAAAATTGAATGCTCCTGCATTTGATGGAAGTGATAGGATTTCAACAAGAGCATGGCTATAGAATTTACAAACATATTTTTACACTTAGTGAATGAAATAGGACAATATTCAATTTCCAACTTTACATTTGGAAGTAATCATGTATAATTGGTGGTACCATGGATTGAATACATAAATTTATAATATCGTACACACTTTTCATGAATTTAGACAAATAATTTTGGATCATTTTGAAAGAAAGGATGAAAATGAGTATTTGAGAGAGCTTGTAGGGATTCAAAAACATAATATTGTGGAAGCATATGTGGCTATATTTAAGCACATTGTGGTTATGGTGCTTGATGTTTTAAAAAATAGAATCACATTTCTCTTTGTTGAGAGCTTTTTTGAACTTCTCAAGGGTATTGTAAAGGATTTTGCATCTAGAACTTTGAAAGAAGCCATTAAAAGGGATTTAAACTTGGAGCCATCTATATAGATAATACATTATCTCATCAAAAAAAGCATCCACCTCTTGGCATAGAAAGGAGGGGCTTCAAAATAAGGAATTTCATGCACCATTTTTGAATACAATTACACTTCTAGTTACAACAAAGAATATAGATGAAGAAACCAAGAATGATCTTAGAAGAAAGAAGCTATGTTTTTCTTGTAGAGAACCATAGGTGTCTTGGTAAAGGAAAAGTCCATTATATCAAGGTGGTATCCAATGGAGATTCAAATTTAAAGAATGAACTTGATGTATTTGTTGATTTAAAAGATCATATTCCACATGAGGAAGACGAGGAAGGAAATGGTACTAATCATAAGGGAACATTTACTTCTCTTTCAAGAGCTCCAAAATATCATCCTTTTAGAGTTCATGGAGGGATATCTTGGTAGTGGATGATTGTGCTGATAGATAGTGGGGCTAAACATATTTTAATTGATGAAGGTTTGGTACGAAAGAGAGGATTTATGATATAATATTTTGAAGGCTTCCATGTTATTTTAGCCAATGGATTCATCATGCATTGTACTAGGGTGATTAGGTAGCTCAATATAACTTTGGGAGATTACAAGGTACGTGACAAATTTTATGTTATGGAGATTATATAAAATAATTTGGTTTTGGGTGTGCAATGGTTGCATTCTTTAGGGGAGTTTACATAAAACTATCAAACTATGGAGTTTATATTTAAATTAGAAGGGAAAGATGTGGTACTCAATGGAATCTCCAATGGAATGCCATGAGTGGTAACAAAAAAAGAATGGAGAAGGATTTTTGAAGAGGCCAAGTTGCATGGATCGCATCAAGTTGCATGATAATACCCACAAATTCATCTTTTGGTATAAAATAATACCATCATATTGATATTAGAAGAATTTTAGATAAGCATAGTATGTTTTTTAGTGATTTTTCTCCAAAATTACCACTATATAGGGGTTTTGAGCATATCATTGAGCTGGAAGTGGGGAAAAGACTTGTCATAACTAGTTCATATTTTCACCCTAGAGGGTATAAAGAAGATAATGAGAAGACCATAATAAAAATCCTTGAGATGGGTTATATAATACCTAGCTCTAGTCCATTTACATATTTAGTTGTTATTGTTAAAAATAAAGGTAGTACTATGTGGATGTGCATTGATTATAGGGCTTTGAATAAGAGGGCCATCAAGGATAGATATCTCATTCCCAAAGTGGATGAGTTAATATATGAGTTGCATGGATATGTTTACTTTTCTAAAGTTTATTTGAGATTAGGGTATCACTAGATTCATATGAGAGATGAAGATGTATGAAAGATATCTTGAAGGTGTCAATATGAACACTTTGAATTTTTGGTCATGCCCTTCAAACTTACAAATTATCTAGCCACCTTTCAATTATGCATGGACTATATATTTGGTAAGTAATTGAGAAAATTTATACTAGTTTTCTTCAATGATATTTTATTTATAGTAAATGAGGATATGAAAATACTATACGATGAAATAACACAATAAAAATGCATAAGACATATAAAAAGCTATACATTGACACCTCCAAACTCCATTATTTAGCTAAATAGGATGCACCCAAAGCCTATTGATGCTCTAAAATGACTTAGAAATTTTGATTGCTCTAATGATATTTCAACATAATCTTGCTGCAGCAAATAAACTTGATGAAAATGGAGAGTGAAGGCTTCTATTTATAGAAAGAGGCTCAAATGGATGAAGGGTTGAGATCTAGACACAAGATCATTGTCTCATGTTGAGAGGTGCTCTCAAGCAAGGGGGAGAGGACAAGTGTCACATGAGGGTTAAAAGAGAATAGAGGCTTAAATTAAGATGATTGGGTAAGATTATAGGCATTGTGTTAGGACTCCAAGAGAGGAAAATATTTTATTTTTTTCTTATCTCTTGAGAGGTGGCCCCATACAAATGTCACTTTTTAAAATTAAATTTTATGGATAGGAGAGAGATGGCCCCATACAAAGTTAACTTAAAAAGTGATGTTTGTCTTAGGTAGATTTAATGAGGAAAATGTGAGGATTTTTTGGGTAAGTGTGTAGGCAAGCATGTGGGGAGAAATGACACACAAGTGGTAGAATTTAAAATTAAAGAAAAGGTTAAGTGGACGTTAAAAAGGGTAATTAATTAATTAATCCATGATTAATTAATTAATAGATTTTTAGTGGAAATAAGTGGTAGTGATTAAGGTTATATTAATTAAATAATTTAGTATTCAAAGGAATGGGTTAATAGGAAAATTAATTAAATAAATATTTAATTAATTTAGAAGAATAAAAAATAATTAATTAAATAATAAAATATTTAATTAATTACTATAGACACATAAAAAGTATTGATTGGCATTACACACCTGATTCTGATTAACTAACACCATTTCATCCTTAATCATCCCTTAGTCTAACTATTTAATCAAATACCCTTATTTGATTAAATTCATCAATTTTCCTCCCTTAATTGAATAAATCATTTATCTAATTAAGTCATTCTCTCTTGTTAATTAAATCAATCAACCTAATCTAATTAACCCTAGCTCTTTAAATTTTTTTTTTTATAAATTGCAGTGCACCTGGTAAACTTTTTAACGTGACTGGCGGCGCTGGCGCGACATGCCCTCCGGTACCACATGATGGGGGAGACTAGAACTTGTGACCAGCAGAGCCGCAACAAAATTACTTAGCCAACCGAGCTAGGGTCCCCGCCCAACCCTAGCTCTTTAATTAAATAAATCAATTTTAATTAATTAATCTCTAAAGTCTATCTATTAAATTAAATAAATTAAACCTTGTTTAATTTAATCTAACCAATCATCCCCTTTAGTTAAATAAAAAAAAATATTTATTTAACTATCTCTAAAATCACATTCTTCTCATCTTTTGATTTAAATCAACCCATAAATTTAAGTCAAAATTGTCACATCATCTAATCTCTCATTAAATTAATTAACCCTTGATTAATTTAATCCTAATCCATGTACCATCATCTAGATTTTGCCACTTGCACATGAAAATAGATTTAATTCACTTATTAAATCCCTATTTTCTCTCAACATGGCATAATAGGGGAATATTCTTTCAAATTTGAAATCTTTCCAAGTGGACTTTGTCCTTCCAACAAGAAATTTATTTCATCTTTTGCATTGAGCCAAGTGGAATTTAAGATCTTTTCTCTCTTACATGTCATTTCACTAATTTCAAATTCCACCTAATTGCATTTATGGGCACATTCATCAAAATGGGCACATCCTTGGTCCATTCACATCTTGACAAGTTGCATTTGGCCATTGGTTGAAAGTTAGTCCCACATTGCTTCATTTTGGGCATTTCTCCATCTTGTCTTTCTATAAATAAGAGGTTTCTCTCCTCATTTCATCATCCACAATTTGAGTAAACTTACTATACTCAATTTCATCTTCAAGCATTAACATTTTCATCAATTTCGTCAAAGCATAGCTAGGTTATTACAGGTTTTCTCCATGGAGTTCATTTGAAACAATCATCAAGTGGATCAATCATCACCAAATCATCAAAATCTTGCATAGGAGTTGTGAAAGGGCCAATTTCCACATCAAATTGGCACCAACTCTCCCATAAGATGAAGAGTTTGTATGTTTTTAATAGGATTTGATTTATCTTCTTGATTTTTCATTGTGTTCTTGTTTTTATTCCTATTTTGAGAATTGCTAATGGATTTTATGGGGAACTTTGATCTTGGCTTGCATTTGAATCTTCTAATGTGTTTGTTTGTTGTGTTTTGCAGGTGCTAGGATCTTGGTTCTACAATTACGACATAACAAGGTAGATTAATTAAAATTTAAAATTTTAATTAATTTATAATGTGAAGGTAGATTTGGGATGTCTACATTTTTGCAATCTTTGATGCAAGAATTTTAAAATCTACCCCAATTGGACTGGAGGAATAGGAGGTGAAGCCCCCTCGAGAAACTAATCAAGAGAAAGATTTTTTTTTTTGGATGGGTTCTCAAAAAGGTAAGTGCAAAAGGATTAGTTGAATGTAGATAAATAGGGATGAGGAGAAGAGGTAAAGAAATGAGGTGGAAGGGAAGGTAATGGGTGAGCATGACTAGGTGACATGACCACTCTCATACACCTAGGAAGGGAAAATTAGGGCTATGGGACCTATAAATATGCCCAAGGGGTCAACAATAAATCATTTTCCCTTGTTGATTTGGAGAGTAGAAGTAGAGTGAGAGAAGGAGATGGTGTAAGTTCCTCATGATTTACATCATGTAGAGTGGGTTTGGGAGTATCAACGACCAAGAAAGGCAAGTGACCTAGTAAGTACCTCAACCAAGAAATTTTTGCGGTAGCTAGGGGGTAATAAATAAGGGTAGAATAAGGTATAAAGGGGGGAAAAACAAGGTGTAGTTTCATGAAACCATTCTTAAGAGCATGATTTCAATGATTTCATTTCATGAAATGACTCTTATTCTTGAAACAATGCTTGCACAACAAAACCACACTTGCACATCACCAATCGATGCTTCCAAGGGGAAAACATGCTTGCATGAGAAATTATGCTTGTGTGCTAGGTTTCAATACTTGTGTTGGCTAACACTGTGCTTGTGCCACACAAGTACATGCTTGCATAAGCTAAAAATGGACTTGCTCTTGAAAAGGTACTTGCACAAGGTATGTATGTTCTAGTGAATAAATATGTGCTTGTGTTGGAAAAAATTGTGCTTGCACACTCTTAGGAAATGCCTATGCCTAGAAATGCACTCATATGGGATAAAAGCACACTTTTACTACAAAGAAATCACATTTTTGGGATTTTAGAGATGAAGGAATTAGTTTTGGGTATGCTTGACACTAAGTATTGGAATGATGAAAGATAAATTCTTTATATTGCAGTCAGATGAGTGATGATTGCAAGTGATAATGCAATGGAGGTATCAAATAGTAGAGATTGATGAGGATTGGCTGGATATGATGAGCTTGAGGTATGTCTCAAGGATTCCTTTATTGAGAGCACATTGGGTGATGATGACAACACTAGTGGAGTAGTGGAACAATGGCACTAGTAGCTTCCATTTGTTGATTGGTGAGGCAATAACAAATTTGGAGGATGTGTGGTAGATTTTGCATCTCCCCATACAAGGTGAGATAGTAGAGTATGACTTGATGCATATAGACTTGAACCTATAGTGGGTGTTCATGACCAATGATCTACTAGTGAGGGGCATTGATCTAAACATAGAGGTTAGGATGGATGTCCTACCATAGCTATCCCTATTTACAACAATATTTATGTTAAGAGTCTTGGTATTGGACTAGAGATCTCAAGGATTTGTGATTGGCTAGGTGAGGGTTCTTGATAGGATGTTGTCGGATGGTATCATTTTGCATGGGGCTCTAGTGTGTTGGTAGAGCTATACAAATAGATACACTTGGATATGTATAGAGATGGGTGGAACTTGGGGTGTTGCATGAAACTATCAACACATTTGGGATTATGAGCACATTACTTTTTTGTGACTAGTGGTAGACAAGGGTTAAGGCTAATAGATGCCATATGTAATTGTATATACTTCATTTTTGCATCATTGACTAGGGGATTTTCATTATTGACTATGACTGATTGATGAGATGAATAATTTTATTTGGTGGCCCTATTGAGAGTATTATGTTAGGATGATGCACAACATTTACCCTATGTACAAAAAACACATTACCTGGTAGGTCAACTATTGATGATCATTGAGCAGTACTTTATAGTTAGGGTTATACAACAATTTAGTTTATAGTAGGTAGTGCCAATGTAGGAGGTAGTGTTTGCTTCAATTTTGTGAGAGAGGGGGATTTGGGTAGGTTACATAGAGCTATATATAGTCAGATATAATTGACAAGATACTCCAATAGTGCCATGGGACCCTCATGTGAGATCTTAGATATAGGGACTACCCCGAGCTATGATGCATGGTAGGAAGGATGTAGGCCAATATGTCTTACCATACCATAGGATTAGGTGGAAATGGGTGGTAATGATAGGGATGCTAGCAATGGAGGGGATGCAGATGGTCAATGGGTATGACATAGAGTTGACCATGGGGAGGGAGGTAGAGGAGAGAAGATTTTCATTGAGGAGGATGTGGATATTGGAGGAGAGGATCAACTAGATGATGAGAGGGATATTCAGGTATGATTTGGTTTGTTCATGTTAGAGAAAGATTAGTTAAGGATCAAGTGGGACCATCTTTGGATTGAGTGGGATGAAACACAAGAAGAGGTCAATAGGTTACAAGGTTTTCTAGATGAGGCCCAGGTTGGGGATGAAGGTTAGGGGGATGGTGGGGAAATAAATGGAAGTAGTGATGGATGAGAGGGATGCAACTTGAGCCATAGTTGCAAGGGCATAGGGAGAAGTGAAAAAAATGAGAAAAGAGTGAAATATAGTCAAACATGATGTTGTAGGGTAGGATATGCATGATATGCTATTAGATTTGTTGTGGTGACTGTTGTCAAATAAAGTTGCACCCTTACTAAGCTATTAACTATAACAAACTATTGACACATGGGGACACTTTGAGGCTGTGGGTGACCTGGGAATGAAGTGAACCTCCAAATTACGAGCTGGTTCCCCTTAAGATATCTTGAGACAACTAAAGAATGATAAGGAAAAGAGTAAGAAGGATATACTTGAATTTAAAACCTATCACTAACAGGTGATACACCAAAGATAAAAATATGACAATACTGTAGAAAACTCGTAGAAAATCTTGATAGAGCTAAACAATCTCACAATACAAAGATTTATGTTTATAAAAACGAGTCTATGTAAGGTTCTGACTGTTCTAATGCTTAACACAAGGAAAAAAAAGATGTTTTCACAGATATAAACGCAATAGAAAGAGATCACTAACATAAACCCGCTTTATGACATAATATTCTTTGCATCCAGTACTGAAGGAATCTAATAAAATAAAGGATCACACCGAATTTTATCATGTAGCTCACAACCAGTCACTAAAATAATAAAGGAAATCTATGAAGGAAATGACTTTCTATTGAGAAAATAAGGAGTCTCTGTGTTATAGATCTATATTATTTATGAAAATGAGTTACAAAGGCTAAATAATGCTCTTTCAACAATCTCCTAACCAAGAACTGCTTCTAAAGAGGCAAAAGATGCCATATATACAACTAAGACACCAAGAGTGTCGGCCCCTGCCTTAGGGTTTAAAAAATGAGTCGGTGCCTGGACACGTCGGCCCTAGGAGTGCTTTGGAATGAAGTTAATGAGGCATTAAATGCACATCCCCTGCTCATGTCGGTGAAAGCTCGCTCTTGGGCATGGCCTTCAGATCTTTTATGACGACCGCATTAACTCGTAGCTCTCGTGTCCATCCTCGAGACCTTGTTAGAGCCGCTTGAATGCTCTGTAGCATGGTCATTAATGTCAACCCACTTTTACCAGCCGACGTCCCAGCTGCTATTTGTGACTTGTGGCCTCTTCCCCTTTGGCTCTCCTCTTGCTCTAGATCTTTTTGCAAGTTGACCCCCTTCGAGAAGCAGTATCAAACTTACCCTGTCAGATTCAAATGCCATTGCTTCATCGAGTCGATCCATGCCGCACACATTCTGTCAATCTTTCATTACAGAGGGAGTTGATCAATCAAACTACCCATGATCGTCTTTGGCTCCTTCTAATTGGTTGAACTCATGCCATGTAGATTCCCAGATGGTCAAAAGATTGCTTCCTTATAATTGCATGTCGGTGAGACACTAACCATGTCTCCCCGATGCGCTTATGCCCTTTAGCAGTTATCGGCATAGCTTAGGACTATCGGCGAGACCTCATAGCGAGTGGCCAAAGTTATATCGATAACAAAAAATTGTTGCCAAGATCATCACTATTGGTCGGAGGTCATAGCGAGTTCCATCGGTTACATCAAAGACACCATTCTTTCGGTGAGACTCCACGTATTCGGCTATAGGTCACAGTGGGCGCCAAGAGTCATACTGATATCCTTTTCGATCGACAAGTGCATCGCTATCGAAAAGATTTTACAGTGAGACCAAACCTTTTGCCGAGTCCTTTCAAAAATGGCGGGGGGGCAAGATGGAACTAGAACCGGGATCGGGCCTGGAACATGGACCAAACATAGGATACTTCGCTAATCCTCAATTCATCACACCATTCCGGCTTTGCTTCCGTAGAAAGGCAAAGCAACCAAAAAAACACAAATGGGATAGGAGAAAAAATTGATCCTGGGCGAACCACAACAAAGGTGGGAACAAAACCAAATCCGGTACTGAAACTTTTCCAAGTTTCATGTTCGGATCCCATCCCGAACCTGGCTCCGACTACATACAAAAAGACAAGGAGGAGAAAGAAAGAAAAAGAAGGGAAGAAAAACATCCCGTGACCAAACGACCGAAATAGAAAGCAAAATGAGCAAGACCGACAGAATTGGGACCGAAACTAAATCCGAACTAGAAACTTTTCTAAATTTTAGATTCAGATTCGTCTCGAACCCGCTTCCATCAACATAAAGCAAGAAGGAAGAAATAAAGCTCAAAGAAAGGCAAAGAGAAGGAAACATCCTTCGACCACCTACAGTGAAAAAGAAAAGAAGGGCGGAACTGGGATTGGAACCAAAACAGAAATAGGAACTGGAACTTTTGGAAAAGTTCCAAGTTCAGTTTCAGTCCCGATCTCGGGTCCGCCAAAACACAACAAAAATAGGGAAAAAGGAAAGAAGAAAGAGACAAAAGAAATTTTGGTATGTGGCGACTGATCATGCTATACTGTATAGCCCATGGTATACTATACACCCCGGCCCCTTGTCCTCGCGTCATCAGCGAAAAAGGAAAAATCTCCAAAAAAGAAAGAAAACTGACTTTGTAAAACCCTAATTCTGGAAGCTTCTAAAAGCTTGTTAAAAGGGGTTGGGATGGGGGTTACAGTATGATGAAAAATGCGATTATTCGCAAGATTGTAATAAGTTTTGCACTGGATAATAAAAGTATTGGATGGCTGCGGTTTGGTGGATGTAGCCCAGATTGGGTGAACCACTTTAAATTCTCTGTGTTATGATTTATTCTGTGTATGTTTTAGTTTCTCTGTTTATTATTTAAATTTTCATTTAATTGTTAGATATCTGCCATCTCTAACCCTAACAAGTGGTATAAGAGCAAGTTGTGTTTCAATTATCATCTGTAGGAAGGTCTCACGGCTGAGTGGGAGTCTCACGGTTGAGTGGGAGCAATGGCAGACGAGGGTAAGAAGGTTGAGAAGTTTAACTGGTAGAACTATTAGTTATGGAGGATGTAGATGGAGGAATATCTCTATCAGAAGGATTTATGGCGGCCATTGGAAGGGAAAGCCAAGAAACCTGCAACAATTTCAGATGAGGACTGAGAGTTCTTGGATAGAAAGGCTCTTGGTAGTATTCGTCTATGCCTGGCACAATCAGTGGCGTTCAATATTACAATAGCAAAGACAACTCAAGAGTTGATGGAAACCCTCGGTTATATGAAAAGCCTTCCGCTTCAAATAAGGTATTTCTTATGAAGTGTTTATTTAATATGAAAATAGTAGAAGGTGGGTCAGTTACTGATCATTTGAATGAGTTTAATACGGTCACCAGTCAGTTAACCTCTGTAAAAGTAAATTTTGATGAAGAAGTTAGGGCTCTTTTGATTTTGTGTTCTTTGTCTGAAAGCTAGAATAGCTTGGTAATGGCTGTTAGCAATTCTGTTTCTGGTTTGAATACATTGAAGTTTGATGATGTTGTTGGTGTTATTTTGAGTGAGGAAATTCGTAGGAAAAGCTCAGGTGGAACATCCACATCAGTCGGTGTTTTGAATGCAGAAAGTAGGGGCAGAACAAAGGAGAGAGGAAACAATTCTGGAAATTGTGGGAAGTCATGAGGAAAATCATAGGACAAAAGGTCCCAATCTAAAGACAAGAGGGATTGTTGGTATTATGGTAAGCCAAGTCATTTGAAGAAAGATTGCTGGTCTCAGAAAAATAAAGATGGAGACAACAAGGAAGGAAGCAAAGAGGCAAATTTGGTAAGTAATAAATTTGATGAGGATGCTTTGATTCTTTCCCTTGACAATGCTGATGATTCTTGGGTATTAGATTCAAGGGCTTCATTTCATGCTACCCCCCATAGAAGTTATTTTCTTGATTATGTCCAAGGGGATTTTGGGCTAGTTTATTTAGGAGATAACGGACCCTGTTAGATTGTTGGAAAGGGAAGAATCAAGATTAAGTTACAGAATGGGAATCATTGGCTACTACATGAGGTAAGGCATGTTCCAAAGTTAAGCAGAAATTTAATTTCAGCAGGGCAACTAGATGATGAAGGTTGTGTTGTTACATTTAATGATAAAAATTAGAAGGTCACAAAGGGTGCCTTAGTAGTAGCAAAATGTGTGAAAGTAGGCACCTTATATCTTTGTACAAGACATACTATTCCTTCTACATTAATTGTTACAAAAAAGAGTCAATCTTCAAGAACAGTTGCTGCAGTTCAGCAGGTAAAAGATCATATAGTTGCTGTGGACTCTAAATCAACACTGTGGCATAATAGACTTGGGCATATGAGTGCGAAAGGTATGAAAGTACTTCATTCAAATAATATTTTACTAGGTCTAAAATGTGTTAATATGGATTTCTATGAAAGTTGTGTTTATGGAAAACAAAAGAGAGTTAGTTTTCTCAATGATGGGAAGCAAAAGAAAGATGAGAAATTGGAGCTTGTGCATATAGATGTATGGGGACCAGCTCATGTATCTTCTCTTGGTGGATCTCTGTATTATGTTACATTCATTGATGATGCAACTAGGAAGGTATGGATTTATTTTCTTAGGCAGAAATCTGATGTATTTGAAACTTTTAAAAAATGGAGAAGCTTGGTTGAGAATGAGACGGGTAAAAAGATAAAATTTCTCAGATCTGATAATGGTGGTGAGTATTGCAGTAAAGAGTTTGAAGATTATTGTTCCTCTAATGGTATTCAGGGAAAAAATGGTTCCAAGGACTCCACAAGAAAATGGAGTGGCTAAGTGCATGAACAGAACAATAATGGAGCGTGCACGGACTATGAGATTGCATGCTGGGTTGCCTTTAAAAATGTGGGGTAGCGTAAACACCTATTTATTTAATCAATAGAGGTCCCTCTAATCCTTTACGTTGTGGTATTCCAGAGGAAGCATGGAAGGGTAAGAAGGTGAGTTATTCTTTTCTCAAAACCTTCGGTTGTGAAGCATTTGCACATGTAGATTTTGAAAATAGAACCAAGCTTGATGCAAAATCAAAGAAATGTGTATTTGTTGGATATGAAATTGATGAATTTGGTTGTAGGCTTTGGGATTTTGAAAATCAAAAAATTGTGAGAAGCAGGGATGTCATATTCAATGAAAAAGTGTTGTACAAAGATCTGTTGCTGCAGCATGAGAAGAAAGAAAATGATTATGTAGTGTTGGATGATATTCCCAACAATAATGTTTAGTGGTTCCTCATGCTGGGCAACAACAGCAGCAACAAATACCACAAACTCCTGTTAGACGATCTTCAAGGATAAGTAGACCTCCAGAACGATTCTCTCCCTCTTTGTATACTATTTTGTTAACTAATGGTGGTGAACCAGAATATTATGATGAAGCTATGTAGGTGGATACCAAGGTTCAGTGGGAGCATGGAATGAAAGAAGAAATGGACTCCTTGCTGGAACATTAGACTTGGGATTTATGCAAGTTGCCTTCAAGTAAAAAGGCTTTACCAAACAAATGGATTTATAGACTGAAAGAGGAGGATGGAGGTAAGAAAAGATTTAAAGCCAGATTAGTTGTAAAGGGATTTGCACAAAAAAAGGGTATTGATTTTGATGAGATTTTTTCTCCTATTGTTAAAATGACTTCTATTCATATTGTTTTAAGTATTGTGGCTATTGAAGATTTGCATTTAGAATAGCTTGATGTTAAAACAACCTTTCTCCATGGTGATTTGGAAGAGGAAATATATATGGAACAGCCACAAGGATTTGAGGTCAAAGGTAAGGAGAAACTAGTGTGCAGATTGAAGAAAAGTTTATATGGCTTGAAGCAAGCACCTCGACAATGGTATTTGAAATTTGATAGTTTTATGGCTGAGCAAGGCTACAACAGGTGTAATTTGACCATTGTGTTTATTTTAAGAGGTTGGATAATGACACTACATTATTTTATATACTTATATGTTGATGACATGCTTGTAGCTGGGTCTAACATGGATCACATAAGTGAGCTAAAACAATAGTTAGCAAAATCTTTTGCTATGAAGGATTTGGGTGCAGCAAAGCAAATCCTTGGTATGAAAATTTGTAGAGATAGGAAAAATAGAAAATTGTTTTTTTCTCAGACTAATTATGTTGAAAAGGTGTTGCAGAGATTTCATATGGAGAATGCAAAAGCTGTCAGCACACCTTTGCCTAGTCATGTTAAATTGACTAAGGATATGTGTCCAAAGACACAAGAGGAGGAAGAAAAAATGTCCAAGGTACCATATGCTTCAGCTGTAGGTAGTTTAATGTATGCCATGGTATGCACGAGATCGGATATTGCACATGTCGTAGGAGTTGTTAGTAGGTATTTGAGTCATCCTGGAGTTGAGCATTGGAATGCAGTAAAATGGATTCTCAGGTATTTGAGAGGTACATCCAATAAGTGTTTATATTTTGGGGGCTCTAATACTGATTTAAAAGGCTATGTTGACTCAGATTTGGCAAGGGATATAGATACCAGGCGAAGTACCATAGGTTATGTATTTACAGTTGGTGGGACAACAGTGTGTTGGATTTCTCGATTGCAAAAGGTGGTTGCTTTATCCACCACAGAGGCAGAGTATGTTGTTGCAACAGAGGCATCAAAGGAGATGATATGGCTGCAACTTTTCATGGATGAGTTGGGAAAACAATAGGATGAAAATTACTTATTTACAGATAGTCAGAGTGCTATACATCTTGCAAATAATTCTGCCTTACATTCTAAAACAAAACACATACAATTGAGATATTATTTCATTCGGTTGGTGTTGGAAGATGGACAGGTCAAGCTGGACAAGATACATACAAATGTCAATCTAGTGGATATGTTTACGAAGGCGGTGCCAAGGGAGAAGTTGAGCTCCTCTTTAGCTTCGGTTGGCCTTCAAGGTTGAATTCAAGTATAGCAAAGCAGCAGGGTTCAAGGTCCTTATTTCTAGTGGGAGCTATAAGTGCAACAGTGTTGTCCAGGATCAGTCTCCAAGTGGGAGGTTGTAATGGTGTGGATCCTGATCAGTCTCCAAATGGGAGATTGTTGGTATGTGGCGACTGATCATGCTATACTATATAGCCCATGGTATATTGTACACCCCAACCCCCTATCCTCACCAGGCCCCGGGCAGGGGTTCGGGGGTGACACCCCTCAAAAAGTAGGGGTTCAGGGGCGCAGGCCCCGAAAATTTTTTTTTTGCCATTTTTTTCACGTCGTCGGCGAAAAAGGAAAAATCTTTGAAAAAGAAAGAAAACCGACTTTGTAAAACCCTAATTCTAGAAGCTTCTAAAAACTTGTTAAAATGGGTTGGGATGGGGGTTATAGTATGATGAAAAACGCGATTATTCGCAAGATTGTAATAGGTTTTGCACTAGATAATAAAAGTATTGGATGGTTGCGGTTTGGTGGATGTAGGCCAGATTGGGTGAACCATGTTAAATTCTCTGTGTTATGATTTATTATGTGTATGTTTTAGTTTCTCTGTTTATTATTTAAATCTGCATTTAATTGTTAGATATCTGCCATCTCTAACCCTAACAGGAAAAAACCACCCCACGGTCAAACACAAGGTCAAAGAAGAAAATGAAATGCACCTAAGTGCGGAACCAGAACTAAAATCGGAACAAAAATGGAAACTGAAACTTTTGAAAAGTTTCAATGTTTGGTTTTGGTCTGCCTCCACCTCTGACAGAATAAAGAGAAAAAGGGCCCAAGGAAAACAAAACAGAAAGGGGGAAAAACAAGGCAAAAACAAGATGAAGACCCACCACAAACTGAATACTTGCACGCTGGGCTCAACCCTTATGGGAGCCACATTTAATCCATGTGCCAAATTTTAAAACATAACCCTCCCCTCGTAGCTGCATAGGAAGCAAAAAAGTTAGAAAAAAGTAACCCAGATGAAATTGTTCCTCTAGTTGGCCTTCATGAACACTCGAAAACATAGGTTACCCTACCTGATTGAGCCTGTAGGTGAAAATTGGGTAACATTTCTAGCAACCTTAGCTGGATTTTTGCCTACTAAACATGTAGACCAGTAGCCTAGGCCAATCCATTGGGCATGGAGTCATTGGGAAAACTTAGAAATAGACTTGGAGCATCCTTGTGCATGGCTATAACTCACTTGAGACTCATAGAACATAACAGATTGTTGAAAACTTATTGAAAACAAGAAAAAATGAAGTGAAACTATTTACCATGCTGGGACAACACTTAGGGAATGAAAACTACACCTATTCTCTAGAATTTTAACAGCTATGTACAAATTTTAGGTCCATACCTCAGAAGCAACGTTTGAGGTGAATCCCATTCACTGGGATTGGTTCCACTATACCATCTAACCCAGATAGCTGGAAAGCATTATGCTATTTCTCCTTAGTAATGATATATGGCCCAGTCCAAAGTGCATCAAATTTGGAGTGCTTTCCAGTCTTGCTTTTTAATTCATCCCACTTTAGCACTATGTCACCTTTTTGGAACACTCTAGGAGATGCCTTTTTATCGAATGACCTTTTTATTTGAGCCTGATATTGCTCAGTTCTTTTCATTGCTTTAGCTCCGAGTTCTTCAAGCTCAATTAATTGAGATAACCTTGCTATCATAGGCTCCTCCTAAATCATATCAAGCTGGTTTACTAGATCGAGGGCTGGGAGTTCAACTAAAATGGGTATTCTTGCCTCTTTTCCATATACTAACATGTATGGAGAAAGTCCTGTAGACCTTTTTGGCATAATCCTATCAGCCCACAAGGCTGATTTCAACTTGGTGTGCCAGGCTTTTTGATTGTCCTCCATAGTTCTCTTAATGATCCTCAGGAGATTCTTGTTAGTGGACTCAACCTGTCCATTGCCCTGTGGATAATAATTAGAGGATGTACTTAGATATATACCATTTTTGACAGCCCATTCAGAAATTTTAACACTCACAAAAGCAAGGGAATTGTCTAACACAATAGAATTTGGGATACCAAATCCGGTAACTAGCTCTTCATAGAAATTCAGGAGAGCAAATTCATTAGCTTCTTTGAGTGCCATTGCTTCAATCCATTTTGAAAAATAATCAGTGGCTGCGAGTATCCATTTGTGGCCTGCACTTGATGGTAGATTTATAACCCCAATGAAATCCAAACCCCATTTTATGAAGGGCTAATCAATTTGAATCAGTTGTAGTGGGAGGGTCGCCAACTTCTCTTTTCCAGCAAAAATAACACACTCCTTGCACCTTCTTACCCATGCATAAGCATCTTTGAATAAGGTAGGACAACAATAGCCTCCTTTCATTATTTTAAGAGTTGTGGTCCTCAGAGAAAAGTTTCCACCAGCTGACCCTTGATGGAATTCATATAACACTCTATCAACCTGATCAACTTCAATACATCTTAACAAGACACCATGGAAATTTCTTCTAAACAACAAACTATTCAAAAGAACATAAGGTATGGATTGCAGTCGATAATACCTTCTTCTAGATCTATTCAGATTAGGAGGGAACTCACTAGTCAATAAAAAATGTGTAATTTTTGTAATCCAACTAGTAGGAGCAGGTATAGTAGTTTGTTGTCCATCTTAGAGTGGTAAAACAAAACTTTCCTCCTTTATATTGTTGTTGCTGTTCTCAGTAAGCTGTTCACAGAGACCTCTCCCTCTTATTAGTTTGGTAACCTTTATTTCAAGATCATACTCCATCACCTTAGTGACCCAACCAAATCTTCTATCACTCAAATCTTTGTTTAATAAAAACTCTTTCACACTTGGGTGAGCAACCATTAGTATAATCTTGTTATTGGAAAGCATGTGCCTGAACTACTTTAAGCTTCTTATAACAACGATAACATGTTTCTCTACAAAAGTATACTTGAGCTCATAATATTTGAGTTCCTGACTGAAGAACACCACGAGCTTCTCAGATCCTTCATCATTTTGCTATACAAGCATGGCTGAAAGTGAATCAATATTTCCATAGGCATATAAAATGAAATCTTTAGAAAAGTCAGGATTTAGAAGTGTAGGTGCGGTTGCTAATGCCTCTTTTATAAGCTTAAAACTTCTTCTCCCATCCTTAGTCTAGTTGAAAGGTACATTATTTCTCAACATATGAGTTAGTGGACTTAATAAATCAACAATGTCAGGGATAAACCTCCTAACAAAGTTAATCCTACCAATAAAACTCTGCAGAATTTTCTTATGCGTTGGTAAAGGAAGAGTTAAGATATCACTTATTCTTTTAGGGTCAATAGTAATACCCTATTTAGATACAACATAACCAAGTAATCTTACTTTGTGAACAACAAATACACACTTTTTGGGGTTAAGTGGTATCCCAAATTCCCTACATTTTTCAAAAATCTGCCTCAAATGGCTCAGATGATCCTTAGCCTCCTTAGAAAAAAATAGTAATATCATTAAGGTAGACTAAGAATATCTTGTACATTAAACCCTGAAAGGCCATATCCATTGCCTTTTGAAAGGTTTCCCCAAAATTACATAAGCCAAAGGGCATTTTCCGATAGGCCATAGTTCCCCATTTTGTGGTGAAGGTTGTCTTGTACCGATCCTCTTTTTTCACTAATATCTGGTTGTAACCAGAATAGCCATCTAATAAGGAAAACCTTTCAGACTGTGAAACTACCTGAAGTATTTGCTCCATAGAAGGCAGAGGATGACAGTCCTTTAAGGAGGCCCTATTTAATTCACAAAAATCTACACAGAGTCTTATTTCGCCATTTTTCTTTCTGACTAGTACTAGGTTTGAAACCCATGAGGTATGCTTGATGGGGAAAATAATGCTACTTTCAATCAACTTATCTAGCTCCTTTTTCATCAAAGGTTCTAACTTATGATTCAAGGGCCTCTGCTTTTGCCTAACAGGTTTGACATTAGGTTCAAGTTCAATGGTATGTTGAGCAAGCTAGGGATTAAATCCCTTTAAATCACTATATTTCTAGGAAAAGATATCATTAAATTCTTGACAAAGTTGAATAAAAACATGCTTCTCTTCAGCTGTACATACCTTGCCTAACTTAAGAAGCTTTTCTTTGAAAAATTCAACTTCTTCATAGTGCTCTTGTTGAACCTGAATACTCCCCTTAGGTTTTCTAGCTTCATCATTAGTATTAAAATGGATTCTAAAGCGACCAGATCTTTAGGCAACTTATTATTTTTTAGTTGAATAATCTGGTCGCTGTACTGGTGCTGTAACTTTTCCTGATTGGCATGTGAGAACTTAGCTTCTTCTCTTAAAAAGATGACAATCTACTGATCACTATCAAAGACTTTCCAGTGTATATTATTATCAGGCATAGCAGGCCTAACTACAATCTTGATATGCTGATTAGTTTTATGATTAGTTTTATCGCTTCAAATCTCCTTTGGAATATCATGTTCAACTCCTACAATAGCTAATCTATTAGCATGTTTATTCTGAGCCCTAGGAATGGAATTCAGATTAAATGCCTCAAATCCCTCTAAGAGGTCCCATACCCTATTTCTGTAAGACCTGAGTATATCATTTTTAACAGCATTAAGCTTTCTCACCTAATTGACAACCAACTCGTTGTCACCATAAAATTTTAGATAGCTGATACCTCTTTGTCTCGCCCACTCCAAGCCCTAAACTAGAGCTTCATATTTAGTAGAATTATTAGAATAGCTAAAGCAGAACCTGAAAGCTAGATAGTAATTCTAACCTTCTGGTGATACCAGCATACATCCACCGCCAACATCGACCCTACTCCTTGAACCATCAAAATACAGCTCCCACAAATCATTTTCATGCTGCTCACTATGTTGTTCCTTGTTTTTTTCAATATTAGGCACAAAATAGTCTGTCTCATGCATCATATAAACACCGATGTCAACCTCCTCCAACTACTTACCTGTGCCAACCTCATGAGCTTGAGGTGCCCACTCTTTGGGAAGAATATCTGATGTTCTTTCTATTTGAATCTCTGCCTCTTGAACAACAGGCTGATCCACTTGTACACTTGTAAACAAGTTGGCATTGATAGGAGACAGATTGTAAGGTTCAATATGAACCTTGGCTATGGGTTCTGATTTAATAGTGGCTCTAGTACCATATCTAGTCTTGAACAACATGTGAGACCAATCAGAGGATAGGTAACCACCTATATTGACCATAAAATCCCTAGATAAACAAAGGGAAAAGTACAGGGGAAACTCAATAATGTATATATCCTGTGGTATTGCAAAATTTGGACATGCATGTAGAGTTAAGCTCAAATTTTTAATGACCCCTACTGTGTTAACAACAGTAGCATCCAATTGTACTACCCCCTTCTCCAGTGGCTCGAATTCAATTCCCAACTTATCGACAATTTGTTTGGGAATAACTGAACTACTAGCCCCTGAGTCAATCATACAATTGTGAACCAGATGATCTCCTATGATCAATGACAAATAAAAAGGAGGCAACTTGGCCTTAGCAGCTTGCTACTCTTCCTCACCAACAATAGTTTTAGCCTACGTAACCTTCTCCTTTTCTACACTAGGCTCATCTGAGACACTCAAACTTGATAAAGCAGATTGAAGTAGGTCCTTTTGACTCGGAATACTCAAAGAATCCCATATTGACATGGGTACATTAATTTTCTTCATATGATCCAATATATTGAAAGTTGTAGCAGGTTTAACTTGACCTTTGGGAGGAACAAAATCACCTCTAACTGAAGGTGCCTAGGCTGATGAATTAGACTGTTGCTTGCCTATCAAAGGCTAACCCCTTGGTAGCATTTGGATTTGGTTAGCTTTTGATGAGCCAGGGGCATTTTGATTCTGGTTTAGCCCTTGTTTTGATTGAGTCTAAACTGTATTAGGTTGATGTCCTTCATCTATTGCCCTCTTCTTACTGCGTGTATTTTCTACAATTGAAGAAACAAAATGGACCACTCCATAGAATTCTTCCCCTTGCCAGTTTAGGAATGTAGAATCATGTGTCTGTTGCTCTTGCTGCTATACTTTAGTTGCTACAGGCACACTAGAATGTATTACTAAACTGTTTTGAACCATCAAGGCTTGGTTAAGCAACCCATTGACACAGGTATTCTAATTATGGGGTTGACTACATGGAAATCACCATTCATAATCTTGAACTAAGTTGTTCTGGACAGGTGCAAGCTCTTTGGAAGTGCTTATAGTGTTGGAGTCATAAGCTTGATGTGGCCTTGGGTTAGGAGTAAACTTTTGGCCTTGATTATAAGGCTTATAAGGTGGTCTATTGGTCTGATTTTGCTGGTAATTAGATTGAAATGAGGGCTGATACGACTTAAAACCTTGATTTTTCTATTTTCTTAGATTTACCATCTAATTGCCAAAGGTCGTTAGAAGGCCTTTAATCTCTTGCAATTCATTAGATTGAGTTGGAAATGCATTTAATTGACCATTAGGCTGGGTATCAAGTGCTGGAAATGCTGGTGCACTTGGAATAATAGCCAAAGGAGGTAACTGCATAGGGGTTGGAGGTTGAAAAGTGGGAAATATTGGCATAGCTGGTCTTGGGGAAATTTTACTAGCCTATATGAGGCTATTTTCAGCTCTAACAGTTACACCATATGCTACAGGAAGTGTATCACTTCCCATCGATTGAATCCTCACAGAAATATCACTATTTAATGCTCTTAAATAGTATAAAAAGGGATGATTAGCAGTAGGTCTTACCGTTTGTTGGATTCTATCCCACGTCCTCTAGAAACAGTGATTGAAATCTGACATAACTTCATGTGGAGCTATTTTAATTGTAGACAACTACTCCACCAATGACAAGTGGTCTGATTTATCTTCAAAAAAATTGCACAATTGGTGGCCTAACTCATCCCATGTTGCTATGGAGTTGACAGGCAGGCCTCTGAACCATTGTAAGGCTTTTTCTTTAAAGGACACTGCCAAAAATTTGAGTGCAACATTTTCTTCAATCACATGATGAACAACACATAGGTTGGCAACATCTTTTATATGCTCTGTTGGGGTGGTATGATCCTCACCATGAAAATATGGCAGAATTTTTAAGGAAGCAATAGGAATTTCGTCATGCCGAGTTAGATTTAGTGGGCTGCCTTGGTTGAAAGCAAAACATGGCTGATTTCCCACTACTGGAATCATTGTCACTGGCATATTTGTAGTAATAACAACAAGAACAACAGTATGGCTTCTCACAAAAGGATTCGACTTGGATCTTCTAAAATAAACAACTTCCTTTTGAATCTTCTAGATTTCTCCCCCTTCTTCTAGGCCGGGACAACTGCAAATACTCAAAAATAGACAAGTTACTCCTAGTCTCCACTCTTCTCATGAGTAGTAATGCACTGGAACTGCTAAATCTGAGCTCGGAGTTGCCAAGTATGCTAAAATTTGTCTCTTAAAGACTACAATTTCTACTACACATACCAAACAACAGTATGATAATTTTGATTTAAGACTGAAAATAGTTCTTAGTCCCACCAGGTGTGCCAAAAATTGTTGTCAAACAAAGTTGCACCCTTCCTAAGCTATTAACTATATCTTGCAACCTATTGACACATGGGGACACTTTAAGGTAGTGGGTGACCTGGGAATGAAGTGAACCTCCAGATTACGGGCTGGTTCCCCTTAAGATATCTTGAGAAAACTAAAGAATGATAAGGAAAAGAGTAAGAAGGATATACTTGAATTTAAAACCTATCACTAACAAGTGATACACCAAAGACAAAAATATGAAAATACTATAGAAAACTCACAAAAAATATCGATAGAGCTAAACAATCTCACAATATGGAGATTTATGTTTATAAAAAATGAGTCTATGTAAGGTTTCGACTGTTCTAATGCTTAACACAAGGAAAACAAAGATGTTTTCATAGATATAAACACAATAGAAAGAGATCACTAACATAAACCAGCTTTATGACATAATATTCTTTGCATCCAGTACTGAAGGAATCTGATAAAATAAACGATCACACAGAATTTTATCATGCAACTCACAACCAATCACTAAAATAACAAAGGAAATCTGTGAAGGAAATGACTTTCTATTGAGAAAATAAGGAGTCTCTGTGTTACAGATCTGTAGTATTTATGAAAATGAGTTACAAAGGCTGAATAATGCTCTTTCAACAATCTCCTAACCAAGAACTACTTCTAAAGAAAAAAAAAAAGATGCCATATATACAACTAAGACACCAAGAGTGTCGACCCCTGCCTTAGGGTTTAAAAAATGAGTCAGTGCCTGGACACGTCGGCCCTAGGAGCAATTTGGAATGAAGTTAATGAGGCATTAAATGCACATCCCTTGCTCATGTCAGTGAAAGCTCACTCCTAGGCATGGCATTCAGATCTTTTATGACAACCGCATTAACTCACATCCCTCATGTCCATCCTTGAGACCTTGTTAGAGCCACTTGAATGCTCTGCGGCATGGTCATTAATGTCAACCCACTTTTACCGGCCGATGTCCTAGCTGCTATTTGTGACTCATGACCTCTTCCCCTTCGGCTCTCCTCTTGCTCTAGATCTTTCTGCAAGTTGACCCCCTTCGAGAAGCAACATCAGACTTACCCTGTCAGATTCAAACGCCATTGCTTCATTGAGTCGATCCATGCCGCGCACATTCTGTCGATCTTTCATTACAGAGGGAGTCGGTCAGTCAAACTACCCATGACCATCTTTAGCTCCTTCTGATTGGTTGAACTCGCGCCACGTAGATTCCTAGACGGTCAAAAGATCGCTTCCTTAGAATCACATGTTGATGAGACACTAACCGTGTCTCCCCGATGCACTTATGCCCTTCAACAGTTATCGAAATAGCTTAGGACTGTTGGCGAGACCTCATAGCGAGCGGCCAGAGTTATATCAATAACAAAAAATTGTCGCCAAGATCATCGCTATCGACCGAAGGTTATAGCGATTTCCATCGGTTACATCAAAGACATCATTCTTTCAGTGAGACTCCATGTATTCAATAACAAGTCACATCGGGCACCAAGAGTCATATTGATATCCTTTTCGATCGGAAAGTCCATCATTATCGGCAAGACGTTACAATGAGACCAAACCTTTCGCTAAGTCCTTTCAAGAATGGTGGGGGGGCAAGATGGAACTAGAACTAGAATTGGGTCCGGAACATGGACCAAATCACTAATCCTCAATTCATCACACCGTTCTGGCTCCGCATCCACAGAAAGGAAAAGAAACCAAGAAAAAACAAACATGACAGGAGAAAAAATTGATCCTAGGTGAACCACAATAGAGGCAGGAATGGAACCAAATCCGGTACTGAAACTTTTCCAAGTTTCAGGTTCGGATCCCATCCTGGACCTAGCTCTGACTACATACAAAAAGACAATGGGGTGAAGCCACAATAGTGGTTTACAATTGAAGTGAGGAAGGAAAACTTACAGAAAATGAATGCATGGAAAAAATATTTATTTTAGGGGTTCGCTAGAACCTAGGTTCGGGTGAACCCTTTTAATGCTTTCCCACCAAAAATGCCAACAAAAACCCTTATAAAATGGGGGGTTCGAATGAACCAGGGTTTGAATGAACCTTGGTTCTAGTGAACGCCTAGGGGTTCATTCGAACCCCCCTTATTCCTCATCCCTCCTTTGAGACACAAAAAAACCCTAAATTTTGGCACTTCGGAGCTCGGGTTGATGATGAAAATGGAGGAATCTTCACAAACCCAACTAGAATTAGGTAGTCCTCGGAACAAGCTATCCAACGAATATAATCTTAATATGTTTTGGTTTTATTATGTATTTTTTTTTTAGTTTTATTAAACATAGGTTTTTCATCAAAAATGAAGGTCTATGTTCTACACATGTGGAAAAATAGCAGATTATAAAAAAAAAAATTGAAAAATATGAATGTAGCAGATATTGAAGTCCTTGATCCAACAAAAAGAAAAATAATGAATTTTGATATATACAATAAAAGTTATGCATTATACGGTTGCGTTATGTCTGAATTGTAATTGGTTTGACTTCAAAACTTGATTAAAGAAAAAATATTCAATAAAAAATTGTCTAACCAAGTGGAAGCAGTAGGTATTGGAGTTACGAATCTAAATTTGAAAGAATTGAAATTTTATCCTTGATGGAAAAAAAGTTATGCATTATACGGTCTGCATCACTTTTTAAAAATGTTGTTTTTAAAAAAAAACCAGTTTTCATGGGAGATGGAAAAAGAGGTGTAAACTAATTCCAAAATTTTTTAAAAAAATATTTTTAGAATCTACAGAAAAAATGTGATGAGACTCTAGTTTGCATTATCTTCAAATTCTTCATGGCTTAGCCACTATAACTACCCGAATGTGAAGATTTTTTTAAAAATAATAATTTTAGTGTCCAGTTTGGCCAAAAATTGTAAACCACTATTGTGGGATCACCCTTACGAGGAGGAAAAAGAAATAAAAAGAAGGGAGAAAAACATTCCGCGACCAAACGAGCAAGACCTGTAGAATCGGGACCGGAACTAAATCCGAACTAGAAACTTCTCTAAATTTCAGATTCGGATTTGTCTTAAACCCGCTTCCCTCAACATAAAGAAAGAAGGAAGAAAGAAAGCTCAAAGAAAGGAAAAGAGAAGGAAACATCCCTCGACCACCGGCAGTGAAAAAGAAAAGAAAAGAAGGGCAGAATCGAGATCGGAACTGGAACAAAAACAAGAACTGGAACTTTTGGAAAATTTCCAAGTTTGGTTTCAATCTCGATCCTGGGTCTGCCAAAAAACAACAAAAATGGGGAAAAAGGAAAGAAAAAAGAGACAAAGGAAAAAAACCACCCCACGGTCAAACACAAGGTCAAAGAAGAAAATGAAACGCACCTAAGTGCGAAACCGGAACCGGAACCAAACCAAAAACAGAAACTAGAACTTTTGAAAAGTTCCAATGTTTGGTTTCAGTCCACCTCTGCCTCCGACATAACAAAAAGAAAAATGGCCCGAGGAAAACAAAACGGAAAGGGGGAAAAACAAGGTGAAAACAAGATGAAGACCCACCAAAACTGAATACCTGCACGCTGGGCTCAACCCTTGTGGGAGCCACATTTAATCCACGTGTCGAATTTCAAAACATAACCCTCCCCCCGCAGCTGCATAGGAAGCAAACAAGTTAGAAAAAAGTAAACCAGATGAAAATGTTCCTCCAGTTGGCCTTCATGAACACTTGAAAACATAGGTTACCCTGCTTGATTGAGCCTGTAGGTGACAATTGGGTAACAGTGACATGGGATATATACAACATTACCATACTCTATATGAGTAGGAAATGCTGGCTGAGCAAAGAGCACACAAATTTACATTGATCAACGAGTCATATAGATCAAGGTTTGTTAGATCAAGGCCATCGATTAGTATGGGGCCACCACCACCACCACCAGTAGGGGACCAACCCAATGAGAGGGGGTGGGAAAAAGGTAGGATGAGCAGGATATGCATTATACCAATGAGGTATCAATTTTATTTGATGTACATTGTAGAGGCCTTTATACATTGTATCATGACATTTATTGATTATGATGAGATTGAGATTTGTAGTGATGATGATTTGTGTATTATTTATGGTTTTACTATGTTATATATATCATGATTTATGGGTTATATATGATTATGTAAATATTATTTATATTGATGGTTCCTTTATAATAAACATTTGGATGATTGATGTAATGAATTTATGATGTCTAGATGGTTGTATATATATTTTAGGTTATGGGGAAGTTTTGAATGATTGACACAATTAAATGATGGTTTTGTGAAGCTTGAATGATTTGATGGATGTATAAGATTATGAGTTTCTTATGGTTTGTATGCAACTTTGATGGATGTATACAAATTATATTTATATGTCATATATATATGTTACCAGTTCATGTTTATCCAAGTATGGGATGGAAGTTATGTAAATGAAAAATAATTTAGGATGATTATTAAAATGGATTAAATTGAGGATTAATTTTGCAAATTATTATGAACTAATGATTATACATTGTTAATGGTGTTGTTAGTAAAGTATGCACCCTTACTGAGTGTAGAACTCAACTACTTTGTGAAACATGGAGACACTTCAGGGCCTATGGGTTTCCCATAGCTTGGGGTGAATCTCTAGAGAGGTTTGGTTCCCTTGATACTTCACCTAATTTAACCTATACAATTGTTTCATGCTAAGAAAAGGAGTGAAGGAAACATGGAATGAAACCTATGACTAAAAAGATGATGCACGAAATGATTGTGACCTATACTGCTATTTTGACACATATATTCACACAACTCAAATGTTTCACATGATCATACATCAATACTTCATTAAAAGTTGGAATTCTTACTACAACTTAGAAGGAAAACTAGGTATACTTTCATAGCTAAAGATTGTTAGCATCAATAACATAACTTATGACTTGTATAAGATGTACTTTCTACCTCAAGGTTTTGGAATGAGATAAAATACATTAGGATTTATACATAAAACCATATAAATATGCATCAATCATTCATGTACATACAATGAAATTACTATTAAGAAGGAAAAATCACTAAATTGTATTGATAAAATGGTGTTCTTATAGTTGTATACAAGTTTGAGAATGAGTTACAATGTTGCTCCTACTAGAAATAACTTTCAAGAAGTTACAATACATTGCTAAGAAAATCTAGAACTAAATAAAAATCTACCTTTAGGCCTTCCTTTAAGCTTCTGAAAAAATTTCTCTTAGATATTAGGGACACATTTTGAGAGATGAAAGACTAAGTGTTCACATAATTTTTGCTAGGTCAAACATTCTTGGGCATCCAAAAATATTAACCCTACTTTTGGGCTCCTTAAAATGCTCCAATTTGGTGTTTGAATGAAGAAAACCTATTTCTTTGATCTTATCTATTAGCCAAGACTCCTTGAACAACTCCTAGATGCTTGGAGATGCCTCAAATTAGGTCAAATTGCCCTATATTATCTCCATCTATTTTGGAGCTCACCAAATAACCCCTAGCTGTCCTCAACTGATCTCCACCTCATTAAACTATCATTATATCCTTGAAATTTCCCATAACTCCTTACTAAGCTTGCATGCACATTAGTCTCCAAACCCTACCCTTTTGTATACTTTGTTTTTAACATCATTAAAATAGAATTCAAATCTATCCAATGATTGTGACCACATTTTTCATTTATTTTTTTGACTAGATTCATTCCTACAAGACATTTTACCTCTTGACCAAGTAGTTTCATCCTATGAATGTCCTCCTATGCTTTCAATATCAAGAACTTATTTCTTACCATAATGTGTTCCTTCAAAACCTGCCTTGGTAACAAACCAAGATATATGCTTCCAACTTGCACATTTGTTATTCTTTTCTATTTATGACCCCTTTTTGATAGATTCTCGTGGTTCCATATTTAACTCCCAATCATAAAGAATATCATATATTATTAATTCTTGACCTTTCCATTTTCCATGGCTATCTTGGCCTATTTGATTACTATTTTTGTAGAAAGGTAACCTTATCTTCACGTTCTTTCAATCTTCCAAACACCAACAACTCATTCTCTAAGTTGTCCTTTTTCCTTTGTAATCTCACAATTTCAATTCTACAGGTAAATTCCAAGCTATAGGATACAAGAATCTTCACCTAATTTATTTTCCAAAACCTATTTTCCTCCATATCAAATCTAGAAAAATCCTTAGGAAATAGAGGAAGCTTCAAATAAATTAATCTCCATTCAATTCATTTTGCAACAATCTAATCAAGATTGAAGAGAATAAATAGTCCTAGATGAAGAAAAATTGAACCCAAAGAATTCGATTTAGGACAAAGAAAAGAATGAAGGCATCACATCTCAAAGTATTTCATGTCATCATGAATGATGTAGCAAAAAATGAAAAAAAGGGTATTCATGAAGCAATGGTGGTGGTGTCCCTACATCTGGCATACTCTTCAATAAATCATCAACAACAAAAAGTTTACTAGAATCATTATCCAACAAAAAAAATTGGTTGGGTTGTGTTGTGAAGTTATCATCTTATTCATGCTTGTGATAAACTCATTTTCTACACTTTGCATTCCATATTTATCATCCCAATACATGGTTCTTATCCGATAAAGCTAATAAACACTTAGAACTTGACAAATATCATTCATAATTTTATTTAGAGACTTATTTGGATTTTGATGTATCACCAAGAACCCAAAAACTTATCTAATGTATCTTAGTTCATCCTAATATGTCCTTTCATATTGTTCTAAAGCCTCACGTATCCATCTCTAGACTACCATATAAGCTTTTTAACCCATTGTCATTAATGAAAACTATCATTTTCCTTATGGCACCACTTTCTATGTGTATTGTTGTAAATTGTCACCCATGACAATTTCACTTATGTTTGGTCCCCCCTTAAATTATTGGGTGTAATTGAATATTTAATTTCCTCAATTATGCATTTTATGACTTATTTTTTACAATTTCCAAGGAATTGCAACCATAAATCAAATGCACCTATCTAAGACATTGTCCCCAACCCCTATAATCTTGAAAAATAGGATTGGGACACTCATGCCCTAGGGATGAGTGTCCCATATTTTGGCTTCAAATTCAAATATTTTGATTTTGTAAATTTAATATTTGCAATTCTATTGTCTGAAGTCAGCCATCAAAATTTTATTTTCGGGAAATTGAATAATTGCATATAAATACCTAGTCTTTTCACCATTTCAAATCTAAGTGAAAATATATTGGAAAACTTATGATCAAGACAATTCAAGAGAAAGTCAAGAGTATCATTTTAGAACTTTATTGTAGCAATTCAAGATCCTAACTTCATGTCCAAATTTATGTGAGTTTGTGTGTGTTCATGTTATCATTGTTTTGTGAAGGCTAGCACTTTTCTAGGTCTCCAAAGAAAATTCAAGAATTTAAGAAATTCAAGAAAACAAAGATCCTAGATCCTTAAAGTGATGTGTATGACTTCAATCCTTCAAGGAAGCCCTTGAAGGATGGCGAGTTGAAGCACTTTGTAGTTCATCATTCCTTTCTATTAATTATCTATTTATTATTGGCATTCCCATTGTTGAAGTGGGAAAAATTACATAGGGTTTGACTGAGACAAGCCCCTAAATGACACATCTCTTCTCTTTGTGAATGTACATATCTCAAATTTGAAGGAAATTGAAAGGAGTTTGAAGACAAATAATTCATTGTTGCAATTGTTGTCATACATTTTATCAAGACACAAAAACTTAGTTACAAAAATATTCGACAGTGTTCTAAAAAATTTGAAAGTGGAAGATCAGAGAGTAGACTAAGCACTACAAGATCAAATTTTAAAGTATATAAAAATCCTACAAGGACAGAAAAATCCTACAAGGACACCTATACCCTAGGTGTGAGTGTCCCTAATTTTCAACCCTAGATTTGAACCATAGGTGCATAGTGTCCTACTCTGCTCATTTTAGTTGCTTGAATTTTTTTGTGAACTTTTGTGTGTTATGTATTTGCATAAGAACAATAAATTTTACTCTTAACCTAGTTAGATCATTGCATTTCATCATTAGGACATTCTCAGAATTGGTTAAGGGTTTGTTGAATCACCTATCAGGATGTAAGTCAATCTCATACCTTGTCCAAATCCATCAAACCCTCATTCCATCCTTGTACTTCCAATCCATCACATCTTCCCCCATCTTTTTATTTGAAATGACTATTTGGGAAAAGTGTGGAACTCAGAGAAAACCAAACTAGTCCCCTTTTCCCAACATTTTATTTTGGTGAACCTAACCTATTAACATTATATACCTACTGAAATTTCCCATAATTAACCATAGATCTAGACCTTACATTGTATTAGTTTTTATTTCTCATTTGGGGTTTCATGTTTGCATCATAAAAAGTCATAAAAATCCAAAAAAATGCATATCATATTGCATTGTAGGTTAAAATAGGGTTTGTTTTAGTTTTATTAGATTAGATATGCATTCAAATTTTTACTCATTAGGTCATTAAAATATGAAATTATGCATTGCATGCATTTATGATCTTTCATTTAGGTCAAAAAGTGAAAAAAATTGCATAGTTTTGTGTCAAAATTGCATTAAATCATCATTTTTAGAATTTTGCATCTTGGAACTAGCCAATCATTGCATCTTGCATCTAAAAATTACACCTAAATTTTTTCATCCATTATTCACACATTTGCACACTTGCATTTTCAATTTCTATAATTATAAAATCAACAAAATATGGAAAAATATTCACTATCAAAACTATCTGTGCATTGAATTAGGAACCTTAGATAGTAACAAACATAATCAAACTTTGAATTTCCAATCACCATATGTAGGACACAGATGCCCTGGGCACCTATGTCATTATATTTTTGTTTGAAATTTGGATCAAACCTTTGTTTCTATTTTCTCTATTGGATTCTATTGTTTGAATTTTGTTTGTACATTTCAAAACTATCATTACCTCCGATATTGTTGCATGTTTGCATTTTTAAATTCACAATCCTAAAGTTAGCAAAATCTGGAAAATAATTCATGTCAAACATGTTTGAATACATATTTGAGAACCTTAAGCAATACACAAAATAGCCAAACTTTGAAGTTCCAGAAACCTTGTCCAAAAAAAGGCACCCTGGGGCCTATCTCCTAATATTTGTGACTGAAATTTGTCTTAGACCTCTATTTTCATGTTGTTAATGTGCTTTTGTTGTCTAAATTTTGATTTTGAGTGTTGTGTGGTTTTTTTTGAAAATTTAGTGTTACCTGGGTGCACTCAGTGTTTTGAAACTTGTATGAGATTTACAACTTGGTGTCCTATTGCCAATACTTCAGTGAGATGTAGTTCTATACTTATGGCATCCTGCGCTATTTTTACATCCATTGTGGATCATGAGTCTTCTAACTCTTTCATGACAAGTTTTGTCAATACTCAACCCATTTTGGACTCTATTCTTGATGTGACCATACCAATGACAACTTTACAAGCACCTATCTTTACAGATGTTGAGACTATGGTTGCCCATGTTCCTAAAGAAAAACTAGAAAAAATGAACAAAGACTTAGGACTCCATGACTATGTGAGTATTGAATCTCTAGTTGGTCTTGTGGTCCCTATGTTAGGTAACATGAGGAAATTGATTAATGATTTCCATGGATTGGAGGTTTTGCATGGTCTAGCTCATATAGTTGAGACCAACATCCCTACTATAGATCTTTGAGATATACTCAAAGTCAAGGAGGAATTCAAGTCTCCCTCCCTACAACTATAATTTCTATTCCTCTATACACAAATCTACCCATCGCTTCAACAATACAACAAAGCATTGGTATAACTACAACAATAGGCCTTTCCATTGGAAATCCTTATGGTTTTGTATCTTCCCATGTCACACATCAAGTTTCTTCCCCTCTGATAAATTTTCAACATATCTCACTTCAACAAAAAATCTCAACTTTGAACCAAAACTAAAATAGACAACCATCACAACATGTCAAAATGAATCCATTATCATTTGAAAATTTGAAAGCACAAATACCACAAAACATAGAGATACCTTATTTTGACAAATATAATGGTAAGGGAGACCCTAGTAGTCATATAAAGGTATATAGAACCTTGCATAGTGACTTAAATTTTGAGGATAAGATCTTCGCTAAACTCTTTCCTAGGTCATTGAAAGACATGGCCTTGGAGTGGTTTTTCTCATTACTAAATAATTCAATCCACTCATTCGATGAGCTTGTTGACGCTTTCCTCAATGATTTCCAAGTAAATATTGGTCCTAAGATTAATATAGCTAATTTAATGAGATGCAAACAAAAAAGAGGTGAAAACGTCAAATATTCATAAGCAGCTATCAGTTGCTTTTATTATAGATTAATCATACTCTTCCTGATGTGGATGTCCAAAGAGTGTTCATTGAAAACTTGCAAACTAAAATAAGGGATAAAATTTTATTAATGAAATTTCCATCCTTCATACATATGTGTACTATGCTTCATGACTATCAAAATTTGATTACTCAATATGAAGAAGAATATTCATTGGCTCATACTAAGAAATCCAAATTTGTAACTTAAAACAACTATCAACCATCTAAAAAGAAATTTTTTTAACCAACCACATTGTGTTGCAAGAATAAAGGTGTTGTCATTGATGTCAACTGTTCAATTGGTTATCAACTGGTTGCTATTGTCATTGATGTCATGAATGCAAGTTATTGACTTTATATGTCAAGGATATTGAGAAAATTGTATTGAAGGAAGATTGCAAGTGTTCAATGGTTGCTCTAGGTTTTTCTCTAGATTTGCTTCTATGTGTGTGCAGTTCAGATATATTGATCATGGTTGTTGGAGGCTACAATATGCACATTTTTGGCTTATGATTCATTTTACAGTGCAAATTATGTTCATCAATTGTGAACTGTGGTTTTCTGTGTATCTAGCTGAGGTTTAGGAGAAATGTTGTTCCTTGAATTTCTCTTTGGTTAAGTCTTATGGTTTGTGGTTTTAGAGTTAAGTTGTTATGATCATGTTGAAGATAATTTTTGTATCTGGAAGGATCGTGCTTAATTGTTCTATGTGTTTTACACTAGTTTGGCCGACCTTGTGTTAAACACTTCAAAATTGATGAAGCATGTTGGGACCTATTTGGGTCCTCATCAAGCATGTGTTTTGGTCTACCTCATTCTAATTCCATCCTAGGATGTTTTGGTGCTGACCTAATTTGAATCTAATGATGGATGGATGACTTTAGATATGTTTCAAAGTTGAAGATGGTATAAATACAGGAGGAGTTAGTGGTGAAAGTAGAGAGAGAAGAGATAAGGACAAAGAAATAGAGTGGATAGATGCAAATCAAATGTGAATTAGTGGGTGTATGTGATTTGAGTGTGGTAGATTAGTGCGAAGCCTAAATGCTGAGTTTTTAGATGCAGTGAGCTAAAGGTGGACTCTATCATTCTTGCATGTTTGCAAGTGGTTGAGCAAATTGTGGTGGATTTATCTGTTTCATGATTAATATTTTCTTCTTTGTGTAACATATTTATTCTATCTTCTTTGTATCTTTGTGGTAGTGATCCCTCCGGGTGGTTAGCCGTATTGGACAGTGAGTCCTTGTTTTGGCAACGAGCCTTTTTCTCAAGCAGTGAGCCTTTGATAATCAGTTTTGATATTCTCTATAGTGTGAGTTAATCCTCATTGTGGATTTTCCATCATTTATTTTCCACATAAATTTGGTGTTACTATATTTGTATGATGTTTTTCAATTTCTACACTTGCACTTAATTTTAATCATTTTATCAGAGTTAAAAATTGTGATTGATCTCAATTCCAGTGAATGTTTTAAGGTTAAATTTGCTACAACTAATTCGACCCCCCTCTATTGTCTTGTTTATTAGAGCTTGGTTCCTTGGAGAAGAGCTTAACCGCTTAAGGAAGGTCCGAGATGGCTAACAAAATTACTCATGATTATTCAAGGTTTGACGAAACTAATTATGCTATTTGAAAAATACTAATGGAAGAATATCTAGCATACTATGGATATGATGTGGAGAAAGCTTACAAGAATCCTTACACTCCTCTTGTTAATGTTTTGAGTATGGATAAAGAGTTCAAGGCACATGAAGCAAACAATAAGGCAAAGTAAATTTTGAAGAATAGTCTTGTACATTCTGAGTTGATTAAATTTCAAAATCTAAAGACTGCTAAGGAAGTCTAGGATGCTTTGGAGAAGGCACATGAAGGTGATGAAATGGTCAAAGAGGAAAAATTGCAAAATTTGGAGACACGGTTTGAGCTCCTACATATGTCGGATGATGAGAATACTAAAGCTTATGTACTAAGATTAGATGAGGTAGTAGCTAGAATGTGAGGACTTGGGGCTACATTAGATGAATCTACAATTGTAAAGAAGATTCTTAGAACTATCCCTCATACTTACAATGAAAAGGTATGTGCTATAGAAGAACATATAGATTACAAGACTTACACTAAAGACCAATTGTTGATAAATTTGACATCTTATGAGATGAGAAAGCCAAATTTGAGAAATAGATGCAAATCAGAGACTACTTTTAAGGCTACAAAAGTTGAAGATCCAGATGATGAAAATCTTGAAGAAGAATAAACTTAGAACTTTGTGAGAAAGATGAAGAAAGACTCCAACAAGTATATATGAAGATAAGTTACCCTTTAAATGCTTTAGTTGTGGAGGAATATGTCATTATGCTGCAAAGTGTCTGGAAAGAGCTGAGGAATAAACAAAAATATGAGAAAGAAAAGAAAGGTAAGAAGACCAATAGAACATATTATGTGAATGAGGATGCTAGTATATTTGATGAGGAATTTGATTATGGAGATCCTGATGGCAATGAATACTTGTTCTTGGCTATAAAATATGAACCTACTTCTGCTAATTTTGAAAAAAAAGTGAAGGAATGCCCTCTAGTAGAGGAGAAAAATGAAGGTATTGTTATCTTTTCCCTACAAGCTAAACAAGAAAAAGAACTATTGGGTTGTTGAAAATGGTTGTTCACATAACATGAATAGTGATAGGAGTAAGTTTTTTAAACTTGAAAAATATGATGGAGGCTTAGTTATGTTTGGAGATGATACTAGTGCTAAAATTTGTGGGATAGGTTCAGTAAGTTTTGATGGAAAGCATAATACTGATGATGTCTACTATGTCAAGGGTTTAAGGAATAATATTTTGAGTTTTGGATAGATGTGCAATAAAGGATATAATCTTGTATTTGACGATGAAATATGTGAGATCAAGAAAGGATCCAGAATAGTGATTGTTGTAGGGAAGAAATCTGAAGGAAATATCTATCAACTTAAGGGTGTTGATGGACAATGCTTTATGATTCAAATTAATGAAAGTTTGTTATGGCATCAAAGAATGTGTCATATAATTTTTGATAACTTGGCAAGGATTAGTGAAGTTCATTTCGTGAGATATTTACCAAGGATTACAAATCCTATTAATGATATTTGTAGGAATTGTTAGTTTGGAAAGCAAGCAAGAAACTATTGTAGATCAAATAAACAATCTACTACTGGACTACTAGATTTAATTCATATAGATCTTTGTGGTCCTACAAGAGTGAAAAGTATACAAGGTGAAAGGTACTTTATGATTTTGATTGATGATTATTCTAGATATACATGGGTTACATTTCTTAGAGAGAGATTAGATGCATTAGATAGATTCAAGACATTCAAAGCTATGGTTGACAATGAAGTAAATTTGAGGATAAAATGTTTAAGGTCTGAAAAAAGTGGTGAATTCAATTCCCATAAATTTTTTATGTTTTGTGAAGTGCATGGAATAAAAAGACAGTTATCTGCTTCAAGAACTCCTTAGCAGAATGGAGTTGTTGAAAGGAAAAATAGAACAATTCAAGAGGCTACTAGATCAATGATTACTGAGGAAAGTTTACCAAAAATTTACTGGAGAGAAGTTATTCACATTGTTGTTTATGTATTCAATTGAGTTCAAGTAAGAGAAAATAGTAAAAAACCCCCCTATGAGCTATGGTGTGGAAGAATTCCTACTGTTAAGTATTTCAAGGTATTTGGAAGCAAATGTTATATCAAAAGGGATGAAGAAAATTTACAAAATTTTGATGCAAGAAGTGATAAAGGCATTATTCTTGGATATTCCACTAGAATCAAGGCTTATAGATGTTTCAAAAAAATACTAAGGAAGATTGTAGAAAGCACAAATTTCAAGGTTGATGAAACAATGAAGAATTCAATTGATGTTGATGGATATGTATATGATGAACCTAATTGCATAAGAATTGAAGAAATTGTGGAAGAATAGGAAAAGAATGAGAAAGAGAAGCACAATGAAGAAGAAGAAAAAGAAGAAGCTCCGGTGGTGTCCCCTAAGACACCTAGATATGTGTGGAAGAATCATTCATAAAATCAGATCATTGGAGACAAGAAAAAAGGTGTATTGACAAGAAGAAAAGTTGCTAATGGTGAAGGAAATCTATGTTTACTTTTTTAGATTGAACTGAAGACTATAAGTGAAGCATGTAAAGATGAGCATTGGATGGAAGCTACGGAGGAAGAATTTATGCAGATTGAAAAGAATCAGACTTGGGAATTGGTCCCAAGACCGACAAACAAAACATTATTGGATCAAAATGGGTAGTTAGAAATAAGTTGAATGAGAATGGAGAAGTTTTTAGAAACAAAGCAAGGCTTGTGTGTAAGGGTTACTCACAAGTAGAAGGCATAAGTTTTTAGGAGAATTTTTCTCTAGTGTAGAGAATGGAAGCTATTAAAATGTTCTTAGCATTTTCTACTCATAGAGATTTCAAAGTCTATCAGATGGATGCCAATGTTGCATTTTTGAATGGTGAGCTAGAAGAAGAAGTCTACATGGAACAACCAGAAGGATTTTAGTTGTTAGATCAACTAGATGTGGTCTGCAGATTGAAGAAATATTTATATGGATTGAAGCAAGCTCCTAGAGATTGGTATGCAAGGTTATACATGTACTTGATTTAGCAAGGTTTCAACAAAGGTATGACAAATAGTAATCTTTACTTTAAAGTTGAAAATGGAAAAATATTGATTATGGTTGTATATGTTGATGATACTATTTTTGGAGGAAATGATATTATGAGTAAGATGTTTGTAGAAGAGATGAAAAAATAATTTGAGATGTCTATGTTTGGAGAGATGAATTTCTTTCTTAGGCTAAAAATTAATCAAACAGAGAAAGGAATCTTTATTTCACAGTCCAAGTATGCAATAGAGATGTTGAAGATATTTGGGATGGAAGGTTCCAAACTAGTATGTACTCCTATGGTGACTGGTTGCAAATTAGATAAAGATGATGATTCACCTAAGGCTGATCATAGAAAGTATAGATCTATGATTGGTGGACTATTGTATTTGACTACTACTAGACTAGATATTATGCATGTTGTCTATCTTGTGGCTAGATTTCAAGAAGATGGACTAAGGAAACACATGTTGTTTTTGTTAAAAGAAAATTAAGATATTTGAATGGAACTCTAGATTATGGCTTGTGGTATCCTAGAGATACTGACTTTATACTAAGTGATTATATAGATACATATTGGTTTGGATGTTTAGATGACATAAAAAGTACAAGTGGCAATGGATTCTTTCTTGGTTGTAGATTGGTGGCATGGTTGAGTAAAAAGAAAGATTCAGTTTCCTTATCTATTGTTGAAGTTGAGTATATTGCTACTGCATCTTGTTGTACACAAGTTCTATGGATGCAATATACATTGAAAGATATCACAGTTGTGTATGATGATCCTATTTCTATCTATTGTGATAACACAAGTGTAATTAATTTCAAAGAATCTAGTGATGCACTTGAGGACAAAGCATATATCTATCAGATATAATTTCTTGAGAGAGAAGGTTGCAGAGAATGAAGTAAAGCTTGAGTATGTCCCTATAAAGGATCAAATTGTTGATATATTTATGAAGGCTCTTCCTAAAGACACTTTTGAGTATCTTTGGGAGAAGTTATGGGTCATTTCCCCTCCTTTCTTGAACTAGATGCATTAGTCTAGTGGATCTATGGATCTATCTTTCTTTTGGATGGATGTTTTAATGGCTACCTCTTAGGGGGAGTAGGCAGTGTCATGTGTTGTCATTGAAATAATATTTTGTTCTTAATGTCAAAGGGGAAATCAATTTAAAACATCTTTTTCCTTTTCCATTGATGTCAAAGGGGGAGATGAGAGAGACGTGGAAAAAGAGAGAGAATGAGAGATCTGAAAAAAAAGAGATTATCTACTAAGGGGGAGAAACATAAAGAAAAAACATAAGTATGTTTAGAGTTAGTATGTTGTCTTTGATGGTTTTTCACATCATGTGTTACCATCAATAACAAAGGGGGAGATTATTGCAAGAATGAAGGCATTGTCATTGATGTCAACTGGTCAATTGGTTATCAACTGGTTGTTGTCATTGATGTCATGAATGCAGGTTATTGTTTGTATATATGTCAAGGATATTGAGAAAATTGTATTAAAGGAAGATTGCAGGTGTTCAATAGTTGCTCCGAGTTTTGCTCCAAATTTGCTTCTAGGTGTGTGTATTTCAAATATGTTGATCATGGTTGTTGGAAGTTGCTATATTTAGATTTTTGGCTTATGATTCATTGTATAGTGCGAGTTATGTTCTCCAGTTGTGAACTGTAGTTTTCTATGTATTTGGTTGAGGTCCAAGAGAAATGTTGTTGGTCCAGATTTCTCTTTGGCTAAGTCTTATGACTTGCAGTTCTAGAGTTAAGTTGTTATGATCATGTTGAAGATAATTTCAGTATCTAAAAGGATTGTGCTTAATTGTTCTATGTGTTTTACACTGGTTTGGCTGACCTTGTGTTAAACACTACCTTAAGAATTGATGAAGCATGTTGGGACCTATTTGGGTCCTCATCAAGCGTGTGTTTGGGTCGCCCTCATTCTAATTCCACCCTAGGATGTTTTGGCACCAACCTAATTTTAATCTAATGATGGATGGATGACTTTGGATATGTTTCAAAGTTGAAGATGGTATGGATACAAGATGAGTTACTGGTGAAAGTAGAGAGAGAAGAGATAAAGATAAAGAAATAGAGTAGATAGATGCAAAGCAAATCAAAATTAGTGAGTGTATGTGATATGAGTGTGGCAGATCAATGCGAAGCCTAAATGCCAAGTTTCTAGATGCAGTGAGCTGAAGGTGGACTCTATCAGTCATGCATGTCTACAAGTGGTTAAGCAAATTTTGTGGTGGATTTATTTGTTGCATTGAGATTTTCTTCTTTGTGTAACATATTTCTTCTATCTTCTTTGTATATTTGTGGTAGTGAGCCCTCCAGGTGGTTAACCTTGTTGGAAAGTGATCCTTGATTCAAACGGCGAGTCCTTGTTTTAGTAGTGATCCTTTTTCTTAGGCAGTGAGCCTTTTGTAATTGGTTTTAATATTCTCTCTAGTGTGAGTTAATCCTCACTGTGTTTTTTCCCTCATTGGGTTTTCCACGCAAATTTGGTGTTACTGTGTTTGCGTGATGGTTTTTAGTTTCTACAATTTGCACTTAATGTTTAATCATTTTAGCAGAGTTAAGAATTGTGATTGATCTGAGTTTCGGTGAATGTTTTAAGGTTAAATTTGCTACAAATGATTCACCCTCCTCTTAGTTCTCTTGTTTAGCACATTAAGCCTCAAGTTGCTGCTATAAGTCCAACTCCATGCCAATTTAGACCAAAAGATAGGAAATTCACTCTATTACTTGACACTCTCCATTCGATCATGTTGCAACTTTTGAGTAGGAACCTAATATAATTGCCTCCTAGTAAACCCATGGACACAACCAAACCTTTACCTCCAAAATTCAATCTAAATTCCTTTTCTTAGTATCATCGCACAAGTGGATATGATATAAAATGATGCATGCATCTTAAACATCAAGTTCAAGACCTCATTGATTCTAATCACAACTAGTTGGGTCGTGTTAATGATCAAGGGAATAAATCTGTTGCACCGCCTAACCAAAACTTGTAGATTTTTACCAATCTAATGCCCAACCATTCATCCAACTTTGTGCAAGCTTGTGATGTTAAGAATGATGAGATGAATATCGATAAGATTGATGCTATGAGTGACAACATGAATGATGATAATAATAAAGACAAGGAAGTAGATTGTATGGTTGGTCTAATAGACGTTCAACCTCATAAGGGCCAAACCATTGTGTTTCCTTATATTTCTTTCACTCATAGTGATGTACCTAGATATGCATCTGATGGTCCTCTCTACATTGCTAGCTGTATCAATGACAAACTTGTTCCTAGATATGCCCTATGATAGGTTTGATCACTCACCCTCTTAAAATTGGACCGAAACAATAAGATGTATCATTCTCCATCATATCAACATTGAAACAATTTCATGTGAAGCTAGGCTACCTGTGGTTATGCTCCATGGATGTTGCACCATCAGTTATTCACAAGTGCATAAAGTTCCCCTTTGAAAATGAGATATTTACAATGCATCATAGTTGATTTAATCCTTTGCCTTCCTATGGGAACTTTTCATTGGATTTATTTTTGCCTCAACCTATGAAACTTATTAAGCCTCGTGAAGATTTATTTTTAAAGTCATACCTAAAGTTCAAGGCAAAGCACATAGTAGAATTATTTCTTGGCAATATTACTAAAAATGAAAGGTCCATGGTTGTGCCTCCTTCTCCAATAGTTGTGGATGAACCTATTCCTAAAACAAAGACCCTTCCAAGCAACCAAGGAAAATATGCTACATTTCCTCCACCCATATCCTATAAAAGGCCAAGAGAAAATCAAATGATCCTTTTGTGCCTCAAAAGATAAAACAAGTGTATAGGCCTAAAGAAATAATGGTTTCCCAATCCTCAATGGTTCCTTCAGTTCCTCCCTTAAGGGAAGAAAAGAAACCAATGGTTGAAAAACCTACTCCTAGCCCATGACAAAATGAAAACCATGCAAGAAGAAACCAAAATGCTAAAGAGCGTAGGCATAGGCATCATGATATTGCTTGCCAATTGGAAGAAAAAAATAAAACAAAGCAATATAACTCAACACCTATGGAAACAACTCAATATGAAACACAACCTTCACCAAAACAAGAAGTGAAACAAGAAAATTCAGCTGCAATTGTTACAAAACCTTCCATTGTGATTAACTTGGATAATGATGATGAAATTGCTAAAATTGATGAGGAGATACATAATGAGCTTAATGTTTTATTTTCAAAGAAGATGAATTTAGATGGGGACAACCGTGATGATCCTCCTAATAAGAGTGACTCACCACGTGTCAAACCTCTTGATTCTTCTAGTACGACACTTGTTGTAGTCCCTTTGGCTAGTTGTCTGCCTTCCTTATATAATGAGCAAGATGGGATGCACATGACCTAGGACTTTAGGTTGGCTTGCATGTTTTGTGCTTCTTTTATGCTTGTTTCATGTATTCTTTGTGTTTGCATGCACATGATGTGATCCCTCGTGTTGTGCTTCTTGGTGTACCTTTATGTTTGTGAGTTTTCTTTAGATGACCCTTGTTGCTTTGTTGGTGCAAAGGTACGAAGAAGATGAACCTATTGTGACATTCTTCTATTTGTATCTCCATTCTTCTATATGTCATAAACTTTATCTTTTCTATTTGACTTGTGTTTTCCTTTTGGGGATGATGGAAGGTGTTGAGACATTTAGGTCTCTTCCATGCTGACCTAAGAGTTTTTTGGTTCTTTCTCTCTCTCTATGTGTCATTCTTCCATGGTGTTCGTTGTTCCATAAGTATTTAGGGAATGATGTTAGTTTTGAGCTCTACTATATCATTATAGCAAAGACATATACTGACCCCAAATCTGTGGATTCCTTAGTGATCTTTTCTATGTTGTTATTGCATTGCATTTGGGGGAAACCCCTTATCATGAAGTAGCATTATTTAGAAACATATCATGGGCATAGGGCTTTCCAAATAAGCTCTTGTGATCTATTTTTGCATGACACTTATCATTTTCTACATTAAAGTAATTGCTCACAACATGATGTTTAGAATTTTCTTTAAAATTGGGGCATATATTGACATTTGAAAATAATAGATGCTATATACTTAATTCAAAATATTTTTGAGAAAGAATAACTATTTTCTACATTATCATCTTTAAAAATTGTAAAAGTGAAATTTGAAAAGGAAAGTACAAAACTGTTTACGAATATATCTTATTCATATCTGCAGTCTAGTTCTAAAGGGAAAAGATCTAAAAGGTTTGGATCAGTCCAATTCTATGGTCTGTATAAATTTAAAAAACAAGATACACACCTATCCTCTACAAATCAATATATAAATTTAAGTTATTTAACTCCGACGATACCCATATGAGACCACCGGATTGAATACGATAATGGCATTTCAGCAAAGAGATTAGAGAAACAGAAATAAATAAAAATTAACAGTCAGATAAAAGCAGAAACAAAACTAAACAAGAATATATGCAACATAATTTATTCAACCTCAACTCTAATTGGGTTTAGAATTCGTTGTATGGTAGCTTTGGATATCAAAGTCTCATCCAATTCAATACCAGAACTTTGTATAAGAAAGGGAAAATTAATGTGGCCCCATTTAAACAAACCAATGTGATTTTAAACAAAGATACTGCAATAAAATGTAAATAAAAACATTTACTAAAAATTTGTATGAAAAAACAAAATTGCCAAGTAAATAAATGTATAAAAAAATCTATACAGAATAATGTTCTCTCTACGAGAGTACCGTCAGATACCAAACAAATACTTGTCCTGCAATTTTCAAAATAAATATTACTGCCAATGGGTTCACCTGAAAGAAAGCCTTCTCCTTTTGTTTCAAGTTGAGAAGAAATCTCTCGTTGATGGATTCACATTGATATTTGTTATATGTCTCTGTGATAAAAGCCAACTTTTTACATATATTTAGTTATATTTTTCCATGAAAGATAGGCTGATTGCTAGCACAGGTTTTCTCCATTAGGTAACCAAGGAACACAGTACAAGGGTTCATAGGAGCAAGCCCCCTTATTCCAAGAGAGTTTGGATTTAGATGAAGGGCTAAGTTACCAGTTCCTCTCCTTTTCGTTACAAGGCACCTTCCCATTCAAAGTAGGAAGTGATAAATGAAGACCAACAGTAAAAATATAATGTGCACAAAAAGATATCTATCTTATAAATATATGGGTCAGTAGTTCAGTAAACCTAAAAATCAGAACCACAGCATCTGTTGTCCTATAGATTATCTTTGTTCCGGTAGATATTAAAATATATAGGTACATCATCAAGTTTCTTAACAATTATTCAACAGATCTAAAAACTAGAAAGATAACATTTATTGTTCTACAAACTATCTTTGATCTTGTAGATATTAAAATTCTTCTATTCTATTTTAAACGAAAGATAACATTTATTGTTCTACAAACTATCTTTGATCTCGTAGATATTAAGATTCTTCTATTCTATTTTAAACGAAACACACATTTGTGAAAGTAAGAGTCTGTCTAAGGGGAATGAAGCCTGGTCCGAGAATACAGCCCCAAAAATATTGGAGTTTTTTAAAGTACACACTCGAAACAGGCCACATTCCCCATAGAGAAACTCTCATTGAAAACACAAACAGCTTTTAGTCTGCACAGATTACGGACGTATTGACAAATACCTACCTATATATGTCGGTAGCAGCAGCATTAAGCAAAGGCAGAGCACTCAAGCTGCTGATATCTTTTGCCTGGCAATTAAAGACTCCAAGGAAGCTTCAGCATTTGCTTTGGCATCTTTGAATGTTGGCATACTTGAAATACAATCAAATTGATGGAGTCCTTTGGCATCTTGACCTGCCATGAAAAAAATAGTTGATTAATACTGCTTTTTGGTTTACTCACACATGGTAAATTCCATTCCTGTCGTTTTTTGTTTCCCTTTAAGGGATTCGATCTGTTGCCTTATTGCTTTTTAGAAAGTGGAGTGACTATGAGTTACTTGTATGGTAAAGCAAAAGCTTGGGAAAAACAGTTTGAGGGTGGTCTTCTTTTTGTGTTTTCTCTATTCTCTGCAGTTTGCATTCATACTATTAGTCTGTCTGGACTCCTTTCATGTAATCAGTTTCTATACTTTATTGATATCTTACTTCTTAAGTAATTTATTGAGTTGGAGTGTACTTAAGCATTAGGTTCCATGTTGTTTTCAAATCATAGCTTTGAGCAACTTTTATCATAATTGAAAAATTATGCTCCTGTCATTATGTTTGCGTCGAATCAAAACTATTGAGGAAATTATTAGGGTGGAGGGAAAAATCTTATCTTGCAGGTTGTCTATAAACTTTATATCATCTGCAGTTCTGATTATCTATTGGAAAAGTCAGCCACCTTATAAAAATAATATCTGTGTATGTACAAACAGTACATTGTATGATTGAACAAGATTTTCAAGTAATCAAGGCCTGTATGAACTGACGTTTTTTTTACGTATATGGGCTTGTATTTTGTGTGAGTTGTATTCCAGTCACTTATCATCATCATACTTATCAGTTACGCTACAACCATTATATAACTTTCATGAAAAGACAGAGGACGTGACCTGTGATTTATTTAGCTTATGCCCCATTGCCTTATGTAACTTTTCATAGATAAATTGGGTTATATAAATAATATATTATCATTTAAAATGGTTTATTTTAAGACCATGAAATTGCATTATTATCAATTGAAACAAACAAAATTATTAGAAGGGTGGATAAACTGTGTTTGATGATTATGAGTATTAATTTTTAATATTAAAATGAGATAAATAAAATAGTTTTATAATAGAAGATATGATGTTTTCATGGTCTATGTAAATGATTTTAGTATATTTTTAAAATAATTGTGTACGTATTTCTTACATCAATGTTTTTAATACATTTACTACTTTATTATTAATAGCCGACTTTATCCACAAAGTACATGGTGAGGTTGGGGGGATGTATGGACACTGCAAAAAAAGGAGAAAACCAAAGTTTAATTAAAAAAGGAATCTAATCAAAGAGGATGTGGGTCAAGATAATAAAGTGGAATAAAAATGATGAGTGTCATAAGGAGTAAGATGAGATATCAAAGGAAAAACAAACATGCTAACGAAGAGAAGTAAATAATACAACAATTGAAATTAAATTAATAATAGTAAATAATAATTAAATAAGAACAATAATAGACATAATTCCTTGTTGAAGGGTTAAGCAAATTGTTTGAAAAACGGTGCATAGAAGGAAATCTTCTCTTTTTTTTTAATAATTTAATTTAAATAGTGATTTTAGAGGGAACCCGTGGGATATTACAAAGGTGTGGTTATATGAGATGATAAGAGTTGCTTTGTGAATGATGGTTATCTTTCCTAGGTATTTGACCTAACAGTGAGGATGAATGTGAGGGAGTTTTATTACTTTCTTTGACTAGGGGTGTTTATTGTAAGAAACTCATTATTGAGGGAGTTTCTCTAGTAATCATTTTAGGGTTTTCCAAGATGTTTTTGTTTGAGTTGGAAGGCTATTTTTTTAATTAAATGAAGCTCTTATTGTGTGTAAGTACTCTAGTGTTCTATTTATGTATTTTTTTTTACAAATACACTAAGGTGGACTATCTTTTGGAAAATTTTAGGATTTATCAAGATCATTCCCAACACTTATAGATAAGCATATTAAGGAATGGGATGTTCTTGAATTTTTTCTAAATCTCCATTTAGTTTGTGATATTTCTTCCTCATTTTTATCTCTTGGGTTTGGTTGGGATTTTTCAAGACTCTTTGATCTTCACAAGCCCTTGTTGAGCTTGATTGGTGGCTAGTGGATTTTGACCTACATCATTCTTTTGAAGTGCATTTTAATTTACATGGAGAGCTTATTTCATGATTTCATATTCCACTCTCTATTTATATTTTTCCCTCTTTTTTAATGATTATTGGATACATGATCCATAAAATTGAGGTAGCTAGATGCCACACTCCAATAAATCAACTTATGGATTTTAAGTGAGATTTCTCAAACATACTCTACATGAATTTAACAACCTCTAATGGATGTATATTCTATGCATTAAAATCAAAGAACACATAAATATCTCAAATAAAAACCATAAAAACTTGCATCATTCAAAATAGACATGCAACACAAGATAACTCAAGAGAAGCCATCAACTAGGCTAAAAACTCTTAGAGTAGTGAATTGTAACCCTCATGTCACTAGACCCCAATATTACATGTGAATACAAGACTTATGACCTTACAAAATCTTTGTCTCATTCTAAGATTTTTCCATATGTAGACTAACACATACATCACTAATCCATAATATTACATGTGAATACATTAGGTTGTGACCTTAGAAAATATCTAGATCTCATTCTAAGATTCTCTCATCTATAGACTAGACTAGAGATAATCATGATCTTCATCTCTTTATACAAGCACACGTGGAATTGAGTTTAAAATATCTCAAACATAGGATTGGTTGTCCACACTATAGAAACATATAATAATTTTTCGTCAACCCCACTAGCTCAACATTTAACCATCTATTGAATCTATATCCTTGTAGCATCCTATACCTCCACCAACTAGCCTTCTCCAACTAGTTAGGTCTTTGATGTATTTTTTAGTCACATGCTACATTTGCTAGCTTTAGTAACTCTACCAACAAAAAAACAATTAGTGCTTATATTGTTAGGATGAAATAACTTACCAAGTTAATCAACTAATTCATGACCCCACTCTACACCTCAAATAGTATCAAGTTTCATATTTACACTCAACTAAAAAATACATCAAGGGATTCTCTAAACTAAGGTCCTCTAATGACTACCAAGTGTTATCACTCCCTCAAGCTACCAACATAAGCATCTCATTACTCCTCTTTGCTCAACTCATCCTTCCTTATACCTCTCAACTGATACTCCCTTCTACCTGTCTATGCCTAGAATAAGAGAATTGAAAATATTAGAGAAGGTGGATGACTTTATTTAGGAAACAAATTATTCATCAACTACCATTCACTATTATTTTCTCACTTGTAATAATTTAATAATTATTAACAACCATAAAATTTACCCATTATATGTAATTTATTATTTTCTAATAATTCTATGACTATCACTTTACCTTATAACCACAATACTAAAAACTAAATAGCTCCATAATAGTAATAATTAACCTAAGAGTGTATCACTATCCAACTACCATAAGTAACACTTCACCTTCTAGCCAAAATGATTCTAGCAAAGGAAAAATCATCTCTAACGATTATCTACAATGAATATCCTTCCACACTTCTATCCATCCAACTACCTACACATTTGGCATTTATATCACCTGTTAATTCCACATGAATAAGTTAATCAATCGATCTCATCCAAGTTAGAAATCACTCAAATACCAATATCTTATGCTCTACCAAGAATCTATATTTTAGCAACATATAGCTAACTTCAACAACACCACAACCATTTTGTAATCATATTATCACTTTCAAAGCCATGAACCATCACTTTGATAACACACTCATCTTTGTTAGCATCATTATGATGTATGCAACAACTTCATGATTTTAAGACAATTGTTGTCATCTTTATCAATAAAGAAACTTTTGAAAAAAAGGTTCACTTATAAAGAAACTATTAACTTTGTCAATCATTGACTTCTATAACTAGGAAATATTTGGTAGTAAGGTTGAACATCAATAATGACTTTCATATTTTACAACACTTATGCACTTTGATGACAATTACAACTTAGAACATGATTAATATGGTCTATCTATCCAAATTGATCTAAATGAATGAATAATTTTTGAATCAATACACCATAGTTAGTATGCTTGAAAATACCTAAAATGATTAAAAAAGATCCAAATCCTTTTGGTTATGGTAAAGGTGTGAGGTTTCATGTTGTAGGTATTTAATGGGTTATTTTTCATGTTGTGGGTGTATCGTTGTAGGGTTTATTCCATTGGTGGTATATTTGGTGAGACATTCTACTATATTATGGACCATAAGTGTTTAAAATACAAAGATCATATTTACTATGGATTTGTCTTAGATAAAAGTACTAAATTAATTTTTTAGCTAGTCTAATTTGGTGGCTATAATTTTAGAAAAATATATTTAGGGAAACAAAATATTGTGAAATATGTTCATTTGAGTGTAGTAAGGTTTTAATTTGTGGGAAAATTTTAAAGAATCTTGGGGAAAAGGTTTTGGATGAGGAAATTTGGGATTAGATTTATTATTTCTTACTCTAGATAAGGAATTATTTTATATATATATATATATTAGAAATTTGAAATAGATTGAATAACCCAAAGAAATTTTTAAGATAAAATTAAATTTTCATAAGCTAGAAAACATAAAAATGCAAACTCGGAGTTTGAGAGATTATGAAAAGTCGATGTGATAGAATTGCATTAAGAGCTTCCAAGCTGAAAAGATAAAATGAAAAAGATTCATAAAAGATACAAATACAAGCTAGGTAGTGAATTTATATAGAACTAAGGAGAGGAGGTAGGTGGAAAATCCAACCAATAGGAATCAACCACAAAAAGTGGAGATGGACCACCAAAAGTGGAGGATGCCACCAAAAGTGGAAAGCACTTCCACCCTTTAAGGAAGGGGACACCACACACTTATCTCCTAGTAATAAACTCACTTTATTATCCTAAACAAGCCTAATTAAGTGTAGGAAAAACCTAGGACTAAGGGAAAATAAATTAATCCATTAAGAAAATAAAAACCTTCACCACCCCCCTTAAGCATAGCTTAGGAGGATGTAAAAGATGATGGGTCTCAGTAAATGATGCCATGTTAGGTACCCATGTACATATCAAATTCCCCCCAAGGAAGAAGAAGGGCCCCCATAAATAGAGAGAGAACACACCCCTATAATAGAGAGAAGAAAAGAAGGACTAAGTGGACCCCCCCAAAGAGGACACCAACCACACCTGAAGAAAAGCTTGCGAATGAAGGAACTTGCTCTTAGTGAAGGGTTTGGTGAAGATTTCTATAGTCTGATCTTGATGTCAGACAGTACTTGAGATCAATGATATCTGAATGAATCAGCTCCCGAATGTAGTGCATGTGGATCTTGATGTGCTTGGTCCTCTAGTGATGGACCAGATTATGATAGATTTGAATCGTAGTTTGATTGTCATAAAAGATGATTGTGGGATTCCAGAAGGGAATGCCAAACTCAATGAGAATATTTTGAAGCCAGATGGCCTCAATAGAAACATTAAACACTCCTTGATACTCAACCTCTATAGATGAAAGAGAAATAACAAACGGCTTCTTGCTCAACCAACAAATTGGACCAAAACTAAGGGAGAAGCAATACCCTAAAGTAGACTTGTCATCCCAAGAATCACCTGCCCAATCTGAATCTGTGTGTCCTACCAAGTCAAAATCCACACCTACTACATAATGAATCCCATAATTGTGAGTACCCTTGATGTAGTGAAGAATCCACTTAGCTACTTTCTAGTGCATCTCATGTGGCTCCTACATCAATCGAGAGACCAAGCCTACTATGTATGAAATGTTGGGCCTTGTATGAGTCAAATAGATGAGACTACTAACAAGTTGTCAATACAAAGTTCCATCAACCAAGGGTGAAGAACACTTACCCTCAAGTTTGACCCCTAACAAGAATGGAGTTGGTGTAGGCTTACAATTAGCCATGTGAGACCTCTAGAGTATATCAAGGGCGTACTTAGACTATGCAAGAGTGATACCTAAGGAAGACTAAGTGATATCAATCCCTAAGTAGTACAACAAGCCCAAGTCTGACATCAAAAATCAATCATGAAGGGTAGTTTTCACTAACTAAATGGTGGATGAATGACTTCCTGTGATCAACAATTCATCAATGTAGAGAACCAGGAAAGTGTGAGTATCATCCTACTACAATATGTAAACATTAGGATTAGAATGGAATTGAGTGAACCCCACTTTCAAAAGGAAGGATTTCATCTTGGCATACCAAGCCCAAGGGGCCTATTTGAGTCCATAAAGAGACTTTCAAAGATAACACACAAGTGAAGAATCCTAAACGAACCCCTATAATTGCTCCATGTATATATCCTCTTGAAGATCACCATGAAGAAAATAAATCTTTACATCCATCTAATGAGTCCTACTATTAGTAAGTTTTCTATTATTTCAATACATGCTTTGAGACATCTCTAGAAATTTATTTCCTATATATCCCTGAAACTTCACTATCTTTTATGATCATTATGCAAACTTGGACCTAGTTTGAAGTCTATGGAAATATAATTATGATATGATAGTTATTGCATGGTTAATATGTGGATATATGTATGAAATGTAATGAATATCTATGTTTAAATTATGGTTATTATTATTGTGTAGATGTTGTGTGAACTAAATCTTTGTAGCTAAGAAGTCAAAGCCAATAGACTATAGACTATAGCCCGAAACAATTGGAAGGCACAACTCACAACCAAAGGGAGTTTCAACAATGATGTAGGGGAAGTTCAAAGAACACAACAGTTGCATAAATGGAGGTGTCTACTTGTCAATATTGTTGTGAATCATCACATCATTTAATAAAACCACTTAAGGAGAAGAATATTGCTATAATTGGGAATCTAATGTGACTATTTATACAATCAATTTTTTAGTTTAACACCGTTATAGCAAGAGTTATATTCCTATTTCAATTCTTCTTCCTTTTTAGTTGTGCTTTGATTACTTAGACGTTATCACACTTTGTTTTGTAAGGAGTGATGATTTATGATTATATTTTTGTTTTGAGTCCTTTTTCTAATAAGACTCCCTCACACCTATATGAATGGTTCAATGGTTGAGTTAGTAGTGAGTTGGAATAGATAATATAGAAAATAGATTTGTTTATTTAGCTTCTATTTTTACACAGATAATGTTTTGTTTCTCAATCATGATTTTATGAATAAGATGTTATAGAAGAATCTCTTTGGATTGTGATATCTTGAATTGTGCGATGATACATTTTTAGTTATTGTTATGTTAATTTAGTTTGAGGAGCTAAATTTTAGTTCACTTTGTGGAGACAGTCACTTGACCAAGGGCCACTCAAGGTAATTGTTCCCCACTTTATTTCCTGTGCATTTATTTATGTTGTAGTAGTTAGTTTCATAATTATGTTTGTATTAATCAAATTCTTCATGTGATGAATGTGAATAAGATCTTGTCCTTTTTTATGCTTTTATTGTTTCATGCATTTTTCTTTGAATTTAGTCAATTTAGTTGAGTTAGAAAGTTTTGGTTAATTGTAGAATTCAATTCTTGACAGTGAACTAGTCATAGTCTTTAGTTTTCAGTACCCATAGCAAAAGATTTAGCATTATATCTTTTCATTGTTATGTGATTTTTGATTTCCAGTATGTGTAAACACCTATGTTAGGATGATATAGGTAGTGAAGAGTCTCTGAAATCACATACAATGCCAACATCATCAAAAGCTTATGTTAGCCTTGGTAGATAAATTAAATGAAGGTTTTTCAAGGGTTTAGTGAACTATTCAGTAGGACCCCCTTTGAATTGTGTGTTTGGCACCAAGTTTCCTAAACATTAACTTATGCCTCTATATTTTTGGCATTATTTCCAGTGACGATGCTACTTTCAAAGATTCATTTCTATTATTTCAAGTTTTCATAGATTAGTATTTTGTTTCCAACATTAGAACAATTAGGTGTTACGCCATCAATACCAGAACATTTAACTAACGTTGTGAAAGATCCATTGCTATACAAAGTCACACCTATTGTATGTAGAGCTAGCAAGACACCAGTTGGAAGATATCTCCACTCATCACACAAAGTTATAGCGGATATTGGTGAGATCAATAATCAGCGTGATGGTATTCCTAAATAATAACTTTCCCTCTCACCAACATCCACTACAAATACAGAGGAGACCTTATGAACCATGGCCGATGCAATGATGGATGACCCACCAGAACATGTCACATTTGAGTTCCTAATGACCAACCAGTAGAGAATAGTTTTTTTGAAGGATATACCTCCTTTAGCATTGCCTATCTTTTATGGTTTGGAAACTAAGGATCCAAATACCTTCTTGTTTGAGGTTGACATCCTATGTAGGAGTTATGACTATATAGTTGATGCACATAGACTCAATATATTTCTAAAAACCTTGAAGGATGTTTCCTTAAGATGGTTTATGGGTCTAGGAAGAGACGTTCTAAATTGGGAGACTATGAAGACTAAGTTCCTAAAAAAATACCAAGACTATTGTAGAGGTGTTGACAGAAGAATGAATGAAATTTTTAGAATGTCCCATAAAGAAGATGAACCATTGGAAGACTATGTAGAAAGGTTCCAATTCTTCTTGAAAAAGAATCAACAAAATATACTTTTAGAATAATCCCTAAAGTTGGTGTTCCTAAGAGGTGTCAATGATGATTGCATGGATTCCCTTAATATTATTGGGTCAGTAGATGTATCACAACTACCTTTTGAAGAAATTTTTAAAGTTTGTAGAAGCTATTTGAGAACCTTTACCAAGAGGACAAGGGGGGAAAAAGTATCTTTCACCAGAAAGACATCTAATGGAGTTTATAGAGTGGAATTGAGTAACTTATTTTCCAACATGAAAGAAGATATCATAAGCCATTTGGATACTCAATTAGACACTCTACATGTGAAGAAAAATCAAGAAGAGATAGAGGCAATCCTCAATGAATACTACCCTAATTGTAAATAGAGAAAAGTTGATTGTAAGTGCAAAAAGGGTATCCAGTATCATAGAGGATAGACTAGGGAAAATAGAATTTCAAGAAATAGAGGGTGAAGATGGAAAATTATTCTACATTGCACAAAGGAGACCATGAAAAGCAAGACAAGGTATGTCTCAAGATACTTTGAATTTCAATACACAATATCTAGTTAGAAATCAACACTTTCTAGTTGGAACCCTTAGCCTTAGGAAAACGTAAAAACCAATAGAAAATCCCCCAACCAAATTGGAACTAGCAGCAACAAACCATGTGGCCACAACAAAATTTTCAAGGATCTAACTATAACTCCCAATGGCCACAACAAAATCAACTAAAAAATCAATGGTAAAAGGGCCAAAAGTAGAAAAACTAAAATGTAAATTACTAGCAACCCTTATAGCCACAACAACAAGCAATCATTCCCAATCTAACAAACCCATCATCTCAGCTACCAAGGGTGTTGAACATCCAAAATATTGAGAGGGGGGGTGAATAAATATTCCATTTAAAAACACTCACATGAAATCCATCTAAGCATTATCACAAT
>VDFB02270651.1:321080496-321102774 GCA_007258455.2 Sequoia sempervirens | reverse complement strand
AACACTAATTCATACCAAACCTTGAATACAGACTTCAAATGCCCATGTTGGATTCTCCCATAGAAGGTCCACAACTTCCTACTAGACAACAAACTAGTTGGAGACTCCATCATTTTGGTTGATGATAATGAGAGACGCCAAAGGAATTAAGGGAATTTAACACCGGTTCTAGTGTAGACATCCCATCAACTACAAAATCCCACACCACCCCATCCTTCGGTAGGATGTCCCATTAATGCAACCAAACAGATGACCTATGCACTCCCCCTACCACCTTCCTACATTTATTTCTTGCTGCCACCTTTCTTTGTCGCACCAACAAGCCTATGTCATTGTCCTTGATCCCATGATGACACCAAATCCAATACCACCCACTTGGAAATCGTGGAATTTCATCCTATTAAATTAAATACATTAAACTATTTAACTTAATTCCCTAAGTCATCCTATTTAATTAAATAACTCTAGGGTATTTAATTAAATATCATTTCATCTCTCCCCCATTCATTAAAACATTTAATTTAATGAATTTCACCTTTAATTCTTCAAATCCCCTAATTGTGTGATTAAACCTTGTTTAATTAGCGATTAAACTAATATTCCTCTAATCCCTTTTTGCACAATTAAGAATTTCTTTAATTAGCAAAATTCCTTTTTCCTCACCCAAAGGAATATTCCAAGGGATATTCTTTCTTTCTCCTCCAATCAACTCACTTGGCTTCTTGAGCAAGCTTTAACCTTTAACCTTTTGAACAAGTCACCTTGTGACCTATGTGAGCAGGTCAAAGTGTGTTTGTTTGAAGCAAATGTGAGCCCTTGATTAAATCTCATCATGCATTCTCATCTATTGATGAGAATCCATGATCCATGCCTCTTATTTCCTCCATCTCTGACCGTTGATTAAGCTTTTTGATCTCAACCCTTCAATTCTCATTTGCTCTCCTATAAATAGAATACTATTTGGAGACAAATGAATCCATATTTTTAATAGAAAACTCATGCTATTGAATCTCATCCATCTTTCAATTGCACACTCATGTTGTTGAATTTACTTGCATCCACACACTCACTTTTATCTTGTTTTAGTTAATTTCAATTGCATAATAGCTTAAGGAATCCATTAATGGCTTCCATGCATCCATCTTAGTTTGCATATGCATTAGGGTTTCCATCTTTTAGCTTTGAATTAGCTTAGATTAGCCTAGAAATTACATTGTCAGTTCTTTTTTAGCATAAAGTCATGGTAACTTAGCTTGCATCATGTTCATTTAGCATAATCTAGGTTTTTATCTAGTTATCACTATGGTTTCATCAATTCTCTTCCATATAATTAACTAAAACAAGTTCATTGATTGGGAAAGGGTCATTGTTCCACATCAACACGACACCAATTCCAAAACAGGATAAGTTTTGAATGGGTTAGAACTGTAAGCATTTATCTGTTTTTGCTTAGTTTGTAGTTTTTATTTTTTGTAAACTACTTAGTTTATCTTTTAATTCAAATGATCTTATTTGTTAGATTAAGGTTTAGTGGCTCAGTTATGCTTCAATTCATCATGGATTAAGCATAATCGAACCACCCTGACAATCCTTGTCTCACAAATCCTGATAGCAATATCAAAATTTGACACGCTGTGGAAAATTCCTCCTACTTATCATATAAAATCATGTTCAAACCCTATCTCATAGTGGGTGTGGTGCTCCTTTGATGTGGAAAGAATGCCCTTTCCTACTCCCTTGATGTACAAAATGATAATGGACAAGCTTCCAAGATGTGATGAAATGCAAGTGATGAATGTGCCTATAATGAGATTGCTTAAGATTGTGGATCCATTTCAAGTAGAAGAGGCTTTTACTTATAGGAGTGAAGGGTTGAAGAATGAAGATAATGAAGGAATGTGGGACTAAAGGAGATCCAATGAGAATGTGACACTTGTAGTTCAATTCTATTGGATGAGGATGGAGCACATTTTGGGGAATGTGTAGAGTAAAGGGGATGGAAGAGAAATAAATGAAAATAGTTGAGGATTTGAAAGGATTAAATGAATGTGGTTGGAGATGTAAGAGAATGTGGGTGAGGATGTAACAGAGATTAATGCATTTTCCATAGGCATTGATGTTTGGGTAAGAAAGTTAAATAAGTGGAGTTATTGGAGGAATATTCTCAAAGAATATGCCTTTGCAAGGGAAAATAGGGTAATTGGTTAATTAAAAGAAATTATTTTCATGTGCAAGTTGGTTAGTTAATCAGGGGTTTAGTTTGACCCTGGTTGATTCAAAAGCTAGAGAATGGTTAATGGGGATTAGGAGTTAATTAATCCAGAATTAATCAATTTGAAGGGATTAGGGGATTGTGACATTTGATTTGAATAATTTGATTTATTAAATTAGATGAGAGGACTTTAAGGTTTTGATTAAATAAATTGATTTATTTAATTAAACATGATGTAAATTAGTGAATTAATTTGATAAATTGCTTTATTTGATTAATAGAATAATTTGATAATCTGAGTGTCTACAATTATTATGACACGTGCTGTGATCACATGACTTGAGATACAAAAAGTAAATGTCCTAAGTAAATGTAACTAAGTAGGTGTGCATAGGACCTAAAAGGGACACTAGATAGATAAAAGACCCATTTACACCAACAAACCCCTTAAGTGAATATTATGGAGGAAAAAAAAGAGATAAATATTCAAATATAGGTTTTGGGAAATGGGCTTGATGAAGTACCCATTAACAAATAATTCTCACATATGGAGAAAAATAGAAAGTTGTAAGAAATTTTACACCATAAAAGATAGAAAATAATAAAAAACATGTGAAGAACTAAATATGACCACTAAGACCAACTTGATTCACCCCAATAATTTATTACAATTAAAGATCACAAGATGATACCAAAGGTTTGTTGAGGACTTCTGCGAACTACTCTAAGTTATGGGAAAATAGTCCAAGTTAAGAACATTATTCTAGATTATCTATTGAATAAAGTTTATGTGGATCTTAATGTGTTTTTTTTATTGATGTTCCAATGGGTTGTGATAAATATATAGGCTAGTTTGGTTGTTACACTCAAGAGTAGGAAAACTAAACTTTGTCATCAACTATTGAAACCAAAGAACCTTCTAGCTAGCTAGAACTACACTTTGATACTTGAACTTTATAGATGATAATGTAAGAGTAGGTTGATTCTTGTAAGACTACATAATTGGAAACGAATCAAGGAAATAGACAAAAGTAGAGTTGGGATTCCAATCATCAACATCACCAATCAAATTCATGTTAGTGAAACCCATAATCTAAGGTACTCCTAGTGTGTATTGAATACAAAAATGAGAAGCAACCTAAATATAACTCAAAAAATGTTTTTATATCTTCTAGTGACTTCCACATGAATCTTAATAGAATTAAGAAACAAGCCCATCTGTAAAGGAAATATAAAGAAAACTATTTTTCAATTATAAAAGGTTACCAACCAATATTTGGTAGAATGTACCATCAACTTTTGGTATAATGCAACTATTAGATTATCACACTTGACTGAAATGGAGTAGAGTTGGACTTACCATCAAACATGCCAAAATAATGAACAAAATAAAGGTAATACTTGTAAAAATAGAAATCCCTTTCAAAGATTAAAGGACATGAAGACCAAGGAAATAGTGTAGAAGCCCAAGATCAGAAATTACTTCATTAAAACTCTCTAAATAGCCCAAATCATGGAGTAGGAACTACACATTAGAATGAAACAATCCACATAAAGAACAAGTATAAAAATATCATCTCCATACTTATAAGTGTAGATTATAGTGCCAAAATGGAAATGAATGAAACTATAAGAGAAAAAACCATCCATCTTCTCATACGAACCAGGTAGAGGCCTTGTTTAAGACAATAAATTGAATGCCAAATCCTAAAAATAAAGTGAATAATCCTATGAAAAACTTAGAGTCTTCTTCATATACATTTCCTCATGAAGATCACCATGTATAAAGGAAAATATAGTATATTGGCATCCATATGGCATAACAAGAAAAATTACATGATGAGTATAATCCATGTTATCAATAGGAGAAAAGATACCATAGTAATGAATTCCCTCAAGTTGTGGAAGCTTCTTAGTAAGAATGCATACATTATACTTGTATAAAATTTATATCTAAAAACTTCTAAGGATTATCCAAATTAGCATGATTAATTAAGATTGACACCTACTATTTTTGAATGAGTATGGTGAGAGTTGGTGGGATCACCAACCAAAGGTTGTGCCTCCTCAAGAATGGTGTGGGGCCAATTAGGAAAATGTTACAGTGCAACTAAAGGTGGTGGAATGAGATCATCATTATCCTCAAGAAGAAGATAATCCTTAAGAGATGGAGTAGGAAGAAATAAGTGATAAATAACCTATCTATAAGTATTATTTTTAAAGTAGACATCTCACCATAGTAAGACATCATGAAAGACAAGACAAAATGTATATGCCTTGAATTCCTCATATAAGCCATCCAAATGAGATTTTGGCTCTTCCTATCAATAGCCTCGTGTTTTCCATTTTGAATCAAGGTCCAAGATTCATTGTTAAAAACTTCAAATGAAGAATTATCATTCTTAACATGGGTCAAAGCCTCCTCAAGAATCATGTTTTGATTAACTTGTGGGGTGGCTCTGAATGTATTCAACCTAATTAATTACCCCAACCCAAAAATAGGTACTATATTTTTAAATTGAATCATGAATTTTTCCATCTCTCTCAATGTTAGATATTATTTCCCCTAGTAATACAATTTTTGTAGGGAATTTAAAGAACTGAATACTAATGTTGAATTACATGCTCATTGTAAAAATCTTGGAATTTTGGTTCACTTACTCCCCTATATCTATGCCTATCTTTTTTATAGAATGATTTTGTTGGTTCTCAACATATGATTTTAAGGTGTTGAAAATAGAGTAAACCTCATCCTACACATAAGAAGTACACCCACATGTGCATTATAATAAGTCACTAATAAATGTGAGAACATGCTTGGTTCTTAAAAAGGAGTATATAATAATATAATATCATAAAATATACCAACTCAAGGGGTTCCTTAGCATGTAAGGCCTTAACCTTGGGAAAAGTGTTGTGATGGTGTTTGTCAAGAACACAACATTGACAAACCCCCTTAGCACATGAGACTTTAGGAAGACCAATCACCAAGATTTGTGTCCTTGTTTAATAGAGATTCTTATAACTCAATGACTAGACCATTCATCCCAAGGCCATCTTGAATAATCAACATGTGTAATGAGGGGTGATCCTAAAAAAGACTCAAAACCATCAAAATTATGTAAATAAGAACCATGATCTATTGTCTTTGAAGTAGTCATAATTCTTGTATCCTACATCTATCTAATAGCTAGAGAATGTGGAGAAATTTATTCTTTCTTCATAGAACTAGAATAAAAAACCTAATAAGTACAAAGAAGGTTAGTAGAAATGCTAGGGATAAAGATAACACCACGTATGCAATAATTTTCCAGTTATTTCAATGCCTAACCCCAAAACTAAAATATGCAAAGAGTGACTAATTGCACATTGATAATTTTCATTATAAAAAATGAGAAAATAAGATCTTGTGAATAAGTCATATTATGTGAGGCACCTACATCAAGTATCTAGCTATCTAAAGAAGAATGTAAAACCTAAGAAAAAAGGAATTGGAAGAAGGTTTGGACATATATAAATATTGTGCCACTTTTTGGATTCCTTTAATGCCTTTAACATTTTCCAACATTTGGATTCATCACTTCCAAGTTTCAAATTATCTACACAAGGGTCACCTAAATTTTTTGCTTGGGAGGAAGACTCACTAGATTTGAAAGAACTAGAAAAAGGTGTGGGTTTCTAATTTGAATTCTACTAGTTTTGGAGGAATACTTGCTACCTAAGGTAGATTTTATCTTAGGCTTCTATTTGTTTCTGTCACACCCACATTTTACCTTAGTGAAAAATGACACAACCTAAATATTTTGAATAAAAAATAAAATTAGTGACAACATGTACAATGTCATCACTAGCATGCCACACAAAAGGAAAGGAGAGGGAAAACATAGCTTGAGTATGAGAACAACCTTAAAATAAATTTTCCATGTTAAATTTAATTTAAATATTAATACATTTCAATTGCAAGTCTTTTTAAATATTTAAAATTAAATTCATTTTAAACAAAACGTAATTTCCAAACATACAATCAAGGACACAACATAGACTTACAACTAATTGAAACAATGACGTATTGCATCATTTAACTAGTAACCTAGTTGAAAGTTGATCATTTAAAAACAAAAAGTTATTTTTGTCATTTCAGTTAACAAAACATAACATACCATTTCTTACCATGATTCTCCTTGCATTGCCTTGAAATGTTTTTGCCTCATCTCCAAAAATTTGTACCTATAAGATGTCTATACAACTAGATACACATCATAAGATCATATCAACAATTAATCATCAATTCATGTCCTAATGTTACATTAGATAGAACAACTAGTTTGATATATCATAACTGGATTTATAAAGAGAAGCATAGACATAGCATATAATTCACATCATCAAGTGAGTAATTAAATTCACAATGAATTTTAGAAAGATGAAACCTAAGGACCAAACATACACTTTGAGGGCTCATCCAAGATGGCCTTGCCTATGTAACAAGATCAGAGGATTTTTAGTTTGACTTCTTAGACTTAAATCAACACATACTTGTTGACCAATAATATTGTATCTCAAATAGGTTCAACTCAAACAATTTGACAATAATTCAATCATAAAATCATTTAACACATTTCAACTTGTTTATTGCAATGAAATATGGAAACATTTTAACAATCATAACTTTCACATCCCTTGAACAAATTTAAAAATAATACTTTTTTAGAAAGGTGAGGGAACCAAAAAAAAAACTTAGACAATGTTTGACAAGATTTTAAAACATGCACAAATAGTGTTTTTTGCAACTTAGCTCACTATTTTTACCCAGAACAACATTTTTGATAAAAATACCGTTCTTAACTCATCATCAACCCAAATAAAATATAAATGGGAAGAATAATATTAGATACATAATATTAATGCATTTAAATATAACGGGTGTAACCCCCGCCATGCAACCCTAGGGAAGTTACAATTTACTACACAAGCAAACTAAATTTTTTTTTTTTTAAAAGAACAATTAACATGCAAGATCACTAACCATTGCCAACCAATCCCCTAAGGTTACGAGACTAAGTTACTTAAACCCAAACAAGAAACATGAATTAAATCCATAACATTTAAATACTTAAAGAAATAAGAACACATACATTCCATACATGATAATTTACATCAAAGAATAAGAAGTACCACATGATTTCAATAATGATCACATAACAATAAGATTACAACACTCATTCCCCGAATGAGATAAATCCAAAAATTATGATTACATAATACAACTCCCACCTCGATAACAATAAGGGGTAATGAAATACAAGATCAAATGAATGAATTAAACACCAAGAAACCGAACCCACGAAGCTCTCCAATGGAAATCTTGTCCACAAGAACAAGAAGACAACCCAACGGATTAAGGTGCATGTTCCACCCAACCATGTGATACCGAAGGCTCACCCCCATGCTAGGAGATAGTAACTAGGAATTCCTATACAAGACCATCTACCTCAAGACACAGGCCAAAACATAACAGGCGAAAAGGATACAAGTACAACATCACCTAACACAAAGGTTACAATGCTTCCAGAGAAAAATGATCATGTACATCATCTTACACTAATGACGACCGATCACATAGGAAGAGTGTCATACATAAATTTCCATGAGTTACCCTAGCTTAACCTTCCTAGGCTACTAGACCCCATCTGGGTTACCTTGGCTTGCCTCTACCGGTCGTCAGACCCTCATGCAAAACTATGTGTCTCGTCTCATCTCGAGCCTTAAAACACTTGCTTCATGAGAGAGGCATTCTTTATATTTATTAGTGTGAAAGTTCCCCATTAATTATCTTAAATTATCACTTGATTAAACCCTAGGTGAGTTACCCTAGCACCCCTTTGTGTGCTGGACCCCCACAAAGAGCCACTCTCCTATTGACAACACACACGGTACAAAACCACAATCCAATGGGTAAACTAGAAAGATGACCTCTCCAATCCAAGGAGGTAATGAACAACGGGAACTCACTCCAACACTAGAGGAAAACAAAAATATAAAACCCACTCCTTCCAAAGGAGGCACAAACAACATAACCCTCTCCTAATTCCAAGGAGGCACAACCCATTCCCGTTCGTGAAAACTGGGTACAACAACATAATACAACTCTACACATTTCCCAAGGTGATTCACAAATTGAACCACTACATGAAACATGCCAGCCTAGAGAACTCCTCTGGAAGACTCACTAGACAATTAACCCCATTTCCCCAACATCGAGAAGGAACAAAACCTCATTTAAAAAGCATTTCTGACAACTCAATAAACTAATGTTCGGGTTTCCTAAACCCAAGCCAAACATCGACATAATGCATGTAGCCAATTAATTATTTAACATTACTAGCACATACCCACAAGTAATAAACTTCATTGCAACGTTAAGGAATTTAAACTAATAATCTAATTTCATTTGCTCAATCATACTAAATGATTAAAAACAATCTTTTTAAATAAAAACGTTTGATTAAACATCAATTTCATTTCATCTATACAAATGAGATAATCATTTCAAAATTCCTATTTTAAATATTTGAACATCATTTAAATATATGCCTCTAAAAAATATATATATAATTTTTTATAATCCTCGAATCAAATAAAATTAATACCTTATTATTTAATATATATATATTATATATATATATATATATATATATATATATATATATTTACAAATAATGAAGAAATAAAACTTTTTATTAGAATTAAATTAAAATTATATATATAATATATATAATATAATATATATATAATATAATATATACATATATAATAATTAAATAAAACAAACGAAAAAAATGATTTTTTTAAAAAAAAAGGTTGAAGCCCTAAACAGGGCATGCAGGCCCTAGCCACCAGTGGTGGCCTATGTGCTAAGCACACAGGATGCTTCCCTCATGGGTGGAAGCCTGTGTGCTAATCACATAGTCTGCCTACCCCATGGAGCACGGCCTGTGTGCGAAGCACATAGTCTGCCTCCCTTTGGGGGCACGGCCTGTGTGCTATGCACACAACCCGCCTCCCCTGGGCTGGGCGGCAGTGGGGCTGGCTCCCCTGCCTCCCCACCACAAAGAAAAATAAAAGATTTATTTTATTTACATTTTTAAATATAAAATAAACTCTCCACAAAATACATAAGAGAACTTCATATTGCCAAAAAAAACATAGGGTTTATTTACCAGAAAATAAATAAATAAATATATGCAAGCATAGTATATAAACATAAACCCAAAATCTCCATTTCTAGCCAAATTGTGCAAATGCACAACAAAATTTTGTAATAAAATAACAAATTGGCAATGCAATAGTTGGGTTTAAATCTCAATTTGAAATGCCAATTTCTTTTGGTTTTCTTTCTATTTAACCATTGTTTGAATTCTTGTTTGATTTCATTTTCAAAATTTCAATAGAGTTTAAAAGTATAGAACCAATTGACATGGGTTTTCTATTGAATTCAAACATCATTTCAAAGATTTCCAAACAACATAACATAGATTGAAACTCATTTCCAAAATTAAGGAAACAAAATAAAATCAAAGAGGGAACCTAGTTTTTCTCCAAAGCTTAAAGACTTTAACAATGGTGTTTTCAATTCCTCTTTTGAATCCAGCTCAAGCAAGAATTTCAATCTCCTTCACAAATCCAAGCAAAGCCACAGCCAAAAACTCCTTCCCCAAATTAAAAATTGAAAATTATATGAAATTCTATTTACTAAAATAGAGTTTTTCCCCAAATTGGTCAAACCCCTAAAATATCCCCACCAACTAAATTTATTGAACAATTTGGAGATATTTCCATTTTTAAAAAAAATTTAAAACAATTTTACTTTCTAATTCCAATCTCATGCATTTTCAAAATTCTTTTAAACAAAAGAATACAAATTTTGCAAAGAATTTACTTTAATCTATAATTTCAAAAAGTGAACTTAAAACACATTTTCATTTTTTATTTATTTATTTTAATTTAACTCTAACTATCCAAACATGATTTCTACCTTTATTTTAATTAAATCTTAATATCCAATAATGCCAAAACAACTACTTTATTTAATTTACCACCATTAACCTAGTTAAACAATAAAGCTAAATCTAATTTTATTAATTGAATCAAATCAATCAATTGAAATAAATAATGTTTCAACATTGCAACTAAATACATTTAAACATCATGTTTGCTACACGCCATTTAAAACCTTTAAAACACTATGAAATTAAATAAAACAATACTCAAGGAGGGGTAGAACTAAAATCAAAACAACTAAGCACGGCGACAACTGGAACACTATGATGACTAGGAGGGTGGCGACTTGGCATGGAAAAACCCTGTAATATCTCCCAATGTCGATTGCTCGTTGAAGGTCAAAGCTGGACATGCTCAAGCCTATGAACCCGGTGGAGTGCGATGTCATGTACTTTGTCAACCTATATGAACAAAAAGAGCGCTGAACATGCATATATATGATCAAACACACCGTGAAGAGGAAATCTCAGAATCGTAGGGCACTCGCAAGCGAGTGATACAATCTCATCCCCTTCACCAATACAATATCACTAACTGACACATCTAACATCAATGATATGATCAACAACATAAAACATCGTTAAATCAAATATCTTCTAAGTTAATCCAAAATATGCCATAAAGATAACATCTAAATAAGATACCATCACATCAACATATAACATTCACATCATTTAACAATTGCGATCAAAAGTAACCAAGTTCCAAAGTCACAACATAAACAGAACCAAGCATTACAAAGAAAACACTGTCGATCCAAACATCCAAAATGGAGGGGTTTACAAGGGTTTTAATAAAATAACTTTAAGAACAACACATGAGACCCCACAATGGTCTAACCCTCTTAATTGATGTTTTCATTATACTTAGTGGAAATTTTCCCATTCCCCAAGTAAATATTATAAAGACCTAACTAATAATTTACATATCTATTCAGTTGTACATTTATTGATTGCCAGTTTTTAGTTTTTTTTTAAATAATAAAATAAGTTACATTGAGAAACAATCTATGAGCAATACTTTGGTAATAACAAATATAATCTTCATTTATACTCCACAACTTGCACATAGATAGACAAGGAAACATTGTTTTTCAATGGCCAATGAGAGCTCACCTCCCACTCTTAGGATTATAACACAATCCACCCACAAGCTAGGGGTGACATTAAAAAATTAGGTTTGCATAGAAAACACAACACAACACGCTACAATTATTAATACATAACTTCACATAGACATTATGGTTTTTTGACATCCACAACATATATAACATAACCTATAATAACATAATCAACCCATACATTTTACACATAACAAATAATTCTACATGAGAATCCTATTTGGGGAGAGTGGGGATTCAACCATTTGAGGAAATAAGAGGAAATATTCCATAACATAAGATATTTGCACATACTCCAATTCCCCCAAGTTCTCCCAACATATATTTCCATCTACAACCTTCCACTATTCATTATTTAAATCATAATTTACTATGATGGAGTACTCATACCCATGATTTGTTCATTATTTAAATCATAAGTTACTATGATAGGGTACTTGTACCAATAATCAAAATTAATAGGTACTTGTACCTAAGATCTCCCAAATGGGAGCCACACCCTCTCAAACCTCCTTACATGGAGGACCCTCTCCTATTAATAGTGAGTCTACCCCAACAAATATTCACAATGCACATGTATAACATAAAAAATTGCAACATAACCTTTCCAACATATGCGACATAATCCACTTGTGAAGAAAAAATCACTTTTCTCATCAATTTACAAATTTTAATAATCATAACGAAATTTAACAATAATACTACTACACACTCATACAAATTTTTTTTCAAATGCAAAACTACTACAAGGAATAACTCATACCTTGAGAAAGCTTTTCCCAATACACTTGATGAAACCTTTTTGATCCCCAAGGCTCCTCTAATCTTTTCCTCTCCTCCTTGTTAGAGTAATCATGCATTAGCTAATAATTAATTAATCGTTAGTTGATGATTAGTATAATTAATCTCATGCACTTAAGCTAAATTTAGGAATTATTTTTTATGGTAACTGAAGTGAGCTATTATTAGATCATTCTATCTCATCGCATATGATGTTGATACTTGTCATGATCTAATCCATTTATCATTTAGGGTTGCTCCTATATAGCACTCAACCCTTCATTGTATTATCTCAACCTTTGAGAACTCCATGAATATCTCTAGAGATTCATGGAAGCTTTTCATTTTATATTTTTTTCTAGTTGAGAATATTGCATATTATTGTTTCCAGATCTCTTGCATGGAAGGTGTCTTTGTTCATTGTTTGATCTCATATCTCATGTTTATTCACAATTATAGCATGGTATTAGAGTGTGTATTTAGCAAGCCCCTTCTACATTTTTGAGTTTTTTTTCTCAACCATGGGTACAAGATCAAATCTGGAATTTTTAGTGTATTTTTTGCAATTTTAGAGGTTGGAAAATTTTAGGACAATTTTTGCATGAGATGGACCTTACCATTGTGTTTAGGAGATTGATTCAAAGAATTTTGACATAAAATTTTCCTACTTTTGGTGATAGGGGTTCAGGAAGCAAAACAATTTTACCGGGGGCCTTGGTACGACCCCTGTATCTAGGCCCTATATGAACGAAATTAAATATATATATAAGTGCACAATGCTTATAGTGCTAGACACATATATTTAGGCACTTTTCTACCCTTGAGTGGCATCCATAGGCGACACCACCCACAGTCGCCATCTACCAAAAATTTGTTGTTGGTGCATGCAACCCCTAAGCCCTTACTCCTAAGTGCTTGGTCACTTTAGTGACCACCACAACACCAACCCCTAAGGGCTTATGCCAATAGATATGTGATCACATCAGTGACCAAGGGCTTCACCTCAACCCCAAGTCACCAACCCCTTAGTCTGCTATAGGACCAAGGGCCTATTTTTGTAGCCCCCAAGCCATCCGAAGGGCCAAATTCCAAAAATTTGAGCAACTTTCACTAAATTAGGTGTAATTTAGGTGTACGATCTCCATTTTTCAAAAACTTTATATCATCAGAAAGTTGGTTCTAAGCATGTTCTAGATCTATAGGTATTTTTTCTTGATTATTTTCCAAAAAAATTCTACATCAAGTTGAATTTAAATCATATTTTTTGCGCTTCTGAGGTCATAACTTAGGAATAAAAACTTCATATTTTGCAAAAGAATAGGCATTGAAAGATGTTTTAGTACTCTACACAATCATGCTATCCATTTTCCAAAATATTCACCAGGTATGGAGAGATAGATCTCTAATGTAATTTTTTAGTTTTAAAGCTTTTTTTCTCTCAAAGTCTCACATTTTATGTATGTTGGAGTTAATTTTGCCCCCTATATTTAGAATTGTATGTCTCACAAGGCATTGTGACATATGACTCCTAAGGAGGCTTGGTCCCCTGTCAAGACTAATTTTTCTTCATTCGTAGTCTTTGGTAGTGATGCTTGGGCATTCATTCCTGAAGCTCAACAAAGAGCCATGGAGAGGAAGAGTTGACCACTCATATTTGTTGGCTATTGTGAGGATGTTAAGGCATATAGGTTGATTGATCCTAATTCCATAGATTCCTTGTTTCAGCAGGATGTCCAGTTTGATGAGTGCTTTCCTTAGATGGATTCTCCATCCCCAAATTCTCCCTCATAACTTACTACTCACTCCTCATATCTTGAGTATTTCTCATCTCTTGAGGATGAGGATGATGCTTCAACTATGCTTCAATCTCCAAATATTCAGCCCTTACCCAAATGGGCCTACAATACTACTAATGTTGTTGGAACTTTAGTAGGTGATCCTTCAAAATCTTGTCACACTTGTGCACAAATATTGGATGTTATTATTTTGAGTCATACAATTTTGGACGATCCTCAAAAGTTTTCAGAGGTGGTTGGTATTCATGAGTAGGATAGTGCTATGGAAAATGAGTAAGTATTCTTCTCTAATGAAGAATAACACTTGGGATCTTTTTCCTCTTCCTAAGGGAAGAAATTTGGTTTGATGCAAGTGGGTGTACTATTGCCAAGATGAATTCTATTCACCTTTTATTTTCCCTTGCAACTTCATAGGGATGGTTAGTATTTTAGATGGATATTAAGAGTGCCTTCATGGTGATCTTCATGAGGAGATTCATATGGAGCATTCACATGGTTTTACTGAAGACTCTTGGTTAGTTTGAAGAATTCACCATTCATTATATAGTCTTAAACAAGCCCCTTGGGCTTGGTATGAGAAGATGGAAACTTTTCCACTTTCTTCTAGTTTCACTCAATATCATTATGATCCCATACTGTCTATTCAAATACAAGAGGGTGATATTTTTATCCTTGTGCTATATATGGATGATTTGATCCTTATAGATGATTCATCATCCATGATCCAAAATGTTCAGTGAGCTTTGATGGAGCAGTTTGAGATGACATATCTTGACCTTCTACACTACTTTCTTGGTTTACAGGTTATTCAATCTTCAAATGGGATTTCCATATTTCAGCAGAAGTATACTCTTGACATGCTTTAGAAATTTTGTATTATTGATTGCAAGCTTGGCCCCACACCATTCCAGTTGTGTATTGTATTGTCTTCCACTTGTACTACTCCTTAGTAGAGGGTGCTACCACAATAATGGGTTACACTTTCTGGGACATCCTATTTTTTGTTGAAATCACATATTTTTAGAAAATATATTGATTTAAGCCTTGAAAAGTTCTATTTAAAGGATTCCAATTGAAGAGGGTTTGATGAAACCACCTTATATCAAAGCCCCTTGGATAGAACCCCACTATTTTTAAACCATACATATAATGGAGTCTCCTTTACACCTATCAAAATGCTAATAAAAAACCACTTTTAATTTACCTTTCGGGGGATCAAATGAATTCATATAAAATCTATTTTTTTGTAAATATGTAGTCCTTATTATAATCTTCCCAAAAAATATAATTTTAAATATATTTAACTTGATTATTATATTTATTTTTTATTTCTTGTGAATGTAGTTTTTTCACCAAAAATCAAGCTCTCTATTCTGCACATGTGGAAAAATAGTAGATTACCAAAAAAAAAATTGAAAAATATCTATGCCCTCAATATCGATGTTCTTTATCCAACAAAAAGGAAAAACTAAATGTTGATACATACAAAAAAATTTATGTGTTAGCAAGTAAACCTATGTCTAAATTACATATGTATACTTCAAGAAACCAAACTTGGTGAATAGGAGAAGGTTCTCTTTAGCAAGAAAATGAAAGAATGGAAAATGTGTGGGGTCAATGCAACAGGACCCTCAAGTGTTCTCATGATCTTATGAAAACCACAAAACGTGTTGGTTGAGGAACTGACAACTAACAAACATTGGATCATGTGCGAGGTAAGAAGTCTGGCCTCCAATTTATCCTTTTTTTCTCATTAATGTCTATGGTCTTGTTAGCTACATCTAGAAAAGGAAATTTTGGGAAGAACTAGCTACTATATGCAACAACTCAAAGGCTGAGTTTTGCATCATAGGTGGGGATTTCAATGCCATAGTAAGATCAGAGGATAAAAAAGGTGAGGTTGCAAGAAAACAATAGTCTTAGATTGATTTCGAAGACTTTGTGGAAAGAAATATGCTAATCGAACTGCAAATGGGGAACGAGTGCTTCACGTGGACAAATAGGAGAAGGGGATTCTGCAACATTGCAGAGAAACTGGACTATTTTTTCTTTAAAGGGGATATGGGACTATTCTCATTTGCATTGGAGTGCAAAATTGGCCATGGAGTGGGCTCAAATCATTATTCGGTCATTTTGGAGATTGTTGGTGAAAGGGGTCCTGCCAGATGCCCTTTCAACTTTGAAAATATCTGGTTCAAGGATCCAAACCTTATGGACCTCCAGTGGTGCAATGGTGGTCAATTTGCAATCCAAGTGGTTCAAATATGTTCAATATTGTTGTCAAATTGTAAGCATTGAAGCAAAATATCAAAAGTTGGAACAAACACTGCTTCAAAAATATATTTGAAGAAAAAAGGAATATGGAGGAGGAATTGAAGGGTTTGTCGACTAAAATTATTAGGGATGGTATGGATGAGTAGAGCTTCTTAGAGGAGAAGCTACTATTAAGCAAATTGAATGACATTTTGGCCAAGGAGGAGATACTCTAGAGTCAAAATTCTAAGGAGATTTGGTTAAATACAAGGGATAAGAACACCAAATACTTCCACAACTCCATAAAGGTACGCAGTGAAATCAATAGGATCACTTGCATCAAGTCCCTAAAAGGAAGAATACTAGAAAAAGTGGAGGAAATAAAAGTGGCAACTTTTACAATCTTTTGAACGATTGGGAGGGCTCCAGTCTTGAGGCTTAGAAGGAATTGTTGAAGGGAATCCCAATAGTTGTGAATGATTCCCACAATGTAATGCTAAACAACAAATTTACAGAACAAGAATCAAAGGAGGCATTGTTCCAACTCCATTTGGATAAGGCATTTGGGACAGATGGCTTCCTCATTGCCTTCTTTTAGAAATGTTGGTATATAGTTGGAAAAGAGGTCACTGATGTTGTTAAGGATTCAAGGTGTTTGGGGTAGGTGCTCAAAGAAATAAACAATACTTTTATTGCCCTTATCCCAAAGAAAGAAGACTAGAATCATTGGAGGAATTCAAGCTCATTGCTTTGTGCAATACCATTTACAAGATTTTGTCCAAAGTGATAGCTAATAGATTGAAATAGCTATTGCTAGAAATTATCTTAGAAGAGCAAACGGGTTTCATCCCTAGGAGGTCCATTCTAGATGGGGTAATCATAGCTCAAGAAGTGATCCACTTCATGCACAAATTAAAAAATCCAGCCATGCTAATCAAACTAGATATCAAGAAGTCTTACGATCAGGTCAACTGGCATTTCATGTTTAAAGTTATGGAGGCTTTCGAGTTTCAGAAGGGTTGGTTAGACTAGATCTTTGGGTGGGTGGCTAGCCCCAAATATTCAATACTTGTGAATGGCTCTCCAGAGGGGTTTTTTAATGCCTCCCATGGTATCCGTTAATGGGATCCTTTGTCCCCATTTTTGTTCATCATTATGGTGGATGCCATGGGAAGGTCCATCAACAAAGGGTGGGGAGAGGGCAAGATATTAGGGCTATAGGTAACCAATGCTCTACCAAAAATTAAACATTAATAGTTCATTGATGATACAAGGCTATTTGACACAGGGTAGTAAAGGGAAGCAAGGAACTTCAAGTGTATCCTAGAAAATTATTCTTCGGCATCGGGCTAGGAGGTGAGTTTAGAAAAATCTGAGGTTTTCTTTTTCAATACTAAGGCTGATAGAGAAATTCAAATTTTAAGGATCTTGAAATTTAGAAAGGGGACTTTTCCTTGTAAACATTTGGGACTATCACTGGCCAAGGGACTTTAGATTGGAAACACTTGGAACTCTCTACTAGAAAAAGTGAAGAAAAAATTGTCCTCTTGGAAGAGTCGGTGGTTGTCATGGAAAGGCAGGCTTACCATGCTCAAGTCGGTCATATCGACCTTAGATCAACTTACTTAATCTCATGTCTCCCTCTATCGGCTGAAGCATGCAAGTCTATTAATTAGAAAGTGGGGAATTTCTTTTGGCAAGGAAATTTAGATCAGTGTAAGTTCCCACTAGTGAGCTATGAAAATATTTGTAAAAGCAAAGAGGAAGATGGCATTGGCATAAAGGTTTTGGTTCTCCAAAACAAAGCTTTGGGAGTGAAGCTAATTTGGGCCATTCACTCAAAGCGGAAGCTCAAGTGGGTCAAGATTGTGAAGGAAAAGTATTTGGGTAATGATACAAACAACATTTTCACATCCTGCTCCCTCCCTGAAGGATCAAGAATTTGGAATTTTATAAGGAATTGTAGAATGCTTATAAAATACTTCCTCACATGGGAACTTGTGGATGGAGAACTGCTTCCTTCTAGGAAGACTCCTTGGAAGGCGGCTAGAAATTAGAAGAAAATGTTGCACTCGCGGAGGCCAAGAGAGTCACAAACAAGTATGGAGGGATAAGGTAAGAGATTACTTGGAAGTATCAAGTCAAAATGGTATTCTCAGCTATAATTGGAAAAGCATTCACAACTTTATCTTGGATGCAGAGGTTGTGGAGATATATGAGGATTTGTTTAAAAATAGCAACATTTTTCTTAGGTAGGGAAGTGATAGGCTAAGGTGGAATGCTTCGACTAACGATGAATATAGTACAAAGTGTGGATATAATTTTTAGCCAAAACTGGAGTCACAAACACAAATCTACCAACTCACTTATGCTAGAGCAAAGAGTTCCTTCCAAAGGGAGGGATTTTCACATGGACAACAACACAAGGTAGTGCATTAACTACTAATAGGCTAAGAAAATTGGGATATCAGGGACCCTCACCTTGTAGTCTATGCAAACAAGCCAGAGAATATGGGGATCATCTTTTTTTTAACTGCTCATCCACTCAATCATGTTTGTATTAGCTTCTCTCCAAGTTGCAATGGCAAACCGTGCTCCCAAACAAGCTATTAGAATTCCTCACAAGATCGCCAATCATTTATAAACAAGCAATGTTTGGAAAGTTTTGGATTGCAAGTCCATCTATTGTGATTTGGGAGATATGGAAAGAGCACTACCACAAAATTTTACAAGACAAAGAGTTGTCAATTCAATTGTTAATAAATAAAATTGAGACTTACATAGTGGAACTGGTCAACTCAAAAACCAGTGAGAAGGTATCAAAGAATATCAATTTCATAATCTAGATGCCTCTATATGAAACACCTGGCATGGTCTTTGGATCCCGACCTTTAGAGGAGAAGATGGACTCAAAACTCAAAATGAAAGAAACAAAGCAAGGTGGTGCCCTCCAGCCATTAGGTGGTTAAAACTCAATTTTGACGGTGTCGCCAGGGGAAACCCAGGAACCTCTGGGTCAAGCTGCATGGTGCGTGATTGGAGTAACAAGATAGTTGGTGGATTGGCCTCCCCCCTCTAGTGGGAACGAACAATATGGCATAATTTCAAGCATTAATTCAGGGTGTCAAATTTCACCATGAATTAATGGCAACAAAGGTAGAAATTGAAGGTGACACCACATTGGTGATAAATGCCTTACGTTTAAGAAAGGTGATAAACTAAAATTTGGGAGCGCAATTGGACATTGCATTGAGCTTGGTGGATAGGTTTGAGGCGTTCATGTTTAATCACATCCTCGGAGGGCAACTCGAAAGTGAACTATTTATCCAACTAGGGTGCAGACGACATATCTATCAGGGAATTTTTTCTTTGAGAGATTACTTGTGGCTAGCTAGGTGGGTGGCTCACCACACTAGGTAATGTGGTGAGCCAGTAATCATGAGATTACCTTCAATCAGGTGACATTGGATGATTAGGCAGTATGGCTAGCAATCCTTTAAGGAAAAACAGTTGGCAGGCTCTCCACGGGTTGTCTGAGGTGGCATATTAGGGTTTGGTGAGTGTATTGGGTGCTAGAATGGTAGTATGGCTACACTATGGCAGGGTCTGATCATATAATCAATGTGAACATGCTTCAATGGAATGGCAGCATAATTTAAAGCTCGGTCTTGTTGAGGGTACTACTTGGTGTCAAGGTAATTACAAAGCACACAATTTGGTGATCGGATGTGTCATTTCATTCTCACGAATGCTGATTCCCATAGGTGATTCAGATGACTTGCATTACTATCTAATTGGTATAATTCTTTTCATTCATACAGTGTAAAGATGGTGCATTAAGGCTTCAACATCAAGTGAGGAAAACAATAATATATCAACAGGTAGTTTCCATTCTTTCTCATCTGTTTCAAGTTTCGTGTTTGCCTCTCACTCTGGTCTACAGAGAACGATGGGTGAGCACTTGAAGTTCATCATCCAAATGTTAGTTGAGACCTTGACAAGCATTGGGGTTGACACCTCCATAATTTTGGATAGCACAGTAAGGCAAATGGCTTTCCGCAGGGTTATTAGAAACCACCATCTCAAATCCCTACTAAAGAGGAAGTATGATCCCCTCATTTTGGCAACAGTTAAAATGATTTTGGGGCTGAGTTTTTTGAAAAAAAAGGAGCCATTTAGGGTGGACTCTACCATCACCTCTCATTTTCTTGCAGTCTTTCTCAACATTAGTATGGCAATGAAAGATGTGGAGGCACTAGTTAAAAGGCTCTTCCCAGAAAACTATTGGTGGGAATTGAGGAGGTTCTTAAGATTGTTATCTTTAGAATGGGCATACCACAACCAAATAATTATCCACAGTTCTACAAGCTTGGGGAGGTTGTGAACTATTACCCATTCATTCTAGACTTGAAGGGTATGGCATTGGTGGAGCACAAGCAAATTGTACAGGTGGGCGCGAACTATCTACAAAGGACATTCAATCTCAACCCTTTGTTTGGTGACCATTGGATCCTAGACTTCAAGTCCTTTTCCTTGGCCAATGGATTCCTCGGTGCAGCTGGGACTTCCTAATTTGCAAGCTAAGATGCCAATTGTATGGTTTCCTTTTTTGGTTTGTTTCAGTTTCCAGTCTTTTTGTTAGTAGTTGCTACTATTGGGTGCAGTTAGTATGGTTATGGTAGTATATGCTTAGTTAAATGCAACTGAAAGTTTGGGCTGAAGTTAGTCTTTGGGTGGTCTATAAATGTAAATTCTTGGGGTTCGTATCATGCAATTAATCCTGCAATTTTTTCCTACTTTGCAGACGACATGTAAATCCTTTTTTGAAATCAATATACCTAGACTCTTACGTATCAAAAAAAACCTATGTCTAAATTATAATTAGTTTGACTTCAAAACTTAATTAAGAAAAAATATTCAATAAAACACTATGAAACCAAATGCATGCCATAGATATCATAGTTACAAATCTAAATTCGAAAAAATAGAATTTTATCCTTCATAGAAAAAAATTTGTGTTATCAAGTACACATCACTCTCTGAAAATGGTGTTTACTATTAAAAGCTAGTTATCGAAGGAGGTGGAAAAAGTGCAATTTGATTCCATTTTTTTTAGAAAAAAAATATTTAGAATCTACAAATAAAATTTCACAAGTCACTAGTTTGCATCATCTTCAAATTTCTCATGGTTTAGTAGCTATAGGTGTCTGAAAGTGAAGAAAAAGTTCAAATTTTTCATTTCAATGTCAAGTTTGACCAAAATGTGTAACCCACTATGGTGGGATCACTCTAGATGCTACATTATATAGGAATTTGGTTGGTAGTATTTTGTACTTGAGACATTCACGTCCTAATCTTTCATTTGCAGTTGGTCTTGTCTTTTGATTCTCATATGATCCACATGAGAGTCATTGGCAAGATTCCAAACAAAATTTGAGATATATTCAGGTCACCTCATATTATGGTATATACTATACATTAGGAGATCCTTGGATAATTGGCTTCACCAACTCATATTGGGTTGGTGATGTCAATGATATGAAGTCCACTTCTAGCTTTATTTTTTGCCTTAGTTTTGGCCCCATAACATGGTCTTGCAAGAAGCAATCTTCTATTGCATTATATCCAAAGAGACGGAGTATCATGCAATGGTTTTGGCTAGCTAGGAGGTTTTGTGGATGTCATTCATTGAATTATTTCAATTTGTATTTTGATAGTACCACTATTATTTGGTATGACAATCAAAGTTCCATTAAAACTTCTCGTAATCTAGTGGAGCATCAGTGTACTAAGCACATAGAGATGCACATACACTTCATACAATAGTTGATTTAGGATTGTTTTCTCACCTTGGAGTACATGCCTATAGAGGAGTAGGTTATTGACATCTTCATGAAACCTTTAGCATTGCCTCATTACCTCCAATTTCAATCGATACTTGGGGTGAAGGAAGTTGTCCTTGGATTTTCTACATGAGGCCTCCTTCCTTCATTTTTTAATAATTATTTCATCTCTCTTTAGGAGAGGGGTTATTCCCATGAGGTTTTCTCCTTTTC
>VDFB02270651.1:320987182-321080396 GCA_007258455.2 Sequoia sempervirens | reverse complement strand
TTTTTCTGAATAATAAAATTTCTCTCTTGTTTGTGGGTTATTTTCTAAGTCTCGAGCTGCGCCCTCATCAAATCCCCACCTATGATGCAAAACTCAGCCTTTGAGTTGTTGCATATAGTAGCTAGTTCTTCCCAAAATTTCCTTTTCTAGATGTAGCTAACAAGACCATAGACATTAATGAGAAAAAAAGGATAAATTGGAGGCCAGACTTCTTACCTCGCACATGATCCAATGTTTGTTAGTTGTCAGTTCCTCAACCAACACGTTTTGTGGTTTTCATAAGATCATGAGAACACTTGAGGGTCCTGTTGCATTGACCCCACACATTTTCCATTCTTTCATTTTCTTGCTAAAGAGAACCTTCTCCTATTCACCAAGTTTGGTTTCTTGAAGTATACATATGTAATTTAGACATAGGTTTACTTGCTAACACATAAATTTTTTTGTATGTATCAAATTTAGTTTTTCCTTTTTGTTGGATAAAGGACATCAATATCGAGGGCATAGATATTTTTCAATTTTTTTTTTGGTAATCTACTATTTTTCCACATGTGCAAAATATAGAGCTTGATTTTGGTGAAAAACTACATTCACAAGAAATAAAAATAAATATAATAATCAAATTAAATTTATTTAAAATTATACTTTTGGGAAGCTTATAATAAGGACTACATATTTACAAAAAAAATTTTATAATGAATTCATTTGATCCCCCAAAAGGTAAATTAAAAGTGGTTTTATCAACATTTTGATAAGTGTAAAGGAGACTCCATTATATGTATGGTTTAAAAATAGTGGGGTTCTATCCAAGGGGGTTTGATCAAACCCTCTTCAATTGGAATCCTTTAAATGGAACTTTTCAAGGCTTAAATCATTATATTTTCTAAAAATATGTGATTTCAACAAAAATTAGGATGTCCCAGAAAGTGTAACCCATTATTGTGGTAGCACCCTCTACTAAGGAGTAGTACAAGTGGAAGACAATACAAAACATGACTGGAATGGTGTGGGGCCAAGCTTGCAATCAAGAATACAAATTTCTAAAGCATGTCAAGAGTATACTTCTGCTAAAATATGGAAATCCCATTTGAAGATTGAATAACCTATAAACCAAGAAAGTAGTGTAGAAGGTCGAGATATGTCATCTCAAACTGCTCCATCAAATCTCATTGAACATTTTGGATCATGGATGATGAATCATCTATAAGGATCAAATCATCCATATATAGCACAAGGATAAAAATATCACCCTCTTGTATTTGAATAGACAGTATGGGATCATAATGATATTGCGTGAAATTAGAAGAAAGCGGAAAAGTTTCCATCTTCTCATACCAAGCCCAAGGGGCTTGTTTAAGACTATATAATGAATGATGAATTATTCAAACTAACAAAGAGTCCTCAGTAAAACCATGTGAATGCTCCATATGAATCTCCTCATGAAGATCACCATGAAGGAACTCTTAATATCCATCTAAAATATTGACCATCCCTATGAATTTGCAAGGGAAAATAAAAGGTTAATAGAATTCATCTTGGCAATAGTAAACCCACTTGCATCAAACCAAATTTCTTCCCTTAGGAAGAGGAAAAATATACCAAGTATTATTCTTCATCAGAGAAGAATACTTACTCATTTTCCATAGCATTATCCCACTCATGAATACCAACCACCTCTGAAAAATTTTGAGGATCATCCAAAATTATATGACTCAAAAGAATAACATCCAATATTTGTGCACAAGTGTGACAAGATTTTGAAGGATCACCTACTAAAGTTCCAACTACATCATAGTATTGTAGGCCCATTTGAGTAAGGGCTGAATATTTGGAGATTGAAGGATAGTTGAAGCATCATCCTCATCCTCAAGAGATGAGAAATACTCAACATATGAGGAGTGAGTAGTAAGTTATGAGGGAGAATTTGGGGATGGAGAATCCATCTAAGGAAAGCACTCATCAAACTAGACATCCCGTTGAAACAAGGAATCTATGGAATCAGGATCAATCAACCTATATGCCTTAACATCCTCACAATAGCCAACAAATACAAGTGGTCAACTCTTCCTCTCCATGGCTCTTCATTGTGCCATCACTACCAAAGACTACGAATGAAGATACATTAGTCTTGATAGGGGACCAAGCCTCCTCAGGAGTCATATGTCACAATGCCTTGTGAGACATACAATTCTAAATATAGGGGGAACAATTAACTCCAACATACATAAAATGTGAGACTTTGAGAGAAAAAAGCTTAAAAACTAAAAAATTACATTAGAGATCTATCTCTCCATACCTAGCAAATATTTTGGAAAAATGGACTGCATGATTGTGTAGAGTATTGAAACATCTTTCCAATGCCTATTCTTTTGCAAAATATGAAGTTTTTATTCCTAAGTTATGACCTCAAAAGTGCAAAAAATATGATCTAAATTCAACTTGATGTAAAATTTTCTTAGAAAATAATCAAGAAAAAATACCTATAGATCTTGAACATGCTCAAAACCAGCTTTTTGACGATATAAAGTTTTTGAAAAATAGAGACCGTATACCTAAGTTACACCCAATTTAGTGAAAGTTGCTCAAATTTTTTGAATTTGGCCCTTAGGATGGCTTGGGGGCTACAAAAATAGGCCCTTGGTCCTATAGCAGACTAAGGGGTTGGAGACTTTGGGTTGAGGTGAAGCCCTTGGTCACTGATGTGATCACAGAACTGTCGGCATAAGCCCTTAGGGGTTGGTGTTGTGGTGGTCACTAAAGTGACCGAGCACTTAGGAGTAAGGGCTTAGGGGTTGCATGCACCAACAATGAATTTTTGGTAGGTGGCGACTATGGGTGGTGTCGCCTGTGGATGCCACTCAAGGGTAGAAAAGTGCCTAAATATATGTGTGTAGCACTATAAGCATTGTGCACTTATATATTTTTATTTTTTTTATTTCGTTCATACAGGGCCTGGATATAGGGATCGTACCAAGGCCCTTGGTAAATTTTTTTTGCTTCTTGAACCCTATCACCAAAAGTAGGAAAATTTTATGTCAAAATTATTTGAATCAACCTCCTAAACACAATGGAAAGGTCCATCTCATGCCAAAATTCTCCTAAAATTTTCCCACCTCTAAAATTGCAAAAAATACACTAAAAATTCCAGATTTGATCTTGTAACCATGGTTGAGAAAAAAAGCTCAAAAATGTAGAAGGGGCTTGCTAAATCCACACTCTAATACCATGAAATAATTGTGAATAAAAATGAGACATGAGATCAAACAATGAACAAAGACACCTTCCATGCAAGAGATCTAGAAATAATAATATGCAATATTCTCAACTAGAAAAAATTATAAAATGAAAAGCTTCCATGAATCTCTAGAGATATTTGTGGAGTTCTCAAAGGTTGAGATAATACAATGAAGGGTTGAGTGCTATATAGGAGCAACCCTAAATGATAAATAGATTATATCATGACAAGTGTCAGCATCATATGCAATGAGACAGAATGATCTAATAATAGCTCACTTCACTTAACGTAAAAAATAATTCATAAGTTTAGCTTAAGTGCACATGAGAATAAATTAGACTAATCATCAACTAAAGATTAATTAATTATTAGCTAATGCATGAGGGTATGTGTCGATGACTAATTTTTACCCAAAATTGACATGAAAAGGGTTTTAAAGGAGATTCTCAAATTTCCAATATAAATTATGCTTTACTTTGAATTTAATAAGTAATTATTATTTATTTTCTATTCAAATTACAACTAAAGTCCTGATTGATAGGTTGATTGAAAAATATCTATAGCTTTCAACGATATCACATTTTTTGAATCCAAAACATGCGTCACATTCTATGCTTGATATTATAGGATTAAAAAGAAAAATGAATTTCATGAACTTTTGACCGTTAAGGTGGTTAGACATACGGATTTTATATTTTTTAAAAAGTTGTAATAAAAAAATCATAATTAATTATTTACTTGAAAAAATTTACAAAAAAATATGCATCACATTCGGGCATGAGTCCTCTACTTATATCTAAAATATTATAAAAAAATATTATCATTTTATTGTGGTTGAGATGGTTAGACAAACACCTACTTCTTATTTTTTCCATAAAATTTAAGTACCATTGTATTGAAATTTCAAATTTTCACCAAATAGATTTATTTTTAAACAAACCTAGTAGTTTAGAAACTACATTCAATTTGTTACAAATTTTATTCTTACATATTTTGAAATAATATAGATAACTTATTCAAATTTTACGCCAAGTTTCCTAACTCTAATTTTTTTGATTTTTGCCACTTGGGCTGTTTTTTCCATGATGATCCACATACCCATGATTACTCTAACAAGGAGGAGAGGAAAAGATTAGAGGAGCCTTGGGGATCAAAAAGGTTTCATCAAGTGTATTGGGAAAAGCTTTCTCAAGGTATGAGTTATTCCTTGTAGTAGTTTTGCATTTGAAAAAAAATTTGTATGAGTGTGTAGTAGTATTATTGTTAAATTTCGTTATGATTATTAAAATTTGTAAATTGATGAGAAAAGTGATTTTTTCTTCACAAGTGGATTATGTCGCATATGTTGGAAAGGTTATGTTGCAATTTTTTATGTTATACATGTGCATTGTGAATATTTGTTGGGGTAGACTCACTATTAATAGGAGAGGGTCCTCCATGTAAGGAGGTTTGAGAGGGTGTGGCTCCCATTTGGGAGATCTTAGGTACAAGTACCTATTAATTTTGATTATTGGTACAAGTACCCTATCATAGTAACTTATGATTTAAATAATGAACAAATCATGGGTATGAGTACTCCATCATAGTAAATTATGATTTAAATAATGAATAGTGGAAGGTTGTAGATGGAAATATATGTTGGGAGAACTTGGGGGAATTGGAGTATGTGCAAATATCTTATGTTATGGAATATTTCCTCTTATTTCCTCAAATGGTTGAATCCCCACTCTCCCCAAATAGGATTCTCATGTAGAATTATTTGTTATGTGTAAAATGTATGGGTTGATTATGTTATTATAGGTTATGTTATATATGTTGTGGATGTCAAAAAACCATAATGTCTATGTGAAGTTATGTATTAATAATTGTAGCGTGTTGTGTTGTGTTTTCTATGCAAACCTAATTTTTTAATGTCACCCCTAGCTTGTGGGTGGATTGTGTTATAATCCTAAGAGTGGGAGGTGAGCTCTCATTGGCCATTGAAAAACAATGTTTCCTTGTCTATCTATGTGCAAGTTGTGGAGTATAAATGAAGATTATATTTGTTATTACCAAAGTATTGCTCATAGATTGTTTCTCAATGTAACTTATTTTATTATTTAAAAAAAAACTAAAAACTGGCAATCAATAAATGTACAACTGAATAGATATGTAAATTATTAGTTAGGTCTTTATAATATTTACTTGGGGAATGGGAAAATTTCCACTAAGTATAATGAAAACATCAATTAAGAGGGTTAGACCATTGTGGGGTCTCATGTGTTGTTCTTAAAGTTATTTTATTAAAACCCTTTATATTTAAATGCATTAATATTATGTATCTAATATTATTCTTCCCATTTATATTTTATTTGGGTTGATGATGAGTTAAGAATGATATTTTTATCAAAAATGTTGTTCTGGGTAAAAATAGTGAGCTAAGTTGCAAAAAAAAACTATTTGCGCATGTTTTAAAATCTTGTCAAACATTGTCTAAGTTTTTTTTTGGTTCCCCCACCTTTCTAAAAAAGTATTATTTTTAAATTTGGTCAAGGGACGTGAAAGTTACGATTGTTCAAATGTTGCCATATTTCATTGCAATAAACAAGTTGAAATGTGTTAAATGATTTTATGATTGAATTATTGTCAAAATTTTTGAGTTGAACCTATTTGAGATACAATATTATTGGTTAGCAGGTATGTGTTGATTTAAGTCTAAGAAGTCAAACTACAAAGCCTTTGATCTTGTTATGTAGGCAAGGCCATCTTGGATGAGCCCTCAAAGTGTATGTTTGGTCCTTAGGTTTCATCTTTCTAAAATTCACTGTGAATTTAAATACTCACTTGATGATGTGAATTATATGTTATGTCTATGCTTCTCTTTATAAATCCAGTTATGATATATCAAACTAGTTGTTCTATCTAATGTAACGTTAGGACATGACTTGATGATAATATGTTAAGATCTTCTGATGTGTGTCTACTTGTATAGATATCTTGTAGGTACAAATTTTTGGAGATGAGGCAAAAACATTTCAAGGCAATGCAAGGAGAATCATGGTAAGAAATGGTATGTTATGTTTTGTTAACTGAAATGACAAAAATAAGTTTTTATTTTTAAATGATCCACTTTCAACTAGTTACTAGTTAAATGGTGCAATTTAAGGCATTGTTTCAATTAGTTGAAAGTCTATGTTGTGTCCTTGATTGTATGTTTGAAAATTACGTTTTGTTTAAAATGAATTTAATTTTAAATATTTAATAAGACTTGGAATTGAAATGTATTAATATTTAAATTAAATTGAACAGGGAAAATTTATTTTAAGGTTGTTCTCATACCCGAGCTATGTTTTCCCTCTCCTTTCATTTTGTGTGGCATGCTAGTGATGACATTGTACATATTGTCACTAATTTTATTTTTTATTAATTTTTTTTGGGTTGTGTCATTTTTCACTAAGGTAAAATGTGGGTGTGACAGAAACAAATAGAGGCCTAAGATAAAATCTACCTTAGGCAGCAAGTATTCCTCCAAAACTAGTAGAATTCAAATTAGAAACCCACACTTTTTTCTAGTTCTTTCAAATCTAGTGAGTCTTCCTCCCAAACAAAAATGTTAGGTGACCCTTGTGTAGCTAATGTGAAAACTTGGAAGTGATGAATCCAAATGTTGGAAAATGTTAAAGGCATTAAAGGAATCCAAAAAGTGGCACAAGATTTATATATGTCCAAACCTTCTTCCAATTCCTTTTTTCTTAGGTTTTACATTCTTCTATAGATAGCTAGATACTTGATGTAGGTGCCTCACATAATATGACTTATTCACAAGATCTTATTTTCTCATTTTTTATAATGACACTTCTCAATGTGCAATTAGTCGCTCTTTGCATATTTTAGTTTTGGGGTTAGGCATTGTAATAATTGGAAAATTATTGCATAAGTGGTGTTATCTTTATCCCTAACATTTCTACTAACCTTCTTTGCACTTATTAGGTTTTTTATTCTAGTGCTATGAAGAAAGAATAAATTTCTCCACATTCTCTAGCTATTAGATAGATGTAGTATACAAGAATTATGACTACTTCAAAGACAATGGCCTTGGGATGAATAGTCTAGTCATTGAGTTATAAGCATCTCTATTAAACGAGGACACAAATCTTGGTGATTGGTCTTCCTAAAGTCTAATGTGCTAAGGGAGTTTTTCAATGTTGTGTTCTTGACAAACATCATCACAACACTTTTCCCAAGGTTAAGGCCTTACATGCTAAGGAACCCCTTGAGTTGGTATATTTTATGATATTATATTATTATATACTCCTTTTTAAGAGCCAAGAATGTGCTCACATTTATTAGTGACTTATTATAATGCACATGTGGGTGTACTTCTTATGTGTAGGATGAGGTTTACTCTATTTTCAACACCTTAAAATCATATGTTGAGAACCAAAAAAATCATTCTATCAAAAAGATAGGCATAGATAATAGGGGAGTAAGTGAATCAAAATTCTAAGATTTTTACAATGAGCGTGTAATTCAACATTAGCACTTAGTTCTTTAAACTCCCTACTAAAATTGTATTACTAGGGGAAATAATATCTAACATTGAGAGAGATAGAAAAATTCATGATTCAATTTTAAAATATAGTACCTATTTTTGGGTTGGGGTAATTAATTAGGTTGAATACATTCAGAGCCACATGCCCCACAAGTTAATCAAAACATGAATCTTGAGGAGGCCTTGACCCATGTTAAGAATGATAATTCTTCATTTGAAGTTTTTAACAATGAATCTTGGACCTTGATTCAAAATGGAAAACATAGGCTATTGATAGGAAGAGCCAAAATCTCATTTCGATGGCTTCTATGAGGAATTCAAGGCATATACATTTGGTCTTGTCTCTCATGATGTCTTATTATGGTGAGATGTCTACTTTAAAGATAATACTTATAGATAGGTTATTTATCACTTATTTCTTCCTACTCCTCCATCTCTTAAGGATTATCTTCTTCTTGAGGACAATGATGATCTCATTCCACCACCTTTAGTTGCACTGTAACATTTTCCTAATTGGTCCCACACCACTCTTGAGGAGGCATGACCTTTGGTTGGTGATCCCACCAACTCTCACCATACTCATTCACAAATAGTAGGTGCCAATCTTAATTAATCATGCTAATTTGGATTATCCAAGTAGAAGTTTTTAGATATAAAATTTATACAAGTAGAATGTATGTATTCTTGCTCAGAAGCTTCCACAACTTGAGGGCATTCATTACTATGATATCTTTTCTCCTATTTCTAAGATGGATTATACTCATCATGTAATTTTACTTGTTATGCCATATGGATGCCAATATACTAGATTTTCCTTTATATACATGGTGATCTTCATGAGGAAATGCATATGAAGAAGACTCTAAGTTTTTCATAGGATTATTCACTTTATTTTTAGGATTTGGCATTCACTTTATTGTCTTAAACAAGGCCTCTACCTTGTTCATATGAGAAGATGGATGGTTTTTTCTCTTATAGTTTCATTCATTTCCATTCTGGCACTATAATCTACACTTATAAGTATGAAGATGATATTTTGATACTTGTTATTTATGTGGATTGTTTCATTCTAATGTGTAGTTCCTCCTCCATGATTTGGGTTGTTTAGGGAGTTTTAATGAAGTAATTTTCAATCTTGGGCTTCTACACTATTTCCTTGGTCTTCATGTCCTTTAATCTTTGAAAGGGATTTATATTTTTACAAGTATGACCTTTATTTCATTCATTATTTTGGCATGTTTGATGGTAAGTCCAACTCTACTCCATTTCAGTCAAGTGTGATAATCTAATAGTTGCATTATACCAAAAGTTGATGGTACATTCTACCAATGGTTGGTTGGTAACCTTTTATACTTGACACATAGTTTTCTTTATATTTCCTTTAGAGATGGGATTGTTTCTTAATTCTATTAAGATTCTCGTGGAAGTCACTAGAAGATAGAAAAAAAAAATTTGAGTTATATTTAGGTTGCTTCTCATTTTTTTATTCAATACACACTAGGAGTACCTTAGATTATGGGTTTCACTAACATGAATTTGGTTGGTGATGTTGATGATTGGAATTCCAACTCTACTTTTGTCTATTTCCTTGATTCTTTTCCAATTATTTAGTCTTGCAAGAATCAACCTACTATTACATTATCATCTATAAAGGTCAAGTATCAAAGTGTAGTTCCAGCTAACTAGAAGGTTCTTTGGTTTCAACAATTGATGACAAAGTTTAGTTTTCCTACTCTTTAGTGTAATAACCAAACTAGCCTATATATTTATCACAGCCCATTGGAACATCAATAAACAAAACACATTAAGATCCACATAAACTTTATTCAATAGATCATCTAGAATAATTTTCTTAACTTGGACTATTTCCTATAACTTAGAGTAGTTTGTAGAAGTCCTCACCAAACCTTTGGTATCATCTTGTGATCTTTAATTGTAATAAATTATTGGGGTGAATCAAGTTGTTCTTAGTGGTCATCTTTAGTCCTTCACATGTTTTTTATTATTTTCTCTCTTTTATGGTGTAAGATTTCTTACAACTTTCTATTTTTCTCCATATGTGAGAATTATTTGTTAATTTGTACTTCATCAAGCCCATTTCCCAAAACCTATATTTGAATATTTCTCTTTTTTTCCTCCCTAATATTCACTTAAGGGGTTTGTTGGTGTAAATGGGTCTTTTATCTATCTAGTGTCCCTTTTAGGTCCTATGCACACCTACTTAGTTACATTTACTTTTTGTATCTGAAGTCATGTGATCACGACAAGTGTCATAATAATTGTAGACATTCAAATTATTAAATTATTCTATTAATCAAATAAATCAATTTATTAGATTAATTCACTAATGTCCATCATGTTTAATTAAATAAATCAATTTATTTAATCAAAACCCTAAAGTTCTCTCATTTGATTTAATAAATCAAATTATTCAAATCAAATGTCATAATCCCCTAATCCCTTCAAATTGATTAATTTTGGATTAATTAACTCCTAATCCCCATTACCCATTCTCTAGCTTTTGAATCAACCTGGGTCAAACTAAACCCCTGATTAACTAACCAACTTGCACATGAAAATAATTTCTTTTAATTAACTAATTACCCTATTTTCCCTCACAAAGGCATATTCTTTGAGAATATTCCTCCAATAACTCCACTTATTTAACTTTCTTACCCAAACATTAATGCCTCTGGAAAATGCATTAATCTTTGTTACATCCTCACCCACATTATCTTACATCTCCAACCGCATTCATTTAATCCTTTCAAATCCTCAACTATTTTCATTTATTTCTCTTCCATCCCCTTTACTCTACACATTCCCCAAAATGTGCTTCATCCTCATCCAATAGAATTGAACTACAAGTGTCACATTCTCATTGGCTCTCCTTTAGTCCCACATTCCTCCATTCTCTTCATTCTTCAACCCTTCACTCCTATAAGTAGAAGCCTCTTCTACTTGAAATGGATCCATAATCTTAAGCAATCTCATTATAGGCACATTCATCACTTGCATTTCATCACATCTTGGAAGCTTGTCCATTATCATTTTGCACATCAAGGGAGTGGGAAAGGGCATTCTTTCCACATCAAAAGAGCACCACACCCACTATGGGATAGGGTTTGAACATGATTTTATGTGATAAGTAGGATGAATTTTCCATAGCGTGTCAAATTTTGATATTGTTATTAGGATTTGTGAGACAAGGATTGTCAGGGTGGTTTGATTATGCTTAATCCATGATGAATTGAAGCATAACTGAGCCACTAAACCTTAATCTAACAAATAATATCATTTGAATTAAAAGATAAACTAAGCAACTTACAGAAATTAAAGCTACAAACTAAGCAAAAATAGATAAATGCTTACAATTCTAACCCATTCAAAACTTATCCTATTTTGGAATTGGTGTCGTGTTGATGTGGAACAACGACCCTTTCCCAATCCCATGATCAATGAGCCTGTTTTAGTCAATTATATGGAAGAGAATTAATGAAACTATAGTGATAAATGGATAAAAACCTAGATTATTCTAAATGAACATGATGCAAGCTAAGTTACCATGACTTTATGCTAAAAAAAAGAACTAACAATGTGATTGCTAAGCTAATCTAAGCTAATTCAAAGCTCAAAGATGGAAACCCTAATGCATATGTGAACTAAGATGGATGCATGGAAGCCATTAATGGATTCCTTAAGCTATTATGCAATTGAAATTAACTAAAACAGGATAAAAGTGAGTGACTTGTGAGTGTGGATGCAAGTAAATTCAACAACATGAGTGTGCAATTGAAAGATGGATGAGATTCAATAGCATGAGTTTGATATTAAAAATACGGATCCATTTGTCTCCAAATAGTATTCTATTTATAGGAGAGCAAATGAGAATTGAAGGGCTAAGATCAAAAATCTTAATCAACAGTTAGAGATGGAGGAAATAAGAGGCATGGATCATGGATTCTCATCAAAAGATGAGAATGCATGATGGGATTTAATCAAGGGCTCACATTTGCTTCAAACAAACACACTTTGACCTGCTCACACAGGTCACAAGGTGACTTGTTCAAAAGGTTACAGGTTAAAGCTTGCTCAAGAAGCCAAGTGAGTTGATTGGAGGAGAAAGAAAGAATATCACTTGGAATATTCCTTTGGGTGAGGAAAAAAGCATTTTGCTAATTAAAGAAATTTTTAATTTTGCAAAAAGGGATTAGAGGAATATTAGTTTAATTGCTAATTAAACAAGGTTTAATCACACAATTAGGGGATTTGAAGAATTAAAGATGAAATTCATTAAATTAAATGTTTTAATGAATGGGGGAGAGATGAAATGATATTTAATTAAATACCCTAGGGTTATTTAATTAAATAGGATGACTTAGGGAATTAAGTTAAATAGTTTAATGCATTTAATTTAATACGATGAAATTCCATGACTGCTAAGTGGGTGGTATCGGATTTGGTGTTGTCGTGTGATCAAGGATGATGACATAGGCTTGGTTGGTGTGACAAAGAAAGGTGGCGGCAAGAAATAAATATAGCAAGGTGGCAGGGGGAGTGCATAGGCCATCCATTTGGTTGCATTAATTGGACATCCTGCCGAAGGACGGGGTGGTGTGGGATTTCATAGTTGATGGGATGTTTGCACTAGAACCGGTGTTAAATTCCCTTAATTCTTTTGGCGTCCCTCATTCTCATCAACCAAAATGATGGAGTCTCCACTTATTTTGTTGTCTAGTAGGAAGTTATGGGCCTTTTATGGGAGAATCCAACATGGGAATTTGAAGTTTGTGTTCAAGGTTTGGGATGAATTGGTGTTGGGTGTAGTGGAAGTGCTTTTGTTTGAAGAATTCATGAATTTGACAGAAAGATGGAAGACGAATGCAAACATCGCGACAAGATTTCTTACTATGCTTTTGGACTTGGAGATGCCGAAGGCCATGGTGATGCCCATGGCAAGGAAGCTAGCCTAGGACAGTTTGTTGGAGGGAGCTATGGATGTTATTATTGTCTCCAAGCTAGGTGTAGGGATTTCATGACCTTGTGATATGCAACGAGCTCTGATTCCTGGCAAATGGGTTAAATGGTATCCTTTCATACTAGATATCAAAGGTGAGGCTTTATGGAGGCATCATGAATGGGCAAGGTGTGGATTGATATTCTTAAAGAACTATCTCTTTCTGGAACTAACTGGCGGGGTGGATTGGCGACATCTCTTTAGGGACTTCTTGATTGTTGACAGTGTGTTAATGGTGGAGTGACTAGTTTGTTTTCCCTTCGATTTTGTGTTTAGACGCTTGGTTTTTTTTCAAATGTATGGGTTTCTATGGTGGTTTGGGATGGTAGATTGTATGGGGGGTCTGATATAGTTGTATATTTTTGGACTGTTTGGCATGGCAGCTGCGTTGGGTCTTGGTAGTCTGTGGCTAGTATCTTTTGATAGAAAAATTGAGCTGAATTGTAATATTCTCTTTCAAAATCAATACACGCATATTTATGAATAAAAAAATTTAATAGGATGAAATGTTAGCATGAAAGGGGAATGAATTAACCTGAATTAAATTAATTCGGTTAATGGATGAAAATGATGTAATTAATTTATTAGCTAGGCCAATTAAATTAATCAAGCGAAAAGAGGATGGGTTTTGAGAGGAAATGATGTTGGTAAACTTGTTTTGAGTGTATGATAACATTTAGGACATTTTTCAGTGTCTACATTTTGCCCCTCTTTAAAGCGAGGTACTTGTTGCTTCAGTTCAAAGAATAATGCTTTTCGGATTAAAACCGCTGCTCAAATAAAAAAATTGATTTTTTTTAGATGCCCCATTGCTAAAGGATAAGGTTGATTCCTCGCCCCCTTGAGAAATTGGGCAAAAAATTTGAACTTTGGGTTGATTTCTTGACAAAGGTGAAAAGCTGCCCCAAGGGTCCAGAAAGGCTTCGGGATGCAAGAATTATGCCAAAAATGCAAAAAATGATGCAAAATTAGGTTCCAATTGGAAAAATTGGTGAAAATGATGATAAACCCCATCTTGAATGTGAAATTAGGGGAAAAAACCTAATTTTCTAGCTTAAATAAGCCAAGAAGGGTCACTTTCAAGTCATTTGTGTATTCACACTTAAGAGATTCTTGCTATTTTGAGCTCTGAACCTTCGATGAAATGGCATGATGAGAGCTTCCTAGGAACATCCCTGATTGAATTCGAGAGTTCTAGTGGCTTCTAGGTGCAAGACCATAGGTATGTAACTCCAAACTTGATTTGAAATTTGACTTTTTGACGCATTTGTGATGCTTTGAAATTTAAACTTTGGGGGCATTGCTATATAGCGACATCTAGATGAAAATCGGCGATGCCCAAATGATTTATAGTGACACTATTCATGATTTAAAATTAGGGTTTATAATTTTAAATGGTGACACATTCTTATCTAGCGACACACTTACTGATTTAGAAACTAGCGTTAGGGTTTACCAAAGCTTAAACTATGACGCCAGTGTATTTGGTGACACACTTTGCAATTTGGCCTTCAAGCATCACAATTTGAAATTTAAATACAACACTATTGAAAATAGCAATTATTTTATATTTTTTGAGCAAAAAATTCCAACTTGAGTCAAATTTCTTTGATTTTGTGACACCTTGCACTTTGTTGATGTAGGAGGTCATCCCCCCACTGATGTCATGCGAGCACAGGCCCACTGTGCTAGAGATATTAGGTGATCTATCAGAGTTATGCTAAGAGCACCTGGGAGAGATCGACCTTTGGTATGTCACATATGCACCTGTGATTCAAACACATCTTGCCATGATGACTGTTTTGTGCGAGAGATGGCATAGTGAGATCTCGCCTTTCCACCTTCTGACAAGCGAGGCGATAATGACCTTGTAGGATGTTTCGCATATACTTCATTTTCCCATTCATGGTGAGAGTGATTTACGATGTCGATGCTAGATTTGATGCTTGCCTTGAAGTTATGGAGATGGATCAGATTGTGTTGGTTACATCATAGATTGACCTCAAGTCATACAAAGGTCTTGTGTCGAACTTTAGATTGATTATCGCAACCATTATTTTGGTTTGGTTGCCCTAGATAGATGTAGCAAAGGATTCAACCCAGGATGGGGCTTGGTGTGGCATCTCATGCTTCATAGGAGGACACTTTTTGTGTGGGGGCCAGTGACACTAGCCTCCCTGTATCACGATATGCATGATTTTATTTACTATGATGGGAGAGCCATTGGTACAAGGGTGACTGCTACATATTTGGGAATGGGAGCATAACACTGTGCTTTGACCTATTGTGCAGATGGTAGATGTGGAGTCAGATGATCCTGTCATTTGGAGTTATAGAGGTGTCATTACACCGAGGCATACTAGATAGATTGGGCTCCTATATTGGAGATGAGTGATTGATGACATGACAGTTTTACACTAGCTCTCATGGCTTCAAATGCCACCTTGGTTTGATGATGTGTAGCAATTATACTTCACTAGGAAAAATCGATATATGCAAGGTCATGAGTATCACATTATTGAGCAATATCTACCAGATAGGGTAGTTCGACAGTTTGGAGAGGTCCAGGATAGACCTGATGATGCACACAAGACTATTTTTGCTAGGTCAACCAGTCAGGTTCCCACATGGGGACTAACCATTCCAACTCTTGAGGCAATCAAGATTTTTAGACAGTTAGAGACTCAAGCTTGGGCATATGATCAAGGTTAGGTAATAGCATAAAATACGCCTGCATATATGATGCTTGGTTCACTCCTCCATGACAACTAATAGATCCAGTGGGTGCTCCTCCATGAGGGAGGCCCAAAGGTAGGGGAGGAGGGAGAGGTAGAGGATAGGGTGGCCAAGATGGTTAGGTTCTAGGGGTTCTGTTAGTTAGACAGTAGCCTCCTTAGGTTCAACCACAGGTTGTGGGACAACATCAACAAATACGCCACCACCATTAGATGTGAGAGATGCACAGATTCAATAGCTAAAACAATAGATGTAGGTTTTGACTAGTGAGTGATATTAGGCACACCAACAAATTTTAGGTATTACTACTTGAACTGTAGATTTTTGGCTCCATAAGACTAACTCTTTTAGGGGTTTTCACCTAAACGGAGAGAGGTAGGCCAAAAATGCTATGTAGGTTCATTCAAATTATGTAATGTATGATGTCATTTAGACTAAATGGAATGATCTAAGTGCAATTAAGTGATTTATATGACTAATTATGAATGCAAAATCTAAGAATTATGCTATGTTGGAAAACACAATGTTGTATGCAAACAATGAGCTATGAATGAATAAATACATAATAGAAAGAGATGAGCTAAATCAGTATGCACTTGGAGGTATGATGAAGATTTTGGAATGTTTTGAATGCTTTCTAGATTTACAGAAAATCACTAGTGGGACTCATTCGCCCAAGGTGGCGAATCAATCCTGCTTCTAATGAAAACTGTCGAGAATAGGTTTCTGATCGTCAGGATCTGGAATTTGAAAAAACTTAGATTTTCAGCCTTAAGGTGGGACTCATTCACCACTGGTGGTGAATTAGTCCTCTCCCAAAATTCTATGAAATTAGGAGACAACTTTGCAACACCAAATCTGAGGATATTTGCCTGTCGGGTTGTCGAAGTTAGTTTTGCAGAAAATGGACAAAATACCTTCTCCAAGCTTGAAATATGATTGATTTGACTTGAAGCACCTAGTTGACTTGTTGACCACTCTTCAACACATAAATGCTTGTTAAATCTGCATACAAAGTTCTACAAATACACATGCAAGAGGGGGAAAATGGTTGAGGGTTAGAGAATAGGGGTTTGTCTCGGTCAAACCCTACTTTGGTAATCAAAACCTTAATGAAATGATGAAATGAAAGAGAACGATAAACAAATAACATGCAAATTATATCAACCTACCAAACCCTTGTTGAAGAAAGTTTGAAGATGTAGCAATGGATGCTCGAAAATGCTTGATGAATGCTTCATTTGATGTTGTAAGGTGCTTGAATGCTTGAATGAATGAAAAGATTGCTTGAATGTGTTGTGTGATTGTAGGAGGTGTAAAATGAGGTGAAAATCACTTATTTATACAATCTTGTGCCTTAGTAACCCATTAATACCTCATCACAGGCCAACATCAAGTGATTTTGAATAAAAACCCGGAAGGAAATTTGATTTTTTTTTAATTTGGAGCCAAGGGGGACTCATTCACCACCCATGGTGAATGGGTTCCACCTAGGACTTGAAAATTGGTGTCAGGAATTAAGTCACATTTAATGTTGTTTGTTATATTTACATTCAAAAATGCACTTAATTAAAGCTTATAAGGGCATAAAGGAGTCAAATAAAGCATAAGAAAGGTGTAAATAGTGAAATTGTGCCTAGAAAAGTGTGAAATCTTGTTACAAGAGTTTACAACACTTTAGAATATGACTTGATTAGTAATGAAAAGGTGATTTTAGGTAATTTTAATGAATAGAATTTAGAAAAGTGTAGAAATGCTTTACTAAACTTCACAACACCTTCACAAGACACCATTATTTGAATATTAGTACCTAAATATGCATGTTCAAGCCACATTACATCAATAAATCAAAGCAGAATAGCCCAAACATCATGAAACAAGACCTAAAAGGCCATGAAAATGACAAGGGGACATTTTTCTATGGCATATTTAGCCCCCACTTTAGTGAGAGGATGAACTCACTTCAAACTCATACTAAAGTAGGCATGAACATTGAGAGGAGGGTTCAAATGCACTCACGTTAGGAATATGGAATAACAATAATCAAGAGGGATGATCAAGCCCCCAAGATGAAGATCCCATGGCAAACTAAACATAAGAACAAAGGAACACACAAGTGAAAGAGAGAATCGAATGAAGCTTTGATGAAGTGTGGATTAGATCTAGGCTGATTGTTTTGAAAAAGAGAATGCATAATCACTTTGGGGCGATAGAACTCATGACAGTTCTCTAGGTGAGAAGGCCCAAAAGGTAAGATACATACACTAGTTGGTATATACTTACAAACACAAAGGTGGCTTATGGGGAAAGTCATGCCATTGGATGCTCTTCCCACACAACCATATCTAAGTTATACCTCTTGATAACTTTAACAAGGCGCCACAAGGGAAAATTTCAGTTTGTTCTTCATGAGACAAGCAAAGCTTTGCATGCTTAGGACTCATGAAAAAAAGGAAGGTACCATAGGCATGCAAGTTGTGTTATGCAAGGTGGAAAAGATGTAAAATGTAAAATGTAAAAATGTGAAATGATGTTCAAAGGAGTCTTGTTAAGTTCATGCAAGGTTAGCCACTTAGGGAACATTGTGTCTAATGTCTCCAAAAGAGGACCAATCAAAGAATAAAATATTCACAACTTAGGGGATGCAATGCATCACATCAGGCCACCAAGATGAATGCAATATGCTAAGATAGATCACAATTATGAAGGACATCACACCCAATGTCATCCACAAAGTGACAAATGCATCAAATGAACAACAAGGCTACACCAAGAACCAAGAATTCAAATGAAATGATGGTAATGTATGCCCCCCACTTTAAAGGAATTGTTACACATTGTTCTATGAGCAATTACTTTAAAGTAGCAAAGGAAAGAAAATGCAAAAAGAAAACAAGACATGCGAGCCAACTTGGAAATCCCTATGCCAAGTCATATGTTTCTGAGTTGGGCTATGTCATGTAAATGAAAAAGATAAACAAAAGAAAGGGAATTCCCCCCAGAAAGGAACACACCAAATACATAAGGGATCTATGGATTTGGAGTCAGTAAGTTCATTGCTGCAATGTGTTTTATGAAAGAGGTGAGAGCTTCCATCATTCCCCAAATACATAAAACTGGAAGAATGACACAAAGAGAGTGAAAAAAAAAGAAAAAGAAAGTCCATTTTGAGTCAACATAAACGAGACATTGCGGTCTCAACACCTTGCATCATCCCCAAAAGGAAAACAAAATTGAAAAATAAAACAAAAAGGAAAAAGGCAATGATAAAGCTTTTGGGTCAACATGAAGGAGACATTCTGGTCTTGATGCCTTGTGTCATCCCCAAAAGGAAAAACACAAGAAAAAGAAAAAGTAAAAAGGAAAAGGGACCATTTGGGTCAACATAGAAGAGACATATGACATCTCAACGCTTTGCATCATCCCCAAAAGGAAAAAACAAAAAAAAAGCAAACAAAAAAGATAAAGGACCTTTTGGGTCAACATGGAAGAGACATTTGGCATCTCAATGCTTTACGTCATCCCAAAAGGAAAACACAAAACAAAAGTAAACAAAAAAGAAAAAGGACCTTTTGGGTCAACATGGAAGAGACATAGGGTGTCTCAATGCTTTGCATCATCCCCAAAAGGAAAATCACAAAACAAAAGAAAAAAAGTGAAAGTGCATGAAATATAGAAGAATAGAGGTACAAATAGAAGAAGTGGACAAAGAGAGAGAACATCAAATACACATTATGGGGGAACACAATACGCACATAAAATTGCAAAAGCAAGAGAATAAAAGAAAAGTGCAAAAGGCTAGCAAGGCAAATGCAAGTCAACCATCTAACAAGTCATCCACCTCCCAATCATGTTTAGTTTATTGTGAGGGCGGTTGACTATCCAAAGGAAGAATTGCAAGTGCCGAACTAGGAGATGTACCAGGTTCTTCACTTGGTTGAGAAGATTTATCATTTAAGCTCATGGTAGATGAAAATAAGGAGCTTAGATCATTGTGCATGTCTTCATCTATTTGGGAAATATCCTCATCATAATCATCAAGATTGATTACGACAAGAGGACGGAGGCTTATTTCCAAAGAAGGATGTATTAAAATTTGTGGTGGTTGGATTGGTTCATTTGGTTGTGAAGGTTGCACTGGACTATCTTGTGGCGATTTAGGAGGAGGGTGGTCATCTATTACTTCTGTCAATGGCAAAGGTTGGTTTTCTTTATTTTCTTCCACACGAGATTGACGAGCAAGGAGACGATGACAATACCTACGTTCCCTAGCACCGTGGTTGTGTTTGATTCTATTTTGGAGTTGTTGAGGTGTAAGATCAGATTGAGTCATCATCCTATTCCTTTTCTTCTAGAGCGGGAAGAATAGAAGAAATTGAAGAGGATGGTTCAATCACTTTCTCTAGGTCATTTCGACAATGAAGGGGAAGTGTGTGTTTTTGGTTGTTGAGGAAGTTGCATTGGTTGTTCATGGTCAAGTTCGGGTGGAAGCATCATTTCATCTATGATGTGAGTGGAAGTGGATGGGGATTTTTTACGAAGAGACAATTGGGCTATTTTTTTGGCTTTGAACTTTTGATAGGCTACATAAAAGAAGTCTTTATGAGGAGTAATAGGTTTTACAGGTCCAAGCCAAAAAGCTTCTAAGGAGAAATTACCTTTAGAAGATAACGGATGCAAGCCACTATGATGTATGGTAAATATTTCATTGCCATGTGGAAATTTCAAAAACTTATGAACAACAGAAGGGACTACTTCCATTGAGTGAAGCCAACGGTGGCCTAGCTGCAAATGAAATTGATTTGATTGTGAAATGATAGAAAATGTTACATCCAAAGCTTTAGGTTCTATTTGTAATGGGAGCACGGTTGATCTGATCATAGGGCACACAAAACCAGTATGCATTTCAATCCATGCAGTGGGTTTATCATATTCTTCTTGATAAAGCTCATGCAATACTAGAAACTCCTCTGTGATCACATTCTCGCCACAAGCGAGATCTATTAATATCCCATTGGTGGGCTTATCATAGATTCTTTTAGCTATGTAAAGAGGACCATCAGGAAGCTTTTGAAGCATATATTTAGAAGAAAAAGTGATATCAAGAAATTTATTGGTTGGGACCTTACGAGGGATAACATCTATTGCACCCACAAGTTCATCCATAGGATTAACTTGGGTAACATTAGGAGTTATATCATGTTGTTCATTATTAGTATCAACATTCATTACATCAATGTTTGAAGGTTCACTAGCTTTGACAAATGAAATACTATGTTTAGGTATGGGGTTGGTGAAAATTAGTAAATTATGGTTAGGGGGTGCAACATACTTATTGCCTTGATCATTAACACTCGCAATGGATAAACGACCCGAATCAATGAGGTCTTGAACTAAATGTTTTAGACGCTTACAATGTTCGGTGTCATGTCCATTTTGGTGATGAAAATGACAATAAGCATTGGGTTTGAAGGTGGGTGGTAAGGAATTGGTGGTATCAAGTGGTTTAATGATAGATAAAGTGATCATTTGTTGTTGGACTAATTGGTTCATTGTGTTATGGAGGGTGTCAGGTAAGGGAGTGAATTGTCTCTTTGGGTCCCCACAGGTATAAGGTACCGTTGCTTTAATAACTACCTCTTGATTTGGAATTGGTTGGATTGGTTGTGATTGAGGAGTGGATTTAACTGTAAAAAGCCTCTATTTCATTTTCAAAAGTTTTGTGTGTTGTTTTTGTTTTGTGGTTCAAATTTCTTAGCTCAGTTAGAACTAGACTTTGAGACATGACTAGAAATTGAGTTGTGATAAGCACATAGTGTTGTGCATAAACGAATGAATGAGGGAAATTTCATCATAGTTAATTTATCTTGAAGGTTTGTGCACAAGTTTTCGATAAATATCTTCTCCAGATGTGCATCAAGAGTCTTGACATCAATTTGGGCATACAAGGACTAGTATCGTGAGATAAAATTAGTTACTTTTTCATCTATGTTTTGTCTACATCGCATGAGGTCAGCCATTGTATTTTTAGGAGTCATGTGAACTTGAAAGTAACTTATGAAAGCTCGATGGAATGATTGGGAAAGTTTGAAAACCATTCTAATGCAGTATCTTTCTAGGTCCTAGGAAAATTTTTGGCTAAAAGTTTATCATCAAGGACAAAATCACTGCATAAAGTTGTATAAGCATTGACATGGTTGATAGGGTCTCCTTTACCTCCATATTTCTCAAACCTAGGCATTTCTATCCCTTGTGGCATTAGGGTTCGTAAGATTTCTAAGGATAAGGGGCTACTACAAACATGATATGTGGGTGGAGCGTTTTGACCTTGAATAATGGTGGAAAGCTGTTGTTGCATGGATGAAACAGTGTTAAGGAGTTGTGTAAGAAGAGGGTCGGGGTAAGTGGTTTGAGGTGGAAGAGAAAATGATGATGGAGTGTAGGTAATGTTAGAGGAAGTGAAAGGAAGACTAAGATGGGTGAAGGTGGCGGAGGGGATTTGCGATGCCACAAGAGAACTAGGAATGCTAGTTGGAATTGTGAAAGAAGGAAACATATGACTAATTTGTTGCATAGTTGTTGTAACCTGAGGAGTGGTATAAGTTGGTATGGATGCTATGGTTGAAGGGGGAGGGACTTGAGGTCCTCCTTGGCTTACAAGAATGTTTGCGGATTGGGAATTGGAAGATGCATTTTTATTGTAATTCTCAAGAATTATTTTCATAACTTGTAAGCCATCATCACTTTCAATTAATTGATGAAGGTTTTCGATCGCGGGTATGGCAGTGGTGGAAATTTTTTCAAGGGACAAGTCTTCTTGTAAATGACATGCAAAATCCTCATGAATATTAATGACCTTTTCTTGTGGGATGGAACTAGTGTGTGTGTCCACATTCATTGGATGGAAAGGTGAAGGCATAGAAGTGGTACTGTCCATGCCTAATGCACCATTTTCCATACTAGGAGTAGGAGCTCTTGAGATCCCAAGGTCCATAATGAAGGTGTTATCGCGGGAGGCCATGAATCTAGAACTTTGTCTCACTAAAGTATTATCAATGGGGCACCAAACACTCATACAAGTACCACAAAAGATGGGGTGAATGTAAATGCAAGGTAATCGAGGAGTTCTAAATGCAAATAAAATAAATTCTACTAACTGAAATAGAGAAGTAACTACAGAAAACATAAATGTAGTAAAATGCCAGAAAATGTTTGAAAATGTTGTTTAAAAAGTGCAAGTGGACTAATTCACCCAGGGTGGCAAATTAATCCCAGTATGAGATTTTTTATGTTTTTCAAAAAAAATAAAATGATGCTAATGCTTTTCAAATGGCAATTAGGGATGCAAAATGCATATTTTCAATTTTTTCAATGATATGCAATGCAAAAATGAAATCTAAATGAATCTTTTACTAATGCAAGTTGAAAAACCCTAGAATGTAAAAACAAAACAATACCCTAATTGAATGTTGATGCAAGTGGAATCTATAATGCAAGATGCAAATGGAAATTAGAAATGCAAAGTGTCCAAAATGTGGGTTCACCAAAATGAACCATAGATTTTTGGCTCCATAAGACTCTCTAACTCTTCTAGGGTTTTTCACTTAAAAGGAGAGAGGTAGGCCAAAAATTCTATGTAGTTTCATTCAAATTATGTAATGTATGATGTTATTTAGACTAAATGGAATGATCTAAGTGTAATTAAATGATTTATATGACTAATTATGAATGCCAAATCTAAGAAATTATGCTATGTTGGAAAACACAATGTTGTATGCAAACAATGAGCTATGAATGAATAAATGCAGAATAGAAAGAGATGAGTTGAATTAGTGTGCACTTGGAGGTCTGATGAAGATTTTGGAATGTTCTAAATACTATCTAGAATTACAAAAAATTACTAGTGGGACGCATTCACCCATGCTAGCGAATCAGTCCTGCTTTTGATGAAAACTGTCAAGAATGGGTTTCTGATTGTCAGGATCTGAAATCTAACAAAACTTAGATTTCCAACGTTAAGGTGGGACTCATTCACCATTGGTGGTGAATCAGTCCTCTCCCAAAAAATTTAGAAATTGAGAGATAACTCTGCAACACCAAATCTAAGGATATTTGCTTGTCAGGTTGCTGAAGTCAATTCTACAGAAAACAAACATAATACCTTCACCAAGGTTGAAATATGATTGATTTGACTGGAAGCACCTAGTTAACTTGTTGACCACTCTTCAACACCTAAATGCTTGTTAATTCTACATACAAAAGTCTGCAAATACACATGCAAGAGGGGGAAAATGGTTGAGGGTTAGAGAATAGGGGTTTGCCTTGGTCAAACCCCACTTTGGTAATCAAACCCTTAATGAAATGATGAAATGAAAGAGAATGATAAATAAATAACATGCCAATGATATCAACTTATCAAGCCCTTGTTGAAGAAAGTCTAAAGATGTACCAATGGATGCTCCAAAATGCTTGATGAATGCTTTATTTGATGTTGTAAGGTGCTTGAATGCTTGAATGAATGAAAAGATTGCTTGAATGTGTTGTGTGATTGTAGGAGGTGTAAAATGAGGTGAAAATCACTTATTTATACAATCTTATGCCTTAGTAACCCATTAATACCTCATCATAGGCCAACATCAAGTGATTTTGAATAAAACCCAAAAAGAAATTTGAATTTTTTTGAATCTGGAGCCAAGGGGGACTCATTCACCACCGATGGTGAATGGGTCCCACCTAGGACTTGGAAATAGGTGTCGGGAATTAAGTCACATTTAATGTTGTTTGTTGGGTTTACATTAAAAAATTCACTTAATTAAAGATTATAAAGGCATAAAGGGATCAAATAAAGCATAAGAAAGGTGTAAATAGTGAAATTGTGCCTAAAAAAGCGTGAAATCTTGTTACAAGACTTTACAACAGTTTAGAATAGGACTTGATTAGTGATGAAAATGTGATTTTTAGGTGAATTGTAATGAATAGAGTCTAGAAAAGCGTAGAAATATTTTACAACACTTCACAACACCTTCACAAGACACCATTATTTGAATTTTAGTACCAAAATATGCATGTTCAAGCCACATTACATCAATAAATCAAAGCAGAATAGACCAAACATCGTGAAACAAGACCTAAAAGGCCATGAAAATGACAAGGGGCCATTTTTCTATGGCACACTACTGAGTGAGACTAGGCATGACAGGAGGTGGTGGTTGTCACGACTGAGAGAGATTAGGTGCTACAGCAGGTTGCAACTGTGACCATAGAGAGGGACCAGGAGATTGCCCGATGCCAACAGATTGAAGCCTTGATGGTGGCCACCCATGGTCGAACAGTTTTAGTGAGGTTGTACATAGAGGCCATTATAGAGGCCACATATTATAGACAACATTATCACTATGATGTACCTAAGGCTCTCAGATAGCCTAATTTTTTGCAATGCAATGATGCACAACCACAAGCAGAGGATCAACACGAGGGGCATCCTAGAGAGGGTAGTAGCCATCAGGGCTAGCTATTATGTATAGAAACCTTTTTGAATTTTTTTCCCCATTCTTTATCACAAATATACATTCATGGTCTCCTTTCTGATAGCCTTGTGGATATTGTACTTATGATCGTTATACATACACTGATCCATAATTTGTACCATGACATTCATTTTTTATTATATATGATACATATATAGATGATTCTACATGATGCGTTCATCTTATTTTATGTTGATGGATGCATGTGATATGGGATGCTTATATCATGTATGGATGCACTCTACTTATGTCTATATGCAATGATCATGATATGATATGCAATGGATGGATGCAATGTTATATTCTTTTTCAGTATTTTTTCTCAATATGCTATGGAATGAATGATATGTGATACAAAGGCAATGGATGCAAATGATGTGGATGTATTTATTTTTGTACATTTTTTATGCAACCTTATGATGATGATTATGTATGCTTATGGATGCAAATGATAATGTAGATGCATGTGTTTGATAATGCAATGATTCAAGATGCTTAGAATAACAAATCTATATTATTTGTCACAGCTCAAATGTTAATGCAGAATGTATGATGTGATATGGAATGCTTATGCTAATGGATGCTTTATGATTATGCTATGATTTATGAGATGCATGTATGTTGATGGTTTTTGGATGCAGTATGGATGCATTAATGATGTTTTTGTTGATTGTCATGATACCAAGTTAGCATGGGGGGAAGATAGAATACTAAAGAATCAATGACCGTTGATGATGATTGTTTCAAGAGATCCAACAAGTCTATGATCCATCAAGACTTTATTAGAGATGGCGAGAAGACAATGCCATATGTAGGATGAAATGTAGGATGAGTACTCACACTTCGGGATTGGGATTTTCTATCATTCCTTATTGTTTGATATAACGCATAGATACGATGCATCAATGTATTAACCAAGATGACATTGTATCTAGTGTAATGGACTTTGACTCGAGAAACATATAGGATAGTTCTTTTTCACATCTTGACATACAAAAACCTCATTGGAATGTAAGTTAGAAGCCTAGAATATATTGGACCAAAGCATACACAATAGTCAACAACACACTCTAAACAACCTTCCTACATACAACTAAGCAATTATGCGCCAAGGTTATTTTACAAGAGTATCCACAAGCACAATAGATGAAAGATAATGATCGATGCCCCATTATTTTCTCTCTAAATAGTTTTGATAGACATCATCAAGAGGTCCTTGGAATGGGTCATTAAGAAAAATCATAAGAAAAGATCGAAGATAAATAGTTAGTGTCATCTATATCTTTTTCCTAGTTTAAGTTTAGCTAAGATGATGTCTGATACTGATGTCCATCGCAGGAAGGATACATCTTAGGACATGTTGATCAAATGGTTGTTTGATGTTAGGATAATGATGCTAAGGCTAAGCCACTAATAAAAACTCCACTGACACATTTACCGATGATTTATAATTTAGATTTTGATGATTAGGTCGCATTTTACAACTTTCCACACTTGCTTTCTATTTGTTTTTCCAAAGGTTGAAGGTGATGCCCAATTTATTGTGGATGAAGGTTTATTGCGGGTGAAAGCGAGATGGGTGGATGGTTTTTTATTTTCTATAATATTTCAATGTTTTTGGTGTTTTTGAAATGTTTTGAGGCTTTTTTATCCTTTTTTTGAAATTTTATGTGAATGTTTTGGTTTTTTTATTATTTGAGGCTGTTTAGGGGTTTTTTTTTCAAATTTTTGAATGTTTTTATGTTTTCGAGATATTTGAATGTTTAAGGCTTTTTCAAGATATTTGAATGGTAGTGCAAAGAATGATAGGATAAAAGAGCCAAAGAATAGATGGAGGTGCTTTATTTATGCAAGGTGTATGTTTGCCAGGTTTTCACCAAGGCACTTGCCCAAAGTGCCACCAAAGTGGTTTTCACTAGAGGACGATTTCTTTCTTTACTTTTTCAATTATTTTTCTCTTTTTTTTTGGATTTTAATCATTTTCTAATTTCTTTTTATTTTTTGATTTTACACCCTTCAAGACTAGGCATAATTTTTTTGAGATGCAAGCTATTGGTGGGTTCCTACAAGGGTTCACCTTTAGGTGTTGATAGTTGGTATGATCCTGATCCATAGCTAGCTATGAGGACAAAGGGACCCAACCAGTTAGGCTCAAACTTTCCTTTACTGTCTTAATTTGGGAGGTTTTTCTGATTATGCTTTAGGAAAAGATCCCCTACTTGGAAATACTGACATTTGATCATCTTGTTATAGCTCTATTTCAATTGGTTTTGATACACTTGTAAGTGAATGAGAGCATCAAGGTGACACTCATCCAAGAATTCTAGCTCGTTCAAGTGAGATACTTTGTATTCTTCATCAGTGATCAGGCTCTATAGTGACACTCACAATGATGAGATCTCAACCTCAATAGGTAGGATAACTTTTGATCCATAGATTGGGGAGAATGGGGTTGCACCTATTGGTATCTAGATACTAGTTTGATATGCCCAAATAGCAGAATTTAGTTGTAGATGCTAGTCATGACCAACTTCATTAACTATTTTCTTTGGGATTTTCATGATAGTTTTATTTGTAGCCTCAACTTGGTTGTTTCCTTGGGGATAATATGGGGTAGAGAATCAATGTTGGATATTGAATCTTTAACATAGCTCTTTCACACCTGATTCTTAAAGGGTGTTCCATTGTTTGATATTAGGGTTTGTGGAACACCATAATGACAGATTAGGTAGATAAGGATAAACTTGGAAATTTGTTTCCCCATTATGTAGGTCATAGGAATGGATTCAACCCACATGGTAAAGTATTCAGTGGTAGTTATGATAAACTTGTAGCCACTGGATAAGGTTGGGGTGATTTTTCCTGTGAGGTCAAGCCCCCACTGCAAAAAAGGCTAAGGTGTGATTATGGGTTGCAACTCTTGAGCTAGATCATGAATAAGATCTCCATGCTATTGACATTGAACACACTTTTGTACATAGTGGTGAGCTTCCTTTTCCATGGTTGGCCAATAGTAGGTACCCCATCCTCAACAGTTTCTTAGATAATGTCATACCACTAGAATGGGAACCACATATGCCATTGTGTACTTTTGTCAAAGCAGTTAAGGCTTCCTCTTGGTTAAGACATCATAGTAATGTCCCTTCGATGCTTCGGCAATAAAGGGTATCACCTAGGATCATGAATTGGGATGCCTTTTTGATAAAAGTATTTTTATAGTTTTAGGTGATATTAGACAGTAGGGTTCTTCTACTTAGGTAGGTAAAGATGTCATGGTATTACAGGTATCTAGGACCAACAATGAAACATGTGAATTCAGATTTAGGGATCTCGAAAGTTGGTATGAGAAGTTGTTCTACCAAGAATTTACATTGTAGGACGTTGTTTGACATGTCTAACAATGATCTGATTGCTTCCATGGTGTTTGTTGGTCTATTGTTCATGCGAGGAATCTTCTCAAAAGTTATAGATAAAAAAATATCCTTGAAATTCCCCACCATTTTCTTGTAAGGAGTGAGTTTGTCATCTTTAGTTTGATAGACATCATTGACTTGATTGATAACCAGTTGTGAGTGTCCATAGACTTTCATCTCTTGTATCTACCACTGTACTACTATCCTCAGACCTATGATTAGGGCTTTGTACTCAACAATGTTGTTGGCAGAGGGAAACGATAGCATGCATGAATTTGGGATGCAATCACCTCGAGGGGTGATGAAAATAATGCTTGCTCCAGATCCATGTTGGGTGAATGATCCATCAAAGTACATCTTCCACTAACTTGTGAGGTTGATAAGGAACACTGATTCATCAGGGAATTCAGATATCAATGAGTTTTTGGCATAGATAGGTGCCTCTTCCAGTTGGTCTGTGATCAATTGTCCTTTGATTACCTTACGTTCCACATACTCTATGTCAAATTTTGTTAAGATCATCACCCATTTTTCCATTCATCTTGTGAGAGTTGCTTTAGATAACAAGTATTCGAGTGGATTGATCTTTGCAATGAGCTTGATTTGATGTGATAGCATGTAGTGTCTGAATTTTTGTGAAGCAAAAACTACTACTAGGCATGCCTTCTCAATAGATGAATAGTTCATTTCATATCCCACCAAGGTTCTACTAATGTAGTAGATAGCCCTTTCCTTTCCATTTTCATCATGTTGTGCCAGAAGAGCTTTTGGTGTTGTTGGTGTTACCGAGATGTACAAGATCAAAGGCTTGTTTGATATCAGTGGCATGAGCATTGGAGGTGTTAGTAGACAATCTTTGATTTTCTAGAAATATTTATCACACTTCTCATCCCACTTGTAGGTTATCCCTTTATGGAGAAGATGTGAAAAGGGATGGATTTTATCCGATAGTTGTGCTATGAACTGTTAGATGGACTACAATCTTCCTTGTAACCCTCTCATTTGTTTTAGTGTTTGTGGGGTTCCATGTCTAGGATGGATTTTACCTTTGCTCGGTTAATTTCTATCCCTCTTTGTGAGACAATGAAACCAAGAAGTTTCCCTAATGTGACTCCAAAGACACTTTTTTGGATTTAGCCGTACCTTGTATTCTTCCATTCTGTCAAAGATGGGTACTAGGACTTGTATATGTTCATTCCTTTTCTTTGATTTTTCCAAAATATCATCCACATAATCTTCAACTATTTTTTGGATCATGTCATGGAAGATGAGGGTCATGTCCCTTTGATAGGTTGATCCTGCATTCTTTAACTTGAATGGCATCACATTCCAACAATAGGTTCCCCATGGACAAGTGAATGTAGTTTTGTGTTGATGCTCCTTAGTGATTATGATTTGGTTGTAGCCTGAAAAACTATCCATGAGTGATAGCATTTCATGCCCTGCTATTAAGTCCATAATTAGGTCAATGTTAGGAAGAGGAAAATCATCCTTTGGGTATACTTTATATAAGTCTCTAAAATCTATGCAGATTTTGATGCCCCCTAGTGGGTTTTGAGACTTGTACTAGGTTGGGAACCCACTTAGGATAATCTATTGGTCTAATGAATCCAATGTCAAGAAGTTTTTGTAACTCCAGTTTGACCAAGAGTGCTATCTGAGGGTGCATCTTTCTTAACTTTTGTTTGATTGGCTTAGCTTCAGGATAGACTGCCAAGTGGTGCACAACTACTTTTGGATAAAGTCCTAGCATATCTTTGTATAACCATGTAAAGTTAGCTCTCCGCTCTTTCAAGAATGCTGCTAGGTTCATTTGTTCTTCATCTTTCAAGGATTCGACATAGAAAGTGATCCGAGGTGCTTCTACTGTTCCTACATTTACAAGAGTGGCCTTCTCTGCTAATACTGCCGACTTCTTTGGATGCATTGCACTAAGGGGGAGATTTAATACCTCATCCTTGGGCACCTCGGAGAGGTTTTCACCATCATATGCATCCTTTGTTAATACTATTTTAGGATCAAAGAGTGCCACTAGGTGGTTTTCACTCAAGGATCTGCATGTTGCATTTTATTGATTTTGTGACTAGAGGATTCAACTGTCTCCCTATAGTATGCCCTTGTGTCGAGCTCTATGTCAAATCCTGCTTTGTGATTTTCCCATGATAAGTTGTCCTAGAGTCCCATGAATTATGAGATCTCTTCATCATTTTTTGAATAAATCTAGAATCAGTGGTCCTTGTTGGTCCAGGTCAATGAGTTGTTGGTAGACTAGGCTTATCTCAATTGGTAGATTGCTTGGAACAAAGGATGTTATGGATATCATAAAGAGGGTCTTGTTCTCAAATAGGTCACCCATATCAAGGGGGAAGTCATCTAAGGTTGTATCACATGATGGAGGTAACCAAGAGGAAGCCATAGCTTGTTTAGTGGAAGTACCTTTGCCAATAAGGGTGGCCTTGCTAGTAGTGCAACCTAGGCTAAGATTCTTTAGGCGTTTCTCAGGAATGATGGTTTCTAGCAAACTATTATCATTCTTTTGTAGCTTCTCATTCTTGTTATATCCCATTCCCTTCATGAGCTATAAACCTTTGTTATCATCTTCCATAGGAAGAGTGGGAACATGTCGTTCATATTGATAGAGGAGTTTAGAGACATCTTCCTCATTGAAATATTCTTGATTCAAATCACCCCACTTGGTGAAGATAGTAGCTGCCATCTTGATAGTTTCAGGGTCTTTGGTACTAGTGGTAGGTTTCCCATGAGATTGAGGAGAAGCAGGTAGCTCTCCTAAGACAAAGGTGTTCTTCATTAACTTATAGTTCCCACAACCATCAACTTGGATCACTGCTTTGATGTCCAGAATGCTCTGCACAATGGGTGTTTTTCATTTTTGAGGTAGATGCAAGGGATGATGGGTCAAAAAATGAGGTAGATGGTGTGGGCCCTTCGTCATTCTTTGGTACTTGGAGGATTTTATAGAAGTTGGCCTCAAGATTCTTGCAGTAGTAGAAAGGCTCAGGATCTCCATGGATAGTAATCTCTTGGCCCTCAAAGGAAACTTCACACATTGGTGATAGATCAAAGCTATAGCTTTCAAAGCATGGATCCATGGTCGACCAAGTATAATGTTATAGGAAAGATCAAGATCTAACACTTGGCACATAGTTTCTACAATGGGAGGTCCCACTTGAATAGGAAGTTCAATGATACCTTGTAATACCCGTTCTTGGTCATCATATTCTTTGATAGTGGTGCTTTTTTCTTTCTCAATAGTATCCTTTCAATAACCCAAGTGTTTGATTAGCTAAAGGGAGCAAATTTTTAAACCAACACCTCCATCTACTAAGACTCTTTTAACCTTCTTCTTATGAATGGTAACCTTAAGGTGTAAAGCATAGTTATGAGATGGTTGTGACTATAGGTCTTGCTCGGAGAAGGTGAGAAGATGATTAGCGATATGGCCTACCATAACTTGAAATTGATCAATGTCAATATCCTTGGGAATAGATGAATCTAATAGGACTTCTCTAAGATTTCCCTATGTGCGGGTGATAACCTCAATAGTTCCAAGATTGATATCTGTGTGAGGGTCTTCTTGAGTTGTTCTAAGAAATTATATTTGTTGGGATTTGCGGCTGGCTAAGTAGGTAGTTCCCTAGATTGGGGTGGGACTCCTTGAATGGTAATTTGGCCACGTCGTGTGGTAACTCCACATTTTGTACTAGGACCTTTGATGGTGACGACTATAATGATGTCGTTGCAAGAAGCTACCACATTGGAATAGGTATGTTGCATGTTTGTGTAATCCTTAGCTTTTCCATTATTGTTCCCCTTGCTATGATTGGGCATAGGGTTCTTGTATATCTTAAGATCCTGATTCCTGACTTGTACTTCAACAAATATGGTGTCATTCTCTATGAGATCTTGGATAATGTTCTTAAGCCTCATGTAGTTTGCTATTTTATGTCCTTTGATTTTGTGAAAGTCACAAAGATCGTTCTCATTGTACCAGGATGGTTTCTCTTGCGGTTCTTGGTAGTTTTAAAAGTTGGGAAACATTATCAAATTTGACTCTACCAACTTTTTCATGATGGTCTTGATGGGTTCTGACAACTGTGTGTACTTGCATTTAGGATAGTTGTTCTTGTTATTGGTTCACCATTGTTGTGGTTTTGTGTTGTTAACTTGATATTTTTGATGAGTTGTGGCTTGTGGCACAATGGGCTGAAAGTTTGCAACTTGATTTTTGTTTGGTCTAGGAGCACTTAGGACTACCTTAGCATCTACCACACCATCATTCGTTACATTTTTGTTTTTATCCCAGACACGAGGCTTGTCATTTGAAATAGTTGATGGGTGATTGTCCTTGTAGGCTTGAGTATGTCCCTGTGATATTAGAGCTCTCTCGATGTTAAGTTCTTTAGGGACAAGCTTGTCATAAGATGTGATGCACTGCATTTTCAAGTGGAAGGATAGATAATGATTCCCACTTGTTGTTCGTCGGGAAGAGGCCACTTGCTGTTGCTAGCTCTTTGTCTCTATTGTTGCAATAAATTAGTGAAAGTTTCTCCTTTTTTTTATAAGAGTGCACAATTCCTCTAGACTGTCGTCCATGTCAAGATTGAAGGAGAAGTGATCAATGAATTTATTAGTAATTTCTTGAAAAAATTTGATAATGGGAAGCAGATGAGTGAACCAATCCATAGCAGGACTTGTTAAACTTTGAGGGAAGAGGCACATTAGATATGAATCATTATAAGACACCTCCATACACATGACGTTGAATTATTTGACATGGTCTACAAAACTTCCTCTCCCTTTGTATTTATTGAATTTGGGGATTTCAAAATTGGGAGGGAACGGTACCATTGCTATGTTGTGGTCGAATGTATATGGACATAGATTCTGTGTATGGGGTTTCTTTTCCTTTCCCATTCAAAGGTCTTGTATTTCTTGCGATAGCACTTTGAATTGTGATGCTAGATCATCTTGAGGATTTGGTGGAGGAACATATAGTGGGATGATAGATGCATTATATGTGGGATTTTGATATGATGATGTATTGTATGGGGTGTATGGTGGTGTAGGATTTGGTGAAGGTGATTGGGGTATTGATGCATATGTTCCTAATGTGTTGGTATTGACAATGTTCTGCTAAGGATTATAGTAGGAACTTGGTGGTTGTTGTTGTTGTTGGGCATACTGCTAAGCTAGTAAGGCTTGTTGTTGTTGCAAGGGCTTACTGTTGGGCCTGATGTTGTTGCTATGCGACTAAGGCTACTTGATGAGCTTGATGTTGTTGTTGTTCTACTGCTAGGGATGCTTGTTGTTGTTGCTATTGTTGGAGAGCTTGTTGTTGTTGTTGTTGGATAGCTTGTCGTTATTGTGTTGCTAGGGCTGCTTGTTGTTGTTGTTGCTACTGGATAGCTTATTATTTTTGTTGTTGTTCTTTGATAGCTTGCCATTGTTGCTACTGTTGTTGTGGTACTAGGGTTGCTTGCTATTGTTGCTATTGTTGGATGGCTTGTTGATAAGCTTCTTGTGCATGTTGTAAAGCTAGGGAATGCACTTGTAATGTAGGATTAGGTGGTTCTTGGGACAACTAAGATGGATTGTGAATGTTGATGCTCAAAGTGGGTAACAGATTGTTGACGAAGGATGAAGGGTTCCCTTGGTTCAATATCCCTTGTGTGATGGTGGATTGAGATGGAGGAATATAAATTTGAGGTCCCATTTGATTTTTCATAGTAATGGGAATTGTGGGGAAAGATAAGGATGATTCAATTAGATTTTGCAATGTTAAGGGCATATTGAGACCTCGATTCCATGGTTTAAAAAGATTCCCTTGTCCCATGTCTTGAGGGTTGCCTTGTGCCAAAGATGTAAAAAATGGATTTGTGATTAATGTATTTCTTGGGCTGATAGAACTCGTAACCAAGGGAAAGTTTTGAGATGGATTGATAGTGGATGAGGTAGATATGTTTTGTGAAACCAATGGTATGGATGAACCCAAAGGAGGATTGGATAGAGATGTCCCTATTTGCATTAAGGGGTTGGTTCTATGATATGGTATTGACATGCCCTTGGGTGTTGTTTTGGTCTATACTGCTTTGTGTGATAGTAGGAACACTTGTGCTGGTCATGGACATGGATGAAGAGGTATGTCCTCGATATGTTGAAGTTGTTGTGGAATAATGAAATTCAAGTGGTTTATATAGCTATTTGTGATCTTCAAGAACAAGAGGAGCACCAAAGGTAGGTGTCCAAGTGGTTGTGGGGGGTGGAGGATTGGTTTCAAGTGTTCCCACAATTGTGCTACTTTCAAATGGAAGAGTTAGACCAAAGTCCTTAGCAAGGCTAGTGGCAAGATTGGGAGCAGCTATTTGATTTAACCCTAATGGTGGAGTTGTGAAGCTTTGCATTAGTTCTCGTGCAACAAATGAGGGGGAAATAGGAGCTATGTTTTCAAAGGCTTGATGTTCCTTGAGTTTCTCCCTAGTGAGTTCAAATGGTTTGTTCATGACATCTTCTATCTCATACGGTCCAGATGGAGATGACGGTTACTGTGATGGAGTAACTTGAATTCTTGGATCAAATTCTAAAGGATTTGGATCACTTGAGGTAAATGTGACTTTGGTTTTCTCCATGATTCTCTTGTGTTGTGATCTCATCTTTACCATAAATTTTGTGGCACTTGTTGGAGAGTTGTCTTGTGTTTTGTAATGTTTGAACTCTTTAGTTGACTCAAATCTAGGTAAAAGGGATGCTCTAATTATTTTTAGAGAAATGATGATAATGGGGGATGCAAATATGGGTGATATGGTGAGTGATCTTTGCAATCATTTTGGGACAACACTTTTGACTTAAGAGTTTTATGTTTGATGTTGGATAAAGGATGTTGATGAACTTCGAAATCTTTAGGGTAGACTTGTGACCTTCAAGATAAACTAGTTCAAAGATGATAACTAACTTGGCTTAGTGCATGGAAAAGGATACATTTCACATACAAAATAGACAAGCTAGGGTTTGGAGTTGATTTATACTTTAAGTCCAAAGTGTTGGTGTATTCGAAATTTTTGCAATTTTTTGATGTTAAAGTGAAAGATGAAAATTTAATGGAGGGGTGGATGAGGTGTTTGACCCAAATTTGATTTAGAATGAACCTATGTTTGATAAGACCATGTAGTGGGAATGATGCTAGACCTCTAAAATGTTCAAATCCTAAAGACCCAATGTTCACCTAGATGAGAGGATGTATGGGAATGTTCAAACCTATTTAGATCCTCCTAGCTTGGGCATAAAATTTCCTTAACAAGGTGTAGCAATTGTGATAAAGTATGTTGACCCACTTCCTACTAAACTGTGGTCTATGATACCTATGTCTGCAGCGATGGAATATAGGTCTTGTCCTACCCATTTTGATTGTGCAATGGATCATCTAGAGGAGATCAGTATCATTAAAAAGACCAAGATTTTGACTCCAAAAGAATGCATATAATTATGGACTGTTCCTTGAAATGTGTCTGTAGAAGTTTGCTACCAGTTTGTCCCTATTCTTGTGGAGTGCAAAAAGATTTTTCTTGAGAGATTTTGGAATAAGATGCCTAAGTTTAAAATAACGACCTGTAGACATTTTAGGGATCCTAACTTTGCATGAGATCATTAAAAAAAGCAGTTCAAGTTTATGGAAGAAAGGAAGATATTTACTGCCATAGGCCTTTCGGCCTCAATATCAGCTTGTTCGTCTTCTTCATCTAAAATGGTTGCTATGTTTCTCCACTGGGCATGTGTTTCTCTTTTTCCAAAAATGAAAGTTCTCAAACTACTAATGAGATCGGTTTGTTCTCCATTAATGAGTTCAAAGTTTGGTTGAATGATAGCACCTAGAATATCAGGTTGTTCAATGGGAGTGATCGGTCTCCAAATAGTCATGTGGGGTTCATTTGTAAGCTTATCTTACTTAAGTGAATTGATTTTACCACAAATGCTTGTCTTGATTATGTTTTCAAACTAGATGTTTATGTTTAGAACATCATAACTTTCACAATGTCCATTTTGTGAAAATCATGAGATTAAATCCATAATTTCCTATGTTGTCTTTGGGAAATATGGATTGAAATCAAGTCAAGATATTTTGAAATATCTAAGGATAGAAACCCTCAGGATAAGTAGTAATATTGAGGCTAATTCAAGTGTTATCCATATTTAAACCAAAGTGTTTGAAAATTTGAGGAAGATAGTGGATGTTTGTTTTTGAAAAATTTTGAAACCAAGCAATGTATCAAACTAACTCACAATCACTTACAATCCTAGGTTTGAAATGGCTATACTTGTTGAGTCCTCATTTGGATTTCTCCAAACACTAATCAATGCGAACAGTTAGAGATTTGGCGACACTAGCTCCCCTCCATGGCACACACTTCTCGGGACCACCAAATCTCAAAATCCTTAAAATACAGAGATCAAAAGGATTTTTTTGTTTCTGCAATTGAATAGTAAGAATGTGAGGTAGCTTCAGAATGACCATTCTTGTACCAACAAGTATTTTAGGATTTTTGGATTCTAAACAAAGGTTTGTAATAAGGGCTTACATTTTAGGGGGTACTATGATAAACTCCCTCAAGAGGTCTATCAACCCTTAGAACAAGGGATTTACGTATCATAAAGATATTGGGGGAGAGATATCATGTACCGCTTCCCACTGATCACAACTTTCATCGCAATCACACATTTATATCGCGATTTGGAAGAGCTTAGCTTTAGCTCATTACTGGTTGGGTCATTCCCTTGGGGTGAGTACTTTTTCCCACCAAGGCAGGCCCTCTTAAGGTAAACAATAGTGAGGAAGTACATCCATAGTTTGATCATCTTTGCTTGCATAAACAAAGAGAGAACACACACTATACCTTTTTCTCACACTTGCAATGGGGTTCAATTTTAATCCAAAATGAAAGATGTAGGTGATTTTGCGAAGTGTTAAAGGATGTTTCTGTTTCTCAAGGTCATCGAATGACATGAGAGAATTGCATATGCATCTACTAACAATGTTGTAAATCACAAAACATAACAAGTAGTTGTAAATTTTAAACCCTCAAAGTAGTGATGAGTTCATTTTATTGCACTAAAGGAAATATGAAGTTGTTTTGTCCAATTTTAAACCCAAAAAAGCAGTAATGAGATGAGGGTTCAATTTTACTCACATTTGTGCATTATTTTTAAACCTAATTGAAATATAGTGATTGTCCTAGAGCAGAAAATAGAAAGCATAAAAGTTGGGTTATAATTGCCCCAAAGGGTTAAATGCTTGTTACAATCACATAATTTTAAGATAGAAAAGCTTTCTTCATTTGAGCTCCATGTATTTCAACCTACAAAATAGGGTTCGCCTAACAACCAAACAAATTCAGAAGCACATCAGTGATTAGATAAATCAAAGAAAATTAAGCGCATATCAAAAAATGATTGTAAAGTTTCTCACCTTGGTTGGGCGTCACAATTTGAACTGTGGGTGTTGCTATGGTGAAAACGGGTGTTGCTCTACAGTAGAGGTAGTGAGCAAGAAAGCATCGGTATTTGGCCCAATGTCACTATAAACAGAAGCATCGCATTTTGAAATTTGTTAGTATCGGTCTGGTGAAGTTGAACGTCACTGTTTAAACTCTTTGATACCTCTATATTAAATCCGTGTCACCAGATTTAAGTCAACATTAGAGCATTAATTTAGCGTTGGGATTTCAAATTGTGATGGTGTCACTATATGGTGACACTTTTCAAAAAGCGTTGCTATTTGTGGTTTGGGCATCGTTGTATCCTATAAAATAGTGAACAAATGGAATTCAAGCTAAAAAATGGTTAGATTAACGGTTTTCCCTCCTAGCACCAAAATGTGAGATGAGGATTGTCAGGGTGGTTCGATTATGCTTAATCCATGATGAATTGAAGCATAACTGAGCCACTAAACCTCAATCTACCAAACAAGATCATTTGAATTAAAAGCTAAACTAAGCATTTTATAGAAATTAAAAACTACAAACTAAGCAAAAACAGATAAATGCTTACTCTAACCCATTGAAAACTTATCATGTTTCGGAATTGGTGTTGTGTTGATGTGGAACGACCATTTCCCAATCCCATGATCAGTGAGCCTATTTTAGTCAATTCTATGGAAGAGAATTGATGAAACCATAGTGATAAATGGATAAAAACCTAGATTATCCTAAATGAACATGATGCAAACTAAGTTACCATGATTTTATGCTAAAAAATGAACTAAAAATGTGATTGCTAAGCTAATCTAAGCTAATTCAAAGCTCAAAGATGGAAATCCTAATGCATATATGAACTAAGATGGATGCATGGAAGCCATTAATGGATGCCTTAAGCTATTATGCAATTGAAATTAACTAAAACAAGATAAAAGTGAGTGACTTGTGAGTGTGGATGCAAGTAAATTCAACACCATGAGTGTGCAATTGAAAGATGGATGAGATTCAATAGCATGAGTTTGCTATTAACAAGATGGATCCATTTGTCTCCAAATAGTGTTCTATTTATAGGAGAGCAAATGAGAATTGAATGGCTGACATCAAAAAGATTAATCAACGGTTAGAGATGGAAGAAATAAGAGGCATGGATCATGGATTCTCATCAATGGATGAGAATGTATGATGTGATTTAATCAAGGGCTCACATTTGCTTCAAACAAACACACTTTGACTTGCTCACACAGGTCACAAGGTGACTTGTTCAAGAGGTTAAAGGTTAAAGCTTGCTCAAGAAGCCAAGTGAGTTGATTGGAGGAGAAAGAAAGAATATCCCTTGGAATATACCTTTGGGTGAGGAAAAAGGAATTTTGCTAATTAAATAAATTATTAATTATGCAAAAAGGGATTAGAGGAATATTAGTTTAATTTCTAATTAAACAAGGTTTAATCATGCAATTAGGGGATTTGAAGAATTAAAGGTGAAATTTATTAAATTAAATGTTTTAATGAATGGGGGAGAGATGAAATAGTATTTAATTAAATACCCTTGGATTATTTAATTAAATAGGATGATTTAGGGAATTAAATTAAATAGTTCAATGTATTTAATTTAATAGGATGAAATGTTAGTGTGAAAGGGGAATGAATTAACCTGAATTAAATTAATTAGGTTAATGGATGAAAATGATGTAATTAATTAATTAGCTAGGCCAATTAAATTAATTAAGCAAAAAGAGGATGGGTTTCAAGAGGAAATGATGTTAGTAAACTTGTTTTGAGTGTATGATAACGTTTGAGACATTTTTCAGTGTCTACAGGATTCAATCGTGTAGTTTTTTTAGTCAAACTCATTGAACCATGTTTCATGAGTAGTGGTTCACAAGAACCCATCTCTCATGATAGTGAATTGTCCACTTAGCACTCATTGCATCTAGGTGATGCTCACAAAGGTGAAGCACTGGGCCTTCCTGGGAGGTCACCCATCCCAATACTACTGCAACTCAAGTGCACTTAACTACAAATTTTTCCCCACGGTTAAGACCACTTTGCTTGCAACCCCATTTGAAAAACCTTCAACAAGTGTTGTGCCTTATGAATAATTTATTATAGAGCTCCTTTAGCTCATCAATTGATAAGTAGGAGGCATTTTCCACAACATGTCAAATTCTAATATTGCTATTAGGATCAACCATGTAGTTTTTCTAGTCAAACTCATTGACCCATGTTTCATGAGTAGTGGCTCACAAGAACCCATCTCTCATGATAGTGAATTGTCCACTTAGCACTTATTTCATCTAGGTGATGCTCACAGAGGTGAAGCACTGGGCCTTCTTGGGAGGTCACCCATCCCTGTACTACTCCAACTCAAGCATGCTTAACCATAGAGTTTTACCCATGGTTAAGACCACTTAGCTTGCAACCCCATTTACAAAACCTTCAGCAAGTGTTATGCCTTATGAACAATTCATTATAGAGCTGCTTTAGCTCATCAATTGATAAGTAGGAGGCATTTTCCACGGTTAAGATCACTTAGCTTGCAACCCCATTTGTAAAACCTTCAACAAGTGTTGTGCCTTATGAAAAATTCATTATAGAGCTCCTTTAGCTCATCAATTGATAAATAGGAGGCATTTTTTTAGTCAAACTTATTGACCCATGTTTCATGAGTAGTGGTTCACAAGAACCCATCTCTCATGATAGTGAATTTTCCACTTAGCCTCTAGGGTAAGCTTGATGAAATCCCATTCTACCCTATCATATGCTTTTTCAAAATCAAGTAGTAGCATTGCTGCCTCTTGTTTGGATGTCCTTGCCCACTCGATTTCCTCTCATTCGGTGATTAAATTTTCCAGGATGTATCTACGTTTGATGAATCCAGTTTGAGTGCTATTAATGAATTTAGGCAATATATTGACTAGTCTTCTTACCAACACCTTTGCTAGGATTTTGTAAGATAAATTCAGAAGTGTTATAGGGCTCCAATTTTTAAGCAAAGGCTTATCACACTCTTTGGGAATTAGTTTTATGATGCCTTTATTGATGTCTCTCCCTAAGGAGCCAACCTCTAGAGCCTCTTTGTAGACTAGGTAGAGATCCTCCACTACCCAATTGCTGAAAAATTTATAGAATTCTGTTGGGATACCATCTGGTCCAGGGGATTTGTCACTTGGAAGGGATTCAATTTCCAATTTTATCTCTTCTTTGGTGATTTCCTTTCTCAACCCTTCTACCTCTTCCAATTCTATCTTTTTTGGGATGCATCTTCTAATTATGTTTCTTGCAGTGGTGCAACATTCACCACCTTCTTCCGATGAGAACAAGCTTTTGTAGAAGTTAAACCCCTTGATGTCTTCTTGGCTACTATAGGCCACCACTTATGACTAAACCTGCTCAATGTGTTCCTTGAAATTTTTCTCCCTTAGGAGCCTAAAGAAGAATTTGGAACCTTTATCCCCAATTTCAAGCCAATTAAGTTTGGACTGGACTTTGAGCCCTTGAATTTTACTATGTTGAAGCCTTCTCAGGGAGTCTTTGGTATGGATGAGCTTGCTTCCCAAGAGTTAATTTCCAAGATCCTTTTGTAGTCTTGCCTTAGTTTGTAGCAGTTCTTCTTGCAGGACCCCCTCCTCCCTGTTACTATCCATGGATTTCTTCTTCCCTATTATTTGAAACAAGGTTTTCCACCCCTTGGTGTTCAAGATCCATATATCAATGGCTGGCATGTTTTTACACATCCAATAGTTGATCAGCCTAGAGGAGTTAATGGCATCTAGACAGTCCTTGTCCCACAAAATCCTTATGTTAAGGAGGAATCCTCTTCCTTTGTCCTTTCCATTCCCCTTCCCTTTTTTAATCAGGATCTTAATCTTAATGGGTGATGATCTAAAAGAGTGTAGGGGTGCACTTCAATTTTGCAACCATCCCTCAGGGAGTTTGGGAGAAATAACTCCTCATTCAAATAAAATCTATCAAGACGGTAGTAGATTCTCCTATTTCCCTTCTGAGCATTGCACCATGTGAACCAGATATTGGGAAAGTTCTTTTTCTTCCCTACTATGGGGTGAGTCAGTTTGAGCTTGTTCTTCATTTTTAGCCAAAATTACTTCTCACTTCCTTTCCACTCCATGTCAATCCCTTCAACCTTATCCTCTTGGTTCTCTATCATGTTAAAATCCCCTCCAAGAATCTAAGGGATATCCTCCAATTCACACATCCACTTCCATAGCTTGATTCTCTCTCCATACTCATTGGGTGCATACATTGAGCAAATTTGAAAAGAAAATTCCTTCATTTCAATGATGACCCAAACAACTCTGTTGCACGGGGAGGTCCCAAACCTAGAAACAAGATTCTCCCAATCTTTTGAGATAATGATATCAGCGCCCCTACCCTTCTCATGTTGAGTGGAAAAATGGGTGTAGTCACTTCATATGAAATTTAGATTGGTTTCAAGGGTAAATCCTATTGCTTTGAGTTCTTAGAGGAGGACCACACCCTTGTCCTTACACTAGCTAATGAATCTCCTCACAATATATTTTTTGTTAGGGGATTCCAACACCCTCACATTCCAAGAAATGCAATTAAGGGTTATTGGAATCTGGTTTTGATGCAAGGTCCTTCTCCAACCTAAAGTTCTCAAAGTACTTTGGCACTTTTGGTTTCACCTCCAACTTCTTGGCAATAGGACTTGTGATGACTGTACTAATTTTCTTCCTTGTTTGCTTTCATAACAGTTTGAGATTATCTTTTCCAGTCGGGATTATACTTTCAATATCCTTTCTTGGCCTCCCTCTTGTCCTATGGGGCTCCTCAATCTTTGCTCCCACCTCCCCATCATAAACTCCCTTAGGAGCCAGGTACCCTATCTCCTTTGTAGCCTTAGTTCGCTCTTTAGGGCATGGAGTGTCTGTAATGCTACAGTGGTTAAATTTGATATCCTTTTCATGCCCTCCATGATGAGAGAATATCAAGGCACTATTAGAACCACTCCCCCACTCACCTGTTCCCCCCAAAATATCATTGGTGGACATATTACAAGTCCCCTTAGAGCTGCTCTGAATTCTACCCATTTCCAACTTCTGGATTACAACTTGTCCATCAATGGTATCCTATAGAGTAGGGGTGGGTAGCAAGTGGGTTTTAAGAGCACTGACTATTTCTTTCACCTTGGAGGGTTTTTCAACTTGATTATGCCTCTTTGGATCCCTTCCTAGGTTCATTTCCTTCACAATGTTTTATAGAATCATTTTTATATATTCTAAAATCTTTTATGAAGTAAGATTGCTGATTGGGGGTGGAATCCTTATCTTTCCCCCCAACCCTTGTCCTTTTCTTTAATTTTTCATGGGCCAACTATTGTGCATTTTTCCTCCCCCTATTACTTGTTCTCTCTTGACTAACAACACTGTTGGTGATCTCTTTCTTTCCACAAGTCTGCACTTGTGTCAGGGGGTTTGGTTCTTTTGGTAGAGCCTCAAGAGACTCCAATTTTGGTTCCTTAATTTCAATTTCACTACCCAGCCCATCACTAGTAGAATGTGGCAAATAAATGACTACGTGACTATAAATTTTAGTCACATGACTAAAACTTTTAGTCACGTGACTAACAATAGTAGTATTTGGAAAATAAATGACTAATTTGGTCATTTATAAGTGACTAATTTGGTCATTGGATAAAATCACAACTAAATGACTAATATCAGACAAATAAAAAATGATTAAATAAATGACTAATATCATACAAATAAAAATGACTAAATAAATGTGCTCATTATTAAAATCTTGGCCATAATTTTCATTTTAGTGTGAGAATTATGTTAGGGTTAGGGGTGGAATTATGGTTAGGGTTAAGGTTTGGATTATAATTATAATAGGTTTCAGGTTAGGAATAAGGTTTTGGTTATTGTTAAGGGTAGGGTTGGAATTACTATTAAGCCCTAATCCAAATTGGACCTTAGTTATATCCTAACCCTAACCCTACTTAAAATCTAACCCTAACCCTAACAAAACCCTAACCCTAATTGAAGAAACCCTAAATCTAACACTAATTGCAACCTTAAGTGAGCACTAACCCTATTGAATTGTAACCTTAACCATAATTAATTAATCATAAACCTAATTCAACCCTAACCGACCTAACCCTACCCCTAACCCAAATTGTACCCTAACCCTAATAGTAAACCTAATTGAACTATATACCTAACCCTGATTAAACCTTAAGTATAATCCTATTCGAACCCTAACCCTAACTAAACCCAAACCATAATTGACCCTTAACCCTAATGCTAACTCTGAGATTTATTTTAGAACCCTAAACCTAATTAACTTTAACCCTAATGCTAACCCCAAGATTTATCCTAGAACCCTAATTAAACCCTAAGCTAATTGAATTTTAATCTTAGGATTAAACGTAACCCTAATCATAACCCTAATTGAACTTTAACCCTAAGCTTTATCCTAATTCTAACCCTAATTACAAAATGCTAATGCAATATGCTAACCCTAATTAAATCCTAACCCAAATTGCACTCTAACCCTAATTAAACCTTGATTGAACGCTAACCTTAATTGAACCCTAAATCTAATCCTATCTCTAACCCTAATTGAAATCAAATTCTAATTGTGACTTCAATTCATGTCTAATCCTATTTGAACCCTAACCCTAATTGAATCCTAACATTTATCATAATAAAATCTAATTGAACATTAACCCTTTTCTAACCCTAATCATGATAAGAATAATTGAATCCTAGTCATAACCATAAGTCAATCTTAATTAAACCCTAATTGTAACATAACCATAATATTAATTAACCCCTAATTGCACCCCAATCATAATAATCTTGATCATAACCTTATATGAAACCCAATTGTAACCTGAAGCACAAGCTTAATCGTAGAATAGTAACCCAAAACCTAATTAACCTTAACTGTAACCTTAAGTGAATAGTAACCCTAATTGAATTGTAACCTTAACCCGAATTTAATCCTAAACCTAATTCAACCCTAAACCTAACCCTACCCCTAACCCAAATTGTACCCTAACCCTAATAGTAACCCTAATTGAAATATATACCTAACCCTAATTAAACCATAACTAAAGTCCTAATTGACCCCTAACCCTAATTGTATCATAACCCTAATTGAGTTGAAACCATAGTTGGATCATAACCCTAATTGAGTTGTAACTTTGATTATACTCCTATTTGAACCCCAACTATAACCCTAACCCCAACCCCAAGGTTTATAATAAAACCTAACCCTAATTGAGCCCTTACTCAGACATAAAATGGAGAGGGAGATATAGATAAGATACAAAGAGGTGGATAGAGAAAAAATAAACTGAACTCCTGTAATAAATTTACTATTACAAATATATAATTGTCTAATGAAAAATTATATTTAAAATATATATTTATTGAGTGAATGCTAATTGAGACCTTTGTTACATAAACACCATTTGCTAAATGCCCTACCAATTGACCTCATGTACTACACATATGTCTCAAAAAATACACCAAACTTTTCTCTTTAATTGACCTTTCATACCTCTTCGGCGTACCTATTGCACACCAAGATGCAATTGCTAGTAATATATATATATATATAACATGTCAAAATGTTCGCATTATTAAAATGGCCATAATTTTCATTTTAATAAACATACTCTAAAACCTTCCTCAAGAGCTTATTTTCAATGCCCGCCAAAATGGAGAAGTGAGTCGCACAGCCCACTAAAATGGTCATAATTTTCATTTTAATAAATATATTCTAAAACCTTACCTTATTTTGAATTCCCGCCAAAACGGAGAAGTGAAAGCACCTGATTTTGGATTTTACCCAGAACTCTGGATTTATCCTGTAACAGTTTATTCCTCTTCTTCTAAGATGTCAAATTTATGTCCTAATACAACCATTATTGACTAGAGCTTATGGTTCAAGAAGATCATTGGTGCATATTAAAGCATACGAGTCTGAATTTGGGCCATTAAATAGGAGCGGTGTAAGAGAGTTTTTGTCACCCCGTGATGCATTAGGTCATGGAACTCATACTTCTTCAATAGCAGCAGGTAATTTTATAGATAATGTGAACTTTCTCGAGCTTTCTCCAGGATCTGCAAGGGGGGGTGCCCCTGGAGCTCGCATTGCAACATACAAGGTATGCTGGGCTACTAGTGATTGCAATTCAGTTGACATACTTGCTGCATTTGATGATGCAATTTATGATGGTGTGGATGTAATCTCTATGTCTCTTGGATTGCCACCTCCACTTGATGCTTATTTTGATGATCCCATAGCTATTGGGTCATTTCATGTTGTGGAAAAAGGAATTGTTGTGGTTTGCTCAACTAGAAACTCTAGACCTTACTTGGACACAGTTACAAACACAGCTCCTTGGCTGATCATAGTAGCAGCTAGCACAATTGATAGAAGTTTCCCTACTGCATTCACTCTTGGAAACAACCAAACATTCAAGGTTAAACGCCCATTCTTTTCCATTTACCAAGTTGTGTAAGAAGCTAGCTATAGTTGAATCATTTTGATTTAGTATGTTAAAATTTAATGGCATTACTACAAGGAATATTTTCTCATATAGGGCCAGGGATTTTATGTTGAAAAGCATATGGGGAAATCCTATAGTCTTGTTTATGCAGAAGACATTGCTTCTAGGGATGTTGTTGCCTCCAAAGCTAGGTATCGCCTCTACAGTTTATTGCTTTGATGTTAAATATATTCACTATCTAAAGTAGCTTGCACCTTGAATGAATATTAGTTCTCACACGAAGTAATAAATCTGCAGGACTTGTGAGGCACTCTCTTAATGCTACTTTAGCAAGAGGTAAGTTTGTTCTATGTTTCCAAACTAGAACTCAAAAGCCAAGCAATGTTGTAGCACTTACTGTCTACAATGCCAAAGGAATTGGAGTGATCTATGCTCAGATCTAAACCAAGACTATAATTTCTTCCCCCCTTATTCCATGTGTACAAGTCGATTTCAAAGTGGGCACTAGTATTATTTCCTACATACAAACATCAAGGTAATCAATTGGTAATTTCTACAAAGGAAATAAGCTCGCAATCACCCTGCATCAACTGTAATTTTTTTTTTTAAAGGACTTTGACTAAGAATGCCTTGAGATACTCTGCGGATCTCCTGTTCTGAGACTAGCCACCTCAGAAACAGCTATCAAGAAGACACTTGCTCCACAGATTGTATTTTTCTCCTCTAGGGGACCTAGCTCTTTGTCTCCATCAATATTAAAGGTAAGCAATTTGCACTCTTCCATTTCTTTAGCAATTACGATTTATTGATTATAGATCTAATTTAAATGGTGGACATTATTCCTAATGATAAGGTCTCCTTTCAGTGGAGAAACCATGCTACAAAACAACAAAATGTTTGAATAGCTCTAAAACTTGACTTCAGAGGTTCTTTAGTACACATATTGCTCTTCTTGTTAAATGCAGTTATGAATATGCCCTAGAATTTAAGTGAAATAGTTATTTGCAACTTTGCAGCCATTATAAGACAACATCGTAACCAAAAAGTCATGGAAATCTTCATATTGGACACAAGTTGTAATGAATGCATTGGCCTGCTTGGTTATTGGCTCATATGCCAGGTATGAACATTATTCATTCTGCCACGGTTGCTTAGAATTTAAACCAGGTCTGATTTCTTGTATTCAAATTTCACAAGCCATTTGGACTACAAACACCAAACCAGACCATAGCTTAACTGGCACCCTTTTGGGTGTGGTGAAAGTTTCTTTTGCATATTTTAAAAAAAAAAAAAAAAATCTGATTGACATTCATATCTGAAACTTCAACCCCATATGTAAAATTTATGGGTTTGCTCAAACTTCAATCTTTAACTTAATTTGATGTTTAAGTTCATAAGTTTGTCCTTTAATTTACATTGACAGTAGATTTTTGTTCAGATCTCATGGTAAGATGCTTCCAGGCAGATTGTATTTTTTGCTTCCTTATAAAGCTTTTTTGAAACACAAAATCTTCACCTTGATATTTGTTTGCAAGAGCAATCCTTCAACCTTCTAAGCCAAGTTAACATCACCTAACAGGTTCAAACTTCAAATTTAATAGAAAATGCAGTCTATGGATATTCATTGATGATTCTATATTTTATATTTCGACATGATGGCTCCTTTTAAGTGCAAAAATTGGCAGATCTCATTGTAAGATGCTTCCAGGAAGATTGTAGTTTTTGCTTCCTTATAGGGCTTTTCTGAAATGCAAAATCTTCACCTTGATATTTATTTGGAAGAGAAATCCTTCTGCAAACCTTCTAAGCCAAGTTAACATCACCTAACAGATTCAAACTTCTAATTTAATAGAAAATGCAGTTTATGGATATTCATTGATGATTTTATATTTTATATTTCAACATGATGACTCCTTTTAAGTGCAAAAATTGGCCCTAGCCTTTATTTCAATTGCCAATCTTCCACAACTTTTCTATCAAATACTAATGCTCCCTGATGGAAATTTTAGGGTTCAAATATCCCAAAAAATATATATATATTTAAATTCTTTCATACGGCACATTGCTTTTTGCTTAATGGGAAAAAGTTTGTTATTTGAAGGCAAGCTTTTTGTTTGGGAACTTGAACAATTGATTAAAGTCTTCAATTTTGATACTTCATGTTGATCATATGCATCTCACTCTTCTTCTCTATCCTTAAAATGTAAGTAGAACAAAACCCTAGGTGTTAAGAACCAAACTACATTCGTGTTGTCTAAACAACAAAAGGTTTTCAAGACATTCATACTGTTTTGTAAAATTCTATGTTGTAAAACCCTAGGTGTTAAGAAGCAAGCAACCCACCTTGAGACAACCCTTTACATTTAAACGTGCAGATTCAAATAATTGGAAGCCCACATTGTGTTTTCCAAATTACAATTATTTTGTGCACTATCTTTTTTCAATTATGCGAAATTTAAATGCAAGTTTTACTCAAATTAAAAGCCCTTATAAATTTTGAAGGGGCCTTTCAGTACATTCACACTGTCTATATTACAAAAGCTTTTCAAGACATTCATTCTGTTTTGTAAAATTTCATGTTGGAAAACCCTAGATGTTAAGAAACAAGCAACCCACATATTGTTGTAAAACCCTTTGCAACCCAATTGGTTAGTACCCCTCACCTTGTTTTGGTCAGTTTTCTCCTCCAACTTCTCCATGTTCACTCTAACCTTCAGCTTTCAATGTGCAGACTAAAAACGCGGTGTTTTCTACCTTCTTTCTCGAAACACAACAGTTTTTGAAAACGCACACGTTAGTCCACCTCCAATTCCCACACCAGAAAAAACTTTGAAAATGATAGCTTCTCATACAAGCCACGGGGCCCAGTTTTACCGGCAGTAGGTGGGAAAACCGATCTGACGGTGTTGTTATCTCCTCGCTGCTGTCATCGTAATATTTGCTCTTGTTTGCCAGTTTTGTCACTTTTATCCCCCGTCTAGCGGGCCTGCACTATGTTGTCTCATCATGTTGCGTATGTTTCTATGTATAGTTTTATGCATTTTTGTATGTACATAGGTGCGTTTAAATCTCCCAAATAAATTGATCACAATTTGAAATCATTCAAGAGAGAATTTTTGCATAAATTCTTCATTATTGAATTTTGTGCAGAAGTTTTTGTGAAGGCTTTGGTGATCCGAAGTGGAACTTGCAAATATGCTTTTGATAAAAATCCATATCTGATAAAAATCCACTTCCAAATATGCTTTTGATGGATGTTCATACCCTCATCCAAAGCCCCAATTCACACACAGGCAAGAAGGATGCTTCCAAAGGTTGAGGAGTTGGGCTTTACACCTATTGGTTGCATTTGCTTAAAAGTTTCGAAGGACTTTTCGTAAAAACCCATTTTTAACATATCCTGTAATCATGGCATTCCATGAGATCACATTTCTTTTGAGGCATTTTTTGAAACACTTCACTTGCCATGTATATGCTTCCACGTTTTCATGTATGTCTATGCTTCCGCATTGTCATGTATGTGTTCCAGAGTCCTCCCTGCCTGTGCCAAAACAGGAGCTTTGGGACAGCCTATGGACATGCACCAAAGCATAATGGTAGGGGGGATTTTTGTCAGATGTTATAGTTGGAAATGCTCTGGTAGACATATATTCAACATGCGGAATCATAGACAAAACACCTGAATTGTTTGACAGAATGCCTCAAAGAGATGTCATCTGATGGAATGAAATGAAATGATTGCAGAATGTGCACAAAATGGATTTTACAAGGAAGCTCTCAAAATCTTTGAATTAATGAAGCACTCTAGAACACATCCTAACATTGTAAGCTTTGCTTGTGTTCTAGGTGCATGCAGTCATGCAGGTTTAGTGGATGTGGGCTGCACATACTTCACACATCAGTAACTCTTATTGCATTACATATACAGTTGATCATTAGGTGTGCATGGTTGACCTTCATGCCCATGCTGGCTATCTTGGGGACACCCTAAACCTTATTACTAAGATCCTAGTTAAACCTGCGGTGCCTGTGGATCACATATGAATATATGCTGAGTATTTCCAGCAACACTGCTTTTTTAGTTGGATCCTAAAAGTACTGCAATTTATGTTCTTCTCGAAAACATCTGTGCAGAAGCGGGCAGGTGTGGTGAGGTTCAAATAGTAAGGAGATTGATGAAAGATAGAGGAATTAAAAAGATACCCTGATGTAGTTGGATTGAAGGCCATAAAATGGTACATGCTTTTTATGTAGGAGACAGAACACATCCACAAACACGGGAGATCTATGCAAAGTTGGAGAAATTGGCTTGGCAAATGAAGGCAGCAGGGTATTTCCAGATTCAAGACTTTTACTTAATGCTGTGGAAGAGAAAAAAAAAGAATCATTTATCTTCCACCATAGTGAAAAGTTAGCAATTGCATTCGGTTTGTTAAACATGGCCCCTGGTACAACTATTAGAGTTGCTAAGAACCTCCGAGTATGTTCTGATTGCCACACTGCATCTAAATTCATCTCCAAGATTGTTGCAAGAGAAATTGTTCTGAGAGATGCGAGCCATTTCCATTATTTTAAACAGGTACAATGTTCTTGTGGAGAATATTGGTGATGCTAAATGAAAAAATCTGAAAAATAGGCTTGCACTATAATAATGTGCACTGAATCAGATATCCAGTAATAATAAAGGGACATCCATCAAAGAATAACAGCAGGGAATTTTTTTGTCATATGTTGTAGTTACAAGTGCAAGTGAACTGTTTCATGAAAATGTGGATCATATACGAATATAGGCTGAGTATTTCCAGCAACACTGCTTTTTTAGTTGGATCCTAAAAATGTTGCAACTTATGTTCATCTCTAGAACATCTGTGCAGAAGCGGGCAGGTGTGGTGAGGTTCAAATAGCAAGGAGATCGATGAAAGATAGAGGATTTAAAAAGATACCTTGATGTAGTTGGATTGAAAGCCATAAAATGGCACATGCTTTTTGTGTAGGAGACAGATCACATCCACAAACATGGGAGATCTATGCAAAGTTAGAGAAATTGGCTTGGCAGATGAAGACAGCAGGGTATTTCCAGATTCAAGAATTTGGCTTTATACCTGCCAATTGCATTTGTTTGAAAGTTTCAAAAGCCTTTTCAACAAATCAATTTTCTGCAAAGCCTGCAATCATTTCATTCCATGAGATGACATCTCTTTGAGGCATTCTGTTAAACAGTTCACGTGCCTTTCCTGTGCTTCCACATTTTGCATACATATTTACCAGAGCATTTCCAACCTTAATATGTGACAGAAATCCTCCTTCTGTTATGCTTTGATGGATGTACATACCCTGTTCCAAAGCTCCCATTTTATTACAGGCAGGGAGGATGCTGGCAAAGGTTGTGGAATCTGGCTTTACACCTGAAGGATGGAGGATGCTATTGACTAACACAGTCTTTCCAATCGATCAAGTCTATTGTCATTTGTCAATTGACCAATTCTGTTGTCAAGTTATTCTGATCGTCTCATCATGCCATTGATTTATAAACTTTATGTTAATTCACTTTGTCAATTAATTGATTACATTATATTATTCCCTCTGATATTACCCTATGTCTAATTTATTAATCATTATTAACTAATTAATTTATTATCTTTAATTAATCCATGCACATATATCTAATTAAAATAAATAAGTAATTCGAATTATCTTCACCCACATTTCATTTATCAATCAAAGTTGGTTTACAAATGAGTCAATTTCATGTCTCACTCATGTGAATAGTTCCACTTTCCACTCATCAAACAAATTTGTAAACTGATTGATTGATCAAGTTAACTCTTAAATCAATCAAATTAGTTGATTGAACAATCAAGTTAGTTGATAAGTAGAAGGTATTTTCCACAGCGTGTAAAATTTTGATATGCTATCAGAATTCAACTGTGTAGTTTTTCTGAGTTAAACTCTTGATCCATGTTTCATTAGTAGTGGTTCACAAGAACCCATCTCTCATGATAATGAATGGTCCACTTAGCACTCATTGCATCTACGTGATGCTCACATAGGTGAAACATTGGGGCTTTCCGAGGAGGTCACCCATGCCAGTACTATTGGGCATTCATATTTTCACCTATAAATTTGTAAATCCATCATTCCTTCCAAAAATTTGGAGGATAAAGATTTGATTTATAATTAGCAATGATTGACTATTCAAATCATTTGACTGATCAGTCAACTAGCTTGATTGATCAGTCAACTAATTTGATCGATAACTTGATCTGCTAATTAGTTAACTAATTTGATTGATGAGTGAAAGATGGAATTGACTTAATTGACATGAGTGAAATGTGAGATTTACTTATTTGTTAATTGACTTTGATGGATGGGTGAAATGTGGGCGAGGATAATTATAATTATTTATTTCTTCTAATTGGTTATATGTGCATGGACTAATTAGGAGCTAATTGATTAATTAGGTATGAGGTGATATAAGGGTAAATGAGATTAAATAACTAGCAGCTGCACCTAAAGGAGGTTCAAGGATTACGCCAATAGAAAATTATATGTGTGCAATGTGCTGCAAGTTCTAGTTGCATGTGATTGGATTAAACAATTAATAACAAGTACTAAATAATGGAATGAAATAAACTTGACAAATCTAGATATTTTCCACTTAAACAAATCTAAATTTTTTCCTTAAAGAAATTAGGTATTATCTGATTTTGAAATATTTGCATGCAAATTTAAAACATAAAGCAATGCAAATGAAAAATGAAATATATCATCAAATTGGAAGGAAACACCGCGTATGGAAATATAATCTTCCCATCCAGTTGGTAAATCAATATGTATCTGACTTTTACATGATAAGTGAGATTTTGGAGGTTTTAACATGATATTTTGGAGGATTTTTCCAATAAACGGAAGCTGACAGCTGAAACTTGTTTTCCAGTAACTCAGGAGTGAGGCTTGCTTCAGGCTCAAATCTCACACTATATGTAACCTATCAACTAATTAACATAATGTAATTAATTAATTAATAAGGTGAATTATCATGATGAAGTTGATAAATTGGCAGCATGATAAGATGATAGGGACAACAAAATGAGTTGATTGACAAATGGCAATAGAATTGATTGGTTGGAATGATGGAGTTAGTTGAAAACATGTGACTAGGGTGATTAAAAATGGGATGATTATGACAAAGTTAAGGTGGAAAAATCAAGGTGTCTACATCCAAGAATCATGGCATTCCATGAGACCACATTTCTTTGAGGGATTTTGTCAAACAGTTCACTTGCCTGATTTATGCTTCCATATTTGCACGTGTGTCTATTAGGGAAATTGTGGCTATTATGTGTCTATAGGGCAATTGTAGCTATTACGTTTGACAAAATTCCTCTATCTTTTATGCTCTGATGGATGCCCATAACTTGTTCCAAAGCTCTCATTTTGGCATTACCTGCCCTACAAAATCTTGTATGGTTTGCTCGAGGGCTATAAAATCTTGCAAAACCTGATGGATGAGGCAGATCAAACTTTTAATCAGATAACAAATCATCTGCAATATATCTTTTCATGTACATGTAAATCTTGTGTGTATTACTAGTTTATTTCATTGTCTTGAGTCTTTTTTATATTATTGAGGAGAAAATTAATGAGACAATCACCCCTTATCAGAATAATTCTTAGTTAAGGTGAAGGCACTTTTTGCTTCAATTTCCCTGCAAAATCCTGGATTGGTAAGCTCTTGGGTTCTACAATTTGCAGTGGTAACAGTGGTTTTGAAGAAGTCCTAAAATTTGTTGTCGTATGTAAATATCTGTATTAAAATGTGTTGTTAAATACTTAAGAATTAAAACAAAAAGAATCTGTAATTTGGATCATAAAATTGCACTTGTGAACATGAAGAATGAAAAAATATTCAATCAATTCAGAAAACTAATTGTGAAGAGCCAAAAAAAATTGATTTTTGCTGCAAAAACATGAAACTCTGCCAGAGATTACTGCAAAATAAGAAGCTTCCATCTCGAAGATGGCCTATAAGCAAGAGATATCTCTCAAAACCAATCATTATTGCTAATACATTATCTTACAATAGCTCGGTCAATAGAAAACTACTTTGAAGAAGGTATAGTTTCCAACTAATGACTGACTTTGTTTACCTTTCTCTTGTACTTTTTGTTTAGTAAACTTTCATAACCTAGGGTCCTTTTACTATTGTATTTTATCTATTATAACCAGCTATATTTCGAGTTTCATGAACAAATTTTGGTTATTTGAAGACATTAATGTAATTTCTTTTTGTCTACCCTTTCCAACTTGAGTCCTCCTAGCTATGCCCATAGAGACAAAATATACAACACATCAGGAACTAAAACAAATTATAAAAAGGAAATTAGTTTTAAAAATCAACTGAGAAACCCATGAGCTAAAGGGGCTCTATTATGAATGGTTCATAAGGCACAACACTTGCTGAAGGTTTTGCAAATGGGGTAACAACTCAAGCGGACTTAACCTTGGAGAAAACTCCCTGGTTAAGCGCGCTTGAGCTGGAGCAGTACTGGGATGGGTGACCTCCGGACGGACTGCTTCACCTCGTGAGCATCACCTAGATGCAATGAGGCGGGATTCGATATCATGAGAGATGGGTTCTTGTTGAACCACTACTCATGAAACATGGGTCAATGAGTTTGACTCGAAACTACACAGTTGAATCCTGATAGCAATATCATAATTTGACACGCTGTGGAAAAATACCTCCTACTTATCAACCCATGTATACTTCTATATATGATTTGAGGTCACAAAATTTCAAGATGAAACTTCACCATTGTTTGACATGGCAATACAGCCAATTTTACACCTACTCATGACTTAGAATCCCACCAACTTGATTTTCTTGGATTTATTATTGCTTGGTAAATAAACATATATGTACATATTTGAAAGTGATAAATTATATTGTTCACCAGTGGTTTCAATTACTCAACTGTTTTTGAACTTTCAACTGCCTACCTCAAGTACACATTTCTTTGTAATGTGAAAGGAACACCTTGAAATCAAATGCCTAAATGCACATCTATTCGTTTAACTATCTCCCACTTTGTATTGTTTTCTTCCTATAACTTTGTTATGCCTTCATCTCCTTTAACAATGAAGTCCACAATCTATGTCAGCAATTACATGACTAGAAGTTCGGCTACCCTTTGATACTTGCAGTGATAAAATATTTCATTCACCACCGGTTTCTAGTACTCAACCGTGTTTGAACTTTCAATTGTCTACCTCAAAGACTCATTCTTTTTTGTAACGTGGAAGGAATCCCTTGAAATCTGATATCTAAATGCATATCTTTTCCTTCAATAATTATCATCTGTATTATATCATAATTTTTCCTATAACTTCCATCATGCCTTCATCTCCTATTACAATGAACATCCTCTCAGCGCACACAGGCAAATGAAGCAACCACTAATCATATCATAACAACCCTGCTGTCCTGTTCAAAGGAGAGAGACCAATTCTACAAGGACTAACCCAGCTGTCATGGCCCAGGGATAATTAGACAGTCCACTAGCAACACATAAGACAGTTGCTATCCCAGCTAGCATCATCCCATGATGGAAGAGAAACACGTGGCCTATATTAAGTCATGTATGCAAAGAAACTGCTTCTATTCATTCTTCTGTCTGAAATGAGCTCCCAGCTACTACAACTCACCCAAAACCAGACTGTAGTGATGAAGATATGCATGAGTTAGCTCAATGTGTGGAATGGCAGTGTTTCAAATCATCATCAAGTCACGTGTAGTATTAATGCGCAAACATACTCTCGCTGCCCTACTATTTTGACTCCAGTAGCATTGTGAAAAGCAATACATATCACCCTCATTAATGATTCTAGTAGAAGACAATACTTCCAATTGGGCTCCTTAATGATCTCATTCTGATTGGAAGTCATGTGAACACCTGTAGTAGTTAACTTAAAACCTGTAGCAAACTGTTGTTTGCTGGTAGCAGTCTCTTAAGACATGCAGCAAGCTATACTATTCCTGTAGTAGATAACTGGATTCTCATAGCAGCTCTGTGATCCCCTGTAGCAACCTACACCTTGCTGTTAGGGAATTCGCAGCCTCCTACAGAAAGCCCCTATTGGAAAGTCACCTGATCCAAACTTCTACATTTATTTTTTTTTATCAACCAGAGAACTAACTAATCCTTCCTCGTGGCCTGAATCAGACTAAATCCTGTGGCTTTTGCTTTCACGAATATTGTTTAACTGAATCCTCACAGTCACACAACTCTTGCTCGACAGAGTTTTGGCTTGGTTGAAGAGTCAAACTCACAAAAATAATTGGAAAAAAAGCTCGCAAATCAAGAAAATAAAGATTTTTTAAACTTTTTCAGTTATCAAGTATTCAGCAAAATATCAGAAATTTAGAAAATTGAGAAATTGTTTATTTTTTCAGTTTCTTGAGTTTTTAGGAACTCCTAATATTTTGTTTATTTTTTATCTATTCTTGAGTTTTGACCTGGGTTTTGATCTTAAGAATGAAAGTCAATGAGACAAACTCAGTTGGGCTTATTTTGGTGGTTGTGTTGGAAAAATTCACAATTCCTAATTCTATTGAATGCTAATGTTTTTGACAAATCAAAAACTTATAATTTCGATTGCTACAAATCCCTCCAGTCACTGCAACTCTAGGATTAACTCTTGAGGCTTTATTTGTATTCTGTCTAAAAGCCAAAAATTATTTGGTCTCATTACTCTTATTTATATTTATACTAATTCCATTATCAAGGTGAGTTTTCTTCACTTTGACTGGAAAATGCCTTTTGGTGTAAATTTGATGCAATCCCTGTTAGTATTTAAGACATTTGTGGATAATGACATTTGTTTATTTTGGACGAGGTTAGTCATATTCTCGTGTTGTTGCCTGTTACTGATTTAGGTAGAGTACATCAATGCCTTGTTATGTTATGGGATAAAAGGTCATTTCTATTCAGTAATAAATAATTTTGGAGGTATACTAATTGCAACAAGGGTGCACTGATGATAAAGATGAATTGCATATTTAAAAAAAAATTACCATCCTAATTGCTGATTGGATGCATGGACGCAAAGAAGTTATATTTATGCAATATATATTTGGTATGCTCATTGAAACTTTGAACTTGTGTCTAGAAGATACCTTTTTATTTTTTTATTTAGGATGCATGGACACAAAGAAGTTATGTTTATGCAAAATATATATTTGGTATGCTCATTGAAACTTTGAATTCGTGTCTAGAAGAAACCTTTTTCTTTTCTTTATTTGGAAAAAAATTCCTTTCAAAAAATACTTAGAAATGATAGTAAGCATGAGTTTTCCACAGGCCATGAAGTTCATTGAAAGTGCTTTTGGATTCAACTGTGTACATTTTTTGTGTCAATATATATAGTTGAATTTAAAAGCACTTTCAACTTACATAGAAATGACTCATAAGTTGAATTGTTGACTTCTAGATATTGAAACCCTGAACCTATGTTTCAATGTGTTGTAGCTTTATATTTATTAAATTGTTTTATCATTGCTTACGGTGACACTTTTCTAGACAGTATTTCATGTTTGCAAAGTATTCTATCCAGGAAATCCACATTGGGATAGAACACCCTCAACAAAACATATATATGCTGAGAAGTGAGAAGTATTGGTTTTTGTTTCTCTAAAATTGTTCTTTTCAATTTTTATCTATTTCAACTATTTAAGATGGGTGTTTGATTATTCTCAATTTTGAGCACTTAGATGATTCTGTCAAACTTATAGGTTTTCCATGGTATTCACTTGGCTAAGGTGTCTTGTCATCTTCATTTTCTGTGACGATTTGCAGACACATTTTAATTGGTTGTTCAATGCATTCAAACAACTGGATATAAGATCATAAAGATGTCATAGTAGTGTGTTAGGAAATGTATTAGCCCTTTGTCGTAAAGATGACATTATTTTACACAGGATGTAGCCCCAAGTTTGGGTTGATTTCTTGTTGGTAGCAATTGAGCCGAATAAGCTAGCCTTTGGAGAGATATGAGGTTAGACTTTGTAAAGATGATATTACATTTTCATGTTAAAGATACTAGTTCTATTAGGATTATGCTGGTAGCTTTAGATTCTTCATGTTATACTACTAATATTGAATTACTCTTTGCAGAATTGAACAGTGATTTCATTTGCTTCTGTAGATTATCATTTTTTCTCCAATAATGTGTCTTGCTTTATAAATTTAAAATTTTCCTCCCCTGGACAATAATGTGAACATTGAAGCCTTGTTGAATTTAGTGTTTGGCTCAGATAAATGAAGTTCTATGTAAAAATAATCTGCATAGAACAAGTTGCATAATGAAGGCTTGCAAAGTAGGAAAGGCTTCAACAACAATCCATGGAGGCCAAGTATGTCTCAACTTATATACGAGAAAAAGAGCTTGTCTTCAACATGAAATAAATTCTGAAATGTCAGAATTAAGGACTTCTGCAGCAAAACACAGGTTTGGTGAGTAATTATATTATTGTGTTTTGAAATTTCAGTTCATGTAGGCTTATTTTCCTTCTTGTTTTAAATATAAACTACATTTTACAGTGGCAATCATCTAAGTATTTTCAATCAATTTTTGGTTTTAGAAAACCATTTATTTGTCCCAAGAATAACCATTTAGTTGTCCCACTACTACATTTTGGCTTCTAGGGTCTATTATGTATGAATTATATATAACGTTGTACTTTGTAGTTAAGGTTGTTTTACTTGAATCCTAGTTGAATCATTTGTTTCTTAACATTGCATCTTTCAGCAATGTCTTTGAATCTTAGTTTTAAAGGATGCTTTTACAATACACCTTTTCTTCTTACAAAATTAGACTTTAGTAATTGATTTCCAAATGAATCTCAAAAGAAATAGATAAGATTTTATATTCCTATTTCATATCAGCAATATATGAACAAAGGAAACTACACATATATATATGCACAAAGGAATATATATACTGACATCCAATTCACTTTCTACACAGCCCAATAATGGCAGTAATAAAAATACTCAAAAAATGTATTTCAGACTTGTAAAGGTGGATAATGAGACAATGTAATGAGCAGATATGAAGTGTTTGAACTCATAAAAAGATACAATGACCAAGTAAACACAATATATGATTCCAGAATTTGCTACAACAACACTAATATACATTTACATTGATTTTTTGTTCATTTATTACATAGACAGCAAGAATCCCAACTTGGTTTGGATGTTGGAGTTGAGATAGTGTTGTCAGTGACCTAGTAATAGATTTTACCCTTGAATAAGGGCAACGACCAACCTTCTAAACCTTCTTGCAGCCACATGCCTGGTTGGTGATGATCATCAACTCTGCTTTGTCTTTGCCACTAAAGCAAGTCCACAAAATAAAATTTCTCTATCTTAAAATGTAAAAGAATTTTTGCAAATAGTCTGTAAGTATGTGTTTCCAATACCTTGTATACCTGTCAAACCTGGTTTTCTAAATATTGAAATACTTTCATTTCTAGTTAAAAATCTCCCGTAAGAGCAACAAAATAAAGATCTTTATATTGATGTTTAATTAAAAATTATGAAAGTATTGCCTTGGAATTGCCTGAAATGCTTTTCTTTCTTGCAAAGCAGTAGATTTTGAGGCAGGAATGGAATTTTAATAGAGTGTTTGTTGTTTCCTCTCTTTAATGTGATAATTTTATATCTTTTCAATGGTCATGTAATCGGATTGCCTTTGTCAGGGTTTTGAGAGTGGGAATCCCAATGCAAAAAAAATAGTCCTTTCAAACATGGCAACAACTTTTGATCGAATTCTGTTACAATTTGAGGTTTGCTGCTTCAAATCCTCTCTATGCAATTTTTTATGCTTTAGTTCCTAAATGATGTAAAGAAAAAACAATTAACACATTACACTATATTTACTCATTTGAAAAAATGCATAATTTCTTCTATTTCTTCCTTTATTTCATGATCCTTTCACATTTTCTAATTATCACAGAGCAATACGAGAGCCTTTTGATTACATGTTTGGACAAAATTACATTCGCCCATTGATTGATTTCAGGGATTGTTGCGATTCTCAAGAAGGTTTTAGTTCTTGTTTTTGAATCTGATAGGATTGGTTGTATCTCATAGGAGGGTTTCTAATTGCAGATTTAAGCAGTATTTGATCACCCCTAATAATATAGAGGTAGATTAATTTTCCTCATGCTTTTTCCATTGAATTTTTTTCTATTAACTATGTAGTTTTGACAAATGAACGATAAGGTTATTTTGATTTCTAAGACAAAAAATGACATCCTTGAGTAAATTTTTGAATGTAAGGGAGGTTGTCTATATGTTAGCATTGCTAGGGGAATTGGTTTGCTTATCAAGAAAAATTTCTAAATGAATTTAGATCTAACTCTATGGGAAAAATGATAGTTTGATAGACATACACAATTCTACCTATATGGGAGTGATGACAGCTAGATGGAACATCTAAAGAGGTTCCCGATATGCTAGAGGAAAACTACAAGGAAATTAAATTGATAATGTTTGAAGTTTTTTTTTCTTTCTTAGATGTCGAGTCTAATTAATAAGTTTAATGTTGTGTTGCAACTTGCAGTTGAGTATGTTGATATGATAAAGGCTAGCATTGTCAATCTTCTAAAAGTTATCAGAATTGCATTAGTTGATGCAAAAAGGTAAAACTATTTATCTTTATTATAATTAGTGGAACTTGCAATTACAATATCTGATAAAAATCTACTTCCAAATATGATTTTGATGTGCAAATTTCAAAACCTTATTTTCCAAATTGCAACTCCAAATTGGAGAAGTAAAAGGTGAATACCAACGAAGAAGAGTTTGGAGGAGCCAAAACCAATAGCAACGAGAAAGCTGTGGATTTGCAAGGGGATTAAATGGGTTAAGCCCTTGTAGGAGGTCGATGCCCTTTCAAAATGACTGCAGTTAAGGAAGGGGAAAACAATATAAGTATATGAAAATAGGAGTATTTTGTTTATATAGTGTTTGTAAGTTGTATAGTGTCACTGAGACATTGAGTGTAACCAATGAAATTTTGATTTGCCAATGAGACTTAATAAAATAAATTTTTTAAGTGGTTTTTTCTCCACTCATAAATAGTGTGTTGTGGCTCCTCTTGATTTGTAATTTGTGTATGATCAATCATATTTGTTCAAGTATTATAGTCTTCATTTCATGGTGCTTCTTCAGCATTTGAATATCTATGATATTTGAAGTTTATATGCATTAATTTGTGAGGATTAATTGAGTTAGATTTGATTTGTAATGACTAAAGTAATGATTAAATACATGACTAAATATATGAGTAAAGTAATGATTAAATATATGACTACCATGACTAAATAAATGACCAGTTAACAACAATCAATGACTAAATTAATGGCTAAATATATGATTAAAAAAATCACTACCATGACTAAATCAATGACTAAAATAGTTTAGTCATAAATTTGCTGGTGTTATAAATGACTACAAATAAACGACTAAAATAGTTATGTGACTAAAATTAATGACTAAATATATGACCAAATAAATGATTAAATAAACAACTAAATAAATGACTAAATTAATAACCAAATAAATGACTAAATCAATGACTAAATAAATGATTAAAATGGTTTAGTCATAAATTTGGTCATGTTATAAATGACCGGCAATAAACTACTAATGGTCACATGACCAAAATTAGTCATTTATATGCAATTTTTAGTAGTTTATTTAGTCATATATTATTGTTTTTGTACTACTGCATCCATTTCCATGCTTTCATAATTGCTCTCGACATCATAACCCAAATCTTGATTTGAGGCTTCCGAGAGATCACCCCCTAGGGATTGAGTCTCTAATCCATCAAATTTGAGCCTAGAATCATCTTTTGAGGTTTTGTGTCCCCCTAGATTATTTACAGTGCCTTTCATTAGGGTTTTGTACTCCTCTATTGTTTTGCCAACATTTAGGGTTTCAAAATTTTCCTTTCTATTTTCCATGGGGTTAGCAGCCCTAATGCTAGTAGGCTCATTGGTTTGAGATCTAGGGTTTGGAGGCCCTCCCCAGGTTGAGGCATTATCTTTACCTCACACGAGTGATTTTGCACTATTCATTTTCCTTTTGGCTATTAGTGGGCGGTTCCTCCTTACGTTCCCCTCTTTGCGACAGAGGTAGCACAAATTTAGCCCTATCAACACCTTGAGGCCACACATGGCATCTCCAGTATCTAGTTTTAACAAAAATGCATCTAGGATATCCACCCCAGGTAGGATGGAGACCATGGGTCTAGCATTTATGTGGGAGTGCAGACCTTGTGTTGTATATTCTCAAAACCTTTCCATAAGGCTCAAGAAGAAGAGGAATGAAGTCCCAAATTCTCAACAATACATCTTTCACCACAATCCACCTAGGGCTCGAAAGAGCCAGAATTTCCTCATTCAGGGCCTCGAGTGACCATGCCAGGGCCCTAAAAATAGTTTTCCCTATACTCCAAACTTTTCTTTTTAGTGCTTTGTTTTGCATTTCATTATTTCTAAAAAAGATTACATAAAGCCCTTTTTGGATCATTCTGTAGTATGAAAACAAAATCCCAAGTTTTTTTCCCCAGACATTTGTTAACCAATCATCCATGTAACTTCTTATCAGAACCTTGTTAATGTCCATGGCCACTAGAAAAATGCCAATGTTTCTTAGTTTATTATCTTGCAGACAAAGAGCTTCAGTTAATTTGGAATTAGGAACCATGGTGTCAAATTTAAAGGGGCCAAGAGGGCACTTACCTCTTCTGCAACCCCCATCCTCAACATACCTAGCTTCTTGCACCATGAATGTGGCCCCATCCAAAAGCACCACTTCTTCACCTGCCACAATGTCACGAAAAGACTTTGCTTGCCACAAGCCATCTGCACTAGTTCCTGACACCTTTTAAGTCCCATCAGGGGGATTTTCCTCCCCGTTCATCGTTGCACTAGTCCACTTGGCCAAACATACATGAGCGAGGGCACCAAAATCCCTAAACCACACAAGGCGAGAGCAATTTCACAAAGAGAGAAGCAACCACCGAACCCCCTAAGAGAAGTGCCCATGTGGAGGAGGACTAGGCCTCCCCCACACCCACAAACAAGCCCACCACCATCCAATACAACCCTAATGCACTTGAAGAGCCCTAATCAACAAATTCATTGAGCTTGCAAATACTTAAATTTCTTTGCATTGATTAGATCTTACAATCTTATCTTGCTAGAAAGCATCTAATGAAAGATTGTCGATTAGATATCATCTTTAAGTTTCATTGACTACATATCTGTTGAAATTGATTTTCTTTCAATATTTATTTCTTGAATCATCTCTTAGAAATTAATTCTCGTGTGCTTGTCTTTTTATCTTGCATATCTCATTTGCACATGGAACTTGAAAAAATGAAGCGTAGGAAACAATCTTTGAAGAATTAATATTTGAGTTGGAGAAGTAGGAATTGAACTTGAACTTAAAAAATCATTTTTAAATGCTTATTGTAATATTCTAGAGCATCCATTTGCTACTTTTATTTTCTGATTTAGGACAACTAGATCAATTTGGGATTAAAATTAATCATTGATTTTATTTTTTCAAGTTGGACTAAAATTGAACATTAGAAACTCACTAGGCATTGCAATATGGGATAAAATTGAACAAGGAAAATTCACACTTATGTTTTGGTGCTTAAAAAATGAACTCACCTTTACTTTGGGGATTAAAAAGAACTTGTGCCTTCTTCTTTTTGTCATTTGCAATTATTGTCATTTGAATGCATATGCACTTCTCTCGTGCCACTCGGTGATCTTGAGAATCAAAAGCATTCCTTAGACATTTGTTGTCTAATCACCCACATATTTCAATTTGGATCTAAAAATGAACCCCATGTGCTAGTGTGATGAAATACATTGTGTGTGTTCCCTCCTTGCGCTTCACGGGATTTGGGCGATCGAACTACAAATGTACTCCCTTTATTTTTTCTATCTTTAGAGAGCCTACCTCGCTTTGAAAGGAGGGAATGACCCAAGCGGTAACGAGATAAAGCCAAGCTCTTTCAAATCGCTATATAAAAATGTGTTTGAGAAGGAAGTCATAAATAATAGTTGTGAATGTGTCATACTGACAAGTGTCACCCGTAGTATCCATGTGATATGTTAAAATATATTCTTAGGAGGAGACTGGTAGGCCTCTTGATTTTCCATAATCTTGAGCTAATCTTGCCATGTGTATGGCCACCTTGAATGAAATCCCTTATTACGAACCATTTGTTTAGTGACCAAAAAACTTTATGCTTGCTAGTGCAGGAACGATTGTTCCAAAACCACCGGGGCCAAATTTTTACTATTCAAAGTAGAAACAGGAAAATCCTTAAGATCTCTGGATCTTTAAGATTTTGAGATTTGGTGGTCCCGAGAAGTGTGTGTCATGGAGGGGAGCCAGTGTCTCCAAATCTCTAATTGTTCGCTTTGTCTTAGTGTTTGGAGAAATCTGAGTGGGGACTTAGCAAGTAGTATCTTTGCAGCCTAGGATTGTGCATTTTGCAAGTTAGTTGAACACATTGCTTGGATCTCAAACATTCAACAAATCATCAAAATTTTAAACCCTTTGGAAAGAGTGAATATCTTTAAGGGGCCAACTATTACTACTTGTCCCCAGGGATTTTATCCTTAGAGGCTTCTAAATATTTAGGCTCATATCTCAATATGCTCTCTCCAAAGTCAACCTAGGGAAACTATGGCCTTGAATCTTTGATTTTCACATAATGGACCTTATGAAATGAAAAAAGGAGCTAAGACATAGACATGTAGTTTGGAATTTAAAAGATGAGTTGATGTGGTAAAAATAATTCACTTAATCAAGATAAAAAGACAATTGAACCCCACACGTGTTAAATATCTTCATGATTTCCCACAAAATCAAGATTCCAAAGAAAATGTCTTTATGTCGTCATTTCAAACTTAGGTGTCATAATCAAAAGGCTATAAGAAGATATCAATTAGAAAGTGTAACCTAAGACTTGATACTGTAAGATAAGCAAGAAGGTAAAAAGGTTTTATAGACTTATTCCACTCAACAATCTGGACATGTCTGCTCAATATGAACCCTATGATTTTTGAAACATTTTAGAGGTCTAATAGGTCCTTCAACACATTGGTCTTGCAAACAAAGTCTTTCTTGGTTCATCTAGGATCAAAATCAACACTTCCATTTATCACAACATTTATCAAAACCCATCTCACAAATAACTTTTGGAACTTTAGAAAAACCATCTATGCTAGACTTTTGGTAAATCCTTATATCATAATCATCTTGTTTGGCTAGGTGCATGGGGATGAATCCTTTCTTACACATTTATGTTAGTGTAATTAATTAATTTATTATTACACTAGCATAAGTTAACTTAGGTCTTGCATTTAATCATTAAGTCCTAGGTTGCATTATTAGATAAATCATTTAATAAATAGGGAAATATTCCCTTCCTTGTTTGGTGGGATAAGATTCCTTCTAGAAGATGAGTTGTCCTTCTACAACTTATCTCAACATTTAATGATCATCTAGATAGGGTTCACATGTTGTCACATGTTGTTAGATTATAACACTTGGCAACATCTCATGCATAGTAGGGTTTAACTCTTGCCTATATAATCAGGCATCTTGTTCATTTGTAACATATATTTTCTATAATATCAATAGAATCTTTAATCAACATTCCATTGTTGCAACACTTTCTTTGTGGTTGATTATATTTCCTGGCTTAAAGGTCCTCCATTGAAGACTGCAGCTTCAAGGACTGTGCATCCATAATCTCAACATGGTATTAGAGCTTATTCAGTGAAATGTCAACCCTTGATCAAGAAAGTTGGTGTGCGAGATTCTTGCACGCTGGAGGTTTCCATTGAAGGCTACTTGTTTCCACCCGGGGACCAAGCTGATTTCTAAAGCAGATTGAGTCAGATCCGAGCTCGCCATTGTCTTTAGAAGGCCTCGAAACCCTAGGATCACCTGCCCATTCATCAAAATCGGATACATCAACCCGAAAGCTTCAGAGGTATTTTTAGGGTTTGCAAAATTAATCGTACTATCCATACAATTTGCAGTGAAAAATCATCCCGGTCAGTTGTCCTCTAAGGCAATTTTTTTTTATAAGCAGGCCATTTTTTGTTTCAAAAAAATCAGGAATTTATATCTTTTGTTTGGAAAAAAAATTATATTTTCTATAGTTTGGAGAAAAAATTTTGATCGACCTCCATTATTAATTTGTGGTCAGCATCCTATTATTTTTTCTGCGGGCTTATTTTATTCATCCGTCGGTAATTAGCGGGCATATTTACATTGACCAACATTTTTTTGGGTGATTAAATATATTTATTGACCTTCAATTTTTGAATTGCTCATAAGCAATATTCAAAAATTTATATATTTTTTTCGAGGATATTTTTTTTGGTCTGCAGAATTGTTTTGTTTGTCGGCTGTAGTGGGAAGTACATGCTAGCTTGTTGATTTGACGGGCTGTCACACTTACCAGCACGTGCATCTTATTGTTGGTGTAGTTTACCGCCAGCCAACACCAATCACCGACGACCTATCTCCACTGCCCGTCGTGATTTGTTCTATCGCCGGTGTTTCATTTTTTGGCTGTTCCATTCCCAGCCCCGACCATCGGCGCCGCTCCACTAGTGGCGCCGCCCCGGCACCGCCCTTCTCTGCCTGGCCGCCACTCCGGCTGGTGGCCCCTCTTTTTTTTCTAGCTCAACAGTATGGTCACATCACCGACCAGGTGCTAGCGCCTGGGGGGCTAGAATTTTGCCCCTGTTTAGCCTGTAAAGTGCCTAATATAGGCATTTTTTTCGTTTGATCACAACTTTCACCCAGGATATCAAAATTTGGCAAATGATATACCATCGGAAAGGTCTTTTCGTCTACTTTCCAGTGGTGACATCAGTTTTGAAAAAATTTGCTTGCAAAAAATTCAACATCCAACTGAAGACAAAACCCTAATTTGGACTCAGAGCTGCATATCTTCTCAACCGTTTGTCGGATTTTAGAAATTCCACCAACATCAGGAAGGTGATTTAGAGCTTTTTTTCATCAGTCCAGCCTCTTGATCAATTTCAGCTCCAGGTGCTCTTGCATATGATTTTTTTTCAGTTTGGTGCATTTGCTCAATAACCTGGTTATTCTAAAGCTTGGGAAAATATTTTTTGCTTCGGGTTGCATCACTTCAATTGTACATCATATTTGGAAGTATTTCTTTGCTATTGAAGGTCAGTTGTCTTTTTTTTTTGTGGAGAAATTTCATTATGGGGCTTGCATATTACTCTCCTTCTCTTGTTATGTTGCATGAGGGTAACTATCAGCAATGGTGAGATGGGATCTGCCACCATCTTCATTCACTTGATTTGTTGCCACATGTATTTGGTATTGTTCCTCATCCAAGTGAAGGTATTCATGAACTTGCTTGGAGTTGTTGCAGATACACTGTTTTGGAGATCATTTCTATGCAAGTTGATTGTGATATTTTGAATGCTATTGATCATTGTGATTGTCCTCACATTCTTTGGACTCAACTTTGGGAGATATATGGAGATTTAGATACTCCACCATTCCCTGTTGGTCAAGCTTCATAATTTCATTCTTCATATCAAGTTCCCTATGATGATATTGTTATGCAGGAAGTTGATTACCTTGATCTTTCTGAAGAGGTTGACAAGGTTCCTTTTGGTGCTTCTTCTTCATCAGAGACAGTTGGTATCCCTTCACATTTAGTGATTCCTTGTCCAAAGTCATTGATTGAGGCTTCCACCATCATCATCCATTAGGACACAATTAGTTTATTAGACTTGGCATCACAGGATGGCTTTGTTTCAGGCATCATTGACTTAGCTACTTCTACAGGTTTGGAGAACATTTTCGAGGGGGTATCACTCCTCTATTCAGAGATTTCATATCCGAGACTTCTTCCCTATCCTTCCATTCAAGACTTGAAGTTTCTTCAGCATCTACCATTGGATTTTCTTTAGTTTTCATTTAGTGGTGGTTTTGAAGACACTTCATTTAGGGGGGGCTATCCAGTCTCCATCATATTCATGCCATCTTTGTCTTTGGATATTGTTCAGCATTCGTTTCTGCATCGTCCTGGTTTGTCACTCTCTTCATTGATTGTGGCCTCTTCTTCATCAGGAAAGGAGACATTTGAGCATCAATTAGAGACATCATCGGCATCCACCTTCATCTCCTATCCGGAATGGGAAGCATCTTTGCACTTGTACTTGGTTTTGTTTCTTCCGAAAGGGAGACAAGTTGTTTGTCAGCATTGGATCATGTTTTCTCTTCAGACACTTACTAGTTTTGCAGGTGATCACATCTTTTGGGGGGGCTATTCAGTCTCTCTATTATCTCCATGTGAGAGATGGTGTACTTGGGGGGTATTTGGGAGTCCTCCATCCTTCCCATCCTATCTCACATTTTCTGCATTTTCATCTCCTTTTTGGAAAGAGCTTTTCTTCCCTTGTGGGAGATTTTCTGCATCTTCATGTACATGGGTACCTAACTTGGCCTCGTAGCTGGGACCCATAATCATCTTGCATAATCATTGCATTTTTCCTCCCTAAGTTGCACTTATGGGGGGGTGTTGGTGTAATTAATTAATTAATTATTACACTAGCATAAGTTAACTTAGGTCTTGCATTTAATCATTAAGTCCTAGGTTGCATTATTAGATAAATCATTTAATAAATAGGGAAATATTCCCTTCCTTGTTTGGTGGGATAAGATTCCTTCTAGAAGATGAGTTGTCCTTCTACAACTTATCTCAACATTTAATGATCATCTAGATAGGGTTCACATGTTGTCACATGTTGTTAGATTATAACACTTGGCAACATCTCATGCATAGTAGGGTTTAGCTCTTGCCTATATAATCAGGCATCTTGTTCATTTGTAACATATCTTTTCTATAATATCAATAGAATCTTTAATCAACATTCTATTGTTGCAACACTTTCTTTGTGGTTGATTATATTTTCTGGCTTAAAGGTCCTCCATCGAAACTGCAACTTCAAGGACTGTGCATCCATAATCTCAACATGGTATCAGAGCTTATCTAGTGAAACGTCAACCCTCGATCAAGAAAGTTGGTGTGCGAGATTCTTACAGGCTGGAGGTTTCCATTGAAGGCTACTTGTTTCCACCTAGGGACCAAGCTGATTTCTAAAGTAGATTGAGTCAGATCCGAGCTCGCCATTGTCTTCAGAAGGCCTCGAAACCCTAGGATCGCCTGCCCATTCATCAAAATCGGATACATCAACTCGGGAGCTTCAGAGGTATTTTTAGGGTTTGCAAAATTAATCGTACTATCCATACAATTTGCAGTGAAAAATCATCCAGATCAGTTGTCCTCTGAGGCAAATTTTTTTATAAGCAGGCCATTTTTCGTTTCAGAAAAATCGGGCATTTATATCTTTTCTTTGGCAAAAAAATTATATTTTCTATAGTTTGGAAAAAAAAAATTGATCGACCTCCATTATTAATTTGTGGTTGGCATCCTATTATTTTTTCTGCGGGCTTATTTTATTCATCCGTTGGTAATTAGCGGGCATATTTATATTGACCAACATTTTTTTGGGGGATTAAATATATTTATCGGCCTTCAATTTTTGAATTGCTCATAAGCAATATTCAAAAATTTATATATTTCTTTCGAGGATATTTTTTTTGGTCTACAGAATTGTTTTGATTGTCGGCTGTAGTGGGAAGTACAAGCTAGCTCGTTGATTTGACGAGCTGTCACACTCACCAACCCATGCATCTTATTGTCGGTGTAGTTTACCGCCGGCCAACACCAATTGCCGACGACCTATCTCCACCGCCCGCCGTGATTTGTTCTCTCGCTGGTGTTTTTTTTTCCGGCTGTTCCATTCCTGGCCCCGACCACCAGCTCTGCTCCACTAGCGGCACCGCCTCGGCACAGCCCTTCTCTGCCTGGCCGCTGCTCCACCTGGTGGCCCCTCTTTTTTAGCAAGCTCAACAGTCGTGGTCACATCACCGACCATGTGCCAGCCCCTGGGGGGCTAGAATTTTGCCCCTGTTTAACCTGTAAAGTGCCTAATATAGGCATTTTTTTCGTTTGATCACAACTTTCACCCAGGATATCAAAATTTGGCAAATGATATACTGTCAGAAAGGTCTTTTCGTCTACTTTCTAGTGGTGACATCAGTTCTGCAAAATTTTGCTTGCAGAAAATTCAACATCCAACTGAAGACAAAACCCTAATTTGGACTCAGAGCTGCATATCTTCTCAACCATTTGTCGGATTTCAGAAATTCCACCGGCATCAGGAAGGTGATTCAGAGCTTTTTTTCATTAGTCTAGCCCCTTGATCAGTTTCAGCTCTAGGTGCTCTTGCATGTATTTTTTTCAGTTTGGTGCATTTGCTCAATAACCTAGTTATTCTAAAGCTTGGGAAAATATTTTTTGCTCCGGGTTGCATCACTTCAGTTGTACATCATATTTGGAAGTATTTATTTGCTGTTGAAGGTCAGTTGTCTTTGTTTTTGGTGGAGAAATTTCATTATGGGGCTTGCATATTACTCTCCTTCTCTTGTTATGTTGCATGAGGGTAACTATCAGTAATGGCGAGATGGGATCTGCCACCATCTTCATTCACTTGATTTGTTGCCACATCTATTTGGCATTGTTCATCCAAGTGAAGGTATTCATGAACTTGCTTGGAGTTGTTGCGGATACACTGTTTTGGAGATCATTTCTATGCAAGTTGATTGTGATATTTTGAATGCTATTGATCATTGTGATTATCCTCACATTCTTTGGACTCAGCTTTGGGAGATATATGGAGATTCAGATACTCCACCATTCCTCGTTGGTCAAGCTTCAGAATTTCATTCTTCATATCAAGTTCCCTATGATGATATTATTATGCAGGAAGTTGATTACCTTGATCTTTCTGAAGAGGTTGACAAGGTTCCTTTTGGTGCTTCTTCTTCATCAGAGACAGTTGGTATCCCTTCACATTCAGTGATTCCTTGTCCAGAGTCATTGATTGAGGCTTCCACCATCATCATCCATCAAGACACATTTAGTTTTTCAGACTTGGCATCACAGGATGGCTTTATTTCAGGCATCATTGACTTAGCTACTTCTACAGGTTTGGAGAACATTCTCGAGGGGGTATCACTCCTCTATTCAGAGATTTCATATCCGAGACTTCTTCCATGTCCTTCCATTCAGGACTTGAAGTTTCTTCAACATCTACCATTGGATTTTCTTCAGTTTTCATTCAGTGGTTTTGAGGACACTTCATTCAGAGGGGGCTATCCAGTCTCCATCATATTCATGCCATCTCTGTCTTTGGATATTGTTCAGCATCTGTTTCTGCATCGTTCTGGTTTTTCACTCTCTTCATTAATTGTGGCCTCTTCTTCATCAGGAAAGGAGACATTTGAGCATCATTTAGAGACATCATCAACATCCACCTTCATCTCCTATCCAGAATGGGAAGCATCTCTGCACTTGTACTTGGTTTTGTTTCTTCCGAACGAGAGACAAGTTGTTTGTCGGCATTGGATCATGTTTTCTCTTCAGACACTTACCAGTTTTGCAGGTGATCACATCTTTTGGGGGGGCTATTTAGTCTCTCTATTATCTCCATGTGACGGATGGTGTACTTGGGGGGTATTTGGGAGTCCTCCATCCTTCCCATCCTATCTCACATTTTCTGCATTTTCATCTCCTTTTTGGAGAGAGCTTTTCTTCCCTTGTGGGAGATTTTCTGCATCTTCATGTACATGGGTACCTAACATGGCCTCGTAGCCAGGACCCATAATCATCTTGCATAATCATTGCATTTTTCCTCCCTAAGTTGCACTTATGGGGGGGTGTTGGTGTAATTAATTAATTAATTATTACACTAGCATAAGTTAACTTAGGTCTTGCATTTAATCATTAAGTCCTAAGTTGCATTATTAGATAAATCATTTAATAAATAGGGAAATATTCCCTTCCTTGTTTGGTGGGATAAGATTCCTTCTAGAAGATGAGTTGTCCTTCTAGAACTTATCTCAAAATTTAATGATCATCTAGAAAGGGTTCACATGTTGTCACATGTTGTTAGATTATAACACTTGGCAACATCTCATGCATATTAGGGTTTAGCTCTTGCCTATATAATCAGGCATCTTGTTCATTTGTAACATATCTTTTCTATAATATTAATAGAATATTTAATCAGCATTCCATTGTTGCAACACTTTCTTTGTGGTTGATTATATTTCTTGGCTTAAAGGTCCTCCATCGAAGACTGCAACTTCAAGGACTGTGCATCCATAATCTCAACAATTTAGTTAAATTAGCACCCGTTTTGGACAAGTTCACCACAAGATCACATCTAACATCTTGGGATCTACAAGTCCATTATCCAAATCAAACCAATCAAAATCAAAAAGTCCTAAAGTCTAGTATTCATCTGAAGTTCTCAAAATTTCAAACATTCACACCATTCATCCCTCATTCATCATCATTGTTTGATCCTTGCTACATCCTAGAAATTCTTCTTGTACGTAAAGTTTAGATCAACCAAAGGAGTTAAAGGTTCATCCCACATATTCCTAAAAGTTGATCCCAATTTTATGGTCCAAACATGGTCACAACACAAGAAGATCATGGAGCAAAACAAAGAAAAATCAACCTCAGTTGATTTAAGTAAAAAAAAATTCAACCCTAGGATATCCATCAACCTTCCACTTAATCCCCCTCAAATACCTCAAGATCCTCAAGAGGGATGTTGTAAAGTGGAGGACCTCACAAACAACTTCAAGGAGATGTCCCAAGATGAAACACTTGAGCTAGTTCAAAATCTTTAAACTCACAAGCTTGTCAACATAGTCATTCGGTTAAATCCCACCTAATACATTTTGGCATTGGCAAAAGAAGGGTCGGCTAAACTCCCTTCTAACTTCGATGTGAGCACTATGATTGAACAACCTTTGGGAAACATACCGCCAACATCATTTACACCTTCATTTTTGGGTATCATCCAACCATCATCATCTCACGCCCCAAGTCAACCAATGATAACAAAGGGAAGTTCACTACTCCAAGGCCTTCAAGGGAATCCACTTGTCAACAACCAAAATTTGGAAGCCAATATAGTATTGGGTATGCCTAACATAGTCCCACAAGACCCTAAGCAACCATATGTGCCATTCATTTTCCACAATATAGATAATTCATCCACTTCTCATGCTACCCCTGTATATTCCATTAATACACAAGGCTACAATCCCAACATCTCCCAAGGACAAGTGGATTTATTTGGACAAGTAGAAACTCTCAATGCTTCATCCTCACTTTCATAAGGAAACTCATCACAACTCTTCCCACCATTCCCTATCTTGACATCATCATCCACACCAATTCAAGGTATAGGGAAAATCCCTTAATCCAACACATCGATCCAAAACCAATCAAACCAAATCAACCCTGTAAGCACAAATAAAATCAACACATCTATCATACCAAATCCTCCAAGCATACCACTGATATCACAACACCAAGTTGCATCAACCCAAATTTTTCAACCAATCATCACATCATCTACAACACCTCAAAATTTAGTCTCCCAAGGACTAAGAATAACAGCCACACCATCCGCCACACAACCCCTTTTCATCACTCAACAAACACCTCAACAACCTCTCGTCACATCATCACACCATCCCACAAAGTCCCCCACCACCACCTTTGAATCCAAATACAATAAATCAGTATAGTATCATATTACAAGTAGCTCAACAAGCTTACCAAAATGCCTTCCAACAATTGAAAGTACAAATAAGCTCAAGTCTAAGCACAAGCTCAAGCCAAGTGCAAGCTCAAGCACAAGCACAAGCACAAGCTTTGCTACAACAAGCGTAAGCACAAGCCAAAGCTCAAGCTCAGGCTCAAGCACAAATACAAGCTCAATACCAAGAGCAACAAGTGCAAGCACAAGCCTTGTTACAACAAGCCTATTGAAAAGCCTTACAACAACACGCACAACAAAAAGCATTGATAGCGCAACAACAACAAACAACACAATAATAGGCCCAACAACAGGTGTTATTAGCTCAACAACAACAACAACAACAACAAGCAGCCTAATAACAAGCATTGTTGGTACACCAACAACAACATGCATACCAACAAGTGATGCTTGAGCAAAAAATATTCCAACAACCTTTCACAAACACACAACAAAATGCCTTAAATCTTAACACACAAGCCACCCCATCTGTCACCCAACCAGCCATACCATCCCAAAACACATACATCCCACCACCTGATCCATAGAATGATTTTTCCACACAAGTCAAGTTTCTCTTGCAACAAATATAAGACATAAAATTAGGAAAGACAAGGAAACCACACACACAAGAAAATTTGTGCCCCTATCCATTTGATAGAAGCATTGCTATGGTTCTATTTCCACCAGGCTTTGAAATACTAAAATTCGATAAATACCAAGGAAACAAAAATATTGAAGCTCACATTAGGGAATTCCATGTACATTGTATGGAAGTGGCATATGACAATTCTTATCTGATGCAACTCTTCCCTCAAAGTTTAGTTGGTCCAGCAAGGGAATGGTTCTCCCACCTACCCCATGGAATTTAAAAGTTCCAAGAAATCATGGATTTTTTCATAGAAAATTATTCATTTAACTTGGGAATGGAAGTGAGCTTAGAAGAATTATTCAGCCTAAAACAAGCCAAGGGAGAAACATTTTTAGCCTTCTTGCAATGATGGCGATCTAAGGACAACAAAAGCAAATGGTCTATGCTGGAAGAATAGCAAATCGAAACTATCATATCCAACCTTGAAGGGAGCTTGTCCTTCCATCTAAAAATGCAATGCATCGCAACATACGCCCAACTAATACCCAAAGCCCTCAACATTGAAAGAGGCCTTATAGTGTAAGGGGGCATTTCCCATGTACCAAGACAATCGATCATCGACGATTTACAATGAAAAACCTTGCACATGGGCTAAAAAAAAATGTCACCAACAACGGTGTTGTGGACGCCAAAGTTGTTATTAGTGCCCCAAGTCTGAATACGCAACAAACATATACACAACCACAAAAAAACACACAAAACACCCCGCAAACCAACACATGATAACAGCAACCCAATAATCAAATGGTTAACAAAGTGAACGCTCAAGGACCACCCTTGAGAAATAAATATCCACCAAAACACAAGGATACACCACTAGGGGGACCTATTGAGCTTTTCATGTAGCAGTTAGTACAAGCAAACCTTATCACGCTCCCTGTTTACGAAAATTATCAAGAGCCTCAAGTTAAATCACCATGGTATAACAATAAAAGCCTCTATGACTTTCATAAAATAAAGGGACATACAACAACTAGCTGTATGAGACTTAAAAATCTTATCCAAGATCTCATCGACGATAAGGTTATAACCATTGAACAACTAGTCGGGAATCAAGATCTCAAAATATAAACGAATCTGATGTCAGATCACAATAAAGGAAATAATAATGGTAAAGAAAAGGGTTATCACAATGTGAATCATATCTATGACCATGTTGTCGCATCTTTGGATGAATGGGTAACAGTTGTCAATATCAAAGGACCTAGAGCGAAGTGTGGATTCACCATACATAGCAGAAAAATTTCTATCCTAGGACCTTCACCACCACCCAAGGCACTAGCTGCCAATCCAAAATCAAAACTTGGTGGTTATAACATCCAAGAGCAACTGAAAAAGACCCCCGCCCAAATCTCCATCATGGAGTTGCTCAAAATATCCCTTGCACATAGGGACATCCTAGAGAAGGCATTGGTTGCATCCTCCGTCCCTACAGATCTTGATGCAGACCAATTTCAAGATATGGTCAGGCATATCACTACACTGCATCTCCTCACATTATTTGAGCATGATCTCCCAACCCAACCATCTCATAACCGTGCACTCCACCTGGAAGTCTTAGTCCATAAGAGCAAGGTCAAAAGGGTCTTAGTGGATGAGGGTGTGGGTTTGAATATTTGTACCCTACAACTGATAAAGAATTTGGGATTTTTAGAGGATGGAACATCAAAAAGGGCAAAGGTATCACCATCAGGGCCTAAGACAATCAAGAACGGGTGTCCTAGGGCACCATTCAACTCCCCATCCAAGTGGGGCCATCAATCTTGGAGACCACTTCCCAGGTCCTTGACCTTGAATTCCCCTACAATATTCTCCTAGGGCACCCATGGATCCATGAGATGCAAGCTATCGCATCCACGTTCCATCAATGTGTAAAATTCCCTTACCAAAACCAAGAAGTCATGATCCATGGCAACCGTGAACCTTTTTATTATTTCAAAAATCTAGAGGCCAAGTATTACAAGATGCCCCAAGTTATGAAAAATGATGGAACCTCATCCCCTTATGTAGACCCATCCACCTTAGCCTCCACCTCTAATAAAAAGACACCTACCATTCAAAACATCCTAGATGTCGGGGCTGTAATCCAAGATAACGGGTGTGGGGACTATAAATTGAATAAGAGCACCTTTTTGATAGGAGAGTTACCTCATTCTCCCAGATCACATGAAAAACCACATCCAATTAACCCAACATCTTAGACCTTCAAAGAAGAACCTACCACCTTCAGAAAGTAGGGAGACCTAAGTAAAGAGGTGGTAAATGGAAAAGATGTATCAAGCTTGTTATATCGAGATGAAAGACCCGTACCTAATCTTCCCATGGAGGATGACAACAAAGGTCTACAATTAATGCTTGGCATGGGCTACAACAAGAATTAAAAGCTCGGGAAAAATGACAATGTCCTATTAGAATCTATTGTTTCTAAGAAGTGCCTTAAGAATCTTGGCCTCAGATGTACCCCTAAGAAGATAACCATACTTGGAAAGGGTGCTACAGTTAAAATAGTCAAAGCTTCCTTGTAGATACCTGTGTCACTTAGTATTCCCTTTGAGGATCCCATCTCCAATTTACCCATGCTATTTGAGGACTCCTGTCTCTTTATGATCACCACCAAGTCTTTCAAGTCAAATACCCAAGCCACCAAACTATAACTCATTTCCCCCAACTCATCGATTGTGACCAACAAGGACCATTGATCTTAGATACATTTGAAAATAATGAGGCTCTCTCAGAATTCATGGGACTAAGGGATAAGCTACTGTATAGCAATCACAAAGCAGGGTTTGACATAGAGTTGAATACACATGTGTATTATAGGGAAATGATTGAATCTCTTAGTCACAAAATAGAAAATCTAAGAGCAACATCTAGAGCTCTAAGTGAAAACCACACTATGGCACTTTTTGGTCCAAAAATAGTAAAAAGAAAGGATGTATCCAATGGTGAAAAGTCCATGAGGGATTCAATCTTCCCCTTAGTGCCATCCATCAAGATAAATCAACAGTTTTGGTAGAAAAATGCAACCCCGTGAATTTAGGAACTGAAGAGACCTCACATATCACTTTCTATGTCGAGTCACTTTTAACTGAGGAACAAGAAAACCTAGCAACATTTCTAAAGGAAAGGAAAGTGAACTTTGCATGGACATATGTCGACATGCTAGGCCTCGATCCAGAGGTAGTGGTCCATCACCTGGTGATATATCTCAAGGAAAAACTTGTGAGACATAAATTGAGAAAGATGCATCTGTAGATTGCCCTACTCGTCAAATTTGAGCTACAAAAACTCCTTGATGCCAGATTCATTTGAACCATTGATTATCTAGAGTGGGTTTCTAGCCTTGTACCTATTTCCAAGCCTACTAGGGGCATTTGAATCTGCACCAACTTTAGAGATCTGAATAAAGCATGTCCTAAGGATGATTTCCCCCTCCACAACATAGATATGATTGTAGATCTAACAACAGGGAATGAAATGTTATCATTAATGGATAAATTTTCAAGCTATAACCAGATTATGATTGCAAAGGATGACCAACATAAAACAACCTTCACTTGTCCATGGGGCACCTATTGTTCGAATATCATGCTATTCGGGCTAAAGAATGCTGGAGCTACATACCAAAGGGCTATGACTCTTATGTTTCATGACATGATCCAAAAATATGTAGAAGACTATGTGGATGACATACTAGCCAAATCAGGAAAACATCAATACCACATATCAACACTAGGCCCAATCTTCGACAGCCTAGAAGAATATAAGGTATGACTCAATCCAAAGAAATGTGTCTTTGGAGTAACTTCCAAAAAACTTTTAGGATATATTGTATCAATGAGAGGAATTCAGATTGATCTTGTAAAAGTCAAAGCAATCCTTGACATGGAAGCACCACAAACATTGAAATAGATAAGAGGTTTGCAGGGAAGGCTTCAATCAATCAAAAGATTCATAGCGTATAGTTGGTCGATAAAACCATCCCCTATTCTCATCTACTCCACAAGGGGGTAGCATACAAGTGGGACAAAAAATGTGATCAAGCATTTAATCAAATCAAGCAATACTTGTTGACACCACCAGTCCTCATGCCACCAATAAAGAACTAACCACTGATCCTTTACCTATTAGCTATGGTGGTAGCTCTTGGTACTCTTCTGGCTCAACATGATGAAACAGGAAAAGAGAGAGCTATCTACTACATCAATAGAACCTTGGTGGGGCATGAGCTAAACTACACATTCATTTTGAAAGCTTGTCTTGTAGTAGTGTTTGTCTCAAAAAATATTAGACACTCCATGCTTGTTCATCAAATAAAGCTCATCGCCAAGATAGACCCCCTAAAGTAGCTTCTTTCTAAAGCAACACTCATAGGATGAATGACTAAGTGGGTCATGATCTTGATAGAATATGACATTGAATAGGTGGAATGGAAAGCCATCAAGGGATAGGTAATTGCAGATCAATTGGCCGAAGCACCTATATATGTTGAGAACCCACTAGTATCAGAGTTTCCAGATGAGTCAATTTTCAACCTAAGTGTAGCATACCATTGAAAGGTATATTTTGACAGATCATACACACAACATGGATCAAGATCAGGAATCCTCTTCATCACACCACAAGGGGATTGTATCCCTAAAACATATAGGTTATCTTTCCCTTGCACCAACAACATTGTGAAGTATGAAGCTCTTGGACCATAGGACTTTGAATTGCGGTACATAGAAAATCATGGCACTCAAGGTCTATGGGGAATCACAACTAATTATCAATCAAGTCGATGATGAATATCAAACTAAGGATGATAAACTTACCCCATACAAAAAGCTGGTGGAGGATCTCAAGGAGTTCTTCATCGACATAAAATTTGAGTATAGATACCAAGGGTAAACAACAGAGCAGCTGACATTATGACTACAATCAGGTCATTGCTAGATCTCCCAAAGAATTTCCATAAACATGAATTCCTTGTAGAGTAGCTTCTTGTACCATCTTTCAAGGTACCAGAATATGAGTTCATGTGCAAAATCGTTGGTCTTGGTGATCCTTGGTACCATGACATATTCAACTACTTGAAAATAGGAGTCCTACTTGCCGACATCACCCCAAATCTCAAGAGAACCTTTATTAAAAAGTCATCATGCTTCGTCATCTTAGGTGACACCCTTTAGTGTAGGAGTATTGAAGGAACCCTATTGCGATGCCTTAATCTTGAGGAAGGTACACGATGACATTTGTGGTTCACACTCTAGTGGTATGACCTTGTCCAAGAAACTGTTGAGGATGGGGTACTACTGGCCTACTATGGAGAAAGAAGCTTACGACTATGTACAAAAATGTATGCAATGCCAACATGGGGACCTTATCCATGCACCAACTCAAGAGCTCCAACCAATTGTAATACCTTGGCCATTTTCACAATAGGGGGCTCAATCTCATCAGCAAAATCACACCCACCTCATCTAATGGACACAAGTTCATTATCACCGCCACAAAATATTTCACAGAGTGAGTAGAAGCCATCCCCATGACCTATATCATAGGGAAAGAAATCTCTAAATTCATCTTGAACTACCTCATGTTTTTCATTACGATGTTCCGCAAGCCCTTATCTCTGATAACAAAACACCATTCAAAAACTAGGATGTCTGTGAGCTATGCCAAAAATTCAATATCCAACACCACTTCTCCACCCCATATTACCCCCAGGATAACAACCAAGCCGAGGCTTCCAACAAGACCATCCTAAGAATCCTCAAAAAAATAGCCAATGAAGCTAGTCGTGATTGGAACCTACAATTGAACACTACCTTATGGGCCTACCAAACGAGTATCTGCACACCTACAGGTGCAACCCCTTTCTCCCTAGTCTATGGACTAGATGCCATCCTTCCCATTAAGGTTGAGCTCCCATACCTGAGAATATCATTGCAGAATCTTATTACTAATGAGGAGTATCGATCACGGTTAAATGAGCTGGAATTACTGGACAAGAGACGCATGGATGCTTTGAGCCACTTATAGGTTTATCAAAATTGTCTCAAAAGGAGCTATAATAAGAAGATCAAGAGTTGGTCTTTCCAAGTCGAAGAGTTGTTCTAGTACCAAATCTAGACAACAAAGGTAAGTTTGAACCCAACTAGTTGGGACCCTTTGTCATCACTGCAAGTTACAAATTAGGAGCTTATCAAGATCCACACCCGAAGGTTAGCCTTTGTAGGAGCACATCAATAGCTCCCATCTCAAAAAAAATTATGCCCAAGTTTGCAAGCTACAAATCCAAAAATACAAAAAAATCAAAAAATGATAAAATCCAACAAAAATATGAAAAATGATTAAAAACAATAAGGAAAAAAAATGTCCTCTAGTGAAAACCACTTCGGTGGTGCTTTGGGCAAGTACCTTGGTGAAAACCTAGAAATCAGGCAGTTTGTGTAAAATAAAGCACTTTTTATCCACCATCGATTCTCTAGCTTGTTCTATACCACCATCCATCACTTTCCATTGCATTCACCTATTGCATTCCATATTTCTTTCATCACCCATCCACGTCTGCATCATAGCTTGATCATATGTTGGTATCATGTTCCCTTTTAGTAATACTTGGCACATCGGACATCATCGTAGTTTTAATCTTGGCTAGAGGTATGAAGAACATTGGCTTGTTTATTTGTTTGATCTTTTCTTATGATTTATCTTATTTCACGATTCCCATGACCTCTCGGGGATGTCTATCTAAACAATTTAGAGAAAGGAATGGGGCATTGATCATTATCTTTTGTTTGTTGTGCTTGTTGGATATTCCTGTAATATAACTTGGTGATGCTTACTTTGTTCAGTGTGTAGGGAGGATGTTTTGGACGTCTTGTTGACTATTGCATTGTTAGGTTTTTCCTTTCTTTGTTTTGGTCCAAGATGTTTGAAATATTTGAAGCACATATTAACAAGGTTTTGTATGCCAGGTGTGAACATGGATAATCCTATTTGTTTGCTAAGTCAAAGTCCATCACACTAGATACCATGCCATCTTGGTTGTCTATACCTTGATGCATCATATCTACATGCTATCAAACATAAGGAAAGTTGTGTCGTTTATATCCCTAGTCCCTAGATAAGCAAAACATCATCATCATTCATCATCATATCTAATAAAGTCTCGATGACTCATAGACTTGTTGGACTTCTACATCTTCTTAGAATCAAGGGTTGATCCCTCTTATTCTTCTATCCTCTTTCACACTAACATGGTATCATGAAATTTACCAAAACTCTACCTGCATTCATAAAATGTCAATATACCCATCCTGCATACTTATACATATCATCATAATAGGCAACATCGTCCATACCACATGCATTGCATCATCATTTAAGAGGATTAGGATAATATAGATCTATTAGTCTAAACATCTCATAACATAACCATTCATACATCCAAAAGGCATATTTGTCATGAGCTTGACCTAAAATCAAAATTTTTGCCCAATATCTTGAGGGGGCAATGTACTAGTGTAATTCTTTCTGCTAGGGCAACAGTTGGGCATCTAAAAAAATAAGGAAATTTTTAAACTTTGATCTTGGTAGCATCAATCTTTGAACCAACACAATTGGACATTGCTTCAAAAAGGGGCAAAATGTAGGCACTCAGTTGATCAAATTCTTCTATTAATCAAATAAAACAATTTATTATATTAATTCAGTAACATCCATCATGTTTAATAAATAAATCAATTTATTTAATCAAAACCCTAAATTCCTCTCATCTAATTTAATAAATCAAATTATTCAAATCAAATGTCATAATCCCCCAATCCCTTCAAATTGATTAATTTTGGATTAATTAACTCCTAATCCCCATTACCCATTCTCTAGCTTTTAACTCAACCTGGGTCAAACTAAACCCCTGATTAACTAACCAACTTGCAAATGAAATTAGTTTCTTTTAATTAACTAATTACCCTATTTTCCCTCACAAAGGCATATTCTTTGAGAATATTCCTCCAATCACTCCACTTATTTGACTTTCTTACCCAAACATTAATGCCTCTTACAAATGCATTAATCTCTCTTACATCCTCACTCACATTCTCTTACATCTCCAACTAAATTCATTTAATCCTTTCAAATCCTCAACCATTTTCATTTATTTCTCTTCCATCCCCTTTACTCTACACATTCCCCAAAATGTGCTTCATCCTCATCCAATAGAATTGTGGCAAATGTCACATTCTCATTGGCTCTCCTTTAGTCCCACATTCCTCCAATCTCTTCATTCTTCAACCCTTCCCTCCTATAAGTAGAAGCCTCTTCTACTTGAAATGGATCCACAATCTTAAACAATCTCATTATAGGCACATTCATCACTCGCATTTCATCACATCTTGGAAGCTTGTCCATTATCATTTTGCACATCAAGGGAGTGGAAAAGGGAATTCTTTCCACACTAAAGGATTACCACTCCCACTATGGGATAGGGTTTGAACATGCTTTTATATGCTTTCATTTAGTTTATTTGGTATTTTATGGTCCTGTTTGTATATCTAGTATGTTTAAAAATCTCATAGGAGTACTTTATTTGCTTTGTTTAAATTGAAAAATGCTAATGTTGGTCATTGTTTGAAGTAAATGCAGGTTAAGTGCTCACAATAATGTCTCATGTCTCATGCTTGCCCATTTATACAATGGTTCCTATTACATTTACATTGTATCAATATTAGCAATATAATGTTATTTTTTCTTATCTTTTCTAAAATATTTTTTAGTGTTGCAGAAGATTTTTACTCCTATGAAGACACTTCTTAGAAATTTAACACAAAAAATGATCACATTTGTCCATGGGCCTTTGGTCTACTAGTGAAGTTGAAAGGTTCTAAATGAGCCCACTAGGGATCAAGTCTTGCTGAGTGCAAAGGCTCCGACATCAAAAAAGGGAAGAGGTCGAGATCATGCCTTGGGTGAATCTGGCGGAATGGACACCCCTCAGTCCTTCCGTATCAGGTAGCTAAAAAGAATGTGGATGAGCTCCATAAAATAAAAATAAAAAAATGATCACATTCATCCCAATGACATTTTTATTTGAAGCATTATAGGGAATCAACATTCACATCATAATTAGCTAGCACATTATGCACTTGAAGTGTGTTATTTGTGATCACTTGCCAAAGGTCGTAAATTTGGTAATGGGTTGATTGAGAACTTTACTCTTGAAGTCAAATAACTTCCTTTAGATATTTTTAAATATTACTGTTCCTTACATATCAATAAATCTAATAGAGAGTGCTAAACCAAATCACACATGTCCACAATTTAATAGATTAATGTCATAGGTTACATGAGACACATTATCTACCATTTAATTTTGAAACATTTATGATATACACATCTACTTAACTGTCTTATTTAAATTAAGTCTATTTAATAATATTTTATTAATTAACCTAAATAATCCTTATAAATATATTACATATATTAAAAATAGATATAAAATTCTATGGTTGCATCGTTATATTTTATTTTATTATATGAAAAATAATATATTTTTATGGAATGTTTATGTAATATCACAAGTGGGATCTAATAAGAAAAATATAATTTCTAAAATTTTGATACTATATTATTCATTTTGGAAAAGAATTTAATACCAAAAGTAAAGTTGTATTTATTTTATTTTTTAAAAGAATAATAGTTTTATTATGTTTTATATACTAAAAAGAGAATAATACAATATTCATAAAGAGAGGTGGGTGATATAAAGCACATTCTCAAAGTGTAATCAAAGTCAAGCTGAAATAACAAGACAAAATATAAAACAAAGTCTAACAAGACCAAGTCCAAACAACAAGATGGCATTACATAGTGAAGCTACATTATTAGATGGATCATAGTCATCTGATATACCCATAAATTAGTGAGGATGAAACCATCATCTATAGATTCTCAACCAATACACCCTCCTCTTCTTGATATTTATTTAAATCATATTTTCAAACTAAAATTAAAAATTTTAAAATATTTTTACCTACATTATTATTTTTTATATAAAACTTAAAAACTACCCAGGCTGTCGTACATATTTTTATTATCCATTTGAGCAAACTCCATCAAGACCTCGTGTATGCGAATTTCAGGTTCAGTTTCTTCGATAAAAGCGCTCTCACATAGATCCGCAACCTGAGGCCACAATCAATTTAAACGTTGAGAGATCCAGCATTTTTTAAGAAAAAAATCCAGTCACAAACTAAATAAAGCTTAGAAGCAAACATTCAACTCACTGCTTTCTCAATATGCGGGATCTGTTCGTTGCACTTTTCTGCTAGCCACATAAAAGCTTCCTTGGTAGACATATTGGGGAGCATAGGTCCAGCGAGAGGCATGAATATGGTGCGGCATATGTCATCTATGCCATCGAAAACTTCCTTCAGGATAACAAACACGTCATTTGAACCACCGCCAGCTCCTTCGGCGAATTCATTTATCTCAGCAGCCCATTGTGACAAATGCTTAGACTGTTCACGGAACAAATGTCGACCAAAAGCTTTCAAAGCTAACGGATGAAATGCAGCAAAACCTATTTCCTCTTTGAATGAACATTTCTTTGCACACTTCAAAGCAAAATCTCTGCTATCTGCTGGGAAACCTGACGGCCCGGAAGGCTTTCGTTCCCACAAGATGGCTATGGCCTCTTCCTCTCCAAGCCTTGGGACGCGCATGCATGACTGCGAGTCTATGTTAAAGTGCTTTACCAGTACATCTACACTTCGTGTGCTCAAAAGGATGCAGCTGTTTTCTCCCAAGTCTGTCCCAAGATAATACTTCACTTGGTATATGTTCTGGTCGGTGATATTGTCCAGATCCAACAATACCCTTTGGCCCTTTACTAATTTATTGAAGAAATAATGTGCCTGTAAGTTATATTAAAAAAATACAAGAGTTACATATCTTGTGCAATACGTTTTTGTCATGAGGAAAGAGAATTCCATTAGGAAAGGAAGAAAATCTTCCAAACAAAGTAAAAATATATGAAATTACTCACATCGTCTTCATATGTCACCGATTCGAGATGCGGTATAGGGAATTGAGAGAGACACCGCAATGTCTTATCTCCACAAAATTCCAGATGGCATACTTTACCATCAAAATTCCTCAAATTAAGATTACAGAAAGCCTTGGCAAGTGTAGTTTTCCCCTGGCCCGGCATTCCATATAATCCTGCAATGCGGATTCCTTTTTCAATTGGATGAACAGTATTGAAGAAATCTGCAACCTCCTGCAACCATTAATATAATTAATACATAAGTATATCTATATTTGTATGAGAACAAACAACAAAACGAACAAATTATAGGAAGGAAGTTAGCGAGGTTGTTCAACCTGGCACATGCGCGCCTCTCCTTGCATTGGAGGGAGAGAGATGGCTTCCACAATGTTGATAGAAACTACACAAAAACGTTAGTAAAACCAAGTTAGCAGAGACTTCCGTTATACATGTTGTCTGTGGTGTGTATTTATTAGAAATATTGTCCCAAAGTGTTATTAATGATTTAAACGTACAAATATTTATAGTTTTATAAGTATTGTATTTTTGGACAATGTTATTTTCTATGCTGATTTGGAATGAGAAATTAATATTTATCATAGTTGTTACGAGCCTGGTCCTAGTATTCGTATGTCTATTTGATGCCATTTCTTTTTATAATAATTTAATAGTTATAAATTTGCTACATTAAAATTGAAAATATCACGATATTGAACTTTCAAAACAAGAATATTGGTAAAGTTCAACATTAAATTTAAAGTTTAAACACACAAATGTCAAAGAGTAGAGTTCATACTACAGATTTGATATTACACATAGAAATTTAGAATGTCGATTCATTTTTTTTTTCTTTTCATATAGAAACTTGTCGAAATGTGGGAGGTTTTTGTGTTTTTAAATGAAAAATTGATGAGAAATGAGTTTCCAATACACGAAAATGTGTCTCGTATCCGAGACATGTCCCAAGGGTTGGCGACACGTCTCTACACAACTACGATATTGATATCTATCAATTTTTTAATAGGAAATTTAGGTGTTATTTTTTAATTTTTAAAATTACAAACATGATAATTTATGAGAATTTATAAGCTTCTTTTTATTATTTGAAATATATGATTAATTAGTATTGATACTCATTTCCAAAGAGAACGAATATTAATAGGATAAGTTTTAAATACAAAAAGATCAATTTCATTTTTTTACAATGTGTATCTTTCTAGAAACATTATAGCTATTTCAAAATAATAAATTCATATCGAAGAAAAAACTAATGTCATATATTTATTTTAGTGTAAGCTAAAATTAAGTGCATAAATGAATTTAGTATTATTATAAAACTTATTAATATGGAATTAATCTAAACTAAATAAATTGTTAGTTCTGAAAAGAAACAATAAATAAACACAAAAAAATATGTATATATTCAAAATAAAAATTATTTTACAAATATTGTATTGCACTTGATTATATATCTTCTATATCTTTGATAATATTTATTTTATAAATATCATATCATCCTCCTATTATTTTAACTAATGGATATATAGACATGCAAAACAATTTCCAATACTCACAATTCAATAATTAGACATGTATAATACATTTAACATTAGTACACTTTACTAAATACAAAATTGAAATAGTAATATGAAAAATATTGATTGAATGAAATATTGAATTTTCATTTGTAAATTGCATGCAATGTAGATCTTTAAGTAATTATGTAAAGAAGAGGATTTTAACTTACAAATCATAAACATGTCTATTTGTATTTCATACAATTATTCAACACATCATTTGTATAAAAATATAACCAGTGAGAATATTTTACTTGTATTATATATGTGATACATATATTCACACACCAATTCTAACTTGTAAATAACTTCTAAAACAATAGAACCATGTACAAAAAATTGAAAATGAAGGATATTTAGAGAAATACTTCCAATCAACAAATTATCTATATAAAATATATATGCTATAATTAATTACATGAGCAAATGATATAGGTCATACAAATCTCATTCAAAATTGATATGCATTGAATATATCTCTCAATATAGAGATGATGAGCACAAGTGATTTTTTCATGTTTCTTATTTTTAACACACAACATGTGTTGTCACTCCAAGATTGCAATCACATACTTATGTATTGGGTGTATCCTACACTTGTGTCATGTAGGGGATGCAATAATGAGAAGTCTTGAAAATGATTAGCATCAATACAAGGGATGATCTTTGGGATTAAAAGGTTAGCACTTTATAATATTATGCTCTCATTTATAGCTTGTAGAGGAAAAGAAAAAAGAGGAAAAAAATAAAATAAAAATCTATCTAAAGAGGAAATGTTCCAAGATTAATAAAACCTTTCCATGGTATATAGATTACAAAAATATGACCTCATAGTCAACAAGGATGAAGAGACAAATCTACAATGATGATTTTAGCCTATAAAAGGTTAGAAGAAACAAACACAAACAACAAAGGATTTTAATTATTTGAATGAACATGGTAAGTGACAACACAACAAGAGTAAGTCACCCATTTATATTAACTATTAGAGGTTCAATAATTAAAGAGATACATCCCCATTCATGTTTTAATATGCATAAATATGTTACAAAAATCATAGACCTCACACATAAAACCCCCTTGCTGAAAAGAGCTCATTATAATTTATAGCTATAGAAGAAAGAATAAATAAGGAGAGAGAGAGAGAGAGAGAGAGGTGGGCTGGGAAAAGGTGTAGTAATCAACGCAATGACCTACAAATAAATTGCATTATAAGATTGCTTAACATGAGCTAGAAACATGTAATCTATAAGATTTTGCAATGAAGATAGCTTCCCATGATCAATAGAGATATAAGGAAAAAAATTAAAATTAAAATATATGAATAAATAAATTGTTTTATTCAATTATACATGTGTAAAAGAGATGCTCAACAAAATGATACACAACTAAGATATGTGAACATAAAATCAATGTGGGATAAAGAAGATGGAATTACATGTGTGCACATCTTTCAATAAATTAGAAATAAAATAAATATGCACCAACATAATATTGTAACAAGCATAATATTTTTATTATGTTTATTGCAACAACCTCTTTATTTTAGAATTGAGTTTATGTATACAAAGGGTACACTCAAACATATTTGATTTTACTATGTAAGTATAGAAATGTACTTTAGATTGCGTAAGAACAAGGGAGAAATCCTCTTCATTCATGCATGCAAGCATTCTATTGCACTTAATTTTGTTAATCTCTAGAGCTAAATTTATAGCTAAAGTCTTTGTATACCTCAAGAAATCAATCCTAACTTGTTTCCTACAAATAATATAACTCTTATTATCTCTCATTATTCCCTAGCTTCATCATTCTAAACATATCATATTAGTTTCATATAATTTAATTATTCCTTATAAACTACCATTGTATCCCATATCCTTATCAATGTAGGATAATGTCTTTGAAATTCTAAATGCATGTGTGATCCTAAACCTTCATTACACTTCTTAAGAGTGTAATGCCCTTACACATGGTGCTCTTTTAAATTTAGAACTCTACTCACTCCCTTACTTTGGCTATATCATTTTATTCCTACCAATAAAATAAAAATACGGGTAGATTGCTCAAATATCCATGGTTGGGGGTCTATTGTAGGTGAAAACATTGTACACCAATTGTAATGACATTCTACCATTTTTGCTCTTGAAAGGTCTCATATTATTGATATGGTTAATTAAATGGTTAGTATTAAATATTATCACTTTTCCCTTTATCACCCCTTCAACTCCCACAAGTCATTTCATCAAAATACCTAATGATTGACATAGTGTGCAACATGTAAATACCTTTACTTGGCATTACCTTCTACAAACTAATCACACCATTCCACTATTTAAATGAACCCTCTAAGATATATTTCACTCAAGTGTTGAAGGCATGCAACATACCCAAAATGTGCCATATTGTACATCTTCACATGAAATTGTGTAGGTGAACCCTTTGAAAGATATGCATGCATTAGTCCTTAGGCTAATAAAATTTACCATGTAGATAGCATTATAAGGCAAGAAATAGTAAAGGCCAATTATACATGGTAAACCATGTGTGTAAATCTAGGGCCTAAGATGGAAAGGCCACTTTTAGGGCCTTCATTCGAACGTGTTCTATTTCCCTAAAATAAATTGAAAAAAACCTTTGAACAAAGGAAATTTCCAAAAAATGGAAAAGGGGACTTTCATTTGAAGGTCCCTTTATTTCTTTTATGGTAATTTCCATAAAAGAAACAAAAAGGAACCTTCATTTGAACTCTAAGTTTTCTAATTTCTAAAGCCTTCTTCATTAGTATTCATTCTAATCATTCCCCTTGCATGCCCAAGCAGTCCTAAGCAATGGAAAATATAATTATCATTATAAGTTAAGTGCATACACACCAATGTAGGAGAGCAACAATAGACTCAAGCACAAGAGATGACATTAGAAGCTATAAAGATACACCTCCATAGCTACACTTACACCTAGACACACAAATACTACACCTAATCAACTTGGCAATTTGTAGACATTTCTAAGGATCAATTCCAATCGTTAAAATCTTTTGTAAGGCTCAACTACCAACAAAGAAATCTATAAATTCTCCCTTTCACAAAGAAAAATCCAAAAGGAGCTTCGAACACCACCCTATCTAGATATAAAAAATTAGTGCAAGTAGAGGAAAGTACAAATTATACCTAGAAAATATATTTGCAATAGCATTTGTCTTCAATGTAAAGTATAGACTTTAGATTTTAAGTGTAAGAGGACCTAGCTCCAACATCATAATGTCTCAAACATTCTTCAAATCCCCCACATTAGCATTTATGGAAGGATTTAACACGATGTCAAGAATCTCCTATTTGCTCATTGCTCAAGATAAAAGAGGTGTCAATTGGTGTTCTTTAAAATATTATGAATAGATCCAAGTGTATCCCTTACTAGAACCTTGTCATTCTAGATTTTAAGAAAAAAATTCATTCAAATTATTTATCATTTCCATGAGAGAATGAAGAAAGCTAAATGGGTTATATTTTTATTTTGGCTAGGGCACCATACACAAGGAGCATTACATTATATAAGATCATTGCCGTCTCTATCTTTTCTCAATGCAAATTTGAGTCTTTTCTTCAAATGATTGTATATGTGATTGTCTTGCTTCCTCTTACCTTTGATATTTGAAGCTTTCCCTAAAGAGCCAAAAGATGAATTTTCCTAGCAAAAAGACCTATATGATTCTCTTTGCTTCTTACAAACCCAACACCATTGATCTTGTAAGAAAACATATGTCTAATATTTAATCATGTTAGGTTAAAGGATCTTTTAGTAAGACAATATTTCATTGGAGAAAAATATTATGAGAGGAAGTTGCAATTGCATCAATCACGAGAGGGAGATTCAAACTAGCTACTAGGAAGGGATGTATAAATAGAGCAATAGGGTATTAAAGGAACATCAATCTACCAAGGGGTCATAGATTCATTAAAATAAACATGAGAGACAAGGATAGTGTGAATATCAACTTTGCCAAGATGAAGACGGAAAAAAAAAATGGTATTGCAAAAAAAAGTGGTGCAAACCAACAAGAGAGAAGATGCTAAGAACAAATACTTGATAAGGCAAACATGAATGAAGGAGATCACATGCACATAATACACTAATAAAAAGATAAAGCATGAATAAGTCCATCTAGTGTGATAGAAAGGGAATGAACAAATTATTGCAAGAGGGCAAGAAGAGGGGCAAATAAATAGAAGAGAATCATGGCCATTGCAATGCAAAAAAGGAAATAAACACGAAAAGAAAAGGACATAAGGTAAAAGAAATATCAAACATTTAAGCCAGTGAGAGAGATGTAGGAGAAAAGAGGGAAAACTAGTTGAGGAAGGAAAGGGAACACAATTACAAAGGTTCCCAAACAAGACTAGAAAAGTAAAATGCAAGTTAAAGAAAAAGGGGAAAGAAGCGAACAAGGAAAGAAAGTGGAAATAGTGGAAGAGAAAAGTAGTGTAAAAAAGAAGAATTACAAAAAGTAACTAAAAGAAAGAAACTTAAAAAAAGTGCAGAAAGGTTGTTGCATTAGAAGGAAGAAGCTTCCATATCGAAATCAAAGATCTCCCATAAATCCTCAAAAATCTTTATGTTCATAATACTCCATTGATCACCTTTGAAATTGTAAAAAAATTATATTGCTAAATCTAGCAAACCAATGTATCACACTATTCCCAATTGTTCTACAAGGTGTTGAACCTACAAATCTACAAGTTGAGATTTGAGATAAATTGTCTCAATTAACATTTTTTGGAGGCATCAATTAGAGACCTAGCCTAAATCCATTGCCTTCGCCAAGGTTTAAGAGCCCATTTGAACAAGAAGCCTTTAAAACTTAGAAGTAGCAACCAATTTCAAGCTAAGGGTTAAACCTTCAACTTCACAAAAATTATTAATATTAATAATAATAAAAAATCTAGAGCTAACCACTTTTTCTTTCATAATCCCTTAGTTATCATTTTATTATTCATTTTTTTAACTTATTACTATTTGGATTAAATCAAAAGTAAATTATTTTTTCAACTCCTTAATTCAAAAATATTTTGAATCACACTCAATGATCTATCATTGGGAAGAGGAGAGTGAAGAATTAGATTACACACATAATCTTAAAAATAAGTAGGGGAGGAAGTGACAAAGGATCAAAGAACAAGGGACAAAAATGAAGAAAAGGGGATGGAGAAAGAGAAGAGAGATAAACTAAATTAATGAAAAGTCAATTAAAAAAGGGATTGTAATAATTAACTTAATTAAATATAACTAAAGAATAAATATGTAAATATATTTAATTGTGTGGATATATATGTATGTATGTACATATATATAAATATATATTCTATTATAAAGAAATGTACATCTCTGCATTTCTCTATAAAATCTTATATATAAATCTATATGTAAATTTACATATGAATGCATGTGTTTGTATATTAATGTATATATAAAAAAAGACTATTAAATAAAAATATAAAATGAGAGATGTAAGTAATGTAATAGAAGAACAAATCAATGTTGAACCATTAGTTAACCACGAAGAAACGGTTCTCTATTTTTGTTATGCTTAATCTTTTGTATGGTTGTTATAGCTAGTTCCTTTGTGTTTCTTTACTGCTAGTTTGACATA